>CM051523.1:48148554-48748554 GCA_028017165.1 Herpetospermum pedunculosum | reverse complement strand
TCTAATGAGTAGTCATGAGGTAGAATGGAAAAAAAATGGATGTTCTCTAATGTCTGATGGGTGGACTGATAGAAGTGATAGGACGCTAATAAATTTTTTAGTTCATTCTTCTGCTGGAACATTATTTATGGAATCCATGGATGCATCTTCATGCATCAAAACTGGAGTAAAGTTATTTGAACTCTAGGATGAAATGGTAGAGAAGATAGGAGAAGAAAATGCAATCCAAGTTGTTACTGATAATGCCTCCAATTATGTTCTAACCGGAAAGTATTTGGAAGCAAAACGACCCCACCTATATTGGACGCCATGTGCTGCTCACTGTTTAGATTTGATTTTAGAAGACATTGGAAAGATTGATGAAATCAAACGATGTCTTAAAAAAGCCGTTGCACTTAGTGGTTTTATTTATAACCATTTATATGTACTCAACATGATGAGAGAATTCACAAACCAACATGAATTGGTAAGACCGACTGTAACTCATTTTGCGATTACCTTTTTGACACTATCAAGTATCCACAAAAATAAAACTAGTTTGAGGAAGATGTTTATTTCTAAGAAATTGACAACCAGTAAATGGGCAAAGGATCCAAAGGGTAAGAGAGTTGCTGACACCATTTTGATGTCATCCTTTTGGAAATCAGTTGTCTATACTCTAAAGGCATCAGGACCATTAGCTCGTGTTCTTAGGCTGGTTGATGGTGACAAACCTGCTATGGGATATATTTATGAGGCTATGGATAGGGAAAATGAAGCTATTAAGAAAGGTTTCAATGAAAATGAGATGAAGTATACACCAATCTGGGAGATTATTGATAAACGATGGGATTACCAACTTCATCGGCCTTTACATGCAGCTGGATATTATTTGAAGTCATCTTTTTTCTATGACCACAAAGACAGAATTGTCCAAGATGTTGAAGTCATGGGTGGTTTGCTTAAAATTATGCAACGATTGATACCAATTACTAGTGATCAAAATCGGTGCACAGTGGAATTGGAGGTGTATTCAGAAGCTAAAGGCATGTTTGGTATTGATTTAGCAATCAACACAAGGAAGATTAAGACACCAGGTAATGAATAATTTTTATTACTTTAATAGTGCCTGTTAAAGTTATTCTCCAAAGTTTAAAGTTCTAAACTATTTGAAAATACGTGAACAACATCATGGTGGGCTCTTTATGGCAGTAGTACTCCAATTTTACAAAAATTAGCCATGAGAGTACTTAATCTAACATGCAGTGCTTCAAGATGTGAGCGCAATTGGAGTGTTTTTAACACGTAAGTGACCTAATTGTTTTATACATTATTAAGTGAAGATTTAGAAGTTTACTTTTAACTCTATATTGGTTAATAATTTTGTAGATTCATTCGAAGAAGAGAAACAAAGAGAAACAAGTTAGAGCAAAAGCGTTTAAATAATTTGGTTTATGTAAAATATAACCAAACACTTAAAGAACGCTTTGAGCTAAAGGATCAACTTGATCCAATTACTCTAGATCATATTGATGATAGTAATGAATGGCTGGTTGGAACGCTTGAAGAAGAAAATAATGAAGCGGATGGGGATAACGAGTTGTTTTTTTATGATGAAGACCTCACATGGGGAGATGTAGCCCGTGCAAGTGGTGTTGAAGAGCCCATAACATACACTAGATCTAAAAGAAAAGGAAAGTCGGCTGCAACTGCCACAACTTCTAGAGTTCGAACACCAACTATACAAGTGGTTAGTGATGAAGACGACGATGATGATGAAGAGGAATTGGACCTTGAAGAGGCGAGTGGCCAAGGAAGAGCACTAGACGAGACCTTAGATTTAGATGTGGAGGATGATGATGATGATTTTGACATTTTATGTTTTACCATTTAGTGTTTTGGAACATTTTCAGAACCAAATCCATGAAACTGCAGTGGAGAAAAACCTTGTTGAAATTCTTGAGGTTGATGTTGGAAGATATTCAAAGAAGGGTACTATTGTTAAGTTTGGAACTTCAAGAGAACTTTCAAGAAAATTCCTTCAAAAATCTAATTTTGATTTGTTACATGAAAGACTAAATCCTTCACAAATTTGGTCAAGTCAGGAAGACATCTTTATGAAAGCAGTTGAACTTTGTTTCACTAAAAAGGTATGTGTATTTGGAGGAATTTTTGAAGACTACTGGATCCTATTACATATGATTTTGGATTGGCAAGACTTTTGGCATAGAAACCAAACTTTGGAGAGCATTGGTACACCTTGGCGTGTTGATGAAATTAGAACGCAATTTTCAGTTGAAATCTTTTGCAACGATCGACTGAAACATCTTTCTAGTCGGGCAGTTCGCTTGTTTCTACCTATTTTCATTTTCTTTTTAAAACTTGAGGACGAGTTTTTTTTTGGGGGGATAGAATGATGTAGTAGGATTAGGGGTAAATTCATATTACTCATGGTTAATCCTTTTAGTTTACTTTTCATTCTCTATAAATAGAGAATCCCTCTCATGTATTCATTAACTTTTGATTCATAATAAGATTCTTGGATAAACTTCTTGGATAGAATTCTCCTTAGTCACTTAGGCTACATCAATTTAGCTTTATTGACCAAACCCTCGTTGAATCTACCCAAAGTTTGCTTTTTCTCCAAAGTGTTTTTTTCTCTTTTTCAAGCCGCCAAAACCATTCAGAGAGAAGAGAGAAGTTTTTCGATCTAAGATTAACCACACCATACCTCCCAAAGATCGAGGAGATAAACTTTATCCCAGCTAACAAGGCACCCCTTCTCTCAATCAGCCCCTTTCCACAATTTTTTTCTAAAATTCTTCTCGATGTCCTTACAAACAGCCACCGGAATTCTGAAGACCGACAAAAAGTTAGAGGGAATGAACCACTTTTTTCATACATGATACATTGGATCCCAGAACGCAGCAAATTTGGTTCTGAACTTTTTTATCCGCTTGAAACCTAGTCACCCTCTTGTATTTATCTTTCTTCCAACACTTTCCAACCTTCCCCACCAAATCAGGATACTTCAACGAACAATTTCAAAGTGAAAAGGTATGCATCCCGAATTTGACTCCCCTGTTTCAAGGCTTAGAAGCATGTTCGAATCAAATTCTAGTTCTATCATAGGCTTTCGACTCTTTAAAAGGTCTATCGATTCTTTTGAAACAAAAAACTGATCTAGTAGTGATCAGATTGGTTCCCCCTTATGTTTGATTATATGTACCTTCCATTTTTCTTATGCAGTTCTAAGAATCCCAAAATATCAATTATTTTTAATGAGAAACCAAGCTTTTATTTGAGTAAATAAAATAATATACAAGGGTATACAAAAAAAACTAGCCCCACAAACGGAGTCCAAACACTAGCTATGCAGAAATGAGCTCCCATCGACAAGAATAGGACCTAGCTTATAATTACAAAGAGCTCGAGAAACTAATCCCACAAAGAGGTGTTTAATTTAACAATATCCTAAACCTCTTCCAGGACCTCTCAACCCATTTGAAAATCCTACTATTCTTCTGGAGTCAAATCCCCACAAGATGGAAAAAACAAAAGCCTGACTCTACCCTTATCCCATAAGGGATGATTCTTCCATCATAGAAAAACAGTCTCTATTGCAGTCCCAACAAGAAGGAAGAAGGCCTCTAGATGCAATCCAAAGTGTTCACTTTTCCATGCAAAAAATCTGGCCTTCTTGGGAATCTTAGCCTTCTAGACAGAGGAGAATGAAGAAGCACCAGGAGGATGAAGTATGATGATTTTAGTTTGTAATTTTCCCCACTTCTGTTTAATTTCCTCTCCCTTTTATTTTTAATGTTTTAGATGTGGACAGCAAGGTCATCTTTCAAATGATTGCCCTCAAAGAAGAATCGTGGCACTAGCAGAAGAAAACGAGGTTGCTGATGATGAGTTAAGCGAAGGAATTGAAGATGACACTAATTATCTTGAACCAGACGACGAAAGGGATCAAAATATCTTGTGTACTATAAAGGTTACTCCTTACTCCCAAAACAGAATCTGATTCCGAACTAGATGCAATGCACCATCAATGAAAAGATATGCAATGTACTCATAGACAGTGGCAGCAGTGAGAATATCGTTTCTAAAAAGTTAGTTTGTAATCATAGACAATGTACCAGGAGGATGAAGTATGATGATTTTAGTTTGTAATTTGCCCCACTTCTGTTTAATTTCCTCTCCCTTTTATTTTTAATGTTTTAGATGTGGACAACAAGGTCATCTTTCAAATGATTGCCCTCAAAGAAGAATCGTGGCACTAGCAGAAGAAAACGAGGTTGCTGATGATGAGTTAAGCGAAGGAATTGAAGATGACACTAATTATCTTGAACCAGACGACGAAAGGGATCAAAATATCTTGTGTACTATAAAGGTTACTCCTTACTCCCAAAACAAAATCTGATTCCGAACTAGATGCAATGCACCATCAATGAAAAGATATTCAATGTACTCATAGACAGTGGCAGCAGTGAGAATATCGTTTCTAAAAAGTTAGTAACAGCTCTCAATCTAAAGACGCAGCCACACCCTACACCTTACAAAGTCGGCTGGATTTCTAAAGGAGGTGAGAAACAAGAGTCCGAAGTCTGCACCATCCCTTCTCCATTGGGAATTCCTACAAAGACCAAATTATTTGTGATGTTTTAGAAATGGACGCTTGCCATATCCTTTTTGGGTATTCGTGGCAATATGATGTTCAAGCAATTCATAGGGGTCGTGATAATACTTATGATTTTTCTTGGATGGGCAAGAAAACGGTGCTGCTTCCTTTGACAACAAAGGATGACAAATCAGCCACTTCTTCAACAAGCAAAGGTCAACTTTTCACGATTTTAAATGGCAAACACTTTCTTTCTCAAAAAGAAGACATGATGTGGGGTCTTATTATCAAAGAAGTTGAGTCGCATAATGATGTAGGACATCTTGACTCCTTTCTTGAGTGTTTCTTGTAAATTCTTTAGTTTCTTGAAACTCTTCTTGAAACTCTTCTTGTTTTATATTCTTTTGTATTTTCTTTATTTCTTTTAGTTATTTCTTTTAACCACTTGGGTTTCCCAAGTTTGTTGTAAGTAGTTAAGACTTTTCCAGCCTTCCTATTTGTATTTAAAGGGGGCTGCAGTCCTTTAGAATTACTTTTTGATCATTGAATAAAATTTCCTTTTCTTGTCTACACCAAAGTGGTATCAGAGCTCCCGATCCTAGCTCGGAAATTTCATTTCCAATTCCGGATCCTTACACCATGGCAGCGGAAACTTCCTCCCTCACAACCCAACAACTTGACCGACGCTTGCAGTCGGTGGAAAGTTCGATCGATGAAATCAAGACAAGTGTGGACGATATCAAACAAGCCATTATTCTCATTACTCGACAATTGAATCAACAATGCAATGTTAACCATGTGCAAGAAAACCCACAAGACAACCAAGAAGTCACCCGCAATGTTCAAGAAAGTCAAGAAATGCAAGAAAGACAAGTGCATAATCCAATTAGAAGACAAGAAAACCAAAATTTTGGGAGATTTCCTGGAAATCCAATCCCTGGATTTATGGCACAAGATTCTGAATCTTCAGAGGAAGGAGAATTCAGAAATATTGGACAGCAAGGTAACCTTCATCCGGGACATCAAAATCACCAAGATATACCTCCACGAAGACAACAACAATTTAATGACAATTCAGAAATTAGAATGAAAGCAGACCTTCCAAACTTCAATGGAAGAATGGATGTGGAAAAGTTTCTTGATTGGGTCAAGAACGTGGAGAACTTCTTTGATTATGCCAATACTCCCGAAGAAAATAAGGTGAAGTTAGTTGCCTTCAAATTACAAAGTGGGGCCTCAGCATGGTGGGATCAACTCCAAAATAATCGTCGATACTCGGGCAAGACACTCGTAAAACAATGGCCAAAGATGTTAAGGTTAATGAAGAAACGATTCCTACCACTCAACTATCAACAAATCCTATACAACCAATACCAACAATGTAATCAAGGTAATCGTAATATCCTAGATTACACGGAAGAATTCTACCGATTGGGTGCAAGAAATAATCTACCCGAAAACGAGCAACAACAAATTTCAAGATTTGTTAATGGTCTTCGTGATGACATCAAAGAAGCGGTAAACGTACATCCTCTAGCTTACCTCGCGGATGCAATCAACCTAGCAACCAAGATTGAGGAAAATGATGAGATTAGGCCTTCAAGAACCTACCAACGAAGGAATGCATGGGCAAAACAAGACCAACCACCTCAAAGAAAGTATACCAATGATTCTCCCCGAAATTTTCAGCAAGGAAGTTCATCCAACTCCACCCAACAAGGCAAAAAGGATGAGCATCTTGCCAAGAACAACACTAATAAAGGTTTGGATGCTCCCATGGGTAAAAAGTCTACTAATCCTTATAATCGTCCTTCTCTTGGTAAGTGTTTCAGGTGCGGCCAACAAGGTCATCTCTCTAATGAATGCCCCCAACGACGGACATTGGCTATACAAGAACAAACCCAAGATGATGACACTTACAATCCCGAGGGCTCCGATGGTTATGAATTTGCGGAACCAGACTCCGATGGGGATCAACTTTCTTGTGTTCTTCAAAGAATCCTTCTAACTCCAAAGAACGAGATCAATCCCCAACGGCATAAACTTTTCCGAACTCGATGCACAATCAATGGTAAGATTTGTCAGGTTATAATTGATAGTGGTAGTTCTGAAAATATTGTTTCCAAGAAGCTTGTTACTGCCCTTAACCTGAAAACTGAACCCCACCCAAATCCCTATAAGGTTAGTTGGATTTCAAAAGGTGGTGAGAAACAAGTGCTGGAAATTTGCACCATTTCTCTTTCAATTGGACAGCACTATAAAGATCAAGTTGTATGTGACGTTCTCGAAATGGATGCGTGTCATATCCTTTTAGGGCGTCCTTGGCAGTTTGATACCCAAGCTATGCATAGGGGAAGGGACAACACTCATACCTTTTCTTGGATGGGAAAAACAGTGGTCCTTTTGCCTATGGGAGCTACGGAAGATAAGAAAAAAACCAGCGAGGGGTCCAATAAAAAACAGTTGTTCACGTTAACTCATGGTAAAGATATATTTTGTACTCCTAAGGACACCTTAGTGGCTTTTGTTATTAAAGGAACGGCAACGAGTGAGACTACAACACATTTCCCTCCTCTCATCTCTCACTTATTGAATGAATTTCCTAACATCACTACTTCCCCATCTTCTTTACCCCCTTTACGCAATATTCAACACCAAATAGACCTAGTCCCCGGTAGTTCTCTTCCTCATTTACCCCATTATAGAATGAGTCCCAAGGAATACCAGATTTTACATGATCAAATTCAAGACTTGCTTGAGTTGGGACACATTAAACCTAGTTTGAGCCCGTGTGCGGTTCCAGCCTTGTTAGCTCCTAAGAAAAATGGTTCTTAGGCGCCTTTGTGTCGATAGTCGTGCTATTAATAAGATTACTGTTAAATACCGTTTTCCCATACCTAGATTATCCGATTTATTGGACCAACTTGGCGGTGCTTCGGTGTTTTCCAAAATTGATCTCAAAAGTGGATATCACCAAATTCGAATAAAACCAGGGGATGAATGGAAAACAGCTTTTAAAACAAATGAAGGCCTCTTCGAATGGTTAGTAATGCCCTTTGGTTTGTCCAATGCTCCAAGCACATTCATGCGCCTCATGAATCAGGTACTCCTTCCTTGTTTAAATAAATTTGTGGTAGTTTACTTTGATGATATACTTGTGTATAGCAAAACCAATGATGAACATCTTGCCCACTTACACACGGTTTTTTCTATCCTTAATGACAATGCCCTTTACATTAATGCCAAGAAATGTACCTTTTTATGTGCTGAAATTAATTTTCTGGGCTTTGTTCTAAGTGCTAAGGGTGTGGCTGTAGATCCTAGGAAGATTGAAGCTATTAGTGATTGGCCTATACCACACAACATTCGAGCACTTCAATGTTTTCTCGGCTTAGCATCTTTTTATCGCAAATTTATTCGTAATTTTAGTACTATTGTTGCACCCCTCACTAATTGTTTAAAGAAAGGCCAATTTGATTGGGGTGATTCCCAAACTTCTAGCTTTAGCAACCTAAAAAAGCACTTAGCATCTACCCCTGTTCTTGCCCTTCCTAATTTTGACAAACCTTTTGAGGTTTCCGTAGATGCTTCTGGGGTTGGTATTGGGGCTGTTTTGAGTCAAGAGGGTCATCCAATAGAATTTTTTAGTGAAAAATTAAGTGCTGCCCGCCAAAATTGGAGTACTTACGAGCAAGAGTTATATTCCTTAGTCCGAGCGTTGAAACAATGGGAACACTACTTACTTTCCAATCCTTTTATTCTATTAACTGATCATTTTTCTTTGAAGTTTATTCAATCTCAAAAGACTATTAGTAGAATGCATGCACGTTGGCTCCAATTCCTTCAACGTTTCGACTTTGTCATCAAGCACACCACCGGTAAAAGTAACAAGGTAGCCGACGCTTTAAGTAGGAAAGGTATACTCTTAACCACTCTTCGTGCTGAAATCATTGCTTTTGACCATATACCTCCTTTATATGCCACGGATACGGATTTTAAAGTTATTTGGGAAAAATGCATTTCACACGTACCTTGTTCGGATTATCACATTCTAGATGGTTTTTTATTCAAAGGTAATTCAGTTTGCATTCCTCATACATCCCTTAGAGAGTATATTTTACAAGATATGCATTCGGGGGGGCTAGCCGGCCATTTCGGTCGTGACAAAACCATTGCTTTAATTTCCTCCAAATTGTTTTGGCCACAACTTCATAAAGATGTTACTAGTTTTGTTAAAAGGTGTTTTGTTTGCCAAACTTCAAAAAGTTCTAGCCAAAATACCGGTCTTTACATCCCTTTACCTATACCAAACTCTATTTGGGAAGATCTTTCCATGGATTTTGTCTTAGGCTTACCAAGAACTCAACGTGGATATGACTCTGTTTTAGTGGTTGTTGATAGATTTAGTAAGATGGCTCATTTTCTCCCTTGCAAGAAAACTAATGATGCTCTTCACATTTCTAATCTTTTCTTTCGTGAGATTGTTAGACTTCATGGAATACCTAAATCCATTGTTTCGGATCGAGATGTCAAATTCATGAGCTACTTTTGGAAATCCTTGTGGAGGAAGTTTGGCACGAGTCTCCTTTTTAGTACCACAAGTCATCCACAAACTGATGGCCAAACCGAGGTTACCAATAGAACTTTTGGCAATTTGGTTCGTTGTCTTAGCGGGGACAAGCCTAAACAATGGGACCTTTCATTGGCTCAAGCTGAATTTGCCTATAACCATATGCAAAATCGTTCCACAGGGAAGTCACCCTTTGAGGTTGTTTATACTCATCTCCCTCGTCTTACAGTTGACTTAGCTAATATTCCCTCTTCTGTTGATCTTAGTTTGGAAGCTGAGAGCATGGCTACTCGGATTCAGGAACTCCACCAGGAAGTCAAGGATCATTTGGAGAAGGCTAATGCTTCCTACAAGTCTTTGGCGGACACTCGTCGTCGGTTTAAGGAATTTCAAGTGGGTGATTTAGTTATGATTCATCTCCGGAAGACCCGTTTACCATCTGGTCATCACACTAAGTTAACTAACAAGAAACTTGGTCCTTTTGTCATTCTTCAACGCATTGGGTGTAATGCTTATCGGGTGGAACTTCCTTCCCATTTACGAATTAGCAATACCTTCAACATTGCTGACATTCACCATTTTCATGCTCCGGACGAGTTTTCTTTAGCTAATTAACTCGAGGTCGAGTTTGATTTTAAGTGGGAGGGTCTGATGTAGGACATCTTGACTCCTTTCTTGAGTGTTTCTTGTAAATTCTTTAGTTTCTTGAAACTCTTCTTGAAACTCTTCTTGTTTTATATTCTTTTGTATTTTCTTTATTTCTTTTAGTTATTTCTTTTAACCACTTGGGTTTCCCAAGTTTGTTGTAAGTAGTTAGGACTTTTCCAGCCTTCCTATTTGTATTTAAAGGGGGTTGCAGTCCTTTAGAATTACTTTTTGATCAATGAATAAAATTTCCTTTTCTTGTCTACACCACATAATCACAACATGTTCCCTTCGGAAATACAGGACATCTTGGAACAATTTCCCACTTCGATGAATGAACCTTCGAAACTACCCCCTCTTTGGCACATCCATATTCCTGGTTCTACTTTACCAAACCTACCTCACTACAAAATGAGTCCCAAAGAGTGTGCGGCGTTACATGATCAAATCCATGATTTACTTACGAAAGGCCACATCCAACACAGTTTGAGTCTGTGTGCAGTTTTGGCTATTCTTACTCCCAAAATCGATGGCACTTGGAGAATATCGGTTCCATATTCCTCGGATTAACGATCTTCTTGACCAATTGGGAGGTCCTAAAAAATTTTCTATGCTTGATCTTCGGAGTGGCTATCACCAAATTTGAATTCGGCCCGAAGATGAATGGAAGACATTCAAGACTAACGAGGGACTTTTTGAATGGCTAGTCATGTTGTTCAGACTTCCAATGCTCCAAGCACGTTCGTGAGGTTAATGCACCAGGTTCTTCAACCCTTTCTTTAAATTTCTTGTGGTTTATTTTAAAGATATTCTAGTTTATAGTAAGAGCCTTGATGAACATTTACAGCACCTAGCCTCTGTTTTTCCACATTTAGCTACTCACAATTTGTACATAAACGCCCAAAAATGCATGTTTTTAGTTAAGGAGATTTCGTTTTTGGGATTTTTAATTGGGATTTTGGCATTAAAGTAGACCCTAGGAAGATCCAATCTATTACGATTGGCCTACTCCCACATCTGTTAAGAATGTTCAATCTTTTTGGGGGCTTGCTTCTTTTTATCGCAAATTTATACATCCTTTTAGTTCCATATCAGCTCCTCTGACCGATTGTTTGAAAAAAGGTCCGTTTTTATGGGGTCCCGCCCAAGATAAGAGTTTCGGTTCCCTAAAGTATAAGCTTAGTCATAGCCTTGTTTTAGCTCTTCCTGATTTTAAACTACCTTTTGAGGTCGCTGTTGATGCTTCAGGTATTGGTATAGGAGCTGTTTTATCTCAAAATAACCACTCAATTGAGTTTTTTTTAGTGAGAAACTCAGTCCTTCTCGCCAAAATTGGAGCACATATGAACAAGAATTGTATGCGTATGCTTTGGTTCGAGCTCTTAAGCAATGGGAGCATTATCTCCTTTGCAATGAATTCATCTTTTTTACCGACCATTTTTCTCTTAAGTTCCTACAATCTCAAAAAACTATTAGCAGGATGCATGCCCGTTGGATTACTTTCCTTCAACGGTTTGATTTTTTCATCAAACACACAGTAGCAAAGCTAACAAAGCCGCAAACACATCGCTCTTACTATTCTCAAAGGGGAAATTCTTGCTTTTGAACATCTTCCCGACCTTTATGAAAATGATAGTGATTTTCACACCATTTGGTTTATTTGTTCTAATCACATTGCTTCTGATGACTTCCATATTTTTTATGGTTATCTCTTCAAGGGAGACAAACTTTGCATTCCTCACACATCCCTTCGAGAAGCTTTGATCCAAGATATACACTCGGGAGGCTTAGTTGGACATTTCGAACCTGCTATTTGGTTTGCCATAAGCGCAAACTGGGTGAAATATATATTTTCTATAGAAACAGATTAAAGTCAGTCAGTGTCAGTAGTTCAGTTTAGGTCCTAAGGAGATGATCAAGAGTTTATGAGTTTTCATATGGGCAAAATCAACTTCCCCAAATAAAATTTGAAATAATTGAGTTTATTGCTCTCAATAACTTGGTTACAGAAAAGGATAGGGTTCGATTAGAGTTAAAAATTGATGAATAGAAGAACGAAACACGGTATTATATGAATTCTTCACTTGGTCAACATACATACATCGGCCTAGCCAAAACAAGAAACCTCGCAACGCATAATGTTCCTACATTGGCCTCTTCATTGCCATTCCCAACCCCAGAACCCAAACAACAAAAAACCCACATTTAACCACAAATTGAGAGCAAGTAGATTTCAAAGCTTGGTTTCACTCTGTCATCAGAAACAAACCGACAAGAACAAAGGAAGAAACAAAATGGTTGGAGTTCAAATTTCAACCAAATTTCAGAAACCCAACAATCCCAGAACAAAAAAAAAAAAAGAGAATAAAAACCTGAAGATCGTGGAAGCAAAGGGAGAAAGAAGGATAGAGCGTTGAAATCACTGACGGCGGCGGCGTTGGGAGAGTCGACGTGAGTCAGGGACGATGAAGGGAGGCGGATGAAGAGAGTGAAGATGAAGGAGGCGTTGAGATAAATCAGTAGTCAGATAGTTGCTCAAAAAAAAAAAAAAAAAAAAAAAAATCAGTAGTCAGATTGTTGG
The DNA here is from genome assembly GCA_028017165.1 of Herpetospermum pedunculosum. Classification (NCBI taxonomy): domain Eukaryota; kingdom Viridiplantae; phylum Streptophyta; class Magnoliopsida; order Cucurbitales; family Cucurbitaceae; genus Herpetospermum; species Herpetospermum pedunculosum. The sequence goes on along the minus strand of CM051523.1, from coordinate 48,736,155 downwards.
CTTTGATTATCTCAAAATAGGTCATCAATTCCGATTGATTATTATGCTATTTTCCCCTAATGATTGTGGGATATTAGGTCGTATTTCTTTAGCAGGAGGACGAGACGTGTTAAAGCAATAAATATCAAGAAGAATAATACGGGCTAATGAAAAATGCATGAATACAATAAGGGGCAACTACAAAAATAGCTTAAACGAGACTATGGAAGATGAAAAATAGCTAAACTAATTATTGTGTTGAAAAATAGCTAACTCCTATAATTAGAAACTTCTTTAGAATGTAGTTGGACGAAACTAGGAAAATTGCATAAAGTAACCTGTCATAGCAAAACATTAACAAAAGTGACCCGTCTCCCACAAAAAAATTAAAAGTGACCGGTTTGAGGGTTTGAGGGATGTGAAATTATACATATGCCCTTCATTAAGAACGCAAGAAGAACGATTTGGTACCGCCATCTCACAGCCCTCAAATCGCACAACCCTCAAATTACTCTCCTTGAAAGGTATGTTTTCTTCCCATTTTTACTTATGTTGTGTACCACGCTACTGCTGCTTACTTGGTTTGAAAAGAATTCTTGAAATTTAGGGTTTTTAATAGTTGAAGGAATGTGAATCAATCGGCGAATGAGGGGTTGGAAGGAGTCGAATTGTTTGTTTATAGGTTGTAGATCTGATTTCGTCGATGTCTGAGTAATGGAATCCAATAGAAGTGTTAAAAAATGGGGTTTTCGTTTGATGATTTTGTGAAACTGCGTAGGGTTGTTCGATAGAAATCGCACAATACGATAGAAATCACACAGTACGATAGCTATCGCACTATGCGATTTCTATCGTATTGTGCGGTTTCTATCGCACTATGCGATTTCTATCGTATTGTGCGGTTTCTATCGCACTATGCGATTTCTATCGTATTGTGCGATTCTAATCGCACTATGCGATAGATCCTTCACCTTACTGTCTAAACCTTCACTATACTGTCTCGATCTCTTAATTTTAAAATAACATGTTTGAACTGTTTCATTTGCATAGGTCTTTGAAATGGAGTTGGTTCAAAAGATCAAACCCGAGGACTACTTCCCCGCTACAGTTTCGTCTTTGTCGCATATCTCGAACACAACTGCATTAATTAAGACGAAGTTAACGGAGACACAGATGAACATGTATAGGAAAACATGTTTTGGTCCACTACTCGACGTGAATTTGATATTCAATGGTCAGTTGGTTCATCACCTCATGCTTAGGGAAGTGGAAGAAGTTAGAGTTGGCCTGTGTCCCAAAGGGAGACCGAGATAGGAGATAGTTGGGACACAGGCCAAGGAACATTGCCTTTTGGGATCCGGTGGTTGAAAAAGTTCGTAAGAGGCTTTCCAATTGGAAGAAGAGTTTCTTCTCGAAGGGAAGAGTTTCTTCTTGAGTCCTCTAGTGTTTGGTTGTTAAGAAAACTTGGTCATATCCTCTCTATGACTCGTGCTCTTCTTTTTCAAAGGGATGTACCTAAATCCTTTTGGGGGAAGTTGTATTGACAGCGACTCACTTGATTATTCATTTGCCCTCTGCAGTTCTTGATTAGAAAACTCCAATGAATATACTATCGATAACTCCAATGAATATACTATCGAATTTTTATCCTGGTTTTCGTACAACCAATAACTTGATTCCTCTAGTGTTTGGTTGTGTATCTTTTGTTCATGTTCATAGTCACCAACAAGGTAAACTTGATCCAAGGGCACTCAAATGTATTTTTCTTCGATACTCATCCACTCGAAATGGGTACAAATGGCAAATGTTATCACCCACCTTCTAAGAAGTACTTCATCTTTGCCAATGTTACCTTTTATGAGGACAATAGCTTCTGTACCTTACCTTATCTTTAGGGGGAGGAAATATTGTTCAAAAGAAATTCAACCTGCAGAGATTAATTTTACTATTAAATTTTTCATTGGTGATGATTAAATAATTTTTCGCTGAATAGTTGTCAAAGAAAAATTATTTAACCATCTTCTATAGTGCTGAGTCGCTGACATATCCACTTCCCATCTAGCGGCAAACTAAGGGTGTAATCAGTTCGATTCAGATCAGTTTGAGTGCCGAACCAAAATCGAACCGCAAAGAATATTAAAGAAAATGGAAAACTGAAGCCGAATTGCCACATGATGCGAACCGAACTGATTAACCGACGGTTTTGTCAGTTCGGTCTGGCGGTTCACCGATTACTTAATCTCAAGCGTGAGAGCGGTGCGGGTTGGGGCGTTGCCACATTCAGTTAACATTATTGGGTTGTTGGGAGTTGGTTGATGGGCCGCTTAAGTGTTATTGGGCGACAGGGACTCACTTCCTTTGTAAATTGCTCAAAAAATTTACGTTTCATGCGGCTCGAACTAACAACCTCAAATATAGTAGAGGATTTTAGAGCCAGTGGAGCGCTTATGTTAATTGTTTACTAATCGATTTTTTTAAATATACGTACAATCGATCGACTCGATTTTCATCGGTTCAACGTTCAACAATGGCAAACCCACAAACCGACCGAATAAATTTGATTTTCCTTATATTCAAACCTAAACCGCCAAGCCGAACCGAACAAACCAAAATTGACGGCGATTTCGATCGGTTTAAGCGGTTTTTCGGGTTTCCCTTGCACCCCTAGTGGAGACTATAATCCTATCTTAGTTATGGGTGCCTTTTTCATTTTTCTTCCCCTTCTCCTTCCCCCTCTCCTTCTCTCTTACATCTTCTCTTCCCTCTTGCTTCTCCTTCTCTCTGTTTTTTGGGCAGGTGCTTGCTGCCACGTCAACCACCACCATTTCAGACTGCAGCAATCGTCTTCATTGTGGCTATGACAACCACCACCATTTTTTTTTTTTTTTGAAATGGTACTGAACTTTCGTTGAGAAAAAAATGAAAAAATACAAAGGCATACAAAAAAAAATCAAGCCCCAAGGAGGCAGCCCCATTAAAGGAAGGGGCTCCAATCAAGAAAAATAATGTAAAGAATAATTACAAAACAATCACATCATCGTCGCCCACAAAGAAACATGAAATCTAGCAAGGGACCAAACAACACACGGGTTCGTCTCAGCCCCTCAAAAAGTCCTAATCAATTGAGCAATGTACAACAACGATGGGATTCAAGAATTTTTAAATTAACTAAAACTAAAACAAAAAATACCGTTGTCCGTGGATCGGTCGGAGAAGAAAATGGCTTCGTGTCGACAATTGGCTACAATGGCCGAAGAAGAAGTGATGTAGCGTGCCCTCCAACCCTTCTTTTCTTTGTTTTTTTATCTTTTATTGTGGCTTTAGTTTACTATTTACTATTGTTTTTACCTTGGTAATTGGTTGAGTTTTGGACAAGTTAATTGACTATTTATTGTTGTTTTTACCTTGGTAAATGGTTAAGTTCAAAGGCTGGTTTGTAGCCTTTAAATAGGGGTCCCTAGGCTGTAATTGAGGTATTATTGAATAAACTTGATTTCAAGAACTCTCCAAGATTTGAGTCTACATTCGTTTGGTATCAGAGCATCCTCGACGAAGGGATCTGATGGAGGGAAAGAAGGCTCCCGTGACTTCCGGTGTTGACACAGCTCAGTGATGAAGTCGAAATCCTTTCACCAAAGACTATTTCTCTACGCTTCAACATAATGGAAGAAACCATGGAAGGGTTGAGAAATAGCAACTTGAACTTCAAGAAATGTTCAAGGCTATGACCGAAAGAATGGATGCAATGGCCATTCAACCAAATGATAACCAACAGCGTCTCGAAGGAAGACAGCAAGATCACGCAACAAACAATCTTCCCACAGCTCAAAACCATTTCCATGACTATTAGAGAGAAGAAGAAGAATTTTTTCATCAAAGACCACCTCAAGAATTTGCAAGACTGTCCCAAGAAGTGTCGAAAAACAGATTAGAACAACTTTTTCATCAAAGACCACCTCAAGAATTTGCAAGATTGCTCCAAGAAAGCCAAGAAACAGATTCCCACCTCTCCTAACTCCAGAACCACGATTTGAGGACCCAAGATTTCAAGTTTATGATAGCTCGAGTGAGGAAGAAGATCCACGTAGGAGGAGAAACAATGAGTACCCCGAACAAATGGGAAGAGGCCAACATTATCAACCCCAACAAAATTATGAGTATAAAATGAAAGTGGATCTCCCAACATTTAGTGGTAAGTTTGATGTGGAGACGTTCTACTATCTAACAAGATTTTTTTTCAGAAACGGTCATTTTGGTCATTTTTTTACGAGTACATTTTTCACTTTCTTTTTTCAATGTTGGGTTTAGGAGCATCATTAACCTTAAACCCTAAACTCTAAACCATAAACCCTAAACTATAAACCCTAATCCCTAAACCCTAATTTTTAAAAACACTATAGGAGTAATTTTCAAGCACTATTTTGACTTTGCAAGACTGCCCCAAGAAGTGTCGAGAAACAGATTAGAACAACTTTTTCATCAAAGACCACCTCAAGAATTTGCAAGATTGCTCCAAGAAAGCCAAGAAACAGATTCCCACCTCTCCTAACTCCAGAACCACGATTTGAGGACCCAAGATTTCAAGTTTATGATAGCTCGAGTGAGGAAGAAGATCCACGTAGGAGGAGAAACAATGAGTACCCCGAACAAATGGGAAGAGGCCAACATTATCAACCCCAACAAAATTATGTGTATAAAATGAAAGTGGATCTCCCAACATTTAGTGGTAAGTTTGATGTGGAGACGTTCCTAGATTGGGTCAAAGAAGTGAACTCTTTTTTCGATTACACCAATACTCCGGAAGACAAAAAGGTAAAGTTGGTGACCTATAAGTTGAAAGGGGGAGCCTCTGCATGGTGGGATCAATTGCAAATCAATAGGAGGAGATATGGTAAAGGACCTATTAGGTCTTGGCCAAAGATGTTGAAGCTACTGAGGAAGCAATTTCTTCCAGTAAACTATGAGCAGTTGTTGTATAACCAATATCAACATTGCACCCAACGGAATCGATCAATTGCTGATTATTCTGAGGAATTCCATAGACTAAGAGCACGAAACAACTTAGCCGAGTCCGAGCAACATCAAATTGCCCGTTTCGTTGATGGGTTAAGGGAAGATATCAAAAAGAAAGTAAACTTGCAGCCTCTTTACTATCTCACTGAGGCTGTTGCAATGGCAAGAAAAGTCGAAAACAGTCGGGCCTCAAAGCAAAAAGGAGTAAACACAAGAAGATCGCCATGGGACAAAGGTACCCAAAGTTTTAAAAGAAACACCAATGAAGTACAAAAGAATTGGCAAGTTGTTGGCCAATCCACATCCAATACCGACAAAGGTAAAGAAGAAACAAGCCAACGACTTACCGAAATAAAGAACAATGAAGGGCAGATTGCTAAGACGTCCAATATCTATAATCGACCAACCTTGGGAAAATGTTTTAGATGCAGGCAGCATGGGCACTTATCAAATGAGTGTCCTCAAAGAAAGACTCTAGCTATCATGGAAGAACCTTATGAAGAATATCAAGATTATGAAATAGAAGCCGAAGAAGGGGCATCCTATGTGGAGGCCGATGAATGAGAGCATTTATCTTGTGTTGTACAACGAGTACTTCTTACACCATCAAGTGAATCTCATCCCCAACGACATGCTCTCTTTAGAACGCGTTGCACTATCAATGGTAAGATTTGTAACGTGATCATTGACAGTGGGAGTAGTGAGAATATTATCTCACGAAAAGCAGTCCAACTTATTCACTTAAAAGTTGATCCACACCCAAACCCTTACCTTTTCCTTTCCCACTTTCCCACTCTACTAAATGTTGTCTTTCCTTCTCCTTTACCTTCCAAAAACAATCTCAATGGATATTACTACTATGCAAAAGAAAAAGTGACATGAAAAAACGTTTAGTCGGAAATAATCAAATTACAAAGAGTTAGCTTTCCTCCCCTTGGTAAATAGAAATTATTGAATCTAACCATTTTTTAAAAGGAAACATAAAATTTTCCTTGTTAAAATGAATTATAAAGATGTCAATCATTAGTCTATTTTCATCACTTCAATGAAAAGTTGTTTCTTGTTCAAACAAAAATTATAAAGATGTCAGTTTGAACATTGTTCAACTGGTTAAGACATTATATCTTCGACAACAATGTCATAGGTACGAATTTCCAATTCATATTGTTGGGCTAAAAAATAATAATTATAAAGAAGTAACAAGGACACCCCAACTAGGAGTAGAATTCCAACAAACCTAAATCCTAGAAATTTACAGGAAAAAAAATTAAATCTAACCAATTTCTTCACCTCCTTTCTTCCTTGGACCAGGACCTCCCCCTAATGATAATCTAAGATACATTCAAGGTACTTTTATATCTTAAACAGACAACAACTTTGTCTTCCTCAATCCTGAAGAACTTGATTTTGACCAATTGACCTTTAGAGCCACAGTCACTTCAAAAACTAATTATGTCAAACAAATAATCAATCATTGAATTGTCATCTTTGCAAAATAATATAATGTCATCAACAAATTCCAAATGCAAACTTGAACTCTATCTTTTCCAACCATGAAACCTTTTAAGTTTTAATAAACCACCCAAAGAATCTTTTCAATTAGACTATTCAATAGATTGGCAGCCAAAAGAAACAAAGAGATGAAAGGAAGATTGATAGTTTAGTACCAAGATTAAGCCCATTATTCAGTCAATCTATCCTTTCCCAAATGCCTTTTTTCTTCATTACTTCCATTAAAAGTTCCCAATCTACTCTATCATAAGTTTTTTTCTTACAAATCAAACCTTTTTTTTTTCTTTCTAACTCTATAATATTCTACAGCTTGCTAAGAATTGGATAAAGAATCTATCAATCTACCTACCTACATTTGATGAATGCACTGAAGTTGAACCCGTTGAAATCTAATGAAAAATTAAAATTTTCTCTTTTCTTCTAACTTAATCGATAATTCCAACGAATTACTAGCAAAAATAATGAAGAAAGATTTGTTTTGCACGCCAAAACTGATAAAATCCATGACAAAACCCTAGAGATTAAACTCCATTATAGCAAAGAAATATGAAACCGCCAAAAAATATATAGTGAATCATCGTTTTTTTACCACTTGGCAACAACCATAGCAAGATATTAAAAACATAGCTCTCAGGATCCAGGAGAGCTTCAAGATAAGCAGCATGAAACATAATTTCTAGAACTCATAATTTTTTTCCCACAGTCCCATTTTTTTTTTGAAAAATGTATCGAACTTTCGGCATAAATGAAAAAATACAAGGGCATACAAAAAACAAGCCCACAAAAAGGAACCCCATTAAAAGAAAGAGCTCCAATAAAAAAAATAAGGTTCAAGGACATTTCCAACCACATTTTCGAATAAGAACTTGGTATCATTAAGCCTTATAGTTTTCATTTCGCCAACTAAAGGGTGCCCACACAAAACAAATGCATAAAGCCGCTGAAATTATAAGGGGCATACCAAGAACTTCAAAAAGTACAGAACGTGTACCACCAAGCCCAAGAACCAACAATCAAAAAGGAGGACAAAAATCTTCTCAATCTTTCTGTACAAAGAGCACACTGTTGAGGAGACGAAAAAAAAAGTTTAGTAAAGCCTCTTGAACTCTAATGTAAGTGGTTAGAGAGCAAGCAACAGACCTTAAAAAAGATAATCGAACTTCTCCATTAAAATTTTATTGGTCAATTTTTTAGAATAGATCCAAATTTATAGTCTGATTTGCACATGGAATAAATAATGACTTGAAGCACAGAGAATCATGTGAGTCTCTAAGATTGAACCAAGTTGCATAATATCTGAACCAACCCTTTTCTTTTGAAACACAACTACATAGCATTCATAATTGAATGATTAACAAAAAAAAAAACAGATTATGGAAAATAAAAAAATCCCACAAAGAAACAAGTTCGAATGGACACAAAAATGAGGCAAACCAATTCTCCCTCGACCAGATTAAAGAGTTGTAGTATCGGAACCAACCCCTATCAGGTCCGAATTATTTCATCCCTTTCTGGAATTGAATACAGATTACTCGAACAGTTTTTTTCTCAATTAGCCAAATCAAAGTCGATTCAATATATGGTTGATGACAATTTTAAACCAAAATGAGAATTGTAAGAAGAACATTGAAATAAAAGAAGTGTGAGCTAGTTATGTAGTTGTGTTGAGAGTTGAAGTGTAAAATGGATTAAAAGATAAATGAAGAGTGGAGATTAGTTACCTTGAGCTAGGGTTTCCGAGTTCTATAGCCTGAGATGGGTGGTTTTCCAGAGAAAAGCAAGATTAGGAAATTCCTCGGCTGTTTCTCCCCATAGCCAGAGCTCCACATGGTCTCTATGCAGGGGCGGATCCACGTGGGGGCCGGGGGGCACGTGGCCCCCCCTCAAATTTTCCGTCTTTGTATTTTTAATATAAATGAATAATTATAATTATATAATATATATGATTAAGTTGGTTATGAACATGAGAATTGAATCTGGTTTAGTGGTAATGGGGGCACCATTTTATACCTGTGGTCTTGGTTCGATTCCATTAAAATGAAAATTTTTCTGTAATTTTCTGCCTGAGCGTGAAACATGAGAGATTTTTGACTTTTTTTTTTTTTTAACTGATTTGGAATTTATTTTTCAAAAACTGATTTGAAATTTATTTTTTAAATTTATTTAGATTTTGTTTTTTAACAATGAAATTTTTTTCCTCATTTGGATTTTTTTTTTTTTTTTAATTTTCAACTCTTCATTCCATGACAAACTGATTTGGAATTTTTTTCTTTTTTTTAATTTCAATTGATTTGAAATAAAATTTTTTTAGCAATTGATTTGGAATATTTTTTTTTAGCAATTGATATGGAAATTAGTGAACAAATATTTTCATAAATGAATATAAAATTTGTCATTCATGCCCTAGGTTAAATGGACTAAAATCTATCTAAATCAACCTAGGTTATATAATCTTGAAAGAAAAAAAACATAGCCGTCTTTAGAATTTTTTTTTCTCCGATTCAGAAAGTTTTCAACTCTCAAGAACCCGCTATTAAGTTTTTCAGCTCCATTGTATTTCGAAAAAGGTATCATTTATTTTCTATTTGCAAGTTATTTCTTATATTATATTCACATTATTAATATTGTATTTTTTTAATTACTTTCAGAGTTAATACCAAGAGACAAAAAAAATTCTTCACTCACCAGGATATACACACTATATAAAGTAAGTTTCGAATTCTTTTGAGACATTTATGTTTTATAATTTTTAATCTATGTAGTAGATCTTAATTATTTAATTAATTATTCATATTTGTGTAGAGTTAACTCGAGATCAAAATGGAAAGATATTATAAAAGAAAAACAACAACAGAGTCAGGGTCACCATCTTCGGGCAAGAAAAGTAATATTAATTCAGAGATGTCTTATACACAAGTCAATTTAGGAGAACTACCTGTAGATCCTGGTTTAAGAACTAAAATTTCTGATTACAATCCTAATATTCAAGATCAAGTTCGGAGAGCATATTTATTAAAAGGTCCTTGCCAGCCTCGAAATCATAATTTTCCATTCAAGAAATTTGGACAAAAGTCAAGACGATTTAATGAATGTTGGTTTAATAAGTATTCTAATTGGTTAGAATACAGTATTGCAAAGGATGCTGCATTTTGTTTATGTTGCTATTTGTTTAAACCAGAAGTTGGCGAACAATCAGGAGGTACATGTTTTGTAAGTGAAGGATTTTCTAATTGGAAGAAATGTGAGAAATTAGGAAATCATATTGGTGATACTAATAGTGCGCACAATCAAGCTTTGGGTAAATGTGAGGCTCTTTTTAAACAAGACCAACATATTGAGACATTTTTTAATCGAATGTCAGACCAAGCACGAGTTGAGTATCGAACTCGATTAGGTGCATCAATTGACTGTATTCGATTTTTACTACGCCAAGGGCTTTCATTCCGTGGACATGACGAGACAAAGGATTCGAAAAATCAAGGTAATTTTCTTGAGCTTTTATGTTGGCTAAGCAACCACAACAAGGATATTGAAGCTGTGACTTTGAAAAATGCTCCGGATAATTTGAAGTTGATTGCACCTGATATTCAAAAAGATATTGTCAATTCTTTTGCAGTGAAAATTGTTAATGGAATTATAAGAGATATGGGTGATAAATTATTTTCTATCTTGATTGATGAATCCAAGGATATATCTTCAAAGGAGCAAATGTCAGTTGTATTGCGATATGTAGATAAAGGTCATGTGATTGAACGATTTGTAGGAATTATACATGTGGCTAATACAAATGCTCTATCACTTAAGGAAGCTATTGATGGATTTTTTTCTCAACATGGGTTAAGCATTGCTAGTTTGCGAGGACAAGGATATGATGGAGCTAGTAATATGCAAGGTGAATTCAATGGACTCAAAGCTCTTATTTTGAAAGAAAATGGATGTGCTTTTTACATCCATTGTTTTTCTCATCAACTTCAATTAGCTCTTATGGCAACTGCAAAAAATCATGTAGAAATTGCGGGCCTTTTTTTTTATTGTTACAAATGTGGCGAATGTTATTGGGGCATCAGCAAAACGTCGAGATATTCTACCAGAGAAACATGCCATGAAAATTTTTGAGGCTTTAAATAATGGTGAACTATCAAGTGGCCGAGGATTAAATCAAGAGACAATGATTAAACGACCAGGAGATACACGATGGGGATCACACTACAACACTCTAACAAGTTTTATTAAAATCTTCTCATCAGTAGTTGATGTACTTGAGACTATTGTAGAAGGTGGATCAAATTCAGAACAAAGATATGAAGCCGAGACTCTAATCAGTTCGATCCAATCATTTGACTTTGTTTTTCATCTACATTTTATGAAAATTATCTTGGGAATCACAAATGAGTTGTCTCAAGCGTTACAAAGGAAAGATCAAGATCTCGTGAATGCAATGAATTTAGTCAAAATTTGCAAAGAAAGACTACAAACTACAAGGGAGTCTAGTTGGGATTCATTGTTGGATGTAGTTTCTAATTTTTGTGATAGCCATGATATTCAAGTTCTTAAGATGGATGATATGTTTTTTATTCGAGGACGTCAAAGGCGAAAATCTCAACCAATTACAAATTTACATCATTATCGTGTTGAAGTGTTTTATGCCGTCATTGATATGCAACTTCAAGAGTTGAAGAATCGTTTTCCTGAAACAAGTACTGAATTGCTTCTTTGTCTGGCATGTTTGAATCCAAGTAATTCATTTGCTGCTTTTGATAGACAAAAACTCAGTCGGCTTGCTCAACTTTATCCAAGAGACTTTTCAGCTATTGAACTCTCTGTACTTGAGGATCAACTTCAAAATTACATTGTTGATGTGCGTTCAAATATTGAGTTTGTTGAACTAAAAAGCATCAGTGATCTTGCAGTAAAAATGGTCATGACGAATAGAGATAAGATTTATCCATTAGTTTACCAGTTGCTCACATTGGCGTTGATTTTACCTGTTGCAACAGCTACGGTAGAGAGAACATTTTCTGCCATGAATATTGTGAAGACTCGATTGCGTAATCGAATGGGAGATCAATGGATGAATGATTGTCTCATAGCATATATTGAGAAAGACTTATTTGATAAGTTAGATAATAAGGTTATCATGGATCGATTTCAGAACATGAAAACTCGCAGAGGACAATTGTAATGCATTATGTATTAAATTAGTTCATTTATGATTTATGAAGCTATGCGCATTTTTTTTATAGATTTTTTTATTTATATTTTTACGTATATAGTGCCCCCTATATAAAATTTCTGGATCCGCCCCTGTCTCTATGGAATGGAGACGACAGCAAGGCGCTTACTTGCTGTTGAGATGAACTTTGAACAACATCGGTTCCGGCTAATTTGGAAATTATGTTTATGCCCTCAATCTCAAATTATTTTATATGTAAACTTATGTTTAGGCTTTTTTTTTTTTAAAATATTGTATTTTTTAAAATTTATTATAAAAATATTGTTAGTTTGAAACTATTTATAAAAATATAGCAATTTTAAATGGAGACGACCTTCATATCTTGTTCCACGTGATGAAGGTTCTACTTTTTTTATTAAAAAAATGATATTTTTTTAATCAGATATTCAAAATTTTCAAAAAATATATGGTTGGAAAGTTAACAGCGAGAGCTTCAATTTGATACCTAGTTTCACTATTTTTAGAGTTGTGTATCAAAAGATAAAGACCATCAAAGTTGGACTATAACTCTGCACATTTCAAAACTGAAGTTTGTTTTGAGGAGTGCATTAAAAAATTGACATCTTTTTATCCAGATATTAAAAAAATTCGAAAAAGGTACGGTTAAAAAGCTAACACAGAGAGCTTCAATTTGATATCTAGTTTCACTATTTGTAGATTTGTTTATTAAAAGATACAGAGTCGAAGTTTAGCTACAGTTTTGAAGTTTTCAGTCGTATCTTCAGTTCTGGGTTTGGTGAACTTTTCATAACTTTGACGATATATATCTTTTGATACACAACTCCAAAAATAGTGAAACTAGGTATCAAATTGAAGTTTTTTGTGTTAACTTTCCAACAATACCCTTTTTGAAGTTTTTAAATATCTGGCTAAAAAGATATCAATTTTTTAATACACTCCTCAAAATAATCTTCAGTTCTAAAATTTGCATAACTATAGTCCAACTTCGATGATCTCTATCATTTGATACACAACTCCAAAAATAGTGAAACCACGTATCAAATTGAAGCTCTTGCTGTTAGCTTTCCAACCATACATTTTTTGAAAATTTTGAATATCTGAGTATACCGAGGGAGATCGTCTTTTGAAAAGAGGACCTTCATCCATGTGGAGCAAGATTGTCTTTTTAAAAGACGACATTCATCCACGTGGAGCAAGATGTGGAGGTCGACCACCTCCATTTAAAGTTGCTATATTTTTATAAATAGTTTGAAACTTACCATATTTTTATAATAAGTTTTAAAAAATACAATTTAAAAAAAACAGCCCTTATATTTATGTCCGTCAAATACGGATTTTTTTTTTTTTTTTTTTACGAGTACCATGGATTCTTATAGGTTAAATTTTACTCTTGTAACTTTCACGTTGTATTTATTTGGTCAATAAATTTTTAAAACGGTTTAAATCATTTACTTTAAAAATGTTTAATATGTTCCTAAACTTTTAATGTTATGCTAATAGGATTTTGACGTATTCAAAATTTAAAAAAATAAATTATTGATCTATTATGTATAAAACTTACTTTGATGTCTAATGGGGACCTTAACGATTTACTTTTGTGTCTAGTCCATTCGTGAGTTTAAAAATAAAAATGTTGAACATGTCAATTACCTATTAAACACATAATTAATTTTTTAGTGATCTATAAGACACAAAATTAAAAGTTTAAGGATTTAATCTACATTTTTTAAAATGTAGGGACTAATTGGACAAAAATTGAAAGTTAAGGACTTGGACATTTTCTTTAAAAATTCAAGGACTAAATTTGTAATTTAACTTAATATTACATAATATGTATGACATATATGAATGCATCTAAACTAATTCGCATCCCACAAAAAGTGGTTGTCTTAAAACTAATATTATAAGATTATTTAGGTTGGAAGAGTGATTTTTGAAATATATTAGAAAAAATGGTTGTCTTAAAACTAATTCGCATCCCACAAAAAGTCACCCCGTTAAATTGGGAACGCTTTTTTATGCATAGAGAGATGAGATTGAAGAACAAACCCTGACCATAACATATTCCTTATTTTCCTCCCTAATCTTGGTATTTTGTGATTCCTAATTTGCCCTTCCCCTTCATCCAATATCCATGCTCTCTATCTCTCGATTTTCTCTAATCTCATTCTTCTTTTATAATCAATTTTTTCTCCTAGTTTGGTTTGCATTTGCATTTTCAGATTGAGATTGAGGTTGAGATTTGAATTGATTAAGGAGAGGAGAATGTCAGATGTGGATTTAGAATGGTGGAGTTTTTGGTGGAAATTGAAATGAATATCATTTTTAAAATTGTTGGCTTTGGGTATTTGGATTTGATTTTTTTTTGTGGGAATTAAAATGGAAGATCTCTAGCATTAATCTGAACCCTCTGCATAATCGCAAACTTATCCATATCCAAAATTGAAAATTGTACTCCTTCATGGTTCAACAAAACCCAACTTCTGAAATTTGCAGTATTCTTCTTATTTTTCTTCTTCTTCATCATTGAAACCGCCTGAGATTCTGCGTTGAAAGTGGGTGCCACTTTTTGTGCGATGCCTGGGTTTAACATGCGCATCCTCACAAAAGAAAAGAAAAACACCCTTTTTTTCTAATACATACATTCACAATGCATAATTAATTAAACACACTAAAGTGGACCGGTTTTGGCATCACGGGCAAGCAAGCAACTAAATTATTACAATAATAATTCATCAACTAGGTTGAGACGCTTCCGAACCCTTCGAACCGCCCCGAACCGGCTTGAATTGCTTGAACCGACAAAAAAAAACAGCAACTACAAGCTTCAAAAAAACTGAACCGGTCCAAAACAGTTGTCACGACTTCAACAGCTCGGAACCGGACCAATAACGACCCGAACCGGACCAAAGGAACGCTGAACCGGACCTCCAGAGGGTGAAGAACAAGGAACCGGTCTGACTTTCCGTAAACCGGACCGCCCGAGGACCGAACCGGACCGTTTCTTCCACCTTGCGCTGAACCGGTTTTGTGCTGGAATTTTGCAGAAAAAAACAGCATGCTGTTTTTTTCGACACCCGAGCTTCTGTCTTCGAATTGAAAGCCTATATGCACTCTAATGACTCCAAATTTTTTTACAGACTCTTCTGCACACATTAAAGCTCATACACGCCCGGGAAATTACAAAACGAAGTACAAATAAAAGCTCAAAAAAATATGCCAATACCGGGAAACACTTTAGACGCCCAGAAAAATAAATTTCTAAAACAAATACCCACCGAGCTCAAATTGATGCAAATTGAGTGACCAAAAAACGCTCTGATACCAATTGATGGAGCGCATGTAGCGCAGCGAAAGCGAGACGGGTCAATGACACTTTAATTTCATCAATTTAGCTAAATAAGAAACATGCTCAAAGCTTTTAAATAAAAGGAATTAGAACACATACCTCTTGTAGTTCTAAGGACTTCTATTCCGATGCTCGAATCTCTTCACGAACCCTTCAAAGCTTCTCTTGAACTCTCCGAGAACCACCTCCGGTAGTCCTGCTATCCTCGGGCCGAGCAACGGAGTGGTGGGACTCCTTTATGAAAGAAAAAGTTTGGAAGAAGAAGATGGGAAGATGAAAGTGATGAGGATTTTGTGAGAAGAAATCTAACACTTAGCTTTCTAATTTCTCAAGTAACATGAACTCTTCATGCTCATCCAAATATTCAAACTCTTTGAAAATTCATCAACCTCAAACCATTTGAACTTCATCCAATTTATAGGCAATTCACATGCAACAAAGTCTTTTCTTAGCATGACACCTCAAATTGGATGGATTAGTCTTCAAACAAGTGTTCAACAATTGATGAGTTTATATGCATGTTGTTGGTGATTCACAATCCACTTCACAACTTGGATAAATCCACTCAACTTGGAACAATCCACTCAACTTGGATAAATCCACTCAACTTGGATAAATCCACTTTGACTTGGATAATCCCACTTGTAATATTTTGTCATTTTAAAATTAATTCATAATTAATTTTAATAAGCAAAATAAATTATAATTAATTAAACTTTTTAATTAATTAATATTATTATTTAATTCAATATCAAATATTAATTAAATAATAAGACTAAACCCGGTTTCTTAAACCGAATCATCACACATGAATCCATATTCATGTTTTAGACCGATCTCATATTTAAATCATATTTAAATATGTCCATCATTCTTCCAAAACCGAATTTCAATAAATTCAAATTCATTTTCTCTCATATTGTTACACGGCTTAATCCGAGCTAGCCAGGAGAACCTAAAGGACCTACATATCATGAGCTCCAACGATACGAGATTAACCGACCAAACTCTTTAGCCAAGCTAACCAGCATTCATTAACCCCCGGAGACTCCACTAAAGTCCAAGGGTTGCACTCTCCTCACCGTAGATATATTTATGTCCTCTTGATATAACCATCATCAGTAAGTCGATCCTTCACAGGTCGTTCGTAATTACAGCTGGGTCAAAATAACCGTTTTACCCCCGTATTACATCTTGTTCCTTAAGTCCCACTGATCCTCTAATGAACTATTGGTTTGTGGTCCAACCACCAAACCTATTGGTAAGTGATCTCATCACTATACCAAGTCCCTCTCGGGCCAATGAGAGGGTGGGATCCCTAGTTCAAGACCCGGAGTCAGCACTTAAGGGAACAACCTCTCTACTAATCCCTAAAGGCGGGTAGGAGTGAATTCCATCTCGCAGGACTATGTTCCCAGCTACCTACCCGGTCTTATCCCCAAGATGGTAGGCTTATTAAGTCGACGATCTCGGCCCACTCTCACCCATACAAGTCAAAGGATAAGCCCGAATAAACAGGAGTTCATAGCGTGCTCAAGATTCAGATCGAGTTACCTAGGTCATCATATGAAAAAGTCGGTTTTTACAGTAAACAGAGTTGTAAAGAAAGAGCGACTTTATTTCGCGGTTCAGTCTTATGCAAACTCATTGCATAGGACGCCCCCGCTTACATGTCTCCACGTGAACGATTTCGGATCACATCGTTTGTACTATACAAAGTGGGCCGCGTCCAATAGTGTCCCGAGGATAAGGTACCCAGCCTTATCCCTATACTATAGACCGTTCTGACTATTACTTGAACTTGATCCACAATCATGTCACACATGAAGTTCAAGTATACAACCTATAGCCATGGGTTCTTTGTTTATTGGAGTTAGGTTAAAAGTAAACACGATTCCCTTTATTCAATAACAATTTTACTGAATAAATCTCAATAACAACTTTATTGCAAAATAGAATATACATTCAGTTTACAAACTACGAGTTTTAGGACATAAAACCCAACATCAATAACAATATTCATTAAAAGGACAATTGCCTATATTTCTATGACAATCAGAACAATTCAATTATTAAGACTGTAAAACTGACTTTGCCACAAAACCTACAAGGATATGTATATCGCTCATATAAGTTAGGGTAAACAATTAAGGTTCGTCAATGAGAATTGTCTATCGACCTCAAAACATTGATAAAAACTCACACTAAGATTGGCCAAATCCTAACATGTATTCAGTAAGCATATAAGAGTTTTCACAATCTAAAAAGGAATCAAGTTCTTAACAATTGATCAATGAGAAATAAGATTTAACAACGACTACATCTATACTCTAGATAAAGAAGTTAGTTCATGGTGAAAATCTCAACAAGGTTCATGTTTAGAGGCATATTCATTACAAGAGAGATAAATGATGAAATAGAGGAAAAGAAACAAGCCATGATGAATTCCCGAGTTTCCTAGCGTCGCTCTCGCTTCGTTTGGATGCTCGAATGTCAAAGAAGTCCTTTCTCCACTGTCTTTTATCTCTTCTTTGTCGTCCACCTTCAGCTCTCTTTTTAAAATAAGGAAAAAAATCCTTATAAACTTAGGTCAATTGTCGTCGCAGCGCCTCGGCGCTAGGGGAATCACCGCTTCAGACTTCTTAGCGCCTAGGCGCTGCAGCTTCTGCACATTTCATCTCATCATTGCCTAGGCGCCCAGGAGTAGCGCCTAGGCGCTAAACCCTCTGTCAAATTCATCTCATCAGCGCCTAGGCGCTAGGCACTTTTCAGCAATTTGAAGCTGCGTAGCCTCATTTTCCCTCTTATCTTCGATCTTTCTACAACTTCCCTCATTTCTTCACCTACACACAAAATAAGCAACAATCAGATAGAAACAAGAGACAAAACGTATTTTTACTCAACTAAAACTCTAAAAACAACTTGTTTTAATAAGTCTAAAAATCAATTAACAAACTACCCCCAACTTAGCATTTTGCACGCCCTCGAGCAAAGAACAAGATGATTCTATGGAAAGACAACTACATTCAAATGACTCAAATCTCACGCATTGATTGACAACTTAAATGCACACGAAATAAAGTGAAACAATTTAGCACAATCAACCAGTGAGACTTCTAAATTTCTTACAATTCCAAGTGTTCTTTTCAAATTTCTTAATATCTAAAAATACTGGTAAGGCTAAGTACACATCAGTTACTTTGGTTATAATAGCAGTCAAGAGAATAAGCATTCAACTAAAAACTCAAGTATCTCATCAAACTACCAAAATTGAATGCACAAGGTCTATTACCCTCACAGAAATTCACTCATAACGCTCAACTGTTTAAGGCATATTTTCGATGACTCTCACACCAATACATACAAGACTTTTATCATAAACTTGCTCATATATTACATCCAAGCCATCAATGAACATAATGAATGCACAAATTGAAGGATCTCATTTTGGATGTAATTTGGCTTAGGAACGGGTAGATGGAAGGGAGAATTTTAAGTTTTTTATTGAAAGAATTTTACACGACTTAACCACATGAAGCTTTTACTTCTACTTTCAGGGAGCTTAAACTCAAGCTTTCATTTCCAAGTTTTTTTTTTCTTTTCACATTACTGATTCATAATTTTGTGAAAAAATTATGCTTCCATTTAGGAATTCCTTAATTGCACATGTTGCAACTTTCCCGATAAATTAAAATTTCATGTGGTAAGCATATGTAATCTTTCAATCTAGGGTTCAAAGAAAGGATTACAACAAGAGAATGAATTTTTGGCTTTTAACGCGGTAATCTTCCAATGAAAATGTCTAAGGCTCAAGATTTGGCTCAACTAAGGACTCAATGTTGAGGTAGGCTGTTTTAGAAAGCTAAACGTTGGCTTAACCTAAATTACCCTTAAAATTTAAGCATTCAAAACTATTCAGAGGCTTCAGACATGCATAACAAAGCAAGCTCTACAAAAATCCAAATATGTATGGCATTCACACACTTTAAAATTTAAAGCACCGTGTAATGAATGTGCTTAAAGGCTAAAAAACTCACAGGAAAGCAGGTTGTTTTGACAATAGATCTTGCGCATTCGTCATTCAATAACTCAATAGACACTATCATGTATTTTTCAAAGTAAAAACATGAATCATGCTCTTCTCTCTTATGCAATACAACCCAACTACAAATGTGTCTCTAACTTACATGGCACTCATGATATCACGAAAAATTGAAAAGAAACACTTCTTAGATTGTAATGGCTAAAAAACTCACAGGAAAGCAGGTTGTTTTGACAATAGATCTTGCGCATTCGTCATTCAATAACTCAATAGACACTATCATGTATTTTTCAAAGTAAAAACATGAATCATGCTCTTCTCTCTTATGCAATACAACCCAACTACAAATGTGTCTCTAACTTACATGGCACTCATGATATCACGAAAAATTGAAAAGAAACACTTCTTAGATTGTAATAATCATACATAATGCAACACCTATCATCAATATCATGCTCCACAAAATTTATTCCCACCTCCAACTTAAAATTGAACATTGTCCTCAATGTGAAAAGAAAAGAAAGAATATACAAAGGAAAACACAGCAAAGAAGAAGAAAAACGAACAAGGGAAACGAAAACTTCCCTAAGTGAGCGTCGCTCACATATGCTCTTCTTCATCAGGCGATGGAGGAGGAGTTGGACAACGAATTGGGTCATCTCCTTGATTGAACCCTGGACGTGCCAACACCTGAAAAAGACGATCAAAGCATTGATTGTTGTGCTCCATGTGTCTTTGCATTCGTCTTTCCATTTTGCGTCGTCTGTGCTCTTGCCTTTCCTCCATTTTATCCAACCTTTGTGTATGTCGAAGTTCCATTCTCTCTAATCTTTCCTCCAAAGACAACTGATCTTGAGGTGATTGATCTGAAGGTGGTTGGGACGAACTGACAATTAAATATTGTTGATCATGGGCTGGTTCTTCAACCAATGTAGGACCTTTTAATCCTAATATGTGTTTTTTATCCATCACACACTTAGGATGTTTTAACTCCTCATCTGAGCCCCAAGTCACTCCGGCGGCTTTGCATAATGACGTAATCAAAGAAGGGTGAATGAGGCCACCGGTTGTAGATGCCCTTTTTGCATGTTTGATGGATTGTTGAATGATGCGACCCATATCAATGGACTTGCCGGTTACAATGGCGTAAAGAAGGACTGCCTTGTCTTTGGTCACATCGCTCACATGTGTGACAGGCAAAAGTTTAGCACAAATAAAATTGTGCCAAACTTTATTCATCACACTAAGGTGGGATGCCTTAAAATTCAGTTTTTTCCCTTGTCGAGTTGTCCATTGAGTGCCCGGCTGACACAACCTTACTATTATCTCATCATAATCAACTTCCTCGACGACATAGGCTTCATAACCATCCCGATCAATGTTTGGAAGATTGTAAAACCGGTTGATGGATGCAAAATCAAAATTCACATACTTGCCCCGCACAAATACTTTGGTTCTCTCTTCTTTCATATTGGCATAAAATTCCCGCACAAGTGGGACAACAGCAGACTCAGGTTGTTTTGTGAATTCCTCCCAACCTCTATTGTGAATATTATGAAAAATACTCCGCTGCTCTCCAATACATGGTTGTAAACCTCGCTCAGGAATTACATTCCGCTTTATAACCACATGCTAGAAAATGCTAAAATATAGAACTGCATATAAGACACCCCTAGGTATGTCTCCTTATAGACTTGTGTATGGCAAAGCATGTCACTTACCATTCGAATTGGAAATTAAAGCATTTTGGGCCCTAAAAGAGTTGAATTATTGCGTGACCGATGCGGGAACATTGCGGTCTCTGCAATTACATGAGCTTGATGAGCTTCGACATATGTCCTATGAAAATGCTAAAATGTATAAGGAAAAGACCAAGATTTGGCATGATAGTAGACTTAGGATTAAGGACTTTAAGAAAGGCCAACTTGTCTTATTATTTAACTCACGGTTGAGATTATTTCCAGGCAAACTTAAGTCCAGATGGTCAGGTCCTTTTGTAATAACTAACGTGTTTGTTCATGGTGCCATCGAGATTAAGAACCTGCAGCACGGGCAACCGTTCATGGTTAATGGTGCACGATTGAAGCATTATTATGAGGAAGGGGATGTGAAGACTCTCTCGGCCTTCCTCTTGACTGAAACGTGAAATTAAGAACGAGAGAGGACGAGTGATCACTGTGCTCGTCCATGCGAGGCTATGCCTTAGTTTATTTTTTGCCATTCTTTCGGTTACTGTTTGTGTATATTTTGTGTGATTTTAATTACGAATTTGATGTTGATTTTATTTCTTTTTATAGGGAATCGATAGAGGGAATCAAGGAGATGAAATCAAGATTAAAAATCGAGGGAGATATTGGGCCAAATCGAAGATTCAGTTGCGAGAAGATTGACATTTAAATTTAAGAAAATCTCCCAACGGCCATTTAATTGCGGTAGATTTGCTGAATCCGCAACAGAAATAGCCGTTAGAAGCGCTCTGGGCCGTACGCTTCCTTCATTCACAGAACTCCAAGAAATCTCCTTCCCTCTTCATCTGCAATTCTTCTTTCCAGATCCCTACGATTCCACCATGGTGCTAACGAGAGCTGAGAGATCTGCGTCCAAGAAGAAGGCTGACGACGCTGAAATTGCTGCGAGGGAAGCACTCCTTGCCTTGGCAGATGTTGAGGCTGCACGCACTGAACGACTCCCCAAGCTGTCTGTCCGCAAGAAGAAGTGGAAGGTGGTTACGGAGATCCCTGCTGGGCCATCTGAACCAGCAGGAACAGCCAAGAAACGCAAGTGGAAGGTGGCTGTGGCCGAAGCAGCGATCAAGAAGATGACTCCCTCTGTGGAGAGTCAAGAAAGTGGTCGTCCGTCCCACGAGACGGCCGAGCAAAGCCACTCGCCATCTCCACCAGCGCGAAGCCCTGAACCTTCTCCATCTCCACAGAGCTCTGCACAGACTCCACCACAGCAGAGCCCTAACGCATCGCCCGTCTCCCAGACGCCTGAACCTGCAATTTCAGATGAAGAGCATCAAGAATCGGCGCAGGGCAGTGAAGAAGCTGAGGAAGAAGAGGTCTTCTCTCCCTTGAGGGAAGTCAGTCCCGACAGCCCTGCAGAAGGGGATGATTCAATGGACGAGACACTGGGGGATTGCCTCCAACAGATCACAACCAAGGCAAGATTAAAAAAGAAGGCCACCAAGGTTGTCAAGGCCAAACGGCCAAAGGCCTCGAAGAAGTCCAAGAAAAAGAAATCCAGGGGTGAGCCTTCATCAAAGAAGGTTAGTGATGAGCCTTCGCTGAAGAAGCTCAAGATCGAGGCTGCTGAATCAGCCAAACCAAAAGACAAGGGGAAAGCCAAGCTGTACCCCGAAGATGAGCCTCAGTCAGTGAGGTATGTGTCCTCTGATGCTGAGTCCAGAGGCACTGAATTGAGGAAGAGGGACCTGCTGCACGAGAAAGGATTCCTCGACGCACCAACAGACCTGCCGCAATTCTTGCGCGCAGGGATAACCAATCACGGCTGGGAAGAGCTGTGCAGGCCGCCCAACCCCGCTTACTCCAGCATGGTGTATGATTTTTACGCCAATTTGATGAACCCTGAGGATGGCCTATCTGTGGTCAGAGGAATCGAGGTGGATTTCTCAGCTAAGGCAATCAACGAAGCCTATGGCCTCAAGGGGCAAAAGCACACTGACTATGCCAGGATCGTTGATGAGCCAACAGAAGCTGTCCTGGAAGAAGCACTGAGGATCATTGGCCAGCCTGAGGCAGCGTGGACGGTTTCACGCAATGGGAGGCACACTCTCATGAGTGCTAACCTCACAGCCAAGGCAGCTGTCTGGTTCTCATTTGTGCGCAGGAAGCTGTCTCCAGTGACCCACGAGACCACCATCAACCAAGGCAGATCGCTGCTGGTCTATGCGATCATGAGAGGCCTCACAATCAACGTTGGCGAGGTCATTGCAGCCTCAATCGCAGACTGCGCCAAAAAGGGTAAGGGTCCACTTTTCTTTCCTAATACAATTACTAAGCTTTGCTTACGTGCAGGGGTCCCAATCGAGCGGATGGAAAGGCAGCTGGCCTACACGGGGCACCTGGAGCTGCCTACAGGCCTAAGGATGCGCAGGAAGGGGAACATGGAGTTTGAGTTAGACGGCTTGGCTGCTGCTCAATCTCTGTCAATGGCCTGCCTGATGGACCTGCAAAAGAAGATGGCTAAATGGGCTGAGTATGCTCAGGCAAGGGACAAGGAGGTTGTTGACCAATTGGGCTGCCTCTTCCCTGAGTTCCCCACGGATCTGCTGACTCCATGGGCGCCTCCAAGACCAAGAAGGAATGATGAGGATGAGGACATCTGAGTGTTAGGCTTGCACTAAGGGAGTATTTATGTTCCCTAAAAGAAAAAAATCAAACTGCTTTTCGTTGAACCATGTGAATTCTGCTATTTTGGAATCAATTTTGATCTGTTTTTAGTTCTGTATTTTTGCTATTTAGAATTGTTTAGTGTAGGCTAATGGTAGCTGAATAGGTAGGTTAGTTTAGTTTGCTTTTTGTAAAGCTTAGATGACTGGAAAAAGCATGCAAAGGGGCCTTGATCACTGATATATCTGTCCTGTTTCCATTGCGAAATAATTGCGGAATCCGCAATTTTTATTAGTAAATGCATGTTTTTTACTGTCTGTTTAGCTAGGCTGGTTCTGTTTAAATTTGTTCTTTAGCTGCTATTTTGACTACCTTATATAACTTATCTAAAAGCATGCTGGATGAGTGTCATAAGACACCTTTGATAGTTTAAATTAACCTCTTAAAATTGCTCAGCATGCGTAGCTTTAAGTCCTTCCCTGCCTGTTTTTATAAATTTCTGCTGCTGTGATGTTTGCTTTTAGAATGTTCTGTCTATGCCTAGGGCTTTTCGATTCTCTTTGTTTTACCTTAGACTAGATGCTTTTAGGACAAGTTTGGGGGTGTGCCACCTCAGACACTCATTGGGGACAATGAGTAGTTTAAGTTTGGGGGAGGCCACCCTAGGCCTAGGAACATTCCTCTCTCCCTTGAAGCATAAGCATTCTTCTTCTCCTTTACAAAAAAATGATGAGCTGAAAAAAAAAAATGAAAAATAGAATAAAGAGGGGTGTCTCTCTCAAAGTTGCTGAGTAATCAGTGCCAAGTGTGTAACCCACAAGTGGCATTGCATCAAAAGGCAACCCAAGGAGAGGCTCCACCAAAGTAAGAAAGAAAAAAGGAAGAAGTAGGGAAGAAGAATGTATACCTAGGAGTTGCAACTTTGTGGCTTAGATGTCCTGATTTAAAAGAACTCTGATCCTCAATTAGCTGAGCACAAAGTTGTAGCTTGTAGGGTTGTTTAGGGAGATGAATGTATGTCCAATGTAGTGATGCCAGGGTTTAGGTTGTTCTCTAAATGTACTACTGTCACTGTTAATACTAAGACTGGCATGACTCTAAGGAATCCTAGGTAGCTCAAAAGTAAAGACTAGAAGCATGTACTGAGTCTGGGGTAAAGCTAGGTAGAATTTGAAACCTTAGGGATAGTTGCACGATATGAAAAAAGCAAGTAGATCAGCTGTAAGGAGTTAATGGAACAGTAGGATCTTTAGGCGTGCGAAGTCAGAAGAAGCTAAGTAAGAGGATAGTTGTAAACTTAGAAGTGTGTCACAGGACAGCACTGCTATAGATAGGAACTTAGGGGAGTCAGTAAGTGGTTAAAGAGGATAAAACAGCAGCCTAAGTAAGTCCTTAGATTGCTCGAGGACGAGCAAAACCTTAAGTTTGGGGGTGTGTTATGCCTCTAAAAGTGACTAATTTAGGACTTATTTAGCTTAGAAAGATGTACACTCTTAGGTGTTTTTGATAAGATTTAGCTTAAACCTATACTTATATATGAGAATTAGAAGAAGGTAGCTAAATTAGGACTTGTGTGCAAAAGGAAAGAAAAGGAACGAAAAACGAAGTAAAAGAATGAAAAATATGCATTGCGGAAACATTGCTAAAACAACAATGTTTTAAGTGAAATCCGTAAGTTGGCTGATATTTTTCTGTTATGTTCCGTTATTTCAGGGATTCGTTCTTTCTCCTCCATCCATTTTGAAGTACGACGTTGAGGATGGATGGTTCTCCTTGGCCCAAACGCACCTGCAGATTACTATAAAAAGGGGTCAAAGTAGAGGGTTTGATCATCATCCGAAAGCGTAGAAGTCTCTTCGCAGCGCAGTCTTTCCCATTCATTCTCTTCTCCGTCTGTTGGTTTGAGAGGTTCAGCTGTTGGAGTCGACAATCTGATAGGAAGGAGAGAAGATTCATCTTCTCTCCCGATTGGATTCATCCAAGCAAGGCTTACCTTTCCTTCCCTTCAGCCGAGGCGTTTGCGACGAGGCGTTCAAGCTCAATTTACTGCTTTCTGTCTTTACTTTTCATTTCCAGCACTGTTTTGTTGTTATTTCTTTTCCCTTAGTCAATCCATTCCATTTCGTTGCTTTCTGTCTTTATGTTATTTACTTTAAGTTTCCCTTTGTTCATTCAAACAATCGATTAATCAAAGCACAATTCCTTATTCCACACTTTGTCTTTACTTTCTCTGCTTACTGTTTTTCCTTGCTGTTTTATCTTTCATTTCCTTCTAAGCATGTCTACTTCATCTAATATTTCTGTTCTCTCTACATCCATGAGTAACTAAGTCACATAGGGGCATGCTAATGACAAGACTATAGGCTAAAAAACGTGAACCAAGCATGTAGGATAGCTCTCGAATGCATTGATTGTATGTAAGCTTCATCCCACGGGCAATTTCGATTGGCCATCCATTTTGTCCAAAGAACTCCTAACCTCTGGAAGGAGTAAGAGTTCAGAGTCATACACTCATGCTAGCCTCTCAAGGTAGCCAGAAAACGACCTAGGAATAGGCGTTTTCCTAGTACAAACCATAACTTTCTGCTTTAACAAGATGCTTAAGACCTTACTTGGACATGAGTAAACTAAAGAATCTAATGCATGAAATCGGAAGATACATGAGAACAAGTTAGTTTGATGCATAGTGAGTTGATCCAATGCTTGAGAATCGTAGGAAAATGCCTATAGAGGAGTCGTTAGTAGCCCTTGTTTCTCCATTTTACACACTTTCGCTGTTAGTAACATTGCGGTAGAATTGTTGTTCTCGCAATTCTGCTAAGTTAAAAATTCTGCTTAGCTATTTTCCTCTTCGTTTATTAATTTCTTCTCTTTACATTTGAGTTTATCAATGACTTGCACTTGTTCATGTTGCTATCCTTTATATATTCAGTAGTAAATAGGAATTTTAAAACCAAATCTACCCCTTCAAATCCACCCATTCTTTCTTAACAATACACTTTGCGAGTAACTAGTAATAAATCTCTGTGGGAAAACGAATGAAAAAATACTTACTACTTGCTACAAGATCATGTATGGTTGCATGTTCTGAGTGCTCTCTCTCTCTCTTATTGCTATTTATTTCACACATTGAGCACGCAACATGTTCCTTCGCGCATGAAGAGGAAATTATTTGTTCTCATAAATACAGAAGGCTCCTTGAAGGTGAAGAAAAATATCATCATTCTAACCAATCCTACAAACGAAGGATTTGATAAAGACCGTGATGAAGATAAGATCTTTTGAAATGTAGTACTCCTTGACGTAAGAGTATAAACTATATGATGTTGCTCCTGGCCCGCAAGAGCTTAAAAGGTGAACGACCCGAGTAAAAAAAAAATCAAAATCATGTATCTGAACTATGTTATGACTTGATCCCTTCCATCTAAGGGTACGTTGGCAACTTAAAGAAAAAAATATACTTTAAGTTCAGTCACAATAAAAAAAATCAAAATCATGTATCTGAACTACGTTATGACTTGATCCTTTTCATTCACGGGTATGTAGGCAACTTAAAGAAAAAAATATACTTTAAGTTCAGTCACAAAAAAAATGATGATGTTAGCAGAACATCAGTTTGCTTTTTTTTTAGATCCGGGTCATTTTGGCAATCTGCTTAAAATAACCGGTCAATTGTACCATTCTCTCATGTTTGTTTTAGTTGGTTCTCCATTATAACCCTACTATTTTTTCTTATTTTTTTCTATTTTTAAATTCTCATTTAATTAGTTTTGAAACTAATTAATTGGATATCATATTTTTTTTGGGTGATGTGGGTGATTTCCCGTTAAAAGACTGTCAACGACATTTTTTCCGTTAACTTATTTGTGTTGTTGTATATCTCTATGGATTCGTTCGATTAGGGCTACCACACACACCTCAGTTCGGAGTATACGTATGGACACACCCCTAGAAATTACTCCCACCCGTTTAATCCCGATGTAGCGTTTCCTAAAAATAGGCAACAACCAAAACGGTGACCACCCTATAACCGTGCACTCTTAAAAATCTTGGAGCTAAACTGAATCCCTTAAAAAAAGGTACACCACCTATTATTCAAAATCGGGTAGCCGAAACCATATCCAAGCCTTTATAACTACACTAAATTTATTCACCCGTTTCAAAAATCTTTTATCCAGGTCCCGCAAGTTAGAACCCTAGATTCCTAAACCGAAAACCCAATAACAAAACTAACACTAACCTTAAACTTATTCGTTCAAAAACTAGACGGAAACAAGAAATGCGAGAGAGGATAAACGCTTACCAAATTAAATCTCCTGTATGCTTGTAGAACGGAATCGGTAAGCCTCTAGGTCGAAGGATGGCGTCGAATGCCTGTTGTTATCCCGTTTGGAGAGCTCTGTCTATGCGTTTTCGGGGTAGGAACCTCCTGTCTATGCATTATCGAAGGATGGTATACACCCAGATTGTTTGTGTTTGAGTAGAGGAATCAGTGAGCGCCAGTGATAGTTTACAACAAGTGACAGAACCGGTGGAGTGTTGCAGTGGTTTTCCCCATTGAGCCCCTCAATTTCATTATTTCAAATTCATGGGGAAACGATCACGCAGTTTCCCCCTGGAGCATTGACTCATGCATCACATTCATCTGTTGTAAGTGGTTGTGCAACCATATGGGGTCCTTTTATTACTGTGTATACCCATGTATACACCTGACGTAGTGGATTCGTCTGCATCTTCATCACTTCCTCAGGTATACCGTGTCGTCTGTTAAATTCTGGGGTATAAACCATGTAACTCTCATGGGATAAATGTCAATTTTTTTTTCTTTTTAACGTCTCTGTTAAATCCTCATCCATAACTTCCCTCCCTCTGCTCCCAACAAAATTTACATTTTTTTAAGCCTATTTTTATTCATTTTCAAAATTATTGAAAATTGTAGGAGGTTTGTCAGTTGTGTGTAAGTTGCCTTACTAAATATAGGGTTTAAACATAATTAAAAAAAATAGTTGTTAGCCATTTTTCATGTTGGCATCCTCAGTTTTAGACAATCTTCTTGTTACCCCAATTATTGTGGTCTAGAAATCCTACCGATGATAATTGCAATTTTACCTTTGAGTGTCGCAATTCAACCGTTTAGGCTCTGGAGCTTCTTTGTTGAGCACACGGGTTCCATCTCGAGGACGGATCATATTTTTTCGGGGTTCGCCTCTATTCCTCGTTGATGGACCATGAATCTGAGGAACTTGCCGGAGGTGACGTCGAACACACATTTTGTCGGGATGAGGCGCATGGAATGCATGCTTAACACCTGGAATGCCTCGAATAGATCTCGAACATGGTGTGTAGCCAACGTGCTTTTGACTAACATGTTGTCGACATATACTTCCATGTTTCGGCCGATCTGTCGAGCGAAGATTTTGTTTACCAAGCGTTGGTAAGTTGCTCCTGCGTTCTTCAGTCTGAAGGGCATTGCTCGGTAGCAGTATAACCCTTGTTTTTTGATGAAGGATGTATATTCCCTGTCCGGGACATGCATCCCTATCTGGTTGTAGCCCGAGTAGGCGTCCATGAAGGGGAAGAGTTCATGCCCTGCGGTGGCGTCAACCAGTTGATCTATCCGAGGTAGGGGAAACTATCCTTTGAGCATGCTTTATTGAGGTTTGTGTAATCTACACACATTCTCCAGCATTCGCTTGGCTTCTTCACCATGACTACGTTAGAGAACCACTGGGGTAGTAGAAATCCTGAATGAATCCCGCCTTTACGAGTTTTTGCACTTCGTTGGCGGCCGCTGCGCTGCGCGTCGCGTCCGATCGTCCTGCGCTTCTGGCGCACTGGCCTTACCGCAGGGTCAACATTGAGCCGGTGAACCATGGTGTTAGGGTCAACGTCGGGCATGTCCTCGTGTGACCAAGCGAAGATGTCCTGGTGTTCCCGAAGGAACGCTGTTATCTGTGTCGTTTGATCATCAGTAAGTTGTGCTCCGACAGCCACCTCTCTCCCTGGCGTGATCTTGATCCGTCAGACCTCGTCTACAGTGGACCCGTCGGGAGCCTGGTTGGCTTCGATGGGAGTCAGCCCACGGGTTCGCCCCCAGTTCGAGGCTCGGTGGTTTGGTCCTCGGCTTCCGCAACGACGTTCTCCTACTTAGCCCTTAAAGAGGTGGCGTAGCATTCGCGGGAGGATTTTTGTTGGTCGTGGACTACATCGACGCCTTCGGGCTTGGCGAACTTCATCATCTGATGGTAGGTGGATGGGACGGCCCTGAGGGCATGAATACAGGGTCGTCCAAAGATGGCGTTGTATGTTGACGTAGTGCGTACAACAACGAACTCTACCAATCGGGTACTGGTGATGGCCCCGTCCCCGACTCGGACGGGGAGCTCGATGGTTCCCTCTGATAGCACTCCAAAAGTGCTATTTTATAATCTTTAATTCTTGTTAGTGATGGAGCGACATGCGCAGCGGAAAGCCGAGGACCAAATAATCTTTTAACCCGAATCAATCAACATTCGTTAACCCCCGGAGACTCCACTATAGTTCGAGGGTTGCACTCTCCTCACTGTAGATATATTATTTCCCCTGATATAACCGTCATGGGCAAGTTGACCCTTCACAGGTTGTTCGTAATCACAGCTGGGTCGTTTAAACCGTTTAACCCCTGCATTACGTCTTGTTCCTTAAGTACCACTGACACCTCTAATGAACAATAGATCTGTGGTCCAACCAACAGATCAGTTAACCCTCTCATCTCATGAGAGTGTGCGCGCTAATTGTTCAAGCCCCGGAGTCAGCTATTAAGGGAACAACCTTTCTACTAACCCTGAAGAGCGGGTTAGGAGTGAACTCCAATCTTGTTGTACTATGTCCCCAGCTACCTATTCGACTTTATCCCCAAGATGGTAGGCTTATTGAGTCGGCGCTTATGAGCCACTCTCACCCGTGCAAGTCAAAGGATACTATCGAATAAACAGGAGTTCATAGCGAGCTCAGGATTGAGATCGAGTTACCTAGGCCATCAATATGTATAAGTCGGTCTCATTAGTAAACAGAGTTATAAAGAGAGAGCGACTTAATACGCGGTTCGGTCTTATGTAAACTCTTTACACAGGACGCCCTCACTTCTCACATCTCCATGTGGAACGATTCGGATCACATCGTCCTGTACAATACAAAGTGAGCCGCATCCAATAGTGTTACCAGGATAAGGTACCCAGCCTTATCCGTATACTATAGACCGTTTTGACTGACTACTTGAGCCTGATCCACAATCATGTCATACATGAGGCTCAAGTACTCATATTCAGCCAAGGGTGTTGGTCATTGGTATAGGATAAACCAAACACGTTTCACTTTATTCCAGTAAACTCCTTTACTGAATAAAACTAATAACTCTTTATTCTAAATAGAATATTTACAAACATAACAGTTTACAAACCATGAGTTTTAGGACATAAAACCCAACAGTTAGTTGATTAAAATTAATGTGTTTAATCATATTTTTTTGCAGGAATCGAGCGTTTAGAGGTGAACGAGACAATTATATTAAATAAGAGCTTAAAGGAAGAGTTTTAAAGTATAATATCAACGAACCGAGCCGACATATAGTACTATATAGAAAAAAATCGTTTATTATTCAAAATTGGAAGCTTGGTTTGGTGGTGAAGGGTTTATTATGTTAATCTTTGAGCCAAAGTCCGAACCTTGAAGAATGTAATTATTTATTATAATTTTTTTACTTTAATTATAATTTTTTTACTTCAAGAACGTGTCACATCCTCTTCCTCCTCTCAACTGTGTCGTATAGACCACAACTTTTATCAACACAACACGTGTACCAAGAATACCACGAACGTGTCACATCCTCTTTCTCCTCTCAACTGTGTGGTATAGACCACAACTTTTATTTTATTTTATTTTGTGATGCTGATTTAGAGGTTTGTCGGGCTAAACGTTTTTGTGAGATTTTTGGTATTAAATTGCAATATAATTTCTTGGTTAATTGTTTTCTATTCTTTGTTTATTTCATGTGCAATTAGTATTGGTTAATGTGACAGCTTAATCAATTAAATATTAATTGTTCATGTATATTATGTTTGTAATTTGTGATCCGTAATTGTCATAAATTGCATGCTTAATTGTAGTAGCAAGATAGAACAGGTTATGAATAATGTTAATATTATGGTTTTTTATAGTTAACATGGTGCGTATAACAGACCTTATGATTAAAAAAATGTTTAATTGAATTTGATCAATTTAATTAACATTCTAATTAATCCATGTGCTTAGAGTTGCTAGCTAATTAGCATGGAATGCTATCGTTCCCAACTAATTGACTAGTTTAGAGTTAATTACGATGCTTTGTCGGATTAATTGCATGATAGGATCTTAGAGACTTTTCATGGTTGTTCCAGTTAAGTCGATTAGGCTTTTAATTAAGAAAATGTATTTTTATTGGAGTAATCGATGAGCAAAATTCATTAAGTAGCCCGACAATCTCTGAATCGGCAAGGTAATCTTTTGTCTATTTCTTTAATTTTCTCGCTATCTTTAATTGTCTGTTTTAATTCATTAGATTAACATGCAGTCCAAAAAACTCTCATTTATTGTTTTTACATAAATATTAATTAGGAGTTGTCATCATCTCGCTCTTTCTTCGAGTTATCTCCTCAATGGCTCCTTGAGGCCAAGTACTCTCGGAGGTCTTTGCCGGGGTATTTTAGCCGGCTCTGGATCGAAGGCCTAGGCCTTGATTTGAAGGTTCCCTCCTTTGATTTGACTTTAAAGGGAGCTTGTTCGGTAACCTTCATTTTTCCCTTGTTTGGGACTGGTACTGCCGTACTGGTGCGATTTGAGGCGTCTGGACCCAGACCCAGACCCAAGGTCATGTTGGACATATCCTCCAGTCGGACCCAAAACTCCATCATCTGGGTTTGGAAAATTTCTTAGAGCGCGGCGCCTCTGGCAGCAGGTCAGGTGGACGTTTCGCCCAGTGGTAGCTCTGAGTCAAGGGTCTGATTTGCAAGTAGTCGGGAGCTTCTCGTATTTCCGATTGGCCCTAAGGTGCCCGTGGGGCGGCGTGCAGGTGGGTTGGGTCCATCGACCCCTCCCAGGCCGCTTATCACGAGGTTCTCGTCTTGAGACGGGCGGTGTGGCATCGTGGTTTGCTCCTTAGTTTCTTTTCAGGGGAGAGTGTTATGGCTTGTAACTTCCCCACAGACAGCACCAAATGTTGATGCATAATTTTGGACATTCTCTCTTGTGGCGGATACCATCGCAGGTGGCTGTCGTCGTTGGTTGTCGGAGTCCTGCACAAGGAACGAAGATCAACTTGCACCGGCGTGGGGCTAGGCCCACGACGCTCCGATTCTTAAGTCGGATGGTCTGGACGTAAGTAGGAGTGATAGAGTGAAAGTGCGTTGTGTTGCGTACCTCAAACATATCTGCTTCGGTATGTTTTTATAGGTGAGGTGTTGCGGGTCGGGTCGACCCCCTTTCCATTCACTATGAGCCTCCAGGATCTTTGGTAGGACGATATCGTCCTAAAGACGTCGACCCATGCTCATTTATGGCAAGGAATCATTATCTCCTCGATCTTAGCCATATTAAGCGGCGGATGGTGTACCTTCGCCCGCATTCGAAATAGCAGGTGTGTCACATCAGCCGCCTTGCCATTACCACATGGGGGTGATGACGTATTGGGCGACTGTTCTGAGAACGCCTTTTGGGGCCGTAGCCGCTCGAGGAGTCGGTCGCTCCTTATGATGATGACATCGACGCTTGAGGCTTGATGACGCCAGCGTCATGACGTCAGGATCTGCCTCTCGCTTAGATCTGCTCGTAACAACAAGAATAATAACTATGGTTATAACAATAGTAACTATGGTCATGACAATTGTAGTAACTATAGTCATTCAAATGATTATGTTCATTTGGTTATAGTGGATTTCATGAAAATACATTGAATTTATACACGGGGACCACACTTTCTTCTTCCAAGTGATTCAGACTCAGATTCACAACCTCTACATTCTCTTCATTCTTAGAGCATTGGAGTCGATGTTGATACTCATGGATGACATACTTCAAATTATGTCAGAGTTTTTGAACGTACCATAAGTTGAGAGCAGTATTGTCGATATCAAATCAATTATATTAATGTTGGTTTAATACCTCCAAGGTCAACATCTTATAATTGAACTTTATACTTGTATGACCTCAATTTTTTATCAATAAAGTATTCAAGTTCATATTCATTTTTCGGCCTTTAATATTATATATTATTCTATTACTATTCATATTTGACTTCTAATTTTTGAAATATATGCTTAAAATAATAGTGTTACTTAAAGAAGTTTGTTTTTGAAATTTCACAAAAAAAAAATCACAATATTTCTATCAATTTTCGTGATATCGGTGATTCTTACCGAGATATCCATCGATATATCTATAAATCTGAGTTACCGATATTGATATCGATAAAGATATTTTCATCCTTGCATCTAACACAATTTAATAATTTTCAGTATACTTATTCAGTTTTCAATTTGGATTAAGATATCTATTTTTATATAAATTGTTGTATGAACTATACAATATACACTTTTAAAAAACAAACAAACTACACTATAACATTTAACTACTATTTAAGTCTAACCCATAGTTTAGTTAAAAATTAACTATTTGATTTCTGTGAAGGAATGTGCAGAGATTAAGTGTGCAGTGATGAAGGAGAGCAAATAAATAATTACCTTTTGCACTTCTCAACGTGAAATTTCACTTCAGCTGTTTGATTTTTTTTTTTTTTTTTGAAATATTACAACTTTTTGCTTAACTTTGTTTTCATGAAAATTATTAAACGGTTAGTAGATTAAGTTATTTTGTGTTTTTCATATGATATAAATCTATGTATAATATGTTCACACTCCTTTTCTCCTCCTGTAGGAGCCTTTTCTCTCTGTCTTTGGTAAGAGAGCTCTTTCAGTCCTAGACTGTCTTATCAGGTTTTTTGAAACCTGTGGATTAGTTTTTTCAAGAGTGGATACAAACTTGTACAATGAGTGCAGAGGATTTGTTACCAAGTTGGGAGAAGCTAAATCTTACTGTCGAGGAAGAGGAAACCACAGTAACGATGGACATTGGTGCTATTGAAGATACAAGGAAGAAGAGAGGATGTTGTCTGGTTGGGAAAATCTTAGCTACTCGACAAGTTTACAAGGAGGTGATGAAGAGAACGTTCCAAAGTGCGTGGAAGTTGGAACGAGGCTTTGACATTGACAATGTTGGTAAGAACATTTTTTTATTCACTTTTTCTCAGGAGTCTGACCGAGCGAGAATTATGAAGCAGAGCCCATGGTTCTTTGACAAATACTTATTAGCGCTTGAACAACTAAAACCATTCCAAAGGCCAACAGATCTGGAGTTTCGAATGGTTGCATTTTGGGTACATTTTTTGAATGTCCCAATGGAGTGTTTCAATCTCCAAATGGCTCAGAACCTTGCCAATGGGGTCGGACAATTTATGGATGTAGATTTGGCAGATGAGAATCTAAGCTGGGGCGAGAGCTTGAGAGTTAGAGTGCTTATTGATATTTCCAAACCGCTTCGCAGAGGAGTCAAGATGCTCTCGATTGGTCCCATGGAAGGTGACTGGGTTCAAATCTCCTACGAACGTCTACCTGAGTTTTGTAGCTACTGTGGCAAAATTGGGCATCAAGTGAAGGATTGTAGCCGAGTTTACGAGATAGAAGAGGGAATGAAGGTTCCGGTGGCATATGAGCCTTTCCTTCGTTACTCAGGGCTGGTAAAGGTTCATATGAGATCTGAATCGGGGCTGAAAGGGAGACCGTCTACAGCGGCGGGTGCATCCTCTCCGAGCAAGGCCTCACTAGCGAGGGAGGTTTGTGAGCAAGGGAAGTTACAAACTACTTTAATTCCACCATTAATTGTAGTTAATTCTGAATTAATTTCTCCATTAAGTCCAATAATTCCAATTTCTACTGACTTACCTGATTTGATAAAGGTGAGTAATGATGTAGTTAATGAGGTACCTATGCAGAGGAAGTCTAATGGTGGTGGAGAATTTGTGGAGGTTATAAGGAATGCAAATGAAATGGATTCTAAATTTGGAAATTCATTAATGGATTCTAAATTTAGAAATTCATTGTTGATTAATAATGGGAATTCAGTATTGAATCTCTCATGTTGGTGGAGAATTCGTGGAGGTCATAAGGAATGTAAAGGAAATGAATTCTAAATTTTGAAATTCATTACTGAAGAATAATGAGAATTCATTATTGAAGGAAAATGGAAATATCAAGCCTTTAATAACTCCTGTGAATGATTTGATGGAATTGGAGGATGGGCCCACAAGAATTTCATTTTCAATTGGTAAATTCCAAGGAAAGGAGAAACAAAATCTTAGATCATGGAAGCACAGTGCCCGGTCAAAAGGGGTTTCTACGGCCAATCTACCTGTTTTGGCAAAACGCAAGGAGAACCCCATCATTCAAGCTCCTGAGCTGGTGAAGAAACAAAAAATTTCCAAAGAGGATTTAAATGAAGTCAGTACTATTGTGATATCGGCGGTGGCTGTTGAGCAGCCCTGCCGGAAGCCATGAAAACACTATGTTGAGGAGACCGCGGGCATTTCAGAAAGTGTGCGATGAGTTAGCATGCATTAATCCTAATTTATGCTTTTTGTCTGAAACTAAGTGTAATGCATTTTCTATGAATAGATTGAAGTTACGTTTGAATTATGGTGGTGTGTTTCCTGTTGAAAGTGTTGGTGCTAAGGGCGGTATTTGTTTGTTATGGAAAGATGAGGTGGATGTGACAATTAAAACGTTCTCACCTTATCATATTGATGCTGTAATAATCTGGAAGAATAAAAAATGGAGATTTACAGGGCTGTATGGGCAACCAGAAACTCACTTAAGGGTCCGTACTTGGGAACTCTTACGTCGTCTTTATAATTTCGATGACTCAGCTTGGGTCGTGGGAGGGGATTTGAATGAGATTTTGTGGGATTCAGAAAAATGGGGTGGTGGCCTTCGTGAAGAGTTTTTAATGTCCAACTTTCGATCTGCTTTAGACGACTGTCATCTGAACGATTTGGGGTACAACGGGGGCCTTTTCACGTGGTGTAACAGGCGTG
This sequence comes from Herpetospermum pedunculosum, assembly GCA_028017165.1. NCBI lineage: Eukaryota > Viridiplantae > Streptophyta > Magnoliopsida > Cucurbitales > Cucurbitaceae > Herpetospermum > Herpetospermum pedunculosum. The sequence goes on along the minus strand of CM051523.1, from coordinate 48,699,558 downwards.
ATGCCCAAGTTCAGGTGAGCTTACGTTTAGATCGCTTTTTGGCTAACGATGAGTTTATCCATCTTTTCCCACATTTCAGGGTGACTAATTTGGACTGAGAAAATCAGATCACCGTCCAATCGAGTTAAGTCTCGAGGAGCAGCTCCATTCGAGTGATGAATGGAAAAGGAAAAAGAGATGCAAGTTTCGATTTGATGAAAGTTGGACTCTTCACCAAGAATGTAGAGATATTATTATGAGGGGTGGGTGCTGGAATACCCCTACTAATGATGACAACGCTTTTCGGCCTTTACATCGGAACTTGGAAGATTGTGCTAAAGCCATGGGCAGTTGGGGAAGAACAATGAATCGCAGGATCAATCCCTCTGTTCGGGCTCTTAGGAACCAACTTAAGGTGGCTTATGAGCGACCTTTGCCGCTTGACTTTCAAATCATCCATGAATTGGAAGATGAGCTTGACAAGCTACTGTTGGACGAGGAGATTTATTGGAAACAACGTTCTCGTGAGAACTGGCTAAGATGGGGAGATCAGAATACGAAATGGTTTCATAATCAAGCTTCTAATCGTCGAAAGAAAAATGAGATTCGAGGTATTCTCGATGAAGAGGGAGTTTGGCACGAAGATGGAGAGAATATCCAACGAATTTTCATTGATTATTTTCAACAAATTTTTACTTCGAGCACCCCCTCGACTATGGTGATAGAGAATGTCTTAGGGCACATACAGAGCAAGGTAACATATGAGATGAATGAGAGGTTAAATAGACCTTTTTGTCGTGAGGAAATTGAACGGGTTGTCAAAGGGTTTCATCCTTCAAAGGCACCAGGCCCCGATGGCTTTCCTGCCTGCTTCTATCAGAAATACTGGGATATTGTGGGGCCTAATACTATAGAGGGATGTTTGGCTATCCTTAATGAGAAGACATCGATTAAGCAGTGGAACAAGACAAATATTGTGCTCATCCCGAAGGTAAAACAACCGAAGCAAGTATCTGATTTTAGACCAATTAGTCTTTGTAATGTATCGTATAAGATTGTGACAAAGGTTATTGTTAACCGTCTGAAAAGTATATTACCTGATATAATATCGAAATCTCAATCTGCATTCATTAAAGGTCGGTCCATTGGTGACAATGTTATCATTGGCCATGAGTGCCTTCACTTTATGAAGAGGCGAAAAACAGGTAGGGATGGCCTTGCTGCGCTCAAACTAGATATGAGTAAGGCCTACGATCGTGTTGAATGGAGCTTCCTGAAGCAGGTCATGGCGAAATTGGGCTTTCAAGAGAGATGGATTAAGTTGATAATGGAATGTATTTCTACCCCCTCATTCTTAATGCTAATTAATGGGGAGGCTATGGGGTACATTCGACCCTCCAGGGGCTTGAGACAAGGTGACCCACTCTCGCCTTATCTTTTCTTAATGTGTGCTGAAGGTTTATCTGCATTGTTTCGTTCTGCTAGCGATCATGGTGTGTTATCTGGAATCTCTATTGCACGTCTTTGCCCCTAGTATCTCATTTGTTCTTTGCAGATGATAGTTTAGTCTTTTTGAAGGCTACAACTGGGAAGTTCGGGGCATTGAAACTGATTCTCAATGACAATGAGCGTGCTTCGAGACAGTGTGTGAACTTCAACAAATCTGCCCTTTACTTTTCTCCAAATGTGGTGGCGGAATGTGGCTCGTATCTTCAACAGATCATTCAGGTTCGAACTGTTCCATCACTAGGTACATATTTGGGAATGCCATCTTCCTTCTCACGAAGTAAGAGTTCTGATTTTCGTGCAAAGAACGAATTTGAGGCTTTCTACAAGGCTGGAAAGGGAATTTGTTTTCGGCTGGGGGAAAGGAGATTCTCATCAAAAGTGTGATCCAAGCCATACCAACTTATGTAATGGGTTGCTTTAAACTTCCAAAAAAATTTTGTGTTGAAATTACTAAAATGGTGACTCGCTTTTGGTGGGGTTTTACAAATGGAAAAGGGAAGATACGTATGGTAGTTTATGTGCATATCCTAAGTATTTGTTGTTTATGCTAGAGAATATGGACCTTCAGTTCTATAGAGCTTAGTTCTATTTAGATTTTAGTTGACGTTGACTATCTTTAATATGTGTTTCAATTGTGCAGATTTTTTGAAATGCTCAATTTAATGCAATCCCAATATTGGGGATAGCTCAACAACAGATGGATCTTTAATTCAAATGTAGAAGTAACTTTACTGGTTCAACTCATTGTTTGTATATCATTTTCTTACCTTGACTTAATCTTTGTTCTTTCATTTTAGTACATCTCTATTTTTTATGGGAAAAAAAGGAATCATCTAGATATAGATATATCATTTAAAGGTTATTACCTCAAAAAGGTGAAGTTAGGAGGGCGCTTAATAGGCCGGTTTGGCTTCCTCTCTGGCGGCCTCCTTACCTTACCCACGCTACACTCCCACTCCAAGCTACGCCTGCTGAGCAAGATGCATTGCGATTTCCTCTTCTGTGGACGCACCGGAATATGATCCGGGACGGGCAACCGGTCATATCTGATCTGTAGCTGGTAGCGACATGCGATCGAATATCCAAGAGATGACTTGTATACCAACTGTACTGCAGCTAGCTCAAAAGCGGATGGATCAACAATGGTAACTCAAACCAACTAAAGTCTGTTCGTTTCCTCTGTAAAAATGAAATGGCAAGAACTCATCTCGGGAAAGAACCCCTTTTTAACTCATTTCGTGGATCAAGAAATTCTACACTACAACCAATCCACATTTTCTCCAGATCGATATATGATGCTAAACCGAAACCGTAGCCATCATGACCCCAAAGGAGATTGTTTGGCTTAACTTTGTTAGAGCCTTCTTCCGGACTTTACCTAAAAATGTGAAGTTCTTATGATCCTATCATTATTGGTATATAATCAATCATTCACAGTTTTTTTTTTTCTTTTTTTTTTCAGGTATCCATCATATTATGGTTCAAATATTTTGCGTTTTAGAGAGCTTCCAAAACTTGAATTAGGTAAGCACCGGATGAATTATATGATTTTATTTGCTATAAAATTGAGACTCGTTGTAATTTACCAATAATAAATATTATTATGTTTTCATTTATTGCATGTATCAAATTATTGTGTCTTCTTGAATATTTAAGATTGAAAACGACATGTGTGATAAGTATAACTTAGTTTATTTGAAAAGAAAAGAAAATTTGTGTTATAAATTTAATTTAGTTTAGTTTATATGTTCCTAACTATATGTTACTAAGTTTTTATTAAGCTTAGTTTAGTTGTTTTGTTTTAAGTTTCGTCAAATATAGTTGGTACATTGATAAATTTTGATAGATTAGTTAAGTTTTGTATTTATGTTGAATAAAGCTTGATAATTAACTATAGCGGTATGTGTTAACTCGGACAATTTTCATGGCATTTTCATTGCATTTGAAGAAGATGAAGCCAAAATGACAAATTTTGAAGGTAATTGCAATGACAACTTTTTGAGTACTGTAATTTTAGGTTCATTTTAGTCACTTGCTCAATTATTTTTCAACTGCTGATTGTTTACTAAGTATATATAGTTTATAACTATTTGGGAGAATTCTGAATATTTGTTGAAATGATTTCTTGTTTTACTCTCGAAGTAAGAAATTATTGTATCTTCTTGAATTTTTATTGCAGGAATTACAAAGCGAAGTGAAATATTTTCTTCAAGCTAGAAATCATATTGCAACAAATGATGGATTTTTTTGTTAGGTTAAATGAATATATATCATTATTTTTTATGGTACTTCTCATTTCACCCATTTCACATGCTGCACTTAAAGAAGCAAAACAATCGCACGACGGGGACAAGAAAATTGAATCCCTTAAATCTAAAGTTAAGGTTATATAGATTTAAAATAATGCTACACATAAACATTGTGTTTTGGTCTCTTATTTATAAACACTGTATTATTTTTTGGTTCCTAACTGCTGTAATTTATCTTTGTTGCTTAGGTTCGTTTTGGAGCGTCCGAAGTAAGGGTTAAAGTGTTGGTTGTTTTAAGATTGCGTTAGGTAAGTGACTTCTTTCTACATGTTGGCATGTTGTGTATTTAATAATTGTTTTTCACCTACGGATTGTTTTCTAAGTATATATAGCTTATAACTATTTGGGAGGATTCTGGATATTTGTTGAAATGCTTTCTTGTTCTACTTTGAAGGTAAAAAGTTATTGTGTCTTCTTGAATTTTTATTGTAGGAACTACAAAGCGAAGTGAAGATATTTTCTTCAAGCTAGAAGTCATATTGCAACAAATGATGAACTTTTTTGTTGGGTTAAATGAATATTTCATCATGTTATGCAACATTTTACTATTAATGTTTTAACAATTTAGGGGCATCGTAGTTGGTTTCAATATTGTATACATATGAATTAGTTTATGTAAAAGTTGATGAACTTTGATATTTGAATGATATATTGATATATAGATCTTATTTCAATGATATTGAATTGTGTCAAACTTAGATTTATTTATTTTGCTTTGTAATTTTGATTATTATTAATTAATAATAATAATAATAATAATAATAATAATAATGACAATTAAAAATATAAATATTAATATATTTAGATTTAATACAAAAAAAAAAAATCTATTATTGATTTTTTTGACAAAAAAATCATGTCATTGAATTCGTTTTGTTGACTCACAATAGTTGTGGTCTTCAAGCTATTAGTGACAGAAAAATTAAGTCATCAAAGCGTACAAAATTTACTGTCACCCATTCGGATTCGATGACAAAAATTATATGTCGTCAATTGTGTTTAAATGACAAAATATGATATGAGTGGTCATTCAGTGACAATGTTTAGGTGTCATAAAATAAGGTCTCTTGACTGAAAATAATTGTCATTAATCGTATTATGATGACAGAAGAAAACTGTCACCAAACCAACATTGACGACAGTTTTTGGTTTTTGTCATCTATAGAGTAAAGAAGGCAGGGGCTATAACGACTGAAAAAAATTGTCATCTAAAGTCCTGATGACAGTTTTTATTTGTCATCATAGCCCCGATTTCTACTAGTGTACATTGGATGAAATGGGAAAAGTTATGTAAGCCAAAGGAGATGGGTGGGCTCAATTTCAGGGATTTGGAATGCTTTAACCGTGCTTTGCTAGCCAAACAAGCGTGGCGTATTCTACAAAATCCAGAGTTGGAAGTATCAAAAAATTTTAAGGGAACGTATTTTCCTTTATCTTCTATCTTGGAGTGTTCGGCATCTAACTCGAGCTCATATTTCTGGAAGGGATTCATTTGGGGAAGGGATGTTATAAAATTGGGAGCGGTGAGAAGAATTGGGAATGGTTCATCTACTAGAGTAAATTCTGACCCTTGGATACCAAGACCTACTTCTTTCCGTCCGATGCAAGTTGGGGCGATAGATTGTGGGATGTTAGTTGTTGATCTGATTACCCCCTCATTGCAGTGGAACGTTGACAAGTTGGATCAATCATTCTGTCTAGACGATGTTCAAGCTATAAAGAAAATTCCTCTAAGCCAAACTAATTCTAATGATGAATGGTATTGGTTCTATGAGAAACATGACAGATACAATGTAAAGAGTGGGTATAAAGTGACATTTATATCCAAAAATAAGGGGGCATCCCCTAGTGAAAATCTTTGCAAGGTTTGGTGGAACAAGTTATGGAAGACTAAGATACCTCCCAAGGTGAAACTTTTTGTTTGGCGTTCTTTTCATAACTGCCTTCCTACAGTATCCAACCTGAGACGAAGACATATGCAAATTTCAGAAATATGCCCTGTGTGTCTAAAACGAGTTGAATCTACGGCTCATGCTCTCTTTGAATGTAAGAGGGCAAAAGACATTTGGAAGAGAATGTTACCTGTTTACTGGGAGAGTGCGACTACTCGACTACCAGTCCAGGATCGATGGATGTAGATGGCCAATTCGTTGGCCGAAGGGGATCTGGAGATGGCCTGTGTTGTTGCGTGGATCATATGGAGTGACCGCAACAAATGGTGGAATCTGCAAGCAATACCGCCTATAAGTGAACGGTGCGAGTAGATTATGAGCTTTATGAAGGAATTTCGGGATGCAAAACATCATCACCTTAACTTTTGGAAAGAGGGCTCGGAGGTTCATCTACCTTCATCTAAGCCAAGTTTGAATGGGGTGGGCGCTGGGGAGGAGTGGGTCTCCCTTTGTGTTGATGCAGCGTGTCGTGAAGGAGTTGGTGTGTCGGGCTGGGGTGCTGCAGTTCGCCGTCCCGATGGCAGGTTGTTGGCGGCGATGAGTGGTTTCAAGCCTCTCTCGCTGTCACCGGTGTGTGCAGAAGCTACTGCACTCTTCGAAGGCTTGAGGCTGGTTGAGCGGTTGGATTTCTCCATGGTAAAAGTCAGTTCTGATTCTTTATCCTTGATACAAATGTTGAATGAAGAGACTGAAATCTTGAGTGAGGTTCACACAATAACGTTGGATATTCGCAGGGTAGGAGTTGGCTTCCGTTCTGTGCAATATTTTCATATTAATCGTGAGAGAAATGCTTTGGCGCACGAACTAGCAAAGAAAGGATTTTCCCAAATATCCTCTCTTTGGATCTCTGATTTTCTTGATTGACTATTAGCTTTTCTTGAAAATGATGATTGTATTGATGTAGGCTTTCCGCCATATTCTATTCCAGTTTAATGAAATCTATTTTTCTCAAAAAAATAAAATAAAATCTATGTATAATATATTTTTATTATGTAAATGTGTTTTTCTGGTCTACTTTTGCATTTATTTTTTGGTTCATTATGGGCTACATTGTTGTAATGTTATTCGACCTAAACAAAAAAATAGAACTGAATGATTATTTAATGTATAATTGTTTATATTATTTCTTAAATGGCGGACCATATATTATTATTTTTTGAATGATGATATAAATAAACTAATTTATTATAATTTCTTAAATGTCAACAAGAGCATAGCAATGGAAACCATAAGGTCCCGACACAGCCTATATCTTAAAGGATTGGCCACATATAAGTTACATACTATATCTTATTTTATTGGTAATATAGATCTGTTTTTTTTTTTTTTAAGTATGCTTGATTATTTCTTGAATGATGATTTCTTGAATGATGATAATGGAATCGCCTGACCGTAAGATCCCGACACAGCCTATATCTTAAAGGACTGGCCACATATAAGTTACATCATATATCTTATTTTATTGGTAATATAGATATGCTCGATTATTTCTTGATTATTTCTTGAATGATGATATTTTTTGGTATTTAAATAAACAATTTAATTCTTTTTTTCTTAATAATAATTTTAAAATAAATTTGTAGTTAACCAAATATTTCATTACCTGTAAAATATTCATGAATTTTTATTATATATTATATATTAAAAAATTACCTTCTTTTGATATTGTAAAAATTATTGTTACATCTTCTCCCACAATGGTCTCATAATGAACTTTGTGAATCCAAAAGAATCAAGGATAAGAGAGCGTCCCCAGAAGTGGCCACAAATAGATTGCATACTTCTTAAACTATGAATATAAATAAACTTATCTTCTATTCTTGAACTTGGTAAAACCTACTCTATGTGACAAAAACAAAAACAATTGCATGTTTTTTCTAGTCCTCACTACAACAAAATTAGTTACATGTTCAACTACAAGAAAAGTAGAAAAAAGTAGAAAAAAAATACAAGAAAGCCTCATAAATAATTACTCAAATACCCAACTAACATGCGAACCTAGTTGACTCATCTTTTTTGACAACATGTGGCGGTAAGAATTGAACCTAGGATCTCATAGTCACTAGTCGATACATCATGTCAGTTGAACTACACTTGACACCTAGTTGGCTCAACTTGTTTCATGCGATCCTAATACTAGCTCAACTTGTTTCATGCGATCCTAATACCAGACTGAAAGAAGAGTATATTGATATCTTCGCTACCACAGAATCATAGGTTGATTATTTTTATCATCAAAACATCCAAGCTATTGAGAAACTCGTCCAAATTGTTACCAATAATCTCCACACGAGCAACAACCATCTTGAAAATGATGGAAACGATTGGCATCTCTAACAATTATAACCCTATTTGCAACCTTTGAAATAAGTTTGACCGCAGTGTGACAATCATCGCACATCCTGAGATTCTTAATCACCCGGATTGGTGCACCTGATGGTGTCTTCATCAGGCCATATGCTACGGCAAGCTTCTCACTGTGATAGCTGAGATTGTCTAGCTTCTGCTCATCCTCAATATCGTGCAATACACCAGCAATATCAGGAACATACCCCAATGGTCGAATCTTAGATAACAAGTCTCTTACCTTTTCATAAATCAGACTGGATTCGGGGTGTTTAGTATCTTCAGATGTAAAAACATGGGCAATATTTCTTATTTCTAACCAGCTCACTCCAGGTTCTTTCTTGACATTTCTTTCCCTCATCAATTTTCGAATCTTAACAACACCATCCCACCTTCTAACTCTCGCATGCATGTTTGACAATAGAATATAAGTTCCTACATCCTCAGGCTCCATATGTAGCAAGTACTCCGCTATTTGCTTCCCTTTATCATAATTTCTGTGAACATAACAAGCATTGAGAAGGGTGCGCCAGGCAACAACATCCCAGTTGATTGGATTTGACCTCATAAAATTATCAGCTTCATCTAGTCGTCCAGATCTACTTAGGAGTCCGACAATACATGTATAGTGCTCCAATCCAGGAACAATACCAAATTGTTTCATCAAATGATTAAAATAGTAGAATCCTTCATCCACCAGACTTAAATGGGCACAAGCAGAGAGAACACCAATAAAGGTGACATAATTTGGACACTCTCTAGTAGTCAACATGTCCCGGAACATGGTTAAAGCTTCCTTACCAAGACCATGGTGGGAGTGGCCAGTTATTATTGCATTCCAGGTAATGGAATCACAAAACATCATATTTGAAAACACACATTTTGCTGCTAAAATGTCCCCACTCTTGGAATACATAATGATCAAGGCATTACCTACTATAACATTGCCTTTGAGACCTGATTTCTCAGCACGTGCATGTAACTGATCTCCATGGCTTAGTGCAGACAAACCTGCAACAGAGTTTAACAACACTGCCAGTGTATATTCATTGGGAGGAATATCATCAATTTCCATCTTTGAAAACAGATTCAATGCTTCTTCAAAGAATCCATTCTGAAAATAAGCTGCCATGATTGCTGTCCAAGAAACAACGTTTCGGCTTTGCAACTGATCAAAAAAGGTTCTTCCACTCAACACATTACCACATTTCCCATACATGTCAATGATAGAACTTCCAATATAGACATCGTAGTCAATGTCGCTTTTCAACATTTGAGCATGAATTTGCTTACCTAATTTTAAATCTTTAAGACTAGAACAAAGGCGAAAAATTGTAACATAAGTGGCGTTATTCCATTCTATACCTTCACCAATCACCAACTTCAGAACTTCTATAGCTTCTCTCATATGTGTGTGCTCCAGAAGCCCATTTAGAACCAGATTATAACAAAATATGTCATAACCTGGCACAGTATCTAATATCTGCAATGCTGCTCTTACATCTGAACATTTAGAGTACATTTGAATAAGTACATTCTTAACATATTGATGAAGCTCCAATCCAGACTTCAACGCAAACCCATGACACTGCTTCCCCTCTAAATACATTTGACTATCACAACAAGAAGATAAAATAGTGGCAATCACATATTCATTGGGGAAAATATTATCCTTGATGATCATCTTTTTGAACAACCCAAAAACTTCCAAGGGACTCCCATTTTGCATGTACCCAGCCATTAAAGCACTCCAAGATACAACATTTCTTTTAGGCATATTATCAAACATCTGCCGAGCAATAAATAGTTCATCACATTTCACGTACAAATTAATAAGGGAATTGATTTGGTTTACTTTGCAATCTCTAGAGGTGTGATTGGTAATGATGAGATGGGCATGGATTATTCTACCAAATTTGAAGTTCTTGGCGTCTGCAGCTACTTTCAAGAGCTTTATTGGGTTCCTGGTGAGGGGAAGAAAAGTAATTAAACTTGAATAGAAATGGCGTGAATCAATTTTTAAGTTATGAGATGGAGGTCACTTGCCTTGGCAATATACCAATCATCTTTGGGGGCTAGAACAAATGCTTGCCCTGAATTATCTTCCCCCTGTCCCGGTGAGTTTACCCAATTCTCAGTATAAATCTGTGAAGGAATGTGCAGAGATAATGTGTAAATGCTTCAAGTTTTCAGTTTACTAAAGAAGGCAAAACACATACAACATTAAATGTACAAACACATCTTTTTGCCGTAGAGGGGAAAAAGAAAAGAAAAAATAACTTACAGTGGACACATATAGCATCTTTCATCTCCTTTAAGTTTCAGTGCAATTGAATCATACAAATCCAAATCAATGAAACCATCAAACTGAAGTAGAGAACATAGAAGATCAAGAATTAGCCTGAAAGCAAACAACAGATATTATTGACAAAATGGAAACCCCTCTGCTGTATTAACAATTAATTCATTTGAATACTAAACTGAAGAAATGCATAAAATATAAATCAACTTCTGTGGTCAGATATAAAATCAAAACCTGTTATGAGAGTGATCACCAATGAATTTCTATATTTAGCACAAGGGGAAGGGATTCAGAAAATGGACTGAACCAATTCCAAACCTGAACTTCAATTATCTTGGGGGAGTATAAGGAGATATGGAGAACAAATAAAATAAAAGTGATACATATGCAATAAACACAAATTATCAATTGAAATGACAGAATGGCGAATTACAAGCCAAGAGGTTTCGCCTTTCCTAGGTTTTTCATAACATTTATGATACTCTTCCCATTTAGGGAATATCTAAGGAATCTTGATTGGTTATAATATAAGAGTTCGTCATCATCTAAATGACATTATACGAGTTCATCTCTTTGTGAGTCTCGGTGGGCAAAGTTTTTTTTTTTTGTTATTATCTGTTAGGTCTTGTTTTACTTGAATGGAGACATTTTCTTTAGTTTTTCTCGATTGTTTTTTTTTTTTTTTGTACGCCCTTGTATTCTTTCCTTTTTTTTTCTCAATAAAAGTTCAGTTATTCATTTAAAAAATAAAAAATAACCAAATATCCAAAGCTGTTGACAGGTGATCATGTCAGCACCTACACAATCAAATCTAGAAAAATAACAATAACAATAACAATAATAATAGAATGCAGAAATAATAATATTATAAATAAAATAAAAATCCAAAGACAAGCAAGAATACATTTCACCTTTTTGAAGCGCATTCCACAAAAACCACTCCTGCTTATGTTCCATTTTGAATTCCCACTTACATCCAAGGAGAGCTTCCCAGAGAATATTCCTGTAGAAGTTAATAAATAAAAGATTGATAGAAATGCATTGGACGGACTACAGTAAGTGATAATTTTCCCATTTCTTCTAGCATGAATATAGTAGAAAGAAAATATTTTTTTTTTTATAACCGTGAATAGCCATTCGGACTAGCTTGCACGCACCTCGACTATTCTCACCGGATAACTGCTTGACCCTAGGACATTTGGTTGCCAGAGTAACTCGTAAGATATTAAATCCAAGCCTCTAAGGTAAGTGACCACCATAGGTCCATAACTTGAACTCATTCCTTCTAAGCCTTTTATTATTTACATGACTCTTATTGATTACTAGGTCAACCGATGGTAGTTAGAAAATATCAATCCACAGCACGTAAACTAATTTTTGCTAACACAAGATTTCTTGGGCCTCCTAAATTAGAGAGTAAATAGTTTGTTCCCCGAACTTGCTACTGAATTAGTAAATAAATATATACTCCCCTCTAACTTGTTCCTAAATTTAACACTACAAGAAAGTTGACATTTTTAGAAAGATAATTACAACACATAATTGACCCTTGTATTAAAAAAAAAACTCATAATAGCCAAACAAGTCAAGGTCACGTAGCAAAGTCTTTTGTTTCTCACCACTAAGTTCTAATGCTTTCACAACCAACCAAGAGCACTTGACATTGTGACAATGTCGATTCTAATATGCAATTTCAACAATCATGTTGCACTGTCCTGGAGTCATGGGTTCATCATATAACCAAAAATCAGTGCTTGAGTGGTTTTCTTAACAGTGATCCCAGAAGTGCCCTGTCAATCAAATAGACATAGAGATGAAATAAAGACCATAGACTAACACATGAATAAGGCAAGAAAAGGCAAAATTCGAAGAAACTTTCATCTGAAAAGATACTGCAACTCTTGGGAGTTGAAATTCATTGCTCTAATTGGAAATTTCCCAAAGTTGAAAAATGATAAGAACTAATTTGGATTGGAAAGAAAGTGATTGAATAATTCAATAAGAAAAATGTAGAAACTTAGAAAAAGAACAACAATGAAACTTTGATGTTTGAAACATAAATAAGTCCAAGATGATTACATCCCTTGATGGTAAGCAAAGATGCCATCATGCATAATAGAGACAAAAGTGAACAAAATGGTATGCCCTACAAATTGTATAGGTCTCTTTTATTTAGATTTGATTCCTAGAGAGGAACCCATTCAACTAGCATTATCTTTATCTGTGTATTGGAGTAAGCATAAAATAGAATGAAGAGCAACATTGACATTGAAAGATATATCAGCTACAAAAACGTACCAGGTTGAGAAATTTCCAATAGCAAATATGTTGCTGATGAACTAAAAGATAATGAAATTTCCAATAGCAAATATGAGTTTTATTCAATTACCATCAAAGCTATAACCAGCAATACAAAATTATCATTTACATCCAAAATTCAATCTAAATGTTTCTTTTATAACATCAAACTATTTAGCATAGTAAGATATAGTAGAAAATTTATTATCTAGTATCCACACACGAACAAAAATTGCCAAAAATTCCTAGAATTTGAAAACGCCAATCTGTCTACTAATCGCTCTCTGTAAAGCATTAAAAAGGGAAATATAGATTCCACTTTGTAACCATTAAAACCAGATTTTTCAATTATCCAAGATCTCAAAGCTTAAATTCTTAATATGGGGGAATAAGGTTTAAAAAAAAAGGTCAAAATGATTACAATTTATACATATAAACCTATTCAACACACCAAAATGTAATTCGAAGAATGGCAATCGAGATAGGATGCAATAGCATCTGCGTTTATGGAAACCGAACAAATTTGATTTTTCAACTATGCAATAATTGTAACCCCCACCACAGGGGAGAATTAATAAGTGAAAAAATCCTAGTACCTGTAAGCGGAATACAAATGAGGTCACTTTGTTTAAAGTGTTCCTGCAAATGCAACATAACAATTGAGATAAGTTAGAAATACATGAAGGTACAAGAAAGGTGACTCAAGTTGGAAATTAAAGTTTCTCTTAGAACATAGATCTTTTTCAAACGCTAGTGTACTGATAGTATTACTAATGATGAAACAAGGTAGTGTTCTTACAGAATTAGCGAGGTTAAAAAATTTAAGAATTAGCAATGTAGGCATTCAAACACTCCAGGTTTAAAAATTCATATAACGTAATTGAATTGAAATTCAACTCCAAACTTGCAATGTAGGCCTTCAAACACTCCAGGTTAAAAAATTTAAGAATTAGCAAAAATTCTGCAATCAAGTAATGATCATTAGTTTAAGAATAAGATATTTTTTTAAGTACCCTACATGAGAGTTAGATCACCTACCGGATCAGAGAAGTAGCATACTGCATTTGAAGTCACTTTATATCAAATATTTCAATAAGATGTAGCCTGTAGCAAGTAATGAACACAAACACGAGTTAATTTGAATAAAAAATTAACTTGAAACATAATTTGAACAGACGTGATTATACCACTCGCTTGCAACCATCTATCATAGTTCTTGAGCGTGCACATTTGATTATGCACTTAATTCAATAGGGCCAAACAACATTTGCAATCTATAGTTATACCTCGTCGAAGTATTTCACATGGACAACCTCATTGATGTTGGGTTGCCGCTCTATTTGTGCAAATGCTTCACAAATTGGCATTCTAGGGACACATAAAAAATATAATATACCAATAGATGAAACAGAGATAGGTGATGTGCAGATATGACAAATCAAATTATCACAAAAACAAATTAAAAACAATGGACTACAAACTTGCAATGTAGGCCTTCAAACACTCAAACTTGCAATCAAGTGCATTTTTGTGTACTTGTAAATATCTTTTTATTTGAAGAAATCAAACACTCCAGGTTAAAAAATGACAATGCATCCATTGAACAAATTTATGATTTAACAAAAAGCAAGGTGAGTGAAGACATTAGAGGAAGAAAAATAAGAAAATCCACCGAAACACCGCCGATTTCTCCAACTCCAAAAACCTCTCCACGATCACTGTCGACACTCTCCCCGCCGCAATCTCAGCCGCTAGGTCCTTCGGCAGGCTCTCCGTCGACCTCCTGGCCTCCGCCAGCCCTGTTCTTCTCCGAATTCTCCTCCTCGTCGCCACCTCCTCCGTCGTGGCCGCAGGGGGCTATTCCGTGAAATTGTTTGAATGTGCCAATTGGCAGAGCGATAAATGGCAGTTGAGAGAAGAACTCGAAGAGTTTGTAAACTGCAGGAATCCGAATTTCTCTCTAAAATAGGGTTTTATCAAACCTCTCGCCGAACAATAACTACAAAACAAAGAGAGGGAGAGGGAGGAATTTGAGAATATATACCGCCTTTTACCCAAGGTTTTTAAAAACCTTCGATAAAAGTGTTTTTTTTTAACGAAATAAATATATGTTTTTGAAAGGTTTTTAATAATCTTCAATGTTTTAAAAAATCTATATCTTTTTCGATGTAGTTTGTATTTTTCGAAGGCTCACTTTTTAACCTTCCATAAAGTCTAAATTTTTCAAAGGCTTTTAATCAAAAAGTCTCAATTTTTCAAAGACTTTTAATAATCTTCGATAAAGAGTCTATATTTTTTTTTTTTTTTTTTTTGAAGGTTTTTAATAACCTTCGATAAAGAGTCTATATTCTTCGAAGGTTTTTTATAATCTCCGATTCCGATAAAGAGTATATATTTTTCGAAGGCTTTTTATAATCTCCGATTCCGATAAAGAGTAGATATTCTTCTGAGGCCTTTTATATACTTTGATAAATGTAATTTTTTTCGAAGGTTTTTTATAACCTTCGATAAAAGATGGTCGAAATAGGCGGTGTTTGTTGTAGTGTAAGTTTCCTCAACCAAAATTATCGCCATTTACTCTCATCCATAACCACATTAATTTTACCTAATTGATAAACGTTGCAAATACAGACACGGGAAAAACTCTCCAATCACATATGTCATAAATTAGGTCCTCACAAAACTTACAACGTGCTTCAGGAAAATGTATCTCTTTCTAATGATGGAAATGTTGATTTAATGAGAGAAAATAATGCATTTATGAAATATATGTTTTAGCTTTTAGGCAGAGATAAAAAAAAATGACTAACATAGAGCAATACCAACAACCCTGACGTTGACAATTTGCATTTAAAATTTTAAATGAAGAGAAACAGTCTGCTATACGGTACCACGTAGCTCATTTCCAGTTTCAGTGATCTCCAAAGATGCTGTAGACAATCCTGGAAACAATCCAATGAAGAAAACTAAATATTTTATTGCAGAGTTTATTAAAATAAAATAACACACAAACATACCTCTATACTCTAACTCTAATATAAATGCCACTTCTTGACTTCTTGCTTGGAATTGAAATTGAATATGTATTTTTCAGTAGGTGGTATCCAATCCTCAACATTCCAAGCGAGAGCTATGATATGAAATCCAGGAAAAAAAAAAGAAGACATTAATAGTCATCAATCATACAAGTAGCGTATACAACTTAGGTTTAGAGAAGGTAACTAAGAAGGTATTAAGCTCACTGAATCAATATTTACAGACAGATAATCATGAAGCTTGCAGATGTAATACTAATTAAAATAACCTTTTTTTGTTGTATTTACAGAAGCTTGCCAAAGCGCTCGCAATTTTGACATACAAGAAGGTACTTCAGACCTGAATAGCCGTGAAAGAAGATGCAAATCCACAGATTAAAACATAAAATTTTCCTCTGAAACATGCTTCACTCAATACAATGTTAAAGTTATAAACATACTGAAAATCGAACTGAACATGTAAGTTTGATGGAAATAAACCATCAGGCGGAGGATTTGCAGCATCTTCAATGGGGTTGTAAGTTTGTTAAGTCTGTTTGGGCTCGGTGGTTGAATTCGTTTGGTTTCAGTTTGGCGTGGTAGGGTGATGGCTACGCTATGATTGAGGAGGTGCTCCTAGGTTCGCCGTTTCGGGAGAAGGAGTTTCTTTGTGACATGCTAGTTTTTTTGCTATTTTGCGGGGGTTTGGATTGAGATAAACAATGGGATTATTAGGGAGGTGGAGCGATCTTGTGATGAGGTTTGGGAGGTGGCTAGGTTTAACGCTTCTTTGTGGGCGTCAGTCACTGGGCCTTTTTGTAATTATGGTTTTGGTCTGATTTTGTTGGATTGGAGTCCCTTCTTGTAGTTTTAGGACTTTGCTTGTTGGACTTGTTTTTTGCACGCCCATCTATTATTTCAATTTTCTCAATGAAAGTTCGGTTTCTTACCCCAGAAAAAAAACGTCAGTCGCACTTCCAAAGGAGCGGCTTGCTAGTAAAGTTTTGTTTGAGATCATCATTTCCCCTTACGGACTTTTTGGTCAAAAAAAAATCCAAATGAATGGTTTGTGGAAATCAAATCACTACTCTATACAATGGAGTCAAGGGAGAGGTACTGTTGGCAGAGATCAATTAAATTTCTCAAAAAAAAAAAGAAACCATTTTCACTAGCTTTCTCTTCAGCTAAACTTGTTCCTTCCACCGAAATCGACTTTGAAATGAAGGTTTTTCTTCTTCTTGGCGCTAATAGTTGGTGGAAAATCTTTCTTCCTCCTCAAAAAAAGGGTCTCCTCTTTACTGTTCCTAATATCAAATTTGCTTATAATCTGCTCTAACCAAGAAGGCTTACATGAAAACCTTCCAATCTAAGTTGATAATGAAAGTGGTGTAATTACAAAATAGTTTGTGTTGGCCACTCCAATTAGAGGCCGTGAACTATAAAAAATCACAAAAGTATCCAAAAGAATTAAACTTATCTAAGAAAATTCTAGCGTTTCTTTCCTTCCAAAGCAACCACAAAATGGCCATCAAAACTCCCAAAGCACCTTTGCCTTATCTTTTAACACTCCTCGATTTAGGGAATCCACCATCCACTCTGCTATAGACCGAGGCATACACTAATTCAACCCAAACCAACTACCAAAGTGTTTCCAGACCTTCTGCTAAAATTGCAGTGCAGAAGAGGGTGGTTAAGCGTTTCTTCAACCCTCTAGCAGAACACACATGTTCAGTGAAATAGAAAAAGAAGGATGTCTCCTTTGAACCTTTTCATCAGTATTTATGCGACCGTGAGCTGTAGTCCACAAAAAGAACTTCACCCGTTTCGGTACTGCACCCTCCCAAATAGCTGAAGTAGCTAGTTTTTCCAAGAGCCTTCTCTTTTCTTGCAACTCCATATATGTTGACGTCGCCGTAAACTTAGCACTCGAATCCAAATTCCACACCAGTTGATCCTGACTATTAGACTGTTTACACCGCTCCAGCAAAGAACTAAGGTTTCCCAAGCTTCCACTTCTCTGTCAAAATAGCCCCTCGTCATCTTTAAGTCTCAACTTTGGCCAATGGAGTTGCACAACTAATGCAACTTACTATTTTTAGCGTTTGAAATATAAAAAATGGAAGGAAACAGAACCTTTAAAGGCTGGTTGGTTATCCAAGTGTCTTACCATAAGAGAATTTTGCTGCCATCTTCTAAGTTATAACTTATAACCCAAAATTTTCCAGAAAAAGTTACTGTCTTCACAATCTCCTTCCAAGGGGTGAAAGAATCTTTTCATTTAGCTTTATTGATCAAATTCTGTTGAATCTACCCAAAGTTTGCTTTTCACCACCATTCTCCAGAGTGCCTTTTTCTCTTTTTCAAGCTGCCAAAACCATTCCGAGAGAAGAGAGAAGAGAGAAGTTTTTCGATCTAAGATTAACCACACCCAAACCTCCCAAAGATCGAGGAGACATTACTTTATCCCAGCTAACAAGGTGGCACCCGTTCTCTCAATCAGCCCCTTTCCACAATTTTTTTCTAAAAAACTTCTCAATTTCCTTACAAACAGCCACCGAAATTCTGAAGACCGGCAAAAAATTAGAGGGAATACTCGACAGAATTGCTTTTTTCATACATGATACACTGGATCCCAGAACGCAACCAATTTGGTTCTGAACTTTTTCATCCGCTTCAAACGTAGTCACCCTCTTGAATTTATCTTTCTTCCATCACTTTCCAACCTTCTCCACCAAATCAGGATACTTCAACGAACAATTTCAAAGTGAAATGGTATGCATCCCCAATTTGACTCCCCTGTTTCAAGGCTTAGAAGCATGTTCGAATAAAATTCTAGTTCTATCATAAGCTTTCGACTCTTTAAAAGGTCTACCGATTCTTTTGAAACAAACAATCGATCTAGTAGTGATCAGATTGGTTCCCCTTATGTTTGATTATATGTACCTTATATTTTTCGTATGCAATTCTAAGAATCCCAAAATATCAATTATTTTAATGAGAAACCAAGCTTTCATTTGAGTAAATAAAATAAAATTCAAGGGCTTACAAAAAAAAAAAAAAAAAAAAAAAAACTAGCCCGATAAACGGAGTCCAAACACTAGCTAAGCAGAAATGAGCTCCAATCCACTAGAATAGGACCTAGCTTATAAACAAGGAGCTCGAGAAACTAATCCCACAAAGAGGTGTTAAATCTAACAATATCCTAAACCCTTAGATTCTATACATCTTTGATCAAAATGAAATCAATATGTATAGAGGCATGGAAAGAAAACTCCTACAAAAAAAAAAAAAAAAAATAGTCTCACACCTTGGGCAAACCACCCACAACTCACACATCGCTCTTACTATTCTCAAAGGGAAAATTCTTGCTTTTGAACATCCTCCCGACCTTTATGAAAATGATAGTGATTTTCACACCATTTGGTTTAATTGTTCTAATCACATTGCTTCTGATGACTTTCATATTTTTTATGGTTATCTCTTCAAGGGAGACAAACTTTGCATTCCTCACACATCCCTTCGAGAAGCTTTGATCCAAGATTTACATTTGGGAGGCTTAGTTGGACATTTCGAACGCGACAAATCCTTTGATCTTATCTATTCTCGTTTTTTTTTTTTGCCTCAAATCCGCAAGGATGTCCGTAATTTTGTCCAACGATGCTTCGCTTGTCAAACCGCCAAAGGAACTTCCACAAATACGGGCCTCTACACTCCTTTGCCTACGCCAACATCCATTTGGGAGGACCTCTCTTTGGATTCTATCCTTGACCTTCCGCTTACTCAACGTAGTTTTGATTCGGTTTTCGTTGTGGTGAACAGGTTTAGTAAGATGTCTCATTTTTTAGCATGTAAGAAGACTGATGATGCTGTTTATATTGCTAATTTGTTCTTTCGTGAGGTTGTTCGTCTTCATGGCATCACAACAAGCTAATTTGTTCTTTCGTGAGGTTGTTCGTCTTCATGGCATCACAACACCCATTGTTTCTGACTGGGACGTCAAGTTTTTTAGTCATTTTTGGCGAACTCTTTGGCGCAAGTTTGATACCACCTTGAGGTATAGACTAATCACCCGCAAATGGATGGCCAAACCGAGGTCACTAATCCAACATTGGGCAACTTGATCCGTTGTCTAAGTGGAGATCATCCAAAACAATGGGATCTCATTCTTAATCTTGCTCAGGCCAAATTTGCCTTCAACAACATGAAGAATCGTTCTACAGGGAAGTGTCCAGATTGTCTATACTAAAGTCCCTCGTTTAACAGTGGACATTTCTATTTTGCCTTCTTCTGTTGATATTAGTTTGGAAGCTGAACATATGGCGGAAATGATCACCAAGCTTCACTAAGAGGTTCAAGACAATATCAACAAATCCAACTCGTCTTACAAGAATGTAGCAGATAAGCATCGTCGAGCTACCGAGTTTGCCGTTGGTGATCTTGTCATGATACACCTACGGAAGTCCAGTTTTCTTGTTGGCACTTATAACAAACTGAAGGACAAACAACTTGGTCCTTTCAAAGTGTTGCAATGTTATGGTACAAATGTGTATAAGATTGATCTCCCCTCCTCTACGGATCAATCCCATCTTCAATGTGGCAGATCTCCATCCATATTCATCTCTTGATGGTTTTTGTTCGGCTCCTTAATTGGGTGTTGTCATTGCCCTGTTTTTTTTTTTTATATCCGTGAGTGTCCGGGCCAGCTTACGCGCACCTCGACTATTCTCACGGGACAGACCGCCTGACCCTACAACATTTGGCTGCCAAGGAAACCCGTAGGAAATTAATTCCAAGGTAGGTGGCCACCAAGGATTGAACCCATTCCCTCTTAGAGGGCATTGAAGTTATGACCACTAGGCCAACCCTTGATGGTTGTCATTGCCCTGTTTTTGGGTGTTCGGTTCTTGTCTATTCTTCACTTGAGAGTCGAGTTCAGTTCTAGTGGGGTGGAATATGATGAGTTTAGTTGGTAATTTTCCCCACTTCTGTTTAATTTCCTCTCCCTTTTATTTTGATGGTTAGGTTTGTTATTTGGCTGGTTGTTTAGTTAGTTAGGAGAGATTGTAGTGGCTGTATTTTTCCCTTTAGAAAGGGTTGGCTTTTCCTCTTTTGAGGTCACTTTTTTAATATACAAACTTTCTCCAAGAATTGAGTTCCATCAAAGTAACACACAAGAGATGGAAAAACGAGGTACAAGAAAAGCCCCCTAAAGGGTTGGGGTTCAAAAACGAAGACCCCTCCTTCCTAGACACACGTGGGAGTCTCTCAAATACCATGCTACCTGACAGTAAGCAGCCAAGCCCTCAACTTCCTTCCTCAAGGATTAACCAGTTCATATGTGTTTGAAATCCACAAACGCTATGATCCACCAACTCAGAGTGGATGGAAGAGTAAGCTCCTTTTAGCACCTTGACGGTTTTCTCTCATCCCACAAAACTACCATTGCCCCATACGCCAGACCAGACCATAAGCTTTTATGCCCAACCGCAACCAGCATCATTTGAGTTCCATAAAAAGACTTGACCATTTCCTAGGTTAGGGTTGTGCACGGTTCGATTCAATTCAATTTTTAACGAACCTGCTATTTGGTTTGCCATAAGTGCAAACTGGGTGAAATATATATTTTCTATAGAAACAGATTAAAGTCAGTCAGTGTCAGTAGTTCGGTTTAGGTCCTAAGGAGATGATCAAGAGTTTATGAGTTTTCATATGGGCAAAATCAACTTCCCCAAATAAAATTTGAAACAATTGAGTTTATTGCTCTCAATAACTTGGTTACAGAAAAGGATAGGGTTCGATTAGAGTTAAAAATTGATGAATAGAAGAACGAAACACGGTATTATATGAATTCTTCACTTGGTCAACATACATACATCGGCCTAGCCAAAACAAGAAACCTCGCAACGCATAATGTTCCTACATTGGCCTCTTCATTGCCATTCCCAACCCCAGAACCCAAACAACAAAAAACCCACATTTAACCACAAATTGAGAGCAAGTAGATTTCAAAGCTTGGTTTCACTCTGTCATCAGAAACAAACCGACAAGAACAAAGGAAGAAACAAAATGGTTGGAGTTCACATTTCAACCAAATTTCAGAAACCCAACAATCCCAAAACAAAAAAAACAAAAAAGAATAAAAACCTGAAGATCGTGGAAGCAAAGGGAGAAAGAAGGATAGAGCGTTGAAATCACTGACGGCGGCGGCGTTGGGAGAGTCGACGTGAGTCAGGGACGATGAAGGGAGGCAGATGAAGAGAGTGAAGATGAAGGAGGCGTTGAGATAAATCAGTAGTCAGATAGTTGCTCAAAAAAAAAAAATCAGTAGTCAGATTGTTGACTTTGATTCATCTCAAAATAGGTCATCAATTCCGATTGATTATTATGCTATTTTCCCCTAATTATTGTGGTCCATAATCCTATTGATAATTGCAATTTTAGCTTAGGATGGTTTGGTTCAATGTCAATGGAATGCATACTGGGACGGACCTATGAAGGGACTAGGGGGTCACGCCCCTCATGTTTTGATTTTTTTATACATATAACCAAAAATAATGCCTTAAATATATAATATTTATATTATATACATTATGATCCCCCAAATTTACAAACTTGTTTCTCGCTGCATTGGTTAAGGCGCATGACGTGATTATATCTGATATGAATCACGGTGTTCCACAAGTTCCAACCAGACCTATTACACGATCCAAGGTCAAGAAGATCCAGCAAGCATTCATCCTTCATTTGCAAAATTGGCTAGGCTTGGTTAAACCACCATTTTATGTGTCACAGGTTGATTCAAGTAACGAAAGACCATCTAGTTCAACATTTGCGAGGTTGAAGTTGAGTAGGGAGTTTCCATGAATAGTACTTGAATTTGGAAGCATTTGGAGGACTTCATTTATCAATTTAAGTTCACAAACTTTTAAATGTAACTTTTCATATTCTAAAATCATTTTTCAAGTTTAGACTATTAAAAATAGGAGTTACAAACTTGCCAATCATGGCCATAGGTGAAAAGGGATTTTACAATCTAAAAAATTACATTTAAAAGTTTGTGAACTTAAATTGATAAATGAAGTCCTCCAAATGACTTCCAAACTCAAGTGTTATTCATGGCAACTCCCTGATCAACTTCAACCTCGCAAATGTTGAACTTCAAAGCACTAGATGGTCCTTCATCACTTGAATCAACTTGTGACACATGAAATAGTGGTTTAACCAAGCCTAACCAATTTTGTAAATGAAGGATGAATGCTTGCTGATCTTCTTGACCTTGGATCGTGTAATAGGTCCGGTTGGAACTTGTGGAACACCATGATTCATATCAATATTTGTGCTTGAGTTTGAAACACAACCATAGCCGTATTTCTTTTGTTTTATATTTTCTTGCTAAAAAAACGTTTTCTCTTAATTATTTTGTTTATATTTTTAAAAATAATTTACCGCTATTTTTTTTTTCATAAATATAAATGAAACTACATTTTATATTTTTTTTTGTTTATATATATATATATTCTTAAAAATAATTTACACCTATTTTTTTTTCATAAATATAAATCAAACCACATTTTATATTTACTTTTTAATATTTAATTCTATATGAAAGCTTTATTAGGGGTCTTGGTTGGCCCTCAAGTTTCATTTTTTTTATATATATTTATATTAAAAAATGTTTAAGAATTGTATTCTTTTAGATATTGTAATTTCAAATGCTAAAATTTAATATTTTTTTTTGTACTTTGAACAAATCTTAAAATTAACTCTTACTATCAGTTTATTGGTTAACATTTTCAAAAATAATTTAGTCTATATTAACATCTCATTTATAAATTTTGGAAACATATTCATATCATATTGTGTTTTTTCCTGAATAATGTTTTTTTTTTCAAAGTGTCTAATAAGTATTTGAACTTTCACTTTTTGTATTTAATTGACCTACGAACTTTAAAAAGTGTTCAATATATTTTTTCAACTTTCAATTCTATATCTAATAGGTCCTCGAATTTTCAAGTTTAAGTCTAATATATTTTTATCTTATTCGACAATATTTGAACTTTCAATTTTGTGTTTAATTGACCTACAAAAACTTCAAAGAAATGTTCAATATATTTTTCAACTTTCAATTTTATATCTAATAGGTCCTCGAATTTTCAAGTTTAAGTCTAATATATCTTTGCCTTATTCGACATTTTTTAAAATTAAGGGAATCATTAGAAAATAAATTGAAAATATAGGGACATATTCAACACGTTTACACTTTAGAAACTTATAAGATATGATTAAAAGTCCCTTATAAAATATGATTAAAAGTTTAGAGAGTCATTAAAGACTTTTTAAAGTTTAGGATCTAATAGACTCAAGTTTTAAAGTTTATGAACTACACTCTAACTTAACTTAACTTTTTTTTTAATATTTAATAAGATATCAAGATGAGCTAAATTAGACGATGGTACTAGGTTTATTTGAACTTAGTCAGGAACTATTTGATACACTTACATATTCTTATCACCCAACTATTTTTTAAGGTCAACATAATGTGGAATGTGAATTCGGACCTTTGACTTTTTTGTGATTTTTTTTTATATATTTATATACTATAATTTTTTGGTCCCCTAAACATCGATGTCTGGGTCTGCCTCTACCCGGAGATAAGAATAACCCTCCGAGGACCAGATTCATGTTTCGTACTGATAACTCAATTAACTAATAGGTTGATAACAAACATGAACCAACTTCTTCTTCTCGTTTAGGTTCACGCTTGAGAATGATTTCTCCTTTCTTCCAGGAGGACATTATCCTCGCGAGCTACCTCTTCAACTAGGCAGGCGGGAGTAATAAAGAATATCTTCATTTGTGTTCGGTGCTCTATCCACATCTCACGACGATACGAAAATCTAGGATTCGATATAGGTCTAGATTAGCTACTATATGCACATAACGATGTTAAATACGTCCAACAAACGGACGGAATAATGTGTGTTGGGTTTTATGTCCTAAAACTCGTGGTTTGTAAACTGTTATGTTTGTAAATTGTCTATTTAGAATAAAGATTTATTAGTTTTATTCAGTAAAAGGATTTATTGGAATAAAGTGAAACGTGTTTGGTATATCCTACACCAATGACCAACACCCATGACGATCAATGAGTACTTGAGCTTCATGTATGACATGAATGTAGATCATGCTCAAGTAGACAGTCAAAACGGTCTATAGTATACGGATAAGGTTGAGTACCTTATCCTGGTAACACTATTGGATGTGACTCGCTTTGTCTTGTACAAAACGATGTGATCCGAATCGTTTCACATGGAGATGTGCGAGCGGGGGCATCATGTGCAATGAGTTTGCATAAGACTGAACCACGGAAAAAGTCGCTCTCTCTTTATAACGTCGTTTACTAAAAAGGCCGACTATTTCACCTGATGGCCTAGGTAACTCGATCTTAATCCTGAGCTTACTATGAACTCCTGCTTATTAGACAATATTCTTAAACTTGTATGGGTGAGAGAGGCCCAATAGCGCCGACTCAATAACTTATCATCTCAAGGATAAAGTTCAATAGGTAGCTGGGGACATAGTGTAGTAAGATGAAATTCACTCCTAACCCGCTCTTTAGGGTTAGTAGATAGGTTGTTCTCTTAATAGCTGACTCTGAGGCTTGAACAATGAGCGCTCACCCTCTCCTGATCAGAGAGGGTTAATTGATCTGTTGGTAGAACCACTGATCTATTGTTCATTAGAGGTGTCAGTGGTATTTAAGGAACAAAGACGTAACGCAAGGGGTTAAACGGTTTAAACGACCTAGTTGTGGTTACGAACAACCTGTGAAGGGTCGACTTGCCCATGACGGTTATATCAAGAGGACATAATGTATCTACAGTGAAGAGAGTACAACCCTCGGACTATAATGGAGTCTCCGGGGTTAACCAAAGTTGATTGATTCGGGTTAAAAGAGTTTTGACCGAATAGTCTCGTATCGTTAGAGCTCATGATTTGTAGGTCCTTTAGGTTCTCCTGGCTAGCTCGGATAAT
Source organism: Herpetospermum pedunculosum (assembly GCA_028017165.1). NCBI lineage: Eukaryota > Viridiplantae > Streptophyta > Magnoliopsida > Cucurbitales > Cucurbitaceae > Herpetospermum > Herpetospermum pedunculosum. The sequence goes on along the minus strand of CM051523.1, from coordinate 48,673,814 downwards.
GTCGTGCAACAATATAAGAGAAAAGAAGAAAAAAAACAAAAAGAATTTGAATTGTTCAAATTTTATTCGGTTACTGGAAGGAGGATGAACATATTTAAATATGATTTAAATATGAGAATGGTATAAAACATGAATAGGATTCATGTGCAAAAATTCGGTTTTCGAAAACCGTGTTTAGCCAGATTATTTAATTAATATTTGATATTGAATTAAATAATATTAATTAATTAAAAAGTTTAATTAATTAATATATATATATAATTTTATTTATTAAAAAGTTTAATAAATAAAATATTTATTATTATTATTTAAAATTAATTGTGAATTAATTTTGAAAAATAATATATATATATATATATATATATATATATATATATATAAAACATTTGTATTTTTTTATTTATTATTATTATTATATATATATAAGTTATATATATATTTGGTTAATTAAGTGCAAACGAGGTGTTCAAATGGGTTTGTAAATTTTTTTTTTGAAGAATTCCAGAGATTTGAAAACTCTTTTTTTTTTTAGTTTTTAAGTTTGCTTCTTCATCTTCAACCCTACAGACCATTCTTCTTCTTCTTCCTCTTCTTTTTTTTTTTCTTTTCTTTCAGTGACGGAGTCCCACAACTCCGTTGCTCGGTGCCGAGGATAGCGGAACTACCAGAAGTGGTCCTCGGCGCGTTCGTGAGAAGAAGCTCGAAGAGTTCGTGACGAGGAACGGTCGGCGGAACACAAAGAGAATTTAGAACTACAAGGGTATGTTTTCTAAATTTCTCGTATTTCCGTCGTTTGAGCATGTTTACTATTTGTTAAATTGATGAAATTAGAGTATCATCGATCCAAAATCGCTTTCGTTGCGTTTATCGCTCCATCAATGTGGCCGACGATAGAGTGTTAGAAATCTGGCAAAATCGATAAGGTAAAGAAGAATGAGGAAGATGAAGATGAAAGGTTTATTTTTTTCAAATTAAATGGAGGGAGACTATGAAAAACAGGCACAGTTTCATTTGTTTAATATTAAAAAATGGCATTATCGTAAACAACCAGCATTGATTATAATTTATTACGGATAAGTAAACACAATCAATGGACATCTGATTGCGATTGAACGAGGGAGGAGGTAAACACGATCGATCGAAATATGATTACGGTTGCAAGATTTTCATTACGATTGAATCCATTGCGATTGTTGAGTTTTTTCCATTACGTGCAAGTAAACGCGCCCTAAGTTTAGTCAGTTTCAGTCAACCGAAGAACCAAACCGAAAACTATATAACATCTCTAAAACCAAACCGATTCAAAAAATATATTTTCCATTTTCGTTTTCTTTTTCTATTTCTTTTTGGAAACATAAACTTCATACTAAAGACCTGTTAATCAAAATCAAAATCAAAATAATTGCATCGTAAAGAAATTTGTCAAATATGCATCCACAACCAGGGGCAGATTTACTAAGGGCCTAGGGGCTCGAGCCCCCTCAAATTTTTATAATTTATACATTATTAATAATAGTTACTAATTTGTATTCAAATTTTTATGTTGGCATAGTGGAATTAGTGTTTTAAGCCCTCTCGTGGCCCAGGAATGATCCTTGCCCTTTACTTTTTTTCTTCTCATTTTAGCGCCTCTAGCTAGAAATCAAACATCAAACCCTAATTTTCTAAAAATAATATTGTTCTTATGATGTAGCAATTTCTATCACTGATAGTATGGTCTATCGCTGATACTAGTCTTTTTTATATAATTTTGTCAGTGATAATAGTCTATCAGTGATAGGGGTGCAAGGAAAACTCGAAAAAACCGAACCGAACCGAAAAACCGATATCAATTTCGGTTCGGTTCGACTCGGCTCGACGATTTCGGTTTGAATATTACGAAAATCGAATATTTCGGTCGGTTTGCGGGTTTTCCATTTTAGAACCGATGAAAACCGAGCCGACCGTTAAAATATATATATACTAAAGCAAAATGTTAAACACAAATGTTGTGTGGTCTAGTGGTTATATACCTCATTGGCATCCTTGAAGTCTCCCAAGTTCGAGCTTCATTTGTTTTTTAAATATTTATTTCTCTAAAGGTAAACATGGGCTCCATATCATGTCAGTGGCCCATTATCAATTCCCAGTCCAAGTTTAATATTCGCCGGCCCTAAAAATATTCGGTGAACTGCGAGACCGAACCGACTAAACTGTTAGTTAATCGGTTCGGTTTCCTTTTATTTTTCCTATTTTGGCATCCCAGCCAACTCCTTCACGAAAAAAAATAATAAGAAATTTTTATTTTGGGCCTCCAAGCCAGCTCCTCATGAAAAAAAAAAAATAATAATAAGAAATCTGATTCACCATATTTTAAAAGTTATAAAAATTATGGACAAGTATTCTTTAAATTTTAATTTCCTTTTTTACTATAAATTAAATATATTTTTTTCTTTTTTTTTCTATGTAAAATCAAATCTCTTTATAATATGTATAAATTTTATTTTATTTTTTTAATGAAAAATATATTGGTGGGATATTTAAACATCAAACCCTAATTTTCTAAAAATAATATTGTTCTTCACCATTTTAGATGATGTAGCCACCATTCTGATGTTTTGAACCTAAAATATACTCCTTTCAATTTGCATACATTTGTTATCTCTCAAATCTAATTGTTTTCTTCAATTTCAAGAGCTCGATAATTTGAAGATTAATTTTCTAAGGTACATTTAATTTTTATGTTTGAATTACTTATATAAATTTTGTAATTCAAACATAAAAATTAAATGTACCTTAGAAAATTAATCTTCAAATTAATCTTTTGTTTCCATTTGCCAAAGCGAGCATATGTATGTGTTGACGGCCACGAGGTCTGTGGTTCGAATCCCCCACCCCCAATGTACTAAAAAAAAAAAAAAAAAAAAATTGTTGGCTTTAATATCATTTTAGGCCAAAATTTCCCATAAATTTAGCCACTTTCCTCCTCCAAATAACCCAATCATTTTGCTAAATTTTTCTCTCCTAAGCCACCATTGTTAACTCTTCCAAGCTCAATTTTATTCTATATTGCGAGAGATTTGTGTGAGAGTTTTATTTTTGTGAGAACTTTATATCATTACTTCAATTGGGATTTGTAATAAGGTGTGGGTGCACCTTGGGAATTGAGTGAGCGGTTTAATCCTGAACCCGAAAAAGGATTTGGAGTGGTTTGATCATGAACCCGTGAAAAGGACCATTGTGGTTTGATCTTGAACCCGCGAAAAAGATCGGTATAGGTTGGGTCTTAAACCTGCAAAAGGATTCATAGTGGTTTCCTCTTGAACCCGCAAAAAGAGTGATCGTTCGGTTTGATTCTCACCCGTAAGAGAATCACAACAGTAAAATACCCAAGAGGAGCTTGGGGAGTGGAGTAGGAATTTCCGAACCACTATAAAAATTCCCGGTGTCATCTCTTACTCTCTACTCTTTACTCTTTTATTTTTCGTTGCCTTTTTACTTATTTAAGTAGGTTGCATGCTTAGAAAAATTGTTACATATTTTTAGCAATTTTAGGGTGTTAATTCTATTAGTTTGCTTTGAAGTAATTTAGCTTAATTTCTCGAAAAAGTTTTAAAATTGTTAGGCAACCCTATTCACCCCCTCTAGTGTTGCGAACCGATCCTACATTCATTACCTTTCATCATTCTTACTTTTACACATTTATTATCTTAACACATTTTCTCAAAAAAAAAAAAAAAATCATTCTTACTCTATGTTTTAGTTTTTTAGTTTGATATATATTTTTTTGTTAATCCTGTTGTAAATTTAATTTAAAATCTAAATGGAGAAATACTATACAAGAAATTCGATTGAGCCATCATCTCCATTGAAGAAAAGTAATAATAGTTCTGATAAATATTCCACAAAAGTAAATTTAGAAGATTTGCGCGCAGATCCTGGTCTAAGAACTAGGATTCTTGATTACAATTGTAATATTCGAGACCAAGTTCGCACAACATATTTACAGAAAGAACCTTGTCAGCCTCAAAATCATACTTTTTCGTTGAAGAAATTTGGGTCACAGTCAAGACGATTTATTTAAGACTGGTTTACTAAGTATCCTAATTTGTTGGAATATAGTATTTCAAAAGATGTTGTCTTTTGTTTATGTTATTTATTCAAACCAAAAGTTGGAGAACAATCAGGAGGTGACCATTTTGTTGGTGAAAGATTTTCAAATTGGAAGAAAGCAGAAAAACTACAAGCTCAAGTTGGAAGACCAAATAGTGCACATAACCAAGCTTGGGGTAAATCTGAAGCTCTTTTGGAGCAAAAACAATTGAAACATTTTTTTAATAAGATGTCTGATCAAACAAGAATTGAATATCGAACTCGATTAGGTGCAACAATTGATGTTGCTCGGTTTTTGTTACGACAAGGGCTTCCATTTCGTGGGAACGATGAAATTGAAGATTAAAAAAATCAAGGTAATTTTCTTGAACTCCTACGATGGTTATGCAACCATAACAAAGACATTGAAGTTGTTGTTTTGAGTAATGCTCCTAAAAACTTGAAGTTGACTACACCAGATATCCAAAAAGATGTTGTGAATTGTATTGCAGTAGAAATTGTTGATGCAATCATAAGGGATATTGGTGATAAGTTATTTTCAATTTTGATTGATGAATCGAAGGATGTATATCTTCAAAGGATCAAATGGAAATTGTGTTAAGATATGTGGACAAAGGACGCGTGATTGAACGATTTGCAGGTATTGTACATGTTACTAATGCAAGTTTCATCGCTCAAGGAAGCTATTGATAAATTCTTTTCTAAACATGGATTAAGCATTGCTAGTCTGCGAGGACACGGATATGATGGAGCAAGCAATATGAAAGGAGAATTTAATGGATTGAAATCATTAATTTTGAGAGAAAATGAATGTGCATTTTACATTCATTGTTTTGCTCATCAACTTCAATTAGCTTTGATAGCTATTGCAAAAAATCATGTAGAGATCACTAGTCTTTTTCTTTTAGTTGGAAATGTGATGAATGTTATTGGAGAATCAACAAAACATCGAGATATTTTAAGAGAAAAACATAGTGTTGTAACTTTTGAAGCTTTGAATAATGGTGAATTGTCAACTGGGCGAGGATTAAATTAGGAAACAATAATTAATCGTCTAGGAGATACACGATGAGGATCACATTACATTACTCTAGTGAGATTTATTTAAATGTTCTCATCAATTTGTGATGTACTCGAGACAGTTGTAGATGATGGTCCAATTCTGAACAAAAATATGAAGCAAATATTCTAATAAATACAATTCAGTCATTTGACTTTGTTTTTCATATGCATCTTATGAAAGTTGTCATGAGAATCACAAATGATTTGTCTCAAGCACTACAGAGAAAAGATCAAGATATTGTGAATGCAATGAATTTTGTCAAGATTTGTAAAGAAAGATTACAATCAAGGAGAGAATCGGGTTGAGATTTATTGTTAGATGAAGTTTCAAAATTTTGTGATAAACATGAGATTCTAATGCTTAAAATGAATGATGTGTTTTTGATTCGAGGGAGAAAAAGACGAAAAATCTCAAGAAATCACAAATATGCATCATTACCGTGTTGAGGTTTTTTATATCGTTATTGATATGCAACTTCACAAGTTGAATAATCGTTTTAACGAAACAAGTACTGAACTGTTTTTTATGTGGCATGCCTCAATCCGAGCAACTCATTTGCCGCTTTTGACAGTCAGAAACTTATACGACTTGCCCAATTTTATCCTAGAGATTTTTCAAGTACTGAACTTCTTATTCTTGAGGATCAACTTCAAAATTACATCATGGACGTGCGTTGAGATAATATATTTGTTGAGCTAAAGAGTATTGGTGATCTTGCACTAGAAATGGTGATGAGAGCTAAAGATAAAGTCTACCCATTAGTTTATCGGTTGCTCACCTTAGAATTGATTTTGCCAATTGCAACAACTACCGTAGAGAGGACATTTTCTGCTATGAATATTATAAAGACCCAGTTGCACAATCAGATGGGAGACCAATGGATGAATGATAATCTTATAACATATATCGAGACAGATTTATTTGATAACATAGATAATGAAGTTATTATGCAACTATTTCATAATATGAAATCTCATAGAGGACGATTGTGATGTATAAAATTAATAGTTCAGTTCATTTATGAGTTTATATGATTTTCTTGAAATTATTTACTTGTAAAATATTTTTATTGAACTTTATATAAAGCCTCCCTGAAAAAGATTTATGGATCCGCCACTAGGTGTGACCCTTTCTCCTGAGAACCGGACTAGGGGCGTCGCGCTCTTCTTCAGTTTGGATCGGGGCCATCAGAGTTTGTCGTAGCTGTGAGGGAGAGGATGTCGGTTGAGCTGTCGCCATCGACAAGTACCCGCCAGGTGGGCACGTTATCGATGTGGGCAGTGATGTAGTGAAGTTCACATCCAAGGAGGGAATGCGAGTGGGGCGCTCTGGCGGTAGCCCGACCTCTGGTTTTATGTTCAAGCTCTCCACACTCGCCGTGTCGATGACCCGGGTGTGGAGAGGAACGAGGTCGAGGCTACTCGGGCGCAGAGGATTCGCCACTGCCCGATCCACATTTCTCAAGATGAAGGATCGTTTGGGTTTGCAGTCCCGAGTGCGCTCCCTGGGTGTCATTCGTCCAAGAATTCCAAACCAAGAAGAGAACGAGAATGGGCTCGCCGCTTGAGATGAACAAACCTAGACGATCGAACCGAGCTGGGTCCAGGCTTCAGAGGCGCTCTCAAGTTGATCAGCCGAGATCTTGATTTTTAGGTGCCCCTTGCGACCCCGATTTTGTATTTAAGCTTTAGTCGTTTTTTGTCGCTACCCCGGTCTGTCGGGCGTAGTGTAGTTGCATGCTTTAATAAAAACGGCTTCGACCATCCTTTTTCTCTCTTATCTTGCTCCCTCTTTATCCGCCTTTGTTTCTCGCCCGGGACGTTGCACTTCGTGAGTGGCTCGCCAAGCGAGAGCTGCGTGAGGGGAAAGAGGTTGGGGTGGCACTAAACGCCTCTTCAGGTTGAGGTGCGCGTCGCTAGCCTAAGAGGACTTTGCTCTTTTGGCATGGCGATTTTCGTCGTGGACGACTCGTTCGCATACCAACGCGCGGTATGGCGGTTTTCGGCGTTGAGCCAGTGCTCCGTCTTTTGTCTGGTGGGGAGTCTGCCTTTACCGTTCGAAGGCGGAGCCATGTCATAGTTTTCAGGGAGAGCGTCATAGCCGACGCTGCAGTCCCCACAGACGACGCCAAATGTTGGCGCAGGATTTTGGACTTCCTTGATCCTCCGCGGGCGGTTTCTGACGATATGGCAGGGTACCTATAGGAGGGATAAAAATGTAAAACTTGCACCGGTGTGAGGCTAGACCCACGAAACTTCGATGCTTAAGTTAGAGAGGTCTGAGCATAAGTAGGAGTGGTAGAGAGAGAGTGCGTAGAGTTACGCATTGTCACGTACCTCCCCTCCTTGAACATGAAAGATATTTATAGGTGATGAAGAGGGAATGTTCCCTGTGCGGTTCTGTTGAGCCATCATCATGTGAGTCCTCGGACCGGGGTGAGGAGATCCAGGCCGACCAGAGTCGACCCACGTGCCTCGTTATGATGAGGGTAACCGTCGTCCCCCGATTCTCGGTCCCGTCAGGTGCGTCAGGGTGTCTTATCGATCACTTCTCACGTTGATCGAGAGGCAGCCTGACAACAACAAATCTTCGGGTGGGCTGTTAAGCCCGAACCTTCGGAGTCCTGGGGTCGGCCCCAGGTCGTTGACTCGTTCGATGCTGGTGTTGTGACCTCGTCTTCTTGAGGAAGCAGGTCGTGACGTCAGCGGTTGACCTCAGGCTGAGGTAGCCCGTAACATTTTGAATCATTTTTTCTCAAATTTATAAGGGTTGAATTAATGTTAGTTTCAATTATTTTTTGCATTGAAATAAGGCAGTGAATAATTGAGGAAGTTGAAGCATTAAAGAGTTGTTAGGTCAAATTAACTTTTGCATTGAAGTGAATGTGGTAGAGAGTTAGAGAAGTTGAACCTTTGGAGAACTTGAACCATTTAAAATAACTTTTTAAATAATAAATGAAAAAAATATTTAATTAATTTTAAAATGGGAAGATACCCCTTAACCCTTTTAGATAGGATAAGATAAAGATTAGAATATTTACTCGGTCTATATCTTTGTATTTTAAGTTTCAAAAAGATTTTCAATTTTACCATTTTCTAATTTTTATTTACATTTTATTTTCTTTTATCTAAAATAAAGTTTTTGATTTAAATCTTTTATAGTTTTTGAATATTCTATATTAAAATTTTTAACCTTTTTTGTGGCTCCTCTTTTCTAGGATTTAGTTTTGCGTGTAAATCTATTTTAAATTTTAGCGCTAGAAGGGTGAAAATAGTTAGAAGGGCAAATCTGTCCTAATCACGACTATATTTAAAAGTATTGTAGCCATTTTTTCTTTTACAAAGTATTTAATTTAATAGACGGATGAAATTGTGAACTCGTATAATTTTATGCCAATTAAAGTACGTTGGAGCTATTTATGAAAATGTAGTAATAAATTAATTTTTGTATTATGTTTTAATTTTAAAAACACGTTTTTCCAAATCTGTTGAAGCGAAGTTGAGAACATTTAGTTTTGTGGTCCACCATGCCACCAATTTTGTGAGTTGAATTTGAGGCTCTTGATTTGTTCTTCACTCATCCTTTGAATTACATGCGGACCTCATCTGGGTCTCCTTGATTTTCAATTCCCTCACTTGGGTTTCTTCTGTCCTTGAGAAATCATGGCTTCTTTAGGGTCTCTGTCTCTGCCATTCACCATCGAGGTCAAGACAGAGAGCTCGATGTTCATTCTTTGTAAGAACTATCATCGGAGTTTCTGTTCACATAAGCACCAGAATCAGAGGCCTCTGCTTGCGAGGAGTGGCAAATTCCCTTCCCCTTTGCAACCAAAAGCAACTGCTTCCGCTTCTAACAGTGCCCAAATGAGTGATGATCCCGATGAAGCAATTCAAGCCACCATTGAAAACAGCAAGAAGGTTCTTGCAATGCAGCAACACCTACTCGAGCAGGTACTTCGTTTTTCTTTTTTCTTTTTTCTTTCTGTAATTGTAATTTTGTTTCAGATTCCATGGTTCTTTACTGTCTATGAATTGTTAGACTTGGTTCTTAGCTTGCTTTCAGATTCAACTAAAATCAAATGTGATGCGCAGACTTGCCTCATGTGATCAGCTAGGCGCTAGCTATTTAGGAAACACCCAAATTATGTCATAGTAGTAGAGAACTGATAATAATTTTATCAAACAGACTTGTACAAAAGAAGTGGAGTGAGATATCCCCACAAAGCAACCATAATTCCAACCTTTTATTCGAATAGTCAATGTAGTTAGTTACAAACCCCGATCAAACATTTAAGAGCTTTCATACTCTCCCAAATTCTATCAGGACCAAAGTGACAACGCCCTCTTGCCGATAAACACACATGTACACAAACAAGAAACCAATACTTATCTGCCTAAAAGAATAAACATCAAACATGTAATTAACTGGCAAACATGTAAATAACAAACAACCGAAAACCATAAGTACCCAGTAATTGTTTACGCAAGGCATGGGCATTGCTTTGCCTTGCGTAAACTTCTACTACTATAGGTATAATGGATTGGAGGCCTAACATGATGCTGTAATATTGCTGTGATGTTAGTTGTGTTCTTTTAGGAGTACTCTTAGACTTCAAAATGTAATAGTTTGCAGAAAATTAACCCATCCTCAGATTCATGTTTTTCCTGAATTTCCATTTGTAAGAGCTCGAATTTAACTTTCCTGTGTTCTGTAGATTGCAGAGAGGAAGAAATTGGTTTCATCCATAAAAAGTACTAATCTTGACTCCAAGGAAGAACAAGATTCAAATGAACAAACGGATAGCTCATTCCCCATTCCTGATTTTCCTTCACGTAATGATGAAACTACTGTTGATGGTTTGAATAGAAGTAGTCCATCTGTCAGCAATGGCGATGTAGCTGTAAGAGAGCAGCTGGATGCTGTACCGTCCTCTTCGAGTAGGTCTTGGGATAAAAATGATGAGAAGCAAGTTGTAGATCTTAAAAAGAAAATATCTAGGGCAGATCCCAAAGATCAGCTGAAAGGCAGTTCAAAGACAAAATATTCTGGTGTTCTTCCCGATCTCAAAGATCAGCTGAAAGACAGTTCAAAGACAAAATCTTCTGATGTTATTCCAGATCCCAAAGATCAGCTGAAAGGAAGCTCAAAGACAAAATCCTCTGATATTCTTCCAGATTTCAAAGATCAGCTCAAAGGCAGCTCAAAGAAAAAATCTTCTGATTTTGTTCCAGCTTTTCTTTCCAGTAAATCTTCATATTCCATTGTAAAAGACGGAAAGGATGAACAACCGAGTGAACCAACTTTGAAGGTTGATAGTGATGCTGTTGAAACTGCAAGTGTGGATGTTAAGCCTCCTCCTTTGGCTGGGGTTAATGTTATGAATGTCATAATAGTTGCTGCAGAATGTGCTCCTTGGTCAAAAACTGGTATTTTACAATTAAGTGGATGATCCTAGCCTGTGAAATCTTTTTAGGACTATTTACCTTTTTTCTTCGTGAAAACATTTTACACATTTTAGGATTCTTACAAAAATTCATTATCGTTATGTTCTTTGGGGGAAATTTTAAAGCTATACTCAATAGTTTCAAGTTCAATATTTGTGATTCATGAAATTCATTGAGCATTTCAAACATTCAAATTTCAATATGAATGTATTTGACTTATTAGGGAAGAATGTTGAGAATAGCATCAATTGAATAAAGATCTAGATACTGTTCTGCCTTGGTCATTGAACTTCACTGATCGTTCCAGCTATATAAATAAATCTCTAGTTTAATTTGTATAAAACATGATCTTTCTCCATTGTTGCACCAAATACCTCTTAGCCTTTCTTTATCCGCCAACTTCAGCCTGGCTTCCTATGATTCTGATTCTGATTATTGATATTTAATTATATAAGTTGTTAGTAAACAATACAAAAATATGTATATATGTGTCTACACACCCTGCTTCTTCGTACATACTTCCGTGGACATCATTATTTATGGATTATGTACTGATATTTTGAAGATTTGTTATAGGTGGGCTTGGAGATGTTGCTGGCTCTTTACCAAAGGCTTTGGCTCGTCGTGGGCACAGAGTGATGGTACTACTTTTCACTTTTATACATAGAAAATCTTCTTTTACTTCACAAACATTTTTGTCAGCTAGCTCTTTTTGGCTTTAGTTGAAAAACAAAAAATAGAAAAGATGCACTTGACAATCTTACTATAATCACCAATGTTAGTTCTAATTGTTTTTAAATATAAGGAATTACTTTAATTATTTACATTAGTCTCAGCTTTGGTCCCCATTTATATTTCATTTCTTCTTTGTAGGTTACAGTACCTCGATATGAAAATTATGCCGGCCTCCAAGATACAGGTGTTCGGAAAAGATATAAAGTGGATGGACAGGTGTGCAACTACTTTTACTTTCAGTTATAACTTTCTGTTCAATTTTTCCAGTCTTTTATCAGTTATCACCTATATGTGAATTTTTTAATCTTGCAGGACCTTGAAGTTGCATATTACAAGACATATGTAGATGGAGTTGATTTTGTCTTCATTGACAACAACATGTTTCATCACAGGGAGCAGAATATATATGGAGGAAACCGTCTGGTAAGATGATGACTCCTGTTATTTTACCTTAAGAGGTTATCCGAAGGGATGAACTTAGTTTAATAGGTAAATTTTGTGTTCAATGTTACTTTCAATTTGATATCCCACGTTAATGCCATGGAAAATTCGTCATATGGCCTTTGATTATCTTCACTTTCGTAGTCTTTGGCCTGGTTTTTCTGCAGAAATACAATGGTGGCCTATCCAACTTTACTGGAAATACAATATTTTAATCTTCTTTGGATTATTATGTTTCTTCATATTGTAAATTTTGGTCTATAACCTCAGTTTAGGGCTGGGAGATGAAGATAATATTAATTAATGCTGGTAGTGATAATAATATTAAGATTATTATTGTAATCGATATAGCAATAATATTAGTTTTCCTGATATCCTTTACAATAATTGGCTATGAAGGGGCGGCAAAATCTCGGTCTTTTTGGCTTTCTGCATCTTGCCATAAATTTTTGAAGGCCTTAACTTAACAGTCTTGGTCGAATCTTATTACCCTCAAGTTATTATCCAAGGAATTAATTAATTATCAGCTTCAAGTATTCAAGTCTTACATGTACTTTTGTTCATTGATTCAGGATATATTGAAGCGGATGGCACTCTTTTGCAAGGCAGCTGTTGAGGTAAAACTGGCTAAAGTGCATAATTTGTTGAGGTAAAACAAATTTCATTAATGCAATGGAATATACAAAAGGGAGGGACATCCAAGGTCCCCTCCAATTAGCACAAATATCGGTAAGTAAATAATGAAAAAATGATGTATCTAGCTTACATCAAGTGGGTGCTGTATAAAAAATGAGATCTAAAAGATAAATGAGGTTTCTCTCCATTCCACCGAAAGTTCTATTGTTCCTTTCAATCCATGCGTTCCAAAGAAAACTTCTAATATGATTCAGCCACAAAACGTTTTTCATCTTTCTGAAAGGGTAATTCAGCAGCGGGGACTGGAGGTTGCGTGAGATATTGGAATGAAAGGGCTGCTCCCAACCAAAAGTCTCAAGGAGAGAGTTTCAAAGAATACCCAAAAAAGAGCAATAGACTAACAGATAGTCCTGGACTCCTGGGATTCATTATCACACTTACAAGGAGAAGGAGGGATTAGTCTAGCGACGGGGATTCTTCTTTGGATGTTTTCAATACCATGAACAACTCTCACCTAATTATTTTTTATCTTCTTTGGGTACTTACCTCTCCAAGAAATTGAATCAAGCTCTTGATGGAGGGAGGTGTTAAGCCAACACCAGAATTGAGCCAACACCAGGAATCCGGCAGGGAAGATAGAGAGAGAGAGGCCCTCAACTCTGCTCATAAGAGAAAGCCAGTCAACAAATTCCTCTTCTTAGATTCTTCTAAACGAAAGGTCCCATAATTGAGATGCTTGACTTAAGGCTGGCTATTGTTTTGTTAGCATTTGCAAAGAGAGAAAAGGTTTGGGTAGAGAGAGCTTAAAGACGTGTTGCCAGTCCATGGATCTTCCCAAAATCTGATATTCTGGCTATTACCAGCTTTGTAGGATATGTTAGAGGTGATGAGGGCCTTAGTTTTCTGTATGTCTCTCCACAGACCTTTATATATTTTGATGGAGCAATCATTCAGCCACCAATTATGAGGGGAGGCTCCATATTTTTAAAGATAGTTTTCCTCCAAAGGGCTGATCTTTTATGGGCATATCTCCAACTCCATTCAGCAAGTGATTGATATTTAAAAAAAAATGTTGGGTATTCAACAAATTTTCAAACCCACAAGTGAGGGGGAGTGTTGAAGTATTGATATAAGATTAAATTTACCATAACCCATCAGCTTAAGCTTTTGGGTTGATTGGTTGTTAACAAAAAATGTTACCGAAACCGAGCCCACCTGGAAGGAGGGTAGGAAGCCTTGTTCCAAGCAACCAAGTGGCTAGGTAGGCTAGTTAAAGAGGCGTGTATTGATGTCTGTCTTCCTCCTTCAGAGAAAAGGGGAGCCTTCCAACCTTGAAGTTTGTTTTGAACTTCAACGAAGATGGGTTGCCAAAAGGATAGGAGCTTGGGTTGCCAAGGAGGGGGAGACCGAGGAATGTAATAGGTCAATGCTCAATAGGACAGTGGTAAATCTTGGAAATTTCTTTGGTTATTAGTCATTATGGTAGATCCTGAGAATAATATCCATCTTTTTGGTTGGCATCTATTGAGCCTACCTAACCACGGAGCTTGGGTTGCCAAAATTTCTTTGGTTGGCATCTAGGCCTGAGGCAGCGTTGAATTTTCTAACAACTTTGAGCAAATTAGTCATTTTTTCAGTGGAGGATGTTGAGAATACTATTTATATGGTCTTGGCTGCAAATTGGGGGTGGTTTACGGAAGGAGAGTGCTGACCCATGGAGAAACTGATAGGAGTAAGAAATCGAAATGAAAAATAGTATTGATATAAAGAATACAACTACAAGTGTCCAAGCACTTGAAGGGGCCTGGACTTTCCCACAGACTTTTCCCATAAACTGTCTGCTCCATACCTTCTTAACCCCCTCTATTTATAAGTGTGAACATAAACTAACTTCTAAGGTCTCGTTTGATAACAATTTTATTTTTTAGTTTTCTGTTTTTGAAAATTGAAAATTGAAAATTGTGTTTGTTTTCTTGCATTTTTTTTTTTAGTTTTCAAAATTTGGCACCGGCCGACCGCTACTTAACGCCCTCTATTTATAAGGCACTTCATGAACCCTTAGAAGGACATCTCTCTTGAGATCTCGCCTTTCTCTAGCCTGATTCGTTGTTCTGTGGGGAATGGGCTGGATACTTATTTTTGAGAGGATTTGTGGGTGGGAGAGCGTCGTCTTTGTTCTTTATTCCCTCGCGTATTCCATCTTTCAGCCATGAAGAATCGCTCCGTGGTTAACGTCGTGAACTTTTTGGGGAAATCTCCATCTTTTTCATTAGGTTTTCGTTGTGCGTTATGTGATAGGGAAACACAGAGGTGTTGGCTCTTCTTTCTCTTATTGAGGATTGTATCCTTTCGCTAGGAAGTTTCTCCTGTGGTTGTTTGTTTGTTTGTTTGTTTGTTGGATTCTTCAACGGGTGGTGAGTCGGTTTTCTCGGCCCTTTGGAAGGTGAATATCCCAAGGAAGGTTTTGTTCTTTATTTGGCAGGGTGAATACCTTAGATAGGCTTGTGAGGCGGTTGTCTTCTCTTGTGGGCCCGTTTTGTTGTATTCTTTGTTGGAGGGCGGAGGAAGATCTGGATCATCTTTTGTGGGGTTGCGACTTTGCGCGGGTTGTTTGGATCTTTTTTTTGAGTTTGACCTTTAGTTGGCTAGACCCAGAGATCTTAGGAAGATGTTCGAGGAATTTCTTCTCCATCCGCTATTTCGGGAGAAGGAGAAGTTTTTGTGTCAAGCGATTGTGTGTGTTGTTTTGTGGGGGTTGTGGGGGGAAAGAAACAGTGAGACTTTTAGAGGGACTGAGACGGATTCTTGTGTTGTTTGGTCCCTTGCTAGATTCCATGTTTCTTTGTGGGCGTCGATGACAAGGTTGTTTTGTAATTATTGAATATTATTCTACTTGATTGGAGTCCATTCCGTTAATGGGGTTCCTTTTTCGGAGCTTTTTTTTATGCCCTTGTATTGTTTCATTTTTTTTCTCAATGAAAGTTGGATACCTTAAAAAAAAAAAAAATTGGTAGTGTTTCTAAAAGATGAAAAATAAGACTTGAGAAATAGAGAGCAATTAACAAATGGTTATATTTCTAGATAATTGGAAACAGAAAACAAGAACTTACAAAAGGACCCCTAAGGCGTTAGTACTTCAATATAATAATTATTTTTTTTTTTGACAAAAATTCAATATAATTTCTGAAGATACAAATGGTGGAAAAGACATCTGGCTAAAGGAAAACAACTCACCTAAATTTTATGTTGTCCTATATTTGAAAGTTGCTATTTTCCAATAACATTCTCACTTTTTGTGGTACAACTATAAGCTGATCATATACTAATTGAAAGTAATATTTTGCCTCCTTTTTCCCAGGTTCCTTGGCATGTCCCATGTGGTGGTGTATGTTATGGAGATGGAAATTTAGTTTTCATTGCAAATGATTGGCATACTGCAATGTTACCTGTATATTTGAAAGCATATTATAGAGACCATGGTCTTATGAAATTCACAAGATCCATCCTGGTAATTCACAACATAGCTTACCAGGTATGTTACAGTTGTTTAGTGCAATTTATTTGATTCAGTCTATTTTGTTTTTTGTTTTTTGTTTTTTTCCATTGTAAAATGAAGCTCAAAACTTTTCAATCAATATCTTAGTGAAGGAAAATATAATGAGATAAATTGCATTTGTTGCTCTCTAGAGAAAATTTAAGCAGATGCTCCTCAAAATGCTCTCTTCCTCAACATTTCCTCTCCGCCCCGCTTCTGTTATTCTAACCATGCTTCTTGCCTTATCCTTTCGATGGCTGGTGAATTATTATTTTTTGTTCTTTTTTTTATACAAACCGAGCTTTCATAAATGAAAGAATACAAAAGGGACTTGCAAAAATACCACTCAACAAACAAACCAACATCTAAAGACTTAATGCTATAAAAAAGGGCTCCAATCTAAAAAATAAGACCTAGGGGGATAGTTACAAAAGTCTTTAGACACAAACACCCGAAGAGAGGCAGGCATTAAACTTGGAAGGAGCGGATACCTCTTCCCACAACCTTTCTAACCCTCTTAAAATTCTCTCAATCCTCTCAAGCCAAATGCTCCATAAAATAGCAAAAATCTAGCTTTCCATAGAGTATGTCCCTTACAAATTTAGGTGTTTAGCCAAAAATTAACCAGTTGGCAATGGAGTTCTCCATGCTATGTTTCATTTCAGAAAATCTCTTCTTTTTAACAATAAATTTTATCACCCACATAGATTTCCTTCATGAATCACATTTTAGTCCTCTCTCGCAAGAAAGGAGGGAAAAAAAGAACTGAGGTCTGTAATTCACCCCATTTATCAATCATGCAGGGCCGAGGGCCGGTTGATGATTTTTATCACATGGATCTTCCGGAACACTATATCGATCTTTTCAAGTTGAATGATCCTGTTGGTGGGGAGCACTCCAATATCTTTGCTGCTGGTTTAAAGGCAGCAGATCGTGTGGTCACGGTTAGTCATGGATATACTTGGGAGCTTAAAACATCTGAAGGAGGTTGGGGTTTACATGGAATAATCAATGAAATTGACTGGAAGATGATGGGTATTGTGAATGGGATTGATTCAAAAGAGTGGAGTCCACAGTATGATGTTCACCTCACATCAGATGGTTACACAAACTACTCATTGGAAACGCTTCAGATTGGCAAGCCCCAATGTAAAGCAGGTCTGCAGAAGGAGCTCGGGTTGCCCGTTCGTGAGGATGTACCTCTGATCGGTTTTATCGGGAGATTGGATCACCAGAAAGGAGTTGATATAATAGCCGAGGCCATTCCATGGTTGATGGGTCAGGATGTCCAACTCGTCATGTTGGGTACTGGCAGGCAAGATTTAGAACAAATGCTCAGAGACTTTGAGAACCAACATCGCGACAAAGTCCGGGGATGGGTTGGTTTCTCCGTCAAGATGGCACACAGAATAACGGCTGGCATAGACATCTTACTCATGCCATCAAGATTCGAACCTTGTGGACTGAACCAACTCTACGCAATGAACTACGGCACAATACCAGTTGTTCATAGTGTTGGGGGTCTAAGAGATACCGTTATACCTTTCGATCCATTCAATGAATCAGGACTCGGGTATACGTTTGATAGCGCCGAGGCTAATAAGCTAATACATGCATTAGGGAACTGTTTGGTGACATATCGACAATACAAAAAGAGTTGGGAAGGACTCCAGAGAAGAGGGATGACCCAAGACCTAAGTTGGGACCATGCAGCTGAGAAGTATGAAGAAGTCCTTGTGGCTGCAAAATACCAATGGTGATGTGTTAATATTTTCCAACCCTTTTCTTTGGAGTCTGTCTTAGTAGGCTCATGAGTAAATTTTGGTTCCTGATTGTTTCAAATGAGAATCACTACTTTCCCTATTTCTTACACCATTCCAGGCAAATGTAATTATGCTATCTAATAAGATTCTCTTGGTCCCTGGACTTTCCACATGTTATTTTCAGTTCTTACATTTATTAAGTTTGGTCTATTTAGGTTCTTGAACTTTTAAAATGTCTATTTTAGTTCTTGAATTTTAAAAACCAAAAAACAAAATTTAGTACTTATATTTGTTTTAATTTTCACAAATTTATGACGTAGCTTTGAGTATGTAAGCATGATTTCAAATCAAATAGGTTAGGGATGAACATTAGGCTAATTGAATCTTAGGTAGAAAAGTAACATAGAAATGACAGTTATTTTTATAGGTTGAGACTAAAATAGACTTTTGAAAGTTTGGATATCAAAATAGAACAAATTTAAAAGTGTAAGGAATTAAGGACCAAAAGGAAATTTAAATTACAAATTTATACACAGTTTCACCCCTAACTTGCTTGGCTAAGCTGCGGTGGATCACGACTATCTAAGCGTGCATGAACTGTCTCCTTTGATCTTCTATTGGGGACACCTTATTAAACTTCCTGTCAAAGTCCCATAACCTTGTTCTCACATTTTGAGGGTGCTGAGACTGATCTAACCAGTATTATATGTGACTTCAACAATTGTGGGTAGAAAATTGAATCATAGACTTTTAAGTTGGAAATTTGTGCATTTCATTCAACAATTTTATTCTATTTATATGCAACATATATATATTCTGCAATTCATTTTCCTATATGAACAAAGGGTTCCAACTTAATAAGTTTAAAACATCATTCATATTCCTGACTACTTACAAAGAATAATATATATATATATATTATAAAACTAGAATAAGAACACTAATGAGAGAACAAAGTAGAGAGAAATCAAATTGTATTTAATTGGAACAAAGTAAGAAAAATCAAATGATATTTAATTGATTTGAGGTGTGTTTGAAAGACTTAGGCTATTGATGACCAACTTTGAGAATCTCAATGTTATTCATAAGGAAGGTGAGTCATGGGGAAGACTAGGGGTAGACATTAGAACCCCGAGAACCGATCCCGACCGAACCGACATCGGTCGGTCGGTTTAGATAGTGAGTCGGTCGGTCAGAGTAAAAAAAAATCAAATCTCGACCGACCGACCGAAATACTCGTAAGTTTAAAAAAAAATGAATTTTTGTTAGTATGAAACGCATTTAATGTATGTAAGCATGATTTTTTTTTTAAACCAAAGAAGTCCACGATTTTCTCAAATCCACTCACAATTTTTTAAAACAATATTATAATTTGTACTCTCTCCCGTTTCCCAAACATGTCATTTCACTTCTCTCTCTTCTCATCTTTTTTTTTTTCAACAACTCTTTTCCCTCCCTTCTTTCTTCTCCCCTATTTTCTCTCCCATCTTTCTTCCTATTTTCTTTCATTTCTCTCCTTGCTTTTTTATAGCTCCAAAATAGAGCTATTATTATGTCCCTAATATTGGCTAGAACCATGTCAAATATTGATTAAAATGCCTTCTTGTAGGTGATTTCATGGTAGAGAGCTCGAGAAGTCCAAAGACACGTTTCGGGGCTTAAAGCGACGTTTTAGAGCTTCATAGATGCATCGGGAGTGAAAGGGCTTGAAAAATCAAAGAAATGGCAAAAATTGCCTTGAAGAGACAAATTTTGGCCAACAAACCCGAGAGCATGCATGCATGAGCAGCAGCGTCGAGACGCTAGCTCGACGCTGGCCGAGCGTCTCGACGCCGCCCCGATTGCCTACCGAGGATGAGCGCGCCCCAGCGTCGAGCGCGCGCGCTCAACGCCCGCTCAACGCTGCCAGCGTCGAGACGCCAGCCCGGCGATTTTCCAGAATGACGCGCGACAGCGTCGAGACGCTGTCCGAGCGTCTCGACGTGCGCGCGCGCGGCCTACTTAGGGCACCAGCGTCGAGACGCTTGCCTAGCGTCTCGACGCTCCGACGATTAAAGGCGTGAAAACGCCTCATTTTTTGCCCAATTTTTAATCTATCTTCTTCTCCAATTCTTCCTCTCGGGTCTACACCATTTTTGAGCTTTTCTTCTTCTCTTTTGTATGGTACTAAGCTCTTCCATGGGGGGTTTGATTTATTCATCCTCCATGGAAGGCTAAACTAAGGTTAGTGTTTAATTTCGAGTTTGGGTTTGTGAATTATGGATGTTTGGGGAGATTTGCCCCTTTGTAAATGTGAAGCTAATTAGTTTGTTTATGCATCTCTTGCTTGTTCTTATTCAAATCTAGCATGTGTAGCTTAGTTAGGATTGACTCCCTAATTCCTATGCATGTTAGAGGGCTAAAGATTGGGACGTATAATTGCCTAAACCGCTAGGTAGCAAGGGCTTAAACATGACTAGGTAATTCAACCCAAAGTGACAGTTGGGAAATTGAATTAGTTAACGTTTTCATGTTAGGCTTAAGGCGAGAGAGAAACCGGGTTAGTCTTAGGATTAAGCCGTCACAATGTTCCCGTTACTGGCTTATGGTCAATTTAGGGGTCGCGACCTTGAATAGATTATTGGCCAAGAACAATTAGAATTGCACATATCTAATTATATCTTTGGGTCATTTGAGTTAGAAATTAGCCAAATGAATTGTGTGCATAAGCATGATTAGTTAATAAATTGTATCGATGAACCGAACATCCATAGCGATCAATCCCATTACTCGGAGTTAAGCACGACCATTTAATTTTGCACTTGTCATTTAATTTTCCGTTAGCTTGCACGCTAGGAGCTCCCTTCCCCCAAACCAAATTACTATTCTTTTTACCAAATTTGTGCATACTTTTTAGAATTAGCAAATTAGACTTAGTTGAATTAAATTTCTTAATTCCCTGTGGATCGACCCCGTTACCACTAAGCTGCAAATTGCTCGGTGCATTCGGGTTTATAAATTGTATTTTGGCAAGCCTCGACAGCTTGAAATTTAGTTGGATATTCAAAAAAATCCTTCTACCAAAATTGGCGCCGTTGCCGGGGACTTAGTTTAATTTGATTTGATTGAGTTTAATTTGTTTGTTTTAAAAATTTTCTTTACTTTTTTTTTGTACAGTTTAATTCTTTTGTATTATTTTACCCGTTTTTGTTTGAATTTTTTAGCGCAGTCATTCTTTGAAAATTCAAAAGAAGCGCTGAAATGGAGGTCGGGGGTAATTTTGAGCAACAAAGAACCTTGAGGGAACTTGCATCATCTGAGCTAGGCCGGAACACATCGAGTATTATGTATCCGGTAGCTGCAGGTAATTTTGAACTTAAAGCTGGTCTGGTTAACTTATTACCTTCTTTTTGTGGTAATACAGATGAGGATCCCGTCAGACACCTCAAGGCATTTCAGATGGTGTGTTCGTCATTTAGAACCGATGACACCACTGCAGATCAACTCCATCTCAGGGCCTTTCCTTTCACCTTGAAGGAGAAGGCGAGAGATTGGATGTATTACCTACCTACTGGATCCATTACGACTTGGAAGGAGCTAAATGGGGCGTTTTTAGAGAAGTATTTTCCTGCTTCAAAGGTCGTCGCCCTCAGAAGGGAGATACACAAAATTGAGCAAGGAAAGGAAGAAACTGTCCTTGAGTGCTGGGAGAGGTTTGGTCGGTTATGCGAGGATTGTCCCAATCATCAAATAACTGAGCAGTCCCTCATTCAGAGTTTCTACTACGGTTTGCTTCCCCAAGGCCAGCAGATGATAGACGCCGCCAGTGGAGGTTCGCTCATGGATAAGACCCCCGCCGAAGCTAGAGTTTTGATTTTCAACTTGGCTAGGAGCTTGGAGCGGAGTGGAGATAGAGACAAGGAACAAACTCGCCTGGCGAAGGACGTGGAGGAGCTTAAGGCCCAACTTTTAGTGGTAAGTAGCGCTGTTCTTGCTTTGAAAGATCACTTACAGCCCCGTCCTTCTGTTTCAGGTAGATCGTTGGAAGAAATGCTTGAATCACAACATAGGGAAACTCGAGAGCAGTTTCAAACTCTGAGCGATGCAGTGATTCAAGTTAGTATGAGGTTGACAGTGATGGAGCACCAGAACGCGGAAAACGCTAGTGCCATCACTCTGAGAAGTGGGAAGCAACTTCCCACGAGTACCCCGCCGGTGGAAGTCGATTATGGCCACAGCGAGCCACAGACAGAAAATCCCGAACCACGGTGGAAAGGGGTAAATTTCGATCCTACATGTACTAGAGTTTATGTGCCTAAGGCTCCTTTTCCTAGCAGGTTAGCAAGACCGCCTAAGGAGAACTACGAGAAGGAGTTCCTAGACACATTCAGGAAGGTAGAGATCAATATCCCTCTGTTGGATGCCCTGAAGGAAATTCCAAGGTACGCCAAGTTCCTAAAGAGACTATGCACCAACCAGAGGAAGACAAAGGAGAGTGAACGCGTCATGGTAAGTGAAAACGTTTCCGCTTTGATCACAAAGAACTTACCGGTTAAATGCGATGATCCAGGTATGTTATCTCTCCCTTGTAAGATAGGAGGCATGCATATTAGAAGAGCAATGCTGGATTTAGGAGCCTCCATTAGTGTTATGCCTTATTCCATTTATCAGAAACTGAAATTGAAAGAAATGAAGAAAACAGGAATAGTTATTCAACTTGCTGATAGAACTTCTGTGCATCCTTTAGGAATAGTGGAAGATGTGTTAGTGCAGGTTAATGAATTAATTTTTCCTGTTGATTTTTATGTTCTGAAAATGGATGAAAATTATTCCTCTTCGCCTGCTTCGATCTTATTAGGTAGGCCTTTTATGAAAACTGCTAAAACTAAAATAAATGTGGATAAGGGCATTTTATCTGTTGAGTATGGCGGAGAGGTTGTTGAGATGCATTTGCCCATTGTAGAAGAGCATGATGAGGATGTATTCTCTCTTTGTCAAGTTGATACATTTGAATCTTTAGCACAAAATGAATGCATGTCTGTTGAGGATGGGGATGACCCATTATTTTTAACTGATCTTTTTGATGAACATGAGTTGCATGAACCACCCTTGACTGAATTTTGTGATTCTTCTGTTGCTGCCTTGACAATTGTTGAGAATCCTGCTAAGCTACTCCCTTCCACTTTACCTTGCACTATTGGAAATGAAATGATTAATCAAGCCATGCTAGATTTAGAACCATCGATTAATGTTAAGTCACATGCTGTTTTTAATGAGCTTAAACTGAATGACTTGCATGAATCTGGTTCTATTGTGCAAATGGCTAATAAATCCTATGTGCACCCCGTGAAAAAGGTGGAAGACGTTTTGGGCACAATAACTGACCTGTACTTTCCTGCTGATCCTTATACTCTTGAACCGAATGTTAATCTCTCTCATGTTTTTGCATCAATTTTATGGGAACAACCTTTTATGAACAATGCAAAAATTAAAATTGATGTTGTATGTGCGCAGAAGGTACGAGATAAAGAATTGTTCATGGATTTTTGCAGGAAAGATGAAATTAGGAAGATGGATGGGGCATCTTCCAAGTTTGATTATGGATGAGTGGATGAGTGAATACAGTCGAGCAATCGACTCTAAAAATTTGCGCTTCTCGGAGGCACCCGAACTTGGACTGTAATTCTGTTATTTATTGCTTTGCTTTTGTTTATATTAGCTTTTGAATTTGTTGTTTGTTTATTTCTTTTCTTAGGAGAAAAGGTGGAATGGCTGACAACTCGAATTTTGTATTGGAAGACGATGAGGCACATCTCCACCCGTCGGCTCCATAAAATTCAGGGGAGGTTTTCTGTTCCCTTAGGATTTTATTGTTTTGATTGTTTAATGCATTGGGGACAATGCATGTCTTAAGGTGGGGGGTGGAGTTTGTTGAAAGAATAGAGAAAGACTTCTTAGTAGTTGTCGGGCTTATGTATACTCTGATTTTTAGACTAGAATCTGAATGCATGTTGTCCGATGAGGACGGTCTGTGATATGCTTGTGAACACTCCGTATTTGTATAATTCGAAAAATTTGACAATGTATGCACATTTTGAGCCTATTTAATTTTTTTTTTTTTTTCTGTTATTTCCCTACATTCACTTAGCACATAGCCCTCTTATTCTCAATTCTGTAGGTTTAGAATGATTTTATTTGGTCTGAAACCTTGTTGTCACCCCGAAAGGTACCATTAGGGAGGCTTGATGTGTTAGAAGTAGTAATAATTCATTTGTTGTATAGCGAAGCTATTGCCTAAAAAAAAAAAGTAAGCATGAAAAATAAAAACTCTAGAGTTGCTCCTCCTTCTTGTGTTGCCCGTGTAACCAGGGGCGATCGTGTAACCCACGGTTGTCACTGCATGAAAGGGTTACTAATAGAAGTGAGCAATAGTCCTTAAAAACGTGAAGCTAAATTTGGCTTGACGTGTTAGGCTCTCTTGGAGAAAAATAAAAAAAGTGGTTCAAAAAGAAAAATGGGTACAAAGTACTCAAGGAAAAGAATAAAATGTAGGCCTTTTGTTTTGTTGCTCTTTCTATCGCTAAAAGCCGTTAGACTGTTCTTATCGCCATAAGTAGGGGGAAAACGAGTTATAGGGCTGTATAAGGTTATTTCGGGCTTGCATGAGCTAGGTATAGAGCTATTATTATGTCCCTAATATTGGCTAGAACCATGTCAAATATTGATTAAAATTCCTTCTTGTAGGTGTTTTCATGGTAGAGAGCTCGAGAAGTCCAAAGACACGTTTCGGGGCTTAAAGCGACGTTTTAGAGCTTTATAGATGCATCGGGAGTGAAAGGGCTTGAAGAATCAAAGAAATTGCAAAAATTGCCTTGAAGAGACAAGTTTTGGCCAACAAACTCGAGAGCATGCATGCATGAGCAGCAGCGTCGAGACGCTAGCTCGACGCTGGCCGAGCGTCTTGACGCCGCCCCGATTGCCTACCGAGGATGAGCGCGCCCCAGCGTCGAGCGCGCGCCCTCAACGTCCGCTCAACGCTGCCAGCGTCGAGACGCCGCCCGGGCGTCTCGACGCCAGCCCGACGATTTTCCAGAATGACGCGTGACAGCGTCGAGACGCTGTCCGAGCGTCTCGACGCCCGCGTGCGGCCAACTTAGGGCACCAGCGTCGAGACGCTTGCCTAGCGTCTCGACGCTCCGACGATTAAAGGCGTGAAAACGCCTCATTTTTTGCCCAATTTTTAATCTATCTTCTTCTCCAATTCTTCCTCTCTGGTCTACACCATGTTGCACCATTTTTGAGCTTTTCTTCTCCTCTTTTGTATGGTACTAAGCTCTTCCATGGGGGGTTTGATTTATTCATCCTCCATGGAAGGCTAAACTAAGCTTAGTGTTTAATGTCGAGTTTGGGTTTGTGAATTATGGATGTTTGGGGAGATTTGCCCCTTTGTAAATGTGAAGCTAATTAGTTTGTTTATGCATCTCTTGCTTGTTCTTATTCAAATCTAGCATGTGTAGCTTAGTTAGGATTGACTCCCTAATTCCTATGCATGTTAGAGGGCTAAAGGTTGGGACGTATAATTGCCTAAACCGCTAGGTAGCAAGGGCTTAAGCATGGCTAGGTAATTTAACCCAAAGTGATAGTTGGGAAATTGAATTAATTAACGTTTTCATGTTAGGCTTAAGGCGAGAGAGAAACCGGGTTAGTCTTAGGATTAAGCCGTCACAATGTTCCCATTACTGGCTTATGGTCAATTTAGGGGTCGCGACCTTGAATAGATTATTGGCCAAGAACAATTAGAATTGCACATATCTAATTATATCTTTGGGTCATTTGAGTTAGAAATTAGCCAAATGAATTGTGTGCATAAGCATGATTAGTTAATAAATTGTATCGATGAACCGAACATCCATAGCGATCAATCCCATTACTCGGAGTTAAGCACGACCATTTAATTTTGCACTTGTCATTTAATTTTCCGTTAGCTTGCACGCTAGGAGCTCCCTTCCCCCAAACCAAATTACTATTCTTTTTACCAAATTTGTGCATACTTTTTAGAATTAGCAAATTAGACTTAGTTGAATTAAATTTCTTAATTCCCTGTGGATTGACCCCGTTACCACTAAGCTGCAAATTGCTCGGTGCATTCAGATTTATAAATTGTATTTTGGCAAGCCTCGACAACTTGAAATTTAGTTGGATATTCAAAAAAATCCTTCTACCACTTTTCCGTCCATCGACGCCGTTGCCGACACTGCCACCGCTCAGTGAGCTTCTCTCTTCTCATCTCCTTCTTCCTTCTTTATCCCTTTCTTACTTTTCTCCTTTCTTCTTCCCTTCCTCTCTTCTCCGAACGTGAAAAAAGTGCTAAAGTCATCCATTTTTTTTCTTCTTCTCTTTTTTCTTTTCTCCCATAAACCGACCGAAACCGGCCGACCGCTACTATGATCGGTGGACCTACACTACAAACTCTCTCAAACCGAATAGCACCGACCGACGCAAACCGACATGTCGATGGTTGGCGCCGGTTTTAGCCCAAAACCGACACCGATCGATAGCCACCCCTAGGGAATACTAGATAAAATGAGAGAGAGTCATGAGAAATACTAGCTAAAATGAAAGAGGTGAATGATTTATGAATATATATATATATATATATATATATATGTATATATATATATGCCTTGTTAAAACCTTACTAGAAAAAACTCAATGGGAAAAATCTTAGTGAAGAAAAAAGAGTACATTATATTCATATACTTTAACAACTGTCTCATTAAAAACCTTGGTAAGAAAACCAAGTGGAAAAAATCATAGTAAAGGAAAAAAGAGTGCAATGCTTTTACTCCCCTCACAGAAACATCGTTTGAGATCTCTAAGTCGTCGCATCCCAATGTGGTGCACCAAGTTCTTGAATGTTGTGGTTGGTAACGCCTTCGTAAATAAATTTGTCAAGTTCTCATTTGAAGAAATTTGTTGAATGGTGATGCCATCATTTTCTTCAAGATCATGAGTGTAAAAGAGCTTCAGTGATATATGTTTTGTTCGATATCCTTTAATGAATCCTCATTTTATTTGTGCTATACATGTTGTACTGTCTTCATATAATATTGTTGAAAGATTTTTGTGAGAAAACAAGCCACATGTTCCACGAATGTGTTGAGTCATTGATCTCAACCGTACACATTCTCGACTTGATTTGAAGAACTGGCTGTAATAGTCTGTTTTACGGACCGCCATGATATAACAATTCATTTAGCATCTGCAAAAATTCAATAAGCTCATATCAATGGTTCCTCGAAGATAACGGAATACATGTTAGGTCGAAATATGTTTTTTTTTTTGGAACGGTGTGGTGTGCGGATTTTTGAATATCCTCAAATCTCAAGCTGTCGAGGCTTGCCAAAATACGATTTATAAGCCTATAACCAAGGCTTTGCAGCCAGTGGTAACAGGGTCGATCCAAGGAGAAGGTATGAATAAAATTACTATTAAAATTGAGAATTAATTAATTGATTGGTTTTGTAACGGGGGGATTTTTAGCATGCAAGGAAAGATAATAAAGCGCTAACGAAAGAATAACAAGTAGAAAAACGCGTGCACGGTTTGGGAGTTTCGGGATTAATTGTTAGACATTTTCAGTTCATCATTTAATGCTAAATTCATGGTATGCAGTTTATTATACACACGGACGACTACCCGAGAAGCCCCAAGGTAGCCGACTCCATAGATTTTAATCAGACCACACAGTTCCAATTATACGTTATCCAAAATTACGTTAAGGTGATCAGCCCTAAGTTAATTCTAGACAGTCACTAGCTAACCGCGACGAACATTCAAGCGTGAAATCTAATTGCTAGTAGATTGCCCGCAAACGCTGTATGCAATCAACAACTATCCTACACGGCTCGATACTCCGATTTAGTTTTATCTACCTGTGTTACTTAGTCGAGCAGTGAGAGGCACGACATCGCTACTCTTTAACATACACAACATGCAAGATGACTCGAGTGTCAATCGTCGAAATCTAACATGCACGTTGGATTAAGCAAGATAGATAAATGCAAATAAACAGCAACCAATATGCATATTCAAATGTGTAGATTATCAAAACTAAAATGTCTAACAATAATTCCCTAAACAATCCCCAAACCGTTCACCTTTACCTTAGCCGCTCATGGCGCGGGTTGTCAATTCCGCTCCAACGATGGCCATGGAAGGCGTCATCAACGAGTTACAATGAGGAAGAAGCTCTCTAACATGCCAACAATGGCGGAGCTTGAAGAAATAAAGAGAAAACTAGAGGAAGAAGAAGAAGAAAGCTCTCCAAAATGTTCAAGAATGCTAAAATCTGCGCAGAAAATCGTCTTAAACAGAAGCTGCAGTCGTCGTAGCGTCGAGACGCTAGGCCAGCGTCTCGACGCTGTGCCCTAAGTAATCCGCGCGCGCGCCTCGCGATGGCGTCGCGACGCTTGTCCGATGATTTTCCTGCGCGCGCCTCCTCCGAAGCGTCTCGACGCTGGGTAGCGTCGAGCTAGCGTCTCGACGCTATCACTCGACGCTAGCTCTCGGGTTTTTGCAGCGTCGAGCCAGCGTCTCGACGCTATAGCTCGACGCTGGCTCTCGGGTTTGGGGCTGGAACTTTGCCTCTCCTAGGCGGTTTTGGCCCGTTTCTTCACGGATCAACTTCCCCTTTTCCCGATGCACTCCCGGGGCGTTAAAACTCCACTTTAAGCTCTCGAACGGGTCCAACGGACGCACGAGCTCTTTGCCGCAATTCTCCTACAAACGAGATATATTAACAAATTAAACGCGGACTTTAGCTACAATTAGGAAGTATTTAATAGCTCCAAAATGGAGTTATCACGGTGTTTTAATAAATGCGAGGATTGAACCCATGACCTCTTAGTCATAGGCACAACCTTATGCCAATTGAGCTATGCTGGATTTGGCCGAAATATGTTATTTTCACATCTAGTGATCGACCTACCATTGGAATGTTCAATGAGTCTGTTTTGTCCATGTAAAACTGTTTTAAAACTTTGTTCTATATAAGTTGACTGATGAATGAATATCTCATTTACTAAATGCTCAATTTGCAGACTAAGGCAAAACTTTGTTTCCCCGAGATCTTTCGTCTCAAATTCTTTTTTAAGATATTCTATTGCCTTTGAAAGCTTTTTAGAAGTTTCAATTATATTCAAATCATCAACATATACATCAATAATAGCAAATTTCGATTGTTATTTTTTTTTATAAAAACACATGGACAAATTTGATTATTTTTATACCTTCTTTCAACAAATATTCACTAAGGCGATTGTACCATATTCGTCCGAATTGTTTTAATCCATATAAGAACCTCTGTAATTTGATCAAATATAATTCTCTAGCATTTGAATTATATGAATTTCATATATCTTTAATGATGGAGCGTATCACGCTGCGGAAGCGATTTTGGATCGATGATACTCTAATTTCATCAATTTAACAAATAGAAGACATGCTCAAACAGCGGAAATACAAGAAATTAGAAAACATACCCTTGTTGTTCTATATTTTATTCATGTTCTGCCGCTCGTTCCTCGTCACGAACTCTTCCGGCCTCTTCTCACGAACGCCCCGAGGACCACCCCAGGTAGTCCCGCTATCCTCGGCGTCGTGCAACGGAGTTGTGGGACTCCGTTACAAGAGAAAAGAAACGAAAAAGAAGAGGAAGAAGAAAGGTCTGAAGGCTGAGGGCTGGTAATTGAATTTTTTTAAAAAAAACTTCAAGAATGAGAAACGAAGTCAAAAGCTCGTGTACTCAAAAGTAGTTTCAGATTTTGAAATTCAATTCAAATGAATTGAGTAACCCAAAACCCATTACCTTTATATATATATATAATATATATAATACATGCTAAATGCATGTAAGATATATATATATATATATATATATATATATATATATTTAATTATTATTATTATTATAAATAATAATAATTTTTTTATTTATTAAACATTTTAATAAATAAAAAAAAAAAATATATAATTATTAATTAAACTTTTTAATTGATAATTATTATTTAATTCAATATCAAATATTAATTAAATAATATGGCTAAACACAGTTTTCCTAAAACCGACTTTTTTGCACATGAATCCTATTCATGTTTTAGACCATTCCCATATTTAAATCATATTTAAATATGTCCATCATTCTTCAAAAAACCGAATTTGAACATTTCAAATTCTTTTTCTTTTCTTTTTCTCTTATACTGTTGCATGGCGTTATCCGAGCTAGCCAGGAGAACCTAAAGACCTACAGATAATGAGCTCCAACGATACCAGATTATCCGGTCAAAACTCTTTTAACCGAACTAATCAACATTCGTTAACCCCCGGAGACTCCACTATAGTCCGAGGGTTGCACTCTCCTCACTGTAGATATATTATGTCCTCTGATATAACCGTCACGGGCAAGTCGACCCTTCACAGGTTGTTCGTAATCACAGTTGGGTCATTTTAAACCGTTTAACCCCTGCATTACGTCTTGTTCCTTAAGTACCACTGACACCTCTAATGAACAATAGATCTGTGGTCCAACCAACATATCAATTAACTCTCTCATCTCATGAGAGTGTGAGCGCTCATTGTTCAAGCCCCGGAGTCAGCTATTAAGGGAACAACCTATGTACTAACCATGAAGAGCGGGTTAGGAGTGAACTCCAATCTTGCTGTACTATGTCCCCAGCTACCTATTCGGCTTTATCCCCAAGATGGTAGGCTTATTGAGTCGGCGCTTATGGGCCATTCTCACCCGTGCAAGTCAAAGGATACTTTCGAATAAGCAGGAGTTCATAACGAGCTCAAGATTAAGATCGAGTTACCTAGGCCATCATATGAAAATGTTGGTCTCATTAGTAAACGATGTTATAAAAAGAGAGCGACATATTTCACGGTTCGGTCTTATGCAAACTCTTTGCACTGGACGCCCTCACTCGCACATCACCATGTGAAACGATTCAGATCACATCGTTTTGTACAATACAAAGTGAGCCGTATCCTATAGTGTTACCAGGATAAGGTACCCAGCCTTAACCGTATACTATAGACCGTTTTGACTGACTACTTGAGCCTGATCCACAATCATGTCATACATGAGGCTCAAGTACTCATATTCAGCCATGGGTGTAGGTCATTGGTATAGGTTAACCTAAACACGTTTCACTTTATTCCAGTAAACTCTTTTACTGAATAAAACTAATAACTCTTTATTCTAAATAGAATATTTACAAACATAACAATTTACAAACCACGAGTTTTAGGACATAAAACCCAACAAACTCCCACTTGGACTAAAACGTCCGTGGTGTACATGTTGGTCGAGAAAACTTATATATCAAATATCTAAAATTTTCTTCCACTGTCCTACTTAGAAACTCGGAGCCCTAGACTCTTTTAGGTGTCTCTCAAACACTTTAGCCATGAGAGACTTAGTAAACTTATCAGCATGAAGTGCTACGAGGCTTTCCATGTGACCGTCACATCTCCTCACTGCACTAACCTAGAGCTCAACTTATATAAACATTTCCTACTCGAGAAGCTGCAACAAGATTTAGCTACCACCGAGGAATCATCAATACAACTCTTGTATTCTACTCCTCGTAAGCACTGAGACAAACTTTAACCAGAGTCCAATGATCAAATCCAATTGGACTGCTCCCACTGCATAGCACATATCGGGTCATGTATCTCAGAAGACATACATCTGACCTCCAATATGTAAATGCAAATGGATGCGTCTCATATCCTTAACACTTGAGGTGTCTCTGGAAACCATTTTCATAGACCATCGAATATTGACAACAACTTGTCAATAAAAGATTTTAGAGACTACACTAGCGATTTGTTCTTACGACTCAGAACAACCTGAATCCTTAGAACAAACTAAGCCTACCTCCAGATCAACTATTTGGGAGTGGGTCGCTAGTTTATGCTTAAATGTCAGAAGTTTAATCCTACATCATTCTCAATGATTAGGACATCAATTACAGAAATAGATCATGAAAGCTACGACTTTGATTAAACCCTTGTCAAACAAGGTTTATCAAACTTCTGTTCAAACTATTATTCAAAACCATAAGATTTGATGAGCATATCAAACCCTACAATTCAAGATAAAGATGCTTATTCCAATTCATAAATGAATCGATTAGGCTCGCAAACCATTTGCTCTTTGTCCTCGAATTATGAATCTATTCTGATTGAGACTAATAGATACTCAAATCAAGATAACTAGTCTTAATATTCATTTGCCTTATTCTATCAAAATAGAACATGAGAATGGATAAGAGCTATCTATTAACTTACGTCTGGTAACAAGAAAAAGGGAGTATACACAATAAACCCTTTCTCTTTGGGACAGTCCCATTACCAGAAAGTCAAGCCCCAAAAGTTTTCACTTTAGAGGCTTGGTCTCAATACCACTCATAAATTCATGGCTTTGAGCAACTTGGCCTTGTCTATGAATCCTCAATGTCATCATCGAATATGACAACATCGAGTTTAAGACAAGCCAATACAGTGGTCTGAGTTGTCTCACATCCCTCCCACTGCATTAAGGGTTTCTCAACGGTTGAGAAGCTCCAGTTTGATCAACAACCATTGTTGAATAAAAACAACTTTCTTATTACACTGTAAGTCTTAACCTTTTAGTTGTTTTCGAGTTTAATAGAACACCACAGTATACATCTTTTGCGAAAAGAACGGTTCTTTATAAACAACAAAAGATAACATATACAGGTGTTCGGTTCAAACTAGAAATATAGACAATAATTACATATAACAAATGTGATTATTTCTATACAACAACTACAAAAACTCCCACTTGTTCAGCTGTGATGATATCTCCATATCTCACGGCGAGAAACGGACTGTCAGGAACTAGTTTCCTGAAGAAAAACAAACATGATTAGTGGTTCCTGAAAACATCCAGGTATGACATTCATATTTCACTAAACTTGTTTAGACAAATAAATCACATTTATCTTGTCGTTCTTTCTCAGCCAGTTTCTCAGCAGGGTATTTGGGGCAGTTGCGCTTGCAATGCCCATCTTTATTACAATGGAAACATTTTCCTTTGTCTGAAAACTTCATCTTGCGAACAGTAGAGGCTTTGCCCTTCCTTCTGTTTTTCTTCTTCTTCTGAATAATCTTATTACTCACAGAAGTCGATTCATACTTACTCCCTGACCCTGACCCTCTCTGAAATTTCTTCGAAGTGGCAACATTTGCCTCCTTCTCCTTTCCTTTAGAGGTACGTAGAGACTGGTAAGTCTGAAGCTCATTCAAGAAAGAAGTCAAGTTATATTTCATCTTATTCATCACCATATTGGATTTGAAAATTAAGGAAACTTTTCGAAAGAGATTCCAAGATAAAACTAACTTGGATTTTCTCGTCGATGGAAGCACCGTTTACTTCCGCCGCATTAAAGTGGACCATCATGTTAAGGACATGTTCCCTAACAGAGGTACCCTCCACCATGCGAGAGTTATAAACGAACTTGAGGGCCTCATGTCGAAGAGATGAGGACGACTGTTCAAACATCCCTTGTAATGAAAGCATGATTTCCTAAGCGGAAACCATACCCTCATGCTTCTTGCACAAGACATCAAATATGCTTGCCAAGATATAGACTCGGGCTTTATCATTAGCCCTAATCCATCCATCGTATGCCTCTCGAAAACTTCGAGAAGCATTCGAGCCAGGAGCTGGAGGACCTTCCTCCGTTAAGACAAACCTGAGATTGTCGAGAACCAGAATCGTATTCAAGTTCGAATTCCAGGTTCCGTAATTCTCTCCGGTCAAATTGTCGTGAGCTAACAACTGTATAAATGAGCTCGACATGCTGAAAAAAAAATGTAAATCTATTAGTGAAATGATTTTAACCTATTTTAACCAATTAAAAAGGTTTAACAGCAATTAAAGTACCCAAACTCTTTATTTATTTGCAACGATACTTTGTAAGTCAGAATGGTCGCTACCGAAGGGTAGTCGAGCACCCCTTTACTAAATAAAGACATTATTGACAAAATGCTAGCTCTAGAATAACTCATATTCCACTAGCATCTTAGTTATCGTTTTCGGTCTGGATTTACTAACTCCTTAGCAAATCCCGTAAGTGTGACCCTCCATTTTTAGAATTCACAGGACGACCCCAACAGTGCAACCGAAGGGAATGTCAGAGTTGGGAATGACCCTGTGTTTCTTTATCCATAAATGGTGACTGAGATGTTCTGACTCCCATGAAACGACCCTCCGAAGAGATTGGTACCACTCTTGGGCACCTTGCAGGCGGAACATGGGAATCTCACGATTCAATCCAATGGAGGAGACCGCAGGAAATATTGACGTACTTCCTTCTCCCACTTAGTATAAATACTTACTCCATTCACCTTGCTATTGAAAGTTGCAAATGCCATCCGAAGGGGGATGCCCTATTGAGCATCACGAGGCCGAGCATAAATTCTCACGTTGTGAACTTCACGGAGTACGTAGCAGGAGAGAGATATCATATATTACTTCTTAACACTTCTACTAAGTATTAGAGACGGTAAAATAGTAAAAACTCAGGTTTTATGTGGCTAAGAAAATAAAACCTTAAGTCTAGGAAAACAATTTGCCTGAGATGTCTAGGTTATAAACACTTTATTAACCTCACACCTCTCACTCATGCTCATAAAGCCAGGTTAACTTTACTCAAGTATCGGATAGTCCCCAGGTAGGAGGTGTTCCGTCAATTCATAATCCTCCAACCTAGACAGGAGTTCACCGGGTGAGTTTCTCATAACCTTAGCATTTACGAGATATCCACCTATTCATCTAATGAACCAGATCGAATCATTTTGTTGGGATTTATACCCTATGGCCTCGTAATTAATTCATAATTATTTGACAATTATATTATTATTATTATTCGCAATTTATAATATTCATTATATAAATAAAATCCAAGGTTATTAGTGTAATCTTGAACTGTATGTAGTTGACATACGGGAGGATCATGTTCAAGTAATAACCTAAAGGGTCTATAGTATATGAATAAGGTTGGGTGCCTTGCCAAACCGAGCATAACTCAATTGGCATAAAGTTGTGCCTGTGACCAAAAGGTCATGGGTTCAATTCTCGCATTTATTAAAATACCGTTGCAAAAAAAAAAGGTTAGGTGCCTTATCCTGGTAACACTATTGATACGCCCACTTTGTATTGATCCAAATCATTCATGTAGAGACATGTGAGTGGGGGTATCCTATACAATGAGTTTGTAAAAGACTGGACCACGAAATATATAATCTCTCTTTATAAATCCGTTATTTGAGAAGATTAATATTTCACAGGATGATCATATGTGACTCGATCTTAATCTTGAGTGAGTCATGAACTCCTGCCTGTGAGGGCTCGTCCTTTGATTTGTATGGGTGAGAAAGACCTTTATAGCCGATTCAATAAGCCTACCATTTTGGGGACTTGACCAAATAGGGAGTTGGGAACATAAGTTTCACAAGATGGAATTCACTCTTTCCCATGTAGGGGAAGTAGATCAGTAGTTCCCTTAAGTGCTGATTTCGGGACTTGAACAATGGGGCCCCACCCTCTCACTGGCCCGAGAGGGACTTGGTTTATGGTTGGATCATAAACAGGTTGTTCATTAGAGAGAATCAGTGGTACTTAAGGTGTAAGATGTAATTACAGGGGTAAAACGGACTTTTGACCCAGCGGTAATTACGAACAACTCGTGAAGGATCGACTTGCATGTAATGGTTATATCCATGGACACAACTTGTCCTACAGTGCATAAGAGTGCAACTCTAAGCCTATAGTGGAGTGACCTAGAGTTAATGAATGAAAGTTAATTAATTAAAGAGTTTAATTAATTAATTTTGTATCATTGGAGCTTATAAATCTGTAGGTCCATAAGGTCCCCTTGCTAGCTCATAGTAACACTAAAAGGATCAATTTAGTTGAAAGAAAAATTTGAAATATTCAAATTAATATTTAATATATTTGATATATTAAATGTAGAAGAGTAAAATATATTTATTGTATTTGATACATTAAATATTAGAGGAAATAGTTTATGTATATGATACATTAATATTAAAAACTATATACATATGTTATTTGAATGAGATTCAAATTGGTTTAAAGTATATTATAAAAGATTAATTTTATAATATTTGAATAAGATTCAAATAAATATAAAATGCATATTTTAATATATTAGATATTAAAATGTATTTTATAAAATAAAATTAATTCCTAAAAGCTTTATTATAAATAATACATTTAGGTTTTGGTTGGCCAAACACACTACTCACCTTCTGCAGAGAATTGTTCTCTCATTCTTTCAAAGAGCTCCCACAAGCCTTGATCCCGTGTTCGAGTCATAGCGAGGAAGATCTCGTGGAAAAAGGAACACAAGAAGAGCTTTGTAGTCTTAAAAGGTAATATGCTTAAACTTGTTTTAGTTTAATTCTAAATAAAACCAAAGATCGTTTCCAAACGCTTCCGCTGCGTGGGATTGAAGCGTTCATTCCCTTCACATTTAACCCTAAAGAAACATGCTTTTTGATCTTTGTTATAGATTTTAAAAGTCTAAGCCATTTTTACAACGCTTGCAAAAACTAGACTTTCTACTGTTGGGATTTATGCCCTAAAGCCTCGTAATTAATTAATAATTATTTGATAATTATTTTATTATTAATATTTGCAATTTATAATATTCATTATATAAATAAAATCCAAGGTTATTAGTGTAATCTTGAACTGTATGTAGTTGACATACGGGAGGATCATGTTCAAGTAATAACCTAAAGGGTCTATAGTATATGGATAAGGTTGGGTGCCTTATCCTGGTAACACTATTGATACGGCCCACTTTGTAATTGTTACAAATGATTTGATCCAAATCATTCATGTAAAGACATGTGAGTGGGGGTATCCTATACAATGAGTTTGTATAAGACTGGACCACGAAATATATAATCTCTCTTTATAAATCCGTTATTTGAGAAGATTAATATTTCACAGGATGATCATATGTGACTCGATCTTAATCCTGAGTGAGTTATGAACTCCTGCCTGTGAGGGCTCGTCCTTTGATTTGTATGGGTGAGAATGACCTTTATAGCCGATTCAATAAGCCTACCATTTTGGGGACTTGACCAAATAGGGAGTTGAGAACATAAGTTTCACAAGATGGAATTCACTTCTTCCCTATAGGGAAAGTAGATGAGTAGTTCCCTTAAGTGCTGATTTCGGGACTTGAACAATGGGGCCCCACCCTCTCATTGGCCCGAGAGGGACATGGTTTATGGTTGGATCATAAACAAGTTGTTCATTAGAGAATCAGTGGTACTTAAGGTATAAGATGTAATTACAGGGGTAAAACAGACTTTTGACCCAACTGTAATTACGAACAACTCGTGAAGGATCGACTTGCATGTAATGGTTATATCCATGGACACAACTTGTCTTACAGTGCATAAGAGTGCAACTCTAGGCCTATAGTGGAGTGACCTAGAGTTAATGAATGAAAGTCAATTAATTAATGAGTTTAATTAATTAATTTTGTATCATTGGAGCTTATAAATCTGTAGGTCCATAAGGTCCCCTTGCTAGCTCATAGTAACACTAAAATGATCAATTTAGTTGAAAGAAAATTTGAAATATTCAAATTAATATTTAATATATTTGATATATTAAATGTAGAAGAGTAAAATATATTTATTGTATTTGATACATTAAATATTAGAGAAAATAGTTTATGTATATGATACATTAATATTAAAAACTATATGTTGAATAATAAATTTCGGTCAATCACAAATTGACACATCATTAATTTGAGTTAATTCAAGTTAATGATAAAAATATATATTTATAAATTTAGGACCAATTACAAAGTTACACCTGTCCTCCATTTAAATTAAGAGACATATAAAATCGGCAAATCAAATTATGCCACATGTCCCTCAGACGAGTCCAATCAAACATTGCCACATGGCGGTTGGACAAGCTATTTAATAGCTAAAAATAATTTTGGGCTAAGTTTAAATAATCCAAGTTATTGAAAAATAAATAATTTAAACTCAAATAAATAAAAGCCCAAAGGTTGGGCCAAAAGTCAATCAGGCCCAAGCCCATACTAGGTCCATCAAACTCTATAAATAGAGGAGACCACCATTCATTCTGGACATTCAGCCTTGAGCCAGAATCCAGAGAAGTCAGAAGCTCCAGCAATCAGAGTCCAGAGAATTCAGAGGCATCAAAGACTCAGAGTTCAGAAGATTCAAAGACTAAAGTCTTCAACAACAAATCAACAGGCCGCTCCAAATATCAACAACATCAAGATCAACAAGTCAGCAGGCCTCTTCAAAAGATCAACAACTTCAAGATCAACAAGTCAACAGGCCGCTCCAAACAAGTCAACAAGCTGCTCCAAAGATCAATAAGCCGACAGGCCGATCCAGAAAATCAACCAGCCTCCAAATATCAACGGGCCGCTCCAAAGATCAATAAGCCGACAGGCCGATCCAGGAAATCAATCAGCCCAAAGCAAACGTCTACATTGGAGAGAAAGCATCAGAGGATAAAGATTAGAGACTGTAACACTTATAAAAATCAATAAAAATCAAGTTCATTTCCACGTATCAAATTTCTCCTATATTGAAATCTCGTGTGAACAAATTGGCACGCCCAGTGGGACCGTTTCTACCTCTCATCTCTTTCTCTCTCCAAAAAGTGATGGCATTCAAAGAAGCTACTTCAAAGACTGCTGCGTCAAATGACTCCTATGGAGGGCCAGTTACGCGCAGTCGCTCTAAAGAAATCCAGGATGAAGAAAGTCAAACACCCGTCATCGCGAACAAAATGTTGAGACGCATGACAGAATCTGCTCAAGCTGATATCCTCCTTGCAGAAAATCTTGTGTTTGACCAACTTGTTTTTCCTTCTCTTCAACCAAAAGAAGCATCAAATTTGGATGTGATGTCCGTCATGATGACTGATGCAGGCACTAGTGAAGAAAGAATGGCTGAAGTGGAAAAGAAGATTAGCATGTTACTGAAGGCGGTAGAAGAAAAAGACTATGAAATAGCTTCTCTGAAGAATCAAATTGAAAGTCGAGACGCCGTGGAATCAAGTCAGACCCCTGCCGTAAAAAATAAAGGAAAGAACGTTGCACAAGAAGGTCAGTCGCAACATTCTACTTCAATCGCTTCTTTGTCTGTCCAGCAGCTCCAAGATATGATTATGAACTCCATCAGAGCTCAATATGGTGGACCTGCTCAAAGTTCCATCTTTTATTCTAAGCCTTATACCAAGAGGATTGACAACCTGAAGATGCCTAGTGGATATCAACCACCAAAGTTTCAACAGTTCGATGGGAAGGGCAATCCCAAGCAACATATTGCTCACTTTATCGAAACATGTGAAAATGCCGGTACACGAGGAGATCTACTAGTCAAACAATTTGTCCGGACACTGAAGGGAAACGCTTTTGACTGGTATACTGATCTTGAATCTGAGACTATTGAAAGTTGGGAGCAGCTTGAAAAGGAGTTCCTCAACCGCTTTTATAGCACAAGGCGAACTGTCAGCATGTTGGAGCTCACAAATACCCAACAGCGAAAAGGCGAACCAGTTGTTGACTACATCAACCGCTGGAGAACTCTAAGTCTCGACTGCAAAGATCGGCTCACCGAAATATCTGCAATTGGAATGTGTATTCAAGGCATGCATTGGGGACTCCATTATATTTTGCAGGGAATTATGCCTCACACGTTCGAAGAACTAGCAACTCGTGCTCATGACATGGAGTTGAGCATCGCCAACAGAGGAAATAAAGATCTTCTTGCTCTAGACATCAAGAAAGAAAAGAAAGAAGCGGCGACTACTGAAAAGTTTTCTAAAGGCCCTACCAAAGAATCAATGGTCGTTAATGCAACTCCATTCAAATTTTTTGCAAGAGGAAAAGACAAGAAGACAGAGAAGCAACATGATGGAGGCGAAAAAAGACGTTTGACCCTGAAAGAAAGACAAGAAAAAGTTTACCCTTTTCCAGACTCTGACATCTCAGACATGTTAGAACAACTCTTGGAAAAGAAACTTATCGAATTACCAGAGTGTAAGCGACCAGAAGAGATGGGACGAGTTAATGATCCCAATTACTGCAAGTATCACCGAGTTATCAGTCACCCGGTGGAGAAATGTTTTGTTCTGAAGGAGCTAATTTTGAAGTTAGCTACAGAAAAAAGGATTGAGTTGGAGCTTGATGAAGTAGCGCAATCGAACCATGCTACAATAGCAACAAACCTCAACAACCAAACATGTTCAAGCACAGTTCATAATCTAGAAGCGAGTCTGATTCAATTCGGAACTTTAGAGCCTGTAGTTATTTGGTTTCAGCAAGAATTTCCAAGAATTATCTCCCATAGCAAATTCGGGTCTATTAAAAACGAAGATGAAGAATGGATTTTGGTAACGCGTCGAAAGAAGAAAGTACCACACTCTGTCCGGAAAGAGCCTCAAGTACTTCGAAACTATAGAAGAAAGAATATGTCGCAAAAGAAGAAGAAAAAGACTATAGGCTCCAGAAAGCATAAGTTGGTCGTAGAAGAGAGTGAAGATTTTGTTCGATCTCGACAACCATTGATGCTAAAAGAGTTTTTTCCAAAGAACTTTCTTAATGAAGAACACAAAGACATCCATGACACTGTCACATGCCATGCGATTGACACGTTCGAAGAAGACGATTCTTTATCAATCTCATCTCAAGTGGTAGGAAAGACAGGAGATCTACCTTCATTCAACATCGACGACTCTGAAGTACACGTAGGTTCCTCATGTTGCGTGTCCATTAGCTTCACAGATGAAGACTTGATGTTAGGATCAAAGCCTCATAATAGACCGTTATTCGTCTCGGGCTACATCCAAGAGCAAAGAGTTGGTCGGATTCTCATTGACGATGGATCAGCTGTCAATATAATGCCTAAGTCGACCATGACAAAAATAGGGATCTCAACGGACGAATTAACAAATAGTCGATTGGTTATCCAAGGATTTAACCAAGGTGGACAGCGAGCAATCGGCATGATCCGTCTAGAGCTTATTATCGGAGATTTGAAGGCCAACACTTTGTTCCACATCATAGACTCCAAGACTACTTACAAATTACTGTT
This sequence comes from Herpetospermum pedunculosum, assembly GCA_028017165.1. Taxonomy (NCBI): domain Eukaryota; kingdom Viridiplantae; phylum Streptophyta; class Magnoliopsida; order Cucurbitales; family Cucurbitaceae; genus Herpetospermum; species Herpetospermum pedunculosum. The sequence goes on along the minus strand of CM051523.1, from coordinate 48,632,900 downwards.
AGGTCGTCCATGGATACATGGGAATGGAGTAATACCTTCTACACTACATCAATGTTTCAAATACTATCAAGACGGTGTTAAGAAAGTCGAAGCGGATACCAATCCATTCTCGGAGGCAGAGTCTCACTTCGCAGACGCAAAATTCTATATACAGAACGATGAGGCAGTGGAGATAGCTGTTGCAGAAATCCCTTTGGTTGAAAATGGAAAGACGGAACACCAAAAAAATACAAAGAAAAAGCAAGTCGAAGAAGTAGATGTTTGCAAAGTTCAAACGGATAAAACTTTTGTCAATCAGACACAGTCAAAGGCCCAAAAGAAGAGAATCCGCCAAATATTCCTGTATTGCGCTATGTCCCTTTGTCTCGACGTAAGAAAGGGGAATCACCATTCACAGAATGTTCAGGAAATCTGAAAGTCGGTGATGTGGAAATTCTAAAAGAAAGTTTTGTCACACCTCTTACAACGATTACCAAACAAGAGATCCGGGAGTCGAAGGATGACCACACAAAAAAGACTTTACCTGACAAACGAACGAATGATGGGTTTGATCCAAATGCATACAAACTCCTAGAAAAGGCAGGCTATGACTTCACAACACATACAAAGTTCGAAGGTCTAAAAATCTTTGACGAAATGTCTAATCTTTCTCCAACACAAAAGAAGCTCCAAAAAGAGGGTTACGTCATACCTACTTCAAGAGCTGGACTAGGGTATAACCCACCAGAGCCAATTCGCATAATAAGAAAGGGAAAAGAAAAAGTTGTGAATGCCCATCACATAACGACAGAAGAGGTTGGCGACTCAGAAGAAGAAAAGAACAATAATAATCAGAGGATCTCTGTCTTCAACCGCATTGAAGTTCCAACTACCCGTCTTTCAGTTCACCAACGTTTAAGTTTCATGACAACAAAAAGAGAAGATCAAAGTCTGGCTTCAATACCCACTCGACTTTCAGTATTTCGAAGGTTAAGCGTGTCTGCATCGAAGAAAATAGACAAACCTTCGCGATCAGTCTTCGATCGCCTTGAAACAACGAGTAATCATTACGGGGGAAAGTTGAAAACTCAAGAAAAAGGACAACTTGAAGAAATGAATGACGATAATGAATTTCGTAGTATTGTTCCTTCACGGATGAAAAGAAAGTCGTTTGTTCTTATAAATATGGAAGGTTCTTTGAAAGTGAAGCGACAGTTAACCATTTTGACTAATCCTGCACAGGTAAACCAAGAGCATGAAGAAGGTCAGGATGTCTGTTGTCATATTACCATTGAAGAAATGTCAGACATTGAAATTTCCGAAGAAGATGTTGAAGAAGCGCCAGCATCACTAGAAGATGGTAGTCAATCTACGATTGATGAGCTCAAAGAGGTAAACCTCGGTACGGCTGAAAATCCACGTCCAACCTTCATAAGTGCATCACTTAGTGGTGAAGAGGAAGGTGAATATTTGAACTTGCTCACTTTATACAAAGATGTTTTTGCTTGGTCGTACAAAGAGATGCCAGGACTCGACCCAAAGATAGCAGTCCACCATCTTGCAACCAAACAAGGGTATCGACCAATCAAGCAAGGTCAAAGACGTTTTCGACCGGAGCTCGTTCCTCAAATTGAAGTTGAAGTTAATAAATTGATAGAAGCGGGGTTCATCAGAGAGGTAAAATATCCAACATGGATATCAAATATTGTTCCAGTGAAAAAGAAGAATGGACAACTCCGCGTATGTGTTGACTTTCGCGATCTCAATAATGCATGCCCCAAAGATGATTTTCCATTGCCCATCACTGAACTCATGGTTGACGCTACCACAGGACATGAAGCTTTATCATTCATGGATGGATCTTCAGGATATAATCAAATTCGGATGGCCCTTCAAGATGAAGAGATGACAACATTCCGAACTCCCAAAGGAATATATTGTTACAAAGTGATGCCCTTTGGTTTGAAGAATGCTGGAGCAACTTACCAGCGTGCTATGCAAAAGATCTTTGATGACATGCTCCATAAACGCGTCGAATGTTATGTTGACGATCTTGTGGTTAAGTCCAACAAACGAAAAGACCACTTACAAGATCTAAAGATAGTTTTCGATCGTTTGAGAAAATATCAATTGAAAATGAATCCTCTCAAATGTGCATTCGGCGTGACATCAGGAAAGTTTCTTGGTTTCGTAGTAAAGCATCGAGGGATTGAAATCGACCAGTCCAAGATCGATGCCATTCAGAAAATGCCAGAGCCGCGAAACTTACATGAACTAAGAAGTCTTCAAGGACGACTGGCTTATATCAGAAGGTTCATCTCTAATCTAGCAGGTCGATGTCAACCATTCCAAAGATTGATGAGGAAGGATACGACATTTGAGTGGGACAAAGCATGTCAAAATGCTTTTGATAGCATAAAGAAATATTTGCTCAACCCTCCAGTTTTAAGCGCTCCCATAGCAGAAAAACCATTAATATTGTATATTACTGCACAAGAAAGATCGCTTGGGGCATTGCTAGCACAAGAAAGAGAGAAAGGTAAAGAGTGTGCCCTTTACTATCTAAGTAGAACTTTGAATGGGGCAGAACTGAATTATTCACCCATCGAGAAGATGTGTCTTTCACTTTTCTTTGCCATCGATAAACTAAGGCATTATATGCAAGCGTTCACAGTGCATTTGGTGGCGAAGGCAGACCCAATCAAATATGTCTTATCCCGGCCGATTATCTCAGGACGATTGGCTAAGTGGGCAATCTTACTTCAGCAATATGATATCGTCTACGTTCCGCAAAAGGCGGTGAAGGGGCAAGCCTTGGCAGACTTCTTGGCAGATCATCCAGTGCCATCAGACTGGAAATTATCGGAAGACTTGCCTGACGAAGAAATCTTCTACGTCGAAATTGCTGAACCTTGGACTATGTATTTTGACGGGGCAGCTCGAAGGAATGGCGCAGGAGCAGGCGTAATATTTATCTCGCCTGAAAAACATATGTTACCATATAGCTTCACATTCGGAGAAGTATGTTCGAATAATGTTGCCGAATACCAAGCGCTCATTATGGGTCTTCAAATAGCCATAGAAATTGGGGTGAGTTATATAGAAATCTATGGAGATTCAAAATTGATAATCAATCAATTGTTACTCCAGTACGAGGTAAAGCATGAAGGTTTAATACCTTACTTCAATTATGCCAGGCAACTATTAGAAAATTTTGAAAGTATGACGATAGAGCATGTTCCAAGAACCGAAAATACAAAGGCAGATGCGTTGGCAAATCTGGCCACGGCTCTTTCAATTTCAGAAAGTGAAGTTTTAAACATCCCACTTTGTCAAAGATGGATTGTACCACCGACCGAAAAAGAAAGTCAAGAAACCAATGTAATATCCGTCTATGTGATTGAAGAAGAAGATTGGAGACAATCGATTATAGATTATCTACAGCATGGAAAGCTTCCCATTGATGTGCGACATAAAACTGAGATACGGAGAAGAGCATCTCGATTCATCCACTACAAAGATGTTCTATATCGCCGGTCATATGAGGGTCTTTTTCTTCGATGCTTAGGAAAAGAAGAATCAACACAAGCCTTAGAAGAAGCTCATTCAGGCCTCTGTGGAGCTCACCAATCCGGGCCAAAACTTCATTTTCAGCTGAAAAGGATGGGTTATTATTGGCCATCGATGGTTCAAGACTCGATGCAGTACGCGAAGAAATGTGAAGCTTGTCAATTTCATGCCAACTTCATACATCAATCTCCGGAGCCACTTCATCCAACTGTAGCCTCATGGCCATTCGAAGCTTGGGGACTTGACCTTGTCGGGCCAATAACACCTAAATCATCAGCAGGGCATTCTTATATCCTTGCGGCGACAGATTATTTCTCAAGATGGGCTGAAGCCGTTGCATTAAAAGAAGCAAAGAAAGAAAATGTAGCTGATTTTGTTCGTAATCATCTCATCTATCGATACGGCATTCCTCATCGCATTGTGACCGACAATGGGAGACAATTTTCTAACAGCTTAATGGACAAGTTATGCGAAAAGTTTAGCTTCAAGCAATTTAATTCTTCTATGTACAATGCCGCGGCAAATGGCTTAGCTGAAGCATTTAACAAGACGTTATGCAACCTGTTGAAGAAAGTAGTATCAAAAACGAAAAGAGACTGGCAAGAAAGAATCGGCGAAGCATTATGGGCATATCGAACTACCTATTGTACTCCGACAGGAGCCACACCTTATTCTCTTGTCTATGGAGTAGAAGTTGTTCTCCCTTTGGAGAGAGAAATCCCATCGTTGCGAATGGCAGTTCAAGAAGGACTCACTGTTGAGGATAATGCCAAGTTACGTCTCCAAGAATTAGAGGCGTTGGATGAAAAAAGACTAGACGCGCAGCAAACATTAGAATGTTATCAAGCACGCATGTGTAAAGCTTTCGACAAAAAGATACGACCTCGCTCATTCCAAGTTGGGGAGCTCGTGCTAGCAGTTCGAAGACCTATTATAACAACTCGACATACAGGGAATAAGTTCACTCCTAAATGGGACGGACCCTACGTTGTGAAAGAAGTCTACACAAATGGAGCATACAAGATAGTTGACAAAGACGGACTCAGAATTGGTCCGATCAACGGAAAGTTTCTGAAGAAATACTATGCGTAAAATGTAACGCTCCTTATCGCAAGAGCCTAAACTGCATGGTACTCCTAGCCCGCATGAGTTAAAATTGCGAACGGCCTCCAAAAAAATTAATGAAAAAAGAAAAAAAAAATGTATGTGTAATGAACTACGTTATGACTTGATCCCTTTTGTTAAAGGGTACGTAGGCAACTTGAAGGAAACTTTAAGCTCAGTCCAGAATAAAAAAAATCATCATCATCATCTCACATCATGAACAAAATAAAAAAAATGTGTGGCGCGACATCACTGTTTGATTTGGTGGACACTTCTGTCAGGTTACAACAATCACCAAAGGTGAAGTGTCTAGACAGAAGTGATGTCACTGTAGGCGGAGCTGGCGAGCACTCCTGTCAGGTTACAACAATCACCAAAGGTGAAGTGTCTAGACAGAAGTGACATCAATGTAGGTGGAGCTGGCGAACACTCCTGTCAGGTTACAACAATCACCAAAGGTGAAGTGTCTAGACAGAAGTGAGACATCAATGTAGGTGGAGCTGGCGAGCACTTCTGTCAGGTTACAACAATCACCAAAGGTGAAGTGTCTAGACAGAAGTGATATCACTGCAGGCGGAGCTGGCGAGCACTCCTGTCAGGTTACAACAATCACCAAAGGTGAAGTGTCTAGACAGAAGTGAGACATCAATGTAGGTGGAGCTGGCGAGCACTCCTGTCAGGTTACAACAATCACCAAAGGTGAAGTGTCTAGACAGAAGTGATATCACTGCAGGCGGAGCTGGCGAGCACTCCTGTCAGGTTACAACAATCACCAAAGGTGAAGTGTCTAGACAGAAGTGAGACATCAATGTAGGTGGAGCTGGCGAGCACTCCTGTCAGGTTACAACAATCACCAAAGGTGAAGTGTCTAGACAGAAGTGAGACATCAATGTAGGTGGAGCTGGCGAGCACTCCTGTCAGGTTACAACAATCACCAAAGGTGAAGTGTCTAGACAGAAGTGATATCACTGTAGGCGGAGCTGGCGAGCACTCCTGTCAGGTTACAACAATCACCAAAGGTGAAGTGTCTAGACAGAAGTGACATCAATGTAGGTGGAGCTGGCGAACACTCCTGTCAGGTTACAACAATCACCAAAGGTGAAGTGTCTAGACAGAAGTGAGACATCAATGTAGGTGGAGCTGGCGAGCACTCCTGTCAGGTTACAACAATCACCAAAGGTGAAGTGTCTAGACAGAAGTCACATCAATGTAGGTGGAGCTGGCGAGCACTCCTGTCAGGTTACAACAATCACCAAAGGTGAAGTGTCTAGACAGAAGCGACATCAATGTAGGTGGAGATGGCGAACACTCCTGTCAGGCTACAACAATCACCAAAGGTGAAGTGTCTAGACATAAGTGGCATCACTGTTGAAGTTGGTGAGCACTAAGTAGAAGACATTTTACTAGCAAATCAAGATCAATAATGACAAGACAAAGTGATGCACACAAGATCTAAACAGTTTACCATAGCAATGGACAAAAGTTCTACGGAGAAATCAAAACAATTTGCAAATGCATATTCAATAGGAGCATCATCAAACAAAAATGCATACTTTAACTTGTTAAAACAAAAAAAAAAAAAAAAAAAAAAAAATTGAGTATGAAATTGGTACCTTTTCAGTTGGAGAGCACAGGCCACTAGTACAGCTATGAAATAGTTGGAAAACAAAAATGTTCAAAAAAAAAAAAAAAAAAACAAATTGAAAAAAAAAGATTTAAAAACAGCTTTAAAAAAATAATAAAAAAAAAACAGTTTTAGAAAAGAAAAAAAAAAACAAATTTAAAAAAGAGAAAAAAAAAAAGATTTAAAAACAGCTTTAAAAAAAAATAATAAAAAAAAAAAACAGTTTTAGAAAAAGAAAAAAAAAACAGTTTTAAAAAAAAGAAAAAAAAAAGATTTAATAACAACTTTAAAAAAAAAAAAAAATACCAGTTTTAAAAAAAAGAATAAAAAAAATTTAATAACAGCTTTTAAAAAAAAATAAAAAATAAAAAAATAAAAACAGTTTTAGAAAGGAAAAAAAAATAGTTTTAAAAAAGAAAAAAAAAAGATTTAAAAACAGCTTTAAAAAAATAATTAAAAAAACAGTTTTAGAAAAGAAACAAAAAAAAACAGTTTTAAAAAAGAGAATTTTTTTTTTTTAAAAACAGCTTTAAAAAAAAACAGTTTGTTTTAAAACAGAAAAAAAAAAACAGTTTAAAAAAAAAAAAAAAAAAAAAAAAAAACAGTTTTATAAAAGAAAGAAAAAAAAAAAAAAAAACAGATTTAAAAAAGAAAAACAGCATAAAAAAAAAGAAGTTTATTTTAAAACAGAAAAAGAAAAAGAAACAGTTTAAAAAAAAACAACAAAAACAAAAACAAAAAAAATACCAAAAACATTAAAAAAAAAAAATACCAAAAATCAAAACAAATGGGTTGAAATTTGCAACAGTTAAAGGTAAGAAATAGAGTTTCAAACAATTCTTTTCGCTTACCGATAACGCAAATAAAATGGCTTGAAGAACGCTTATTGCTACGAGCAAAAGAGGAATCCAAGACCTACAAAAAGAAGAAGAAAATATGAAGATTAGAAGTCAAGTTAAAAAAATAACAAATAAAAAAGGTGTTGGAAAAATAAAAGGTTTTGGGGCATACCAAAAGCTGTTTCTATGGACTGAATTGTGTATGAGTTCATGCAATTGCCTTCAATTTATAAGAGAAGATTTAGGTCACAACAAGGAATTTCTTTGTTTTTGGTGAAAATTTTGGCCTAATCAAATAAGGATGTTTCCTACTCTTTGATTAAGGTAAAATATCTTACTCTCATTCATTGTCCAAAATAATAAAATTTGACATAAAAAAAAATCCCTACTTTTTCATTAAGGAAAAATCTAATTCCTAATCCATATTTCAATTAGGAGAGAATTTTTCTTAAATGCAAAAAGTCAAAATTTTGGGTTAATCAAAAGGTTTCCTACTTTTTGATTAAGGTAAAATATTTTACCTCATTCATGTGTCCAAAATAATAAAATTTGACATAAAAAAAAAAATCTACTTTTTCATTAAGGAAAAATCTAATTCCTAATCCATATTTCAATTAGGAGAGAATTTTTCTTAAATGCAAAAAGTCAAAATTTTGGGTTAATCAAAAGGTTTCCTACTTTTTGATTAAGGTAAAATATTTTACCTCATTCATGTGTCCAAAATAATAAAATTTGACATAAAAACAAAATCCCTACTTTTTCATTAAAGAAAAATCTAATTCCTAATCCATATTTCAATTAGGAGAGAATTTTTCTTAAATGCAAAAAGTCAAAATTTTGGGTTAATCAAAAGGTTTCTACTTTTTTTTATTAAGGTAAAATATTTTACCTCATTCATGTGTCCAAAATAATAAAATTTGACATAAAAAAAAATCTACTTTTTCTTTAAGAAAAAATCTAATTCTTAATCCATATTTCAATTAGGAGAGAATTTTTCTTAAATGCAAAAAGTCAAAATTTTGGGTTAATCAAATAAGGAGGTTTCCTACTTTTTTATTAAGAAAAATATCCTACGCCATTCATGTGTCCAAAATAATAAAATTTGACATAAAAAAAATTTATTAAGGAAATATCTAATTCCTAATCCATGTTTCAATTAGGAGGAAAATTTTCTTAAATGCAAAAGTCAAAATTTTGGTCTAAAAAAAAAATCTTAAGGAAAAATCTAATTCCTAATCTATATTTCAATTAGGAGGAAATTTTTTCCTAAATGCAAATGTCAAAACTTTGGCCAATTAAATTTGTTTGATTCATTATTTTGATTACTAAATATTGATGAAAGCTAAATTTTGGATACTTTGTTTCAATATATTTGACATTAAGAAAAAAAAAAAGTCAAAAGTTGAAACGTCAAAACATTTAGTGTTGACTTTGAAAATAAAATATTTCGGAGTCGTGTATCAAATTCATGTTGCCCATCAAAATCAATAAATTAAAATTTTGTTTATATATCATATCATATATTTCAAATGACATTATTTCTTTCTTTCCGAAATTCACGCACGCATATAGGTGCATAAATTTCGAAAAGGGGGCATTTGTTGAATAATAAATTTCGGTCAATCACAAATTGACACATCATTAATTTGAGTTAATTCAAGTTAATGATAAAAATATATATTTATAAATTTAGGACCAATTACAAAGTTACACCTGTCCTCCATTTAAATTAAGAGACATATAAAATCGGCAAATCAAATTATGCCACATGTCCCTCAGACGAGTCCAATCAAACATTGCCACATGGCGGTTGGACAAGCTATTTAATAGCTAAAAATAATTTTGGGCTAAGTTTAAATAATCCAAGTTATTGAAAAATAAATAATTTAAACTCAAATAAATAAAAGCCCAAAGGTTGGGCCAAAAGTCAATCAGGCCCAAGCCCATACTAGGTCCATCAAACTCTATAAATAGAGGAGACCACCATTCATTCTGGACATTCAGCCTTGAGCCAGAATCCAGAGAAGTCAGAAGCTCCAGCAATCAGAGTCCAGAGAATTCAGAGGCATCAAAGACTCAGAGTTCAGAAGATTCAAAGACTAAAGTCTTCAACAACAAATCAACAGGCCGCTCCAAATATCAACAACATCAAGATCAACAAGTCAGCAGGCCTCTTCAAAAGATCAACAACTTCAAGATCAACAAGTCAACAGGCCGCTCCAAACAAGTCAACAAGCTGCTCCAAAGATCAATAAGCCGACAGGCCGATCCAGAAAATCAACCAGCCTCCAAATATCAACGGGCCGCTCCAAAGATCAATAAGCCGACAGGCCGATCCAGGAAATCAATCAGCCCAAAGCAAACGTCTACATTGGAGAGAAAGCATCAGAGGATAAAGATTAGAGACTGTAACACTTATAAAAATCAATAAAAATCAAGTTCATTTCCACGTATCAAATTTCTCCTATATTGAAATCTCGTGTGAACACTATATACTTATGTTATTTGAATGTGATTCAAATTGGTTTAAAGTATATTATAAAAGATTAATTTTATAATATTTGAATAAGATTCAAATAAATATAAAATACATATTTTAATATATTAGATATTAAAATGTATTTTATAAAATAAAATTAATTCCTAAAAGTCTTATTATAAATAAGACATTTAGGTTTAGCCAAAGGGTTGGCCAAAAACACACCACTCACCTCTGCAGAGAAAATTGTTCTCTCATTCTTTCAAAGAGCTCCCACAAGCCTTGATCCCGTGTTCGAGTCATAGCGAGGAAGATCTCGTGGAAGAAGGAACACAAGAAGATGATTGATCTTCAAAGGTAAATTGTACATATGCTTAACTTATTTTTTAGTTTAATTCTAAACAAAACAAAAGATCGATTCTAATTGCTTCCGCTGCGGGGAATGAAGAGTTCATTCTCTCCAATTGGTATCAGAGCAACTTTGTTTTTGTTTAGAATTAAAAGCTAATGGTGGGTATTTATTTTTGTTTTTCATATATGTGATATATGTGGTTTGCAAATTGGCTGTTTAGGCATATTTTGGTATTAGTTTTATTGCTTTGTTTAGATCAAATGTGAAACTCGAAAGAGATAGGAATTCTCTGTATCATTTTTTGAAGCCATTACGGATTGAAACCAATTGAAATTGGTGGATTTGAAGCCATTACGGAATTGAAGATGGTGTAAAACGATGGTGGAATTGAAGCCATGAAGCCATTACGAAATTGAAGATTCAATTTGTGTGAATCCTACCGAATTTCAGATTTGGAATGTTTGGAATGTTTGGAATGTCCAAAATAAAATCTAGAAATTTAGATTCAGATTTTGAATTTCTATAGATTTGATTTGGAATGTCCAAAATCAATTCTGGAGATTTAGATTCATATTTGGAATTTGGAATGTCCAAAATAAAATATGGAAATTTAAATTCAGATTTGGAATGTCTATGGATTTGATTTGATTTGATTTGGAATGTCCAAATTGAGTTATGAAAATTGGATTCAAAGGTGGAAAATCAAAAAAGGAGGATTTTGAAGACCAAGATATGTCTTGGATTTAAATTAATGTAATTCAAAATTGGTTTCAATTTCTTAGGATATGCCAAATATGCCGGTCAATTTTGCTGTGTTTTTAATTTAATTATGCATGTTGATGTATGTTTTAAATTTTAATTGATTGCATAGAGTATGCCATCTAGATTAAAATTCCACCATAGGTTAAGCATGATCATGCATTTTAATTTTTTTTAATATAAGTGTTATATTTGGATAATTATGATTAAAATGCTTTCTAATTTGATTTCATGATTTCCTAATATGTTTATATTTCCATATTTACAATATAATTGTTATATTTGGAAATTTTAAATTAGGATACTTCTTTTATAATAGGAATCCATATTTTTCTAATATTGATTAGGATATATTTTCCTAGATATAGTGATATCAGTAAAATCTTTTCCAATGAAATTGGGAAATCTATTGGGAAATCTTTTTCAATGAGATTGAGAAATCTTTTCCAATGAGATTGAGAAATATATATTTTCCCAATAAGTATTAGGATATTTTTCAAATGAGATTTGATATTTTCTGATATTTTCTGATATTTTCTAATAAGATTCATATATTTCAATTAGAATGTTTCTTTCCTTATTTAAAAGATAATTTAATTCATTTTTTAAAGAGTTTAAATATTTGAATTTAGTTTATCTTTTATTCTAATAAGATTAGAATATAGGATAATCTTTAATTTTGTTTTAAAGGGTTTAAAATTGTTAAAAATTCAAGATTATCCACAAGGTGAATTAGTTTTTAATAGGATTAAAAACATTGCTTAAAATCAACTGAAGTTCATTGATCTAGTAATTAATAGTTAATTAAAGATTAATGAATTTGAAATAAAAATTGACTATAAGGGAACTCTGTCTAAGAAAGGTTACTCGGGTGAGGTACTTAAGTTGACTGAAAAGGAACACCTCTACCTAAGAACTGGCCTGGGGGTTGAATTAGTCAAATTTTATTTTATTTCATTAAGCAGGCTCATAATGTGATTAGTTTTAAATAGTTTAATATACTTGATAATTCACATTAAAATCAATCTAACCAACATAAGGGTTATGAAAGGGTAGATTGAAAAACTTAGATAAATGAGATTAGCCTAATTTGTCTAAGTAATAGAAAACCCTATTTCAAAATACTTAGTGGGAGAAAGACATATGTCAAAATCACCCTACGGTCTCTACCATAGATTCACAACGTGAGATTCATGTGAGGCCTCGAGGCGGCTTTGGACCGTCCCCCTACGGAAGGTGTTTACATGGGTCAATATCAGGGTGAATCTCTTGAGAAAGTATTTTTAAATAGTAAGTGGGAGATGAAAATGTGTCAACATATCCTACGGTCTCTATCATTGGTTCACAACGTGAGATTCATGTGGGGCCTCGCGGCGGCTTTTGGACCGTCCCCCTACGGAAGGTGTTTACATGGGTCAATATCAGGGTGAATCTCCTGAGAAGGATAGAATTGTAATTTTATTTCCAATACTTGACCTACCCTACGGCGGCACTTGTTGGGATAAAATTATAAAATCTAAAATGATGGGTTACACTTACAAAGATCTCATTAAGGTTGTTAATGATTTTCTTGACCAAACTAATGGTAACTAAATGTTATAGAAATAAGAGTTATTTTGGGGATAACACTTGGTTGAGATTGTCTCAGTTTAGTGAAGGAGCATTTGACCTACCCTACGGCGGCACCTGTTCTAACTCACTAAAGTATCATAACATTAGAAATTAATGTTTTAGGGTTCATTTATCAAATTGTTTGTTTTCTATGCTGAAATTGAATGAATATTGATTGCATGTTGTTAAATAATATTTTTTTTTATATATTTCAATATTATGTCTATTTCTCTCAATTTTATTTTTCGTTGCTAATTTGTCAAATTGAGAAAATAATATCACTTGGAAAAATAATGTTAACACTATATAATAACAATGTAAATTTTTTCTTTAATTTGTCTTTATTGAGAAACGTTCTCAAAAACCTGTTGCCAATGCTAATCGAATTGTTCATGAAGCACATGATTAATAAATCAATATAACGAGATGGCTTATACAAATTTTCTATTTGACATATTAGATGTCAAGCTAAGAAGATAAAAAAGATGACAACAACATATGAGATATTGTTGAAGTCAATAAAAGCTAGATTTAGATATTTATCTAAATAATCTCAAAAATTAAGTATTACCAAAATCCAAGAAAAGAAACCATATGACTGTAGCTAAAAGAAAATAGTTTCTAAATTAGCAATAATAAGAGGAATTTATGAAATACCTCTATAAGAAGAACATGGATAAAATTAAATTTGATTTACTAGATTTTTTCATTACCACTTATATAGTAGATTCAGATCCACTATTAAGATTTGTTCTTCATTACACTTTATGTAATTCTTGGAAAATACTTAATGATGTAGAATGATCTCTACTTGTTGGCACCAGAAAACCCATCTCAATTAATGTAGTGGGAGACATTAAGATGTCCATAAAAAATAATTGTTATTTAATGCTGAATATGGTGTTTTTAGTACCATAGGAGAAATTCAATTTCTCTAACTTTATTACTAATAAAATGTTCATATAGTATGAATATTTTAGTACTAAATTTTTATTTTCAAAATTTTTTGAAAAGTTCAGCCGAAAAATAAGAATAATTTGTATGTGTTAAATTGTTAACATATAAAATACTACACAGTGAGATATTCAGGATTATAGATTCCAGAATATAAAGACAAATTATATTCTCCTAAAATATGATACCCGTCTTTGGCATTCAAGATTGATTCTGATCAATTTGAATAAAAAGACTACTACGAAGTGATTCTCTAAATGTTAGAGTTAATTACTTTATATGTCTTAAGATCTTGCCTTTCATGCAAGATAATCCATAGGTTTTTGTTGGAAAAGTCTACAGGCCAAAGAACACTGATGAATATTTCATATCACTCTAGCTGATGATTATTCAAGAAATAAGTATCGTAACCTAATGCAACATAAGTCTGAATATTTTGAAAAGTTCAAGGAATATAAGACTCAAGTTGAAGGTCAATTAGGTAAATCTATCAAAACACTATGATCAGATCACAGTGAAAAGTACAGGAACGTTATGTACTAAGACTAATTGATAGAAAGTGAGATTTTATCTCAACTCTAGCACAAAGTACAATTGTGTGAAATTGTGCTGTAAGAGGAGAAACAAGACCTTGTTAGACATGGTCAGAACAATAAAGAATTACACGCCATTATAAGACTCTTGTTAGGATATACAATATAGATTGTATAGTGAACATGATTCTATCTGAAAGGTGTCCATGAGACAACTTTGAGATTATAGAAGAGTAGTAAAGTTAGTTTACAACCCTTCGATTTTTGAGAGTTTTAAGCATACATGCTGAAACTTGAATATGTTCAATAGTGTTGAAAAGTTGGTTCCAAGTGAAGCCACTAAATAGTTAACAAAAGTTGTTAACAATTTAATTACATTGGATAGTCAAATGGATCCTAGTCATGAATTGGATAAGCCTCATCGTAGTGGGAGAGTTATGAGATGACCCAACTGTTACAAGAGCTTATATGAAGCCTTAATTGTCGTATTAGATGACAAAATGTAGGGCTTCTTGACCTCAAAGTTGAAATGAGGGTCAATGACAAAGACTAGTAGACCAAAGTCATAAATCTCGAGATAGAGTAGATGTACTCATCTTTATCTAGAACTTGTAGATATTCGTGATAGGGTAAAACCCATAGGTTTTGAATATATCTACAAAAGTAAAAGATTTGTAAATAAGAAGGTACAGACCTTCAAAATAAGACTAATGACAAATATAGATGGAGAAAGTAAACTATGAATAAACTTTCTCATTTGTTGTCATATTAGAGTATAAAAGCATTTCCTAATTCATAGTTGCATATGAGATATGTCAAGTGAAGGTTTAAGAAATCTTTTTTTGAAAAGAAGTCTTAAAGAATGCATTTACAAATCAATTACATGAGTTCAATTTCAAAAATCAAAAGCAAAAGGTTTGCAAGCAGTAAAGGTTCATTTATGAAATGAATTTGATCACTAGATTTTTGAATGTAAGGTTTGATAAAAGTATCAAAAACTATGACTTTGAATAAATATTAATGATATTGTATAGAAAAGAAAATCATTAATTACTTAGTGTAATTTTCTCATATTTTATGTGGATGACTTATTACCCATTGTGAATGTTGTAAGATTTGAATCCAACATAAAATGTTGACTACCTAACCAATTCCAAATGAATGATTTAAATTACTGGGTATGTCCTAAAATAGAGTTTTCGAGGACAAAATGTTATTTATGTCCCACACATCTTATATTGACAAAATTGTTGTCAAGTATATGATGTAGTACTTCAAAAAATGATAATGTATCATTCTTACATGAAGTTTAGATTGTCTAAGGAATAGTGTCCTAAGACATTTCAAAATGTTGAGAACATAAGATTGACTATCTACGTTTGAGTGGGAGAAAATCTAATGTACACTTGAGACATGACATTTCACAGTAAAATTGGTTAGCATTTATTAGTTAACCCAATGGTATGACCATTGCACGAAAACATAAAAACTTTTCTCAAAATATCTATGGATAAATTGAGAAATTATATTTTTGTGTATGAGGTTAAAGATTTGATCTTTACGAGATGCACTGGTTTTAACAAAGATTTATGGAAATCTATGTTTACCCTAGATGATGGAGTATGGTATGCAAGTTAAATGTTCTTACTTATGAAGTAAAGAACTTGCATAACTCAAATAATTTCTTATTGGTCTGAAAGATGTTTCAGATATAGTTAAGCCTAAAACGTTTTATGTAATGGCTAAACTTAAGAAACTTAGATAACATCAATACATAGGGTATCCTGAGAGAGAAAGAATCGTGGTAGGACCAAGATGACTTTTAATTGACAGTCGTTTTGATCTATATAAAAAGACTTTCCAGGCTAAAGTGTTTGAAAGCCACCTAGAATGTCTAGGATTATGAGACATGTCTAGTCTTCACTAGGGCAAGTGGGAGAACATGTTGGGTGTAGAGTATGCCCTAGGATACATGTCTCACCGGCTTTAGTGCAAGTGGGAGATTGTTGGGATTTATGCCCTAAAGCCTCGTAATTAATTAATAATTATTTGATAATTATTTTATTATTAATATTTGCAATTTATAATATTCATTATATAAATAAAATCCAAGGTTATTAGTGTAATCTTGAACTGTATGTAGTTGACATACGGGAGGATCATGTTCAAGTAATAACCTAAAGGGTCTATAGTATATGGATAAGGTTGGGTGCCTTATCCTGGTAACACTATTGATACGACCCACTTTGTAATTGTTACAAATGATTTGATCCAAATCATTCATGTAGAGACATGTGAGTGGGGGTATCCTATACAATGAGTTTGTATAAGACTGGACCACGAAATATATAATCTCTCTTTATAAATCCGTTATTTGAGAAGATTAATATTTCACAGGATGATCATATGTGACTCGATCTTAATCCTGAGTGAGTTATGAACTCCTGCCTGTGAGGGCTCGTCCTTTGATTTGTATGGGTGAGAATGACCTTTATAGCCGATTCAATAAGCCTACCATTTTGGGGACTTGACCAAATAGGGAGTTGGGAACATAAGTTTCACAAGATGGAATTCACTTCTTCCCTATAGGGAAAGTAGATGAGTAGTTTCCTTAAGTGCTGATTTCGGGACTTGAACAATGGGGCCCCACCCTCTCACTGGCCCGAGAGGGACATGGTTTATGGTTGGATCATAAACAAGTTGTTCATTAGAGAATCAGTGGTACTTAAGGTATAAGATGTAATTACAGGGGTAAAACGGACTTTTGACCCAGCTGTAATTACGAACAACTCGTGAAGGATCGACTTGCATGTAATGGTTATATCCATGGACACAACTTGTCTTACAGTGCATAAGAGTGCAACTCTAGGCCTATAGTGGAGTGACCTAGAGTTAATGAATGAAAGTCAATTAATTAATGAGTTTAATTAATTAATTTTGTATCATTGGAGCTTATAAATCTGTAGGTCCATAAGGTCCCCTTGCTAGCTCATAGTAACACTAAAAGGATCAATTTAGTTGAAAGAAAATTTGAAATATTCAAATTAATATTTAATATATTTGATATATTAAATGTAGAAGAGTAAAATATATTTATTGTATTTGATACATTAAATATTAGAGGAAATAGTTTATGTATATGATACATTAATATTAAAAACTATATACTTATGTTATTTGAATGTGATTCAAATTGGTTTAAAGTATATTATAAAAGATTAATTTTATAATATTTGAATAAGATTCAAATAAATATAAAATACATATTTTAATATATTAGATATTAAAATGTATTTTATAAAATAAAATTAATTCCTAAAAGTCTTACTATAAATAAGACATTTAGGTTTAGCCAAAGGGTTGGCCAAAAACACACCACTCACCTCTGCAGAGAAAATTGTTCTCTCATTCTTTCAAAGAGCTCCCACAAGCCTTGATCCCGTGTTCGAGTCATAGCGAGGAAGATCTCGTGGAAGAAGAAACACAAGAAGATGATTGATCTTCAAAGGTAATTGTACATATGCTTAACTTATTTTTTAGTTTAATTCTAAACAAAACAAAAATCGATTCTAATTGCTTCCGCTGCGGGGAATGAAGAGTTCATTCCCTCCATCTACAACAACCATCTAATGCTTCTCAAACATGCAATTGCTAAGGCATGTCAAGTTGAATATTTAATTTCATAATCAATATAACACTTATATCGATTATGCTCTTAAACATACAACTCCTAATTCATAATCAATATAACAGTTATATCGGTTCTTTGAATTAAGCATGCATCCTCTACATTATAACACTTATAACATACAAAATGCATCTAATGTTGGATGTTTAATTTCATAATTAATATAACACTTATATCAATTATTATATTAAGCAAACAACATCTAATTCATGAATTAATATAACTCTTATATTAATACTCATGAATAAAACATGCATTCTATACATTATAACACTTATAACCTACAATATGCAGAAAAACAGGGCAACCTATGTTGTATGTTTTAATTTCATAATTAATATAACACTTATATCAATTATTCTATTAAACTAACAACATCTGATTCATGAATTAATATAACTCTTATATTAATACTCATGAATTCCCAAATATGCATACTATATATTATAACACTTATAACATATTTTCAATGCATGAAGCATGCTTCCTACGGTGTGATATTAAATCTATATGTCATACTTTATGCACATATAAACATGGATTTAATTAAAACAAACATTCGCAATGCATAATTAATTAAACACACTAAAGTGAATCGGTTTTAGCATCAAGCAAACAATAACTAATTTATTACTAGTTTGAACAACAAGCTAAGTCTTTAGCGGACTTCGAACTCTTCGTACCGCCTTGGACTAGCTTGCTCCTCCGAACACTTTGGTAATAGGATTTTCGAATATCCTATAAATTTCGGGGTGTCGAGTCCCGCCAAAATAACATTTATAATACCGCTACAATTGAGCTTTGCAGCTAGTGGTAGTCGGGTCGATCCGCAGGGAACCTAAATTATTTTCTCCTAATTAATTTCTATTTCATTTTTAATTAACTAAAGCAAAAACGATAAAGTAAAACATTAAAGTAAAGGGGGGATTTGCTAACGGCAAAATAAAAGAAAAGCATAAAAGTAGCTAACGGAAAATTAAAACTAATTACATGTGCTCCTAATTTTAAGGTTCGGGGTTGACCTTGATGCGACTCGATTCATTGAGATTCAAACATACTTAGCAAAAGCATAATTAAACACATAAACGGTTGCCCGACAACCCTGAAGCAACCGACCACATGGAAATTAGCAAGAGTTGTCAATTCTAACTAAACAGTGCTACTAATTAACTCGGATTGATCAGTTCTAAATTAACTAAAGCAATAACTAGCATTTTATGACGAACATTCAATTAGACACTCTAAATGCTAGGCGATTACCCGGCACCCATGAAGCAATCAACATTCAGAACATCTAAAATGATACTTCGATTTGTTTTACTCCTCTGTGTTACTAATGCGATTAGGAGAGGCACGACATCACTAATCTATAACGTTAGAACATGCTAGAAATTGAGATCGTCAGTCTACCAATCTAACACATTCATAAATTAAGCAAGAGAGAGTAAATGCCCAATCAGTCATGCTAAGCTCGAAATTAAAGATCTAAAACCCTCCTGAATCGCATCAAATTTAACCCCTAACCTCAAATTAGAGCACTTACCTTGCTCGAGATGAAAATAAAGCTAAATAAATCAAGTCCTTGCTTTGATATAGAAGAAAAGGGGAGAAAACCCCAAGAATCTAGAGAGAAAACGCTAAAAATAAAGCCAAATAAAGCCAAACTCGAGAGTGAATGACCTAAAAAACGCTAAAAAATGGGTTTTATACAGTCGGAGCGTCGAGACCCTACTGCATTCCCCTACACCACCAAACATGCTTTTGCTTTGATATAGGGTCTGTGCCTGAGGAAAAATAACGAAAATTCTGCATTCCCCTGGTCTCAAACTCTGACCAGTCATTCTACTAAGGTTCCTCTACACCACCAAACTACTAATCACAATTGAAATAATATTTGATTAGTTAATTTATATGGTATAAACGCTTAAAACGATTAATCATTATTATCCACTAAAATATTCTTTTAAGCCCTTAACTAATGCAATGGTCTGATTTACCCCTAAGCAATTAATTTCCACAAAATATAAATATTAAACACAATTAATTACTTAATTCACAAGATTTAGGAGCTAAATATTAGCACTTTTGGAGTGCTATCAAAACCCCCAACCTAAATCTTGCTAGTCCTCGAGCAAGGAAAACTCTAAATTAGCTCCTAAGGACTATACATGCATGCTTCTAACTCAAATCTCGATGCTTTAAGAATCAAGGCATTTACATAAACAAGTCAGCAATCGATCGCATGCACTTAATCAATAAACATGTCAAAAAATAACTATTACTACCCTACGTGTGTGTGTGATAGCTAACTTCTCCTAAACCATGCAAGCTCGGAAAAACAACATGCTACAATTCATTTTGTTTTCCCCCTACTTCTAGCATTGAAGAACAGTCTATAGCTTAATCACATCAGAGAGAGCAACAAATTAAGAGGCCTAAAACATTTTCTCATTCTTTTTCTTTTGAGTACTTTGTACTCTTTATTTTGGTTCTTTGAACCCAACACTTTATTTATTTTTTTTTCCTTCCCCGAAAAGCCTACCATGTCAAGCTTAGGCCTTAAACTTCATATTTTTAAGGACTAACACTCACTTCTTTAATGCACATTTAAGAAGGAGGAGCGCCTTAGGAGAAATTTTTAAACATGCTTTTTCTCTTTTTTTTTTTATTAGGCTAATAGCTTTGCTAACTCGATTAACCTATTACAAACTCTCATGCAACAAGCTTCCCTAGGGGTGCCTTTCGGGGTGACAACAAGAAATCATGCAACATGTTGTCAATCTAAGCCTACGGAGTCTAAGAGAAGTTGCTAAGTGCTCTTTAGATGCAAGAGAGCAACATAATTTTTTTTTAAAATTTTTGACATGAACTCAATCAGTGCAAACAACTTCATGCTTATCCATACATGCAAATAGGAAGATTCTAAAAATATTTCCTAGATCATCATAATTAGAAAGCATGCAAACAGAGTCCAAAGCACTTCAAATTCAGAATCTCCACAGCTCAACAACTACACATGAATCCAACAGACAACCATCTCCACCCCCATCCTTCAAAAGATACATAGTCTTCTATGTATCCATCCATCAGATAAAGCAATTAAAATTACAAAATTAAAGGGAACAGAAAACCTCCCCTGAATTTCGCGAGGTGGGTGGTTGGAGTAGCGCGGTCTTTGCCCATTATCTTGGTCATTAGGCCAAACCACTACAAAAGAAAGCAAACAACAAAAAGGAAAAACAAACAAATAAAATCTAACTAAGAGAAATTAAATGGTTCCCCGGCAAGGACGCCAATTTTGGTAATAGGATTTTGGAATATCCTATAAATTTCGGGGTGTCGAATCCTGCCAAAATAACATTTATAATACCGCTACAACTGAGCTTTGAAGCTAGTGGTAGTCGGGTCGATCCGCAGGGAACCTAAATTATTTTCTCCTAATTAATTTATATTTGCTTTTTAATTAACTAAAACAAAAACGATAAAGTAAAACATTAAAGTAAAGGGGGGATTTGCTAACGGCAAAATAAAAGAAAAGCATAAAAGTAGCTAACGGAAAATTAAAACTAATTACATGTGCTCCTAATTTTAAGGGTCGGGGTTGACCTTGATGCGACTTGATTCATTGGGATTCAAACATACTTAGCAAAAGCGATAAAGTAAAACATTAAAGAAAAGCATAAAGTAAAACATTCTCCTAATTAATTTATATTTGCTTTTTAATTAACTAAAACAAAAACGATAAAGTAAAACATTAAAGTAAAGGGGGGATTTGCTAACGGCAAAATAAAAGAAAAGCATAAAAGTAGCTAACGGAAAATTAAAACTAATTACATGTGCTCCTAATTTTAAGGGTCGGAGTTGACCTTGATGCGACTTGATTCATTGGGATTCAAACATACTTAGCAAAAGCATAATTAAACACATAAACGGTTGCCCGGCAACCCTGAAGCAACCGACCACATGAAAATTAGCAAGAGTTGTCAATTCTAACTAAACAGTGCTACTAATTAACTCGGATTGATCAGTTCTAAATTAACTAAAACAGTAACTAGCATTTTATGACGAACATTCAACTAGACACTCTAAATGCTAGGCGATTACCCGGCAACCCTGAAGCAATCAACATTCAGAACATCTAAAATGATACTTCGATTTGTTTTACTCCTCTGTGTTACTAAGGCGATTAGGAGAGGCACGACATCACTAATCTACAACGTTAGAACATGCTAGAAATTGAGATCGTCAGTCTACCAATCTAACACATTCATAAATTAAGCAAGAGAGAGTAAATGCATAATCAGTCATGCTAAGCTCGAAATTAAAGATTTAAAACCCTCATGAATCGCATCAAATTTAACCCCTAACCTCAAATTAGAGCACTTACCTTGCTCGGGATGAAAATCAAGCTAAATAAATCAAGTCCTTGCTTTGATATAGAAGAAACTGGGAGAAAACCCCAAGAATCTAGAGAGAAAACGCTAAAAATAAAGCCAAACCCGAGAGTGAATGACCTAAAAAACGCTAAAAAAAATGGGTTTTATATAGTCGGAGCGTCGAGACCCTACAGGCAGCGTCTCTGTGCCTGAGGAAAAATAACAAAAATTCTGCATTGCCCTAGTCTCGAACTCTGGCCAATCATTCTACCAAGGTTCCCCTGCACCACCAAACTACTAATCACAATTAAGATAATATTTGATTAGTTAATATATATGGTATAAACGCTTAAAACGATTAATCATTATTATCCACTAAAATATTCTTTTAAGCCCTTAATTAATGCAATGGTCTGATTTACCCCTAAGCAATTAATTTCCACAAAATATAAATATTAAACACAATTAATTACTTAATTCGCAAGACTTAGGAGCTAAATATTAGCACTTTTGGAGTGCTATCACACTTCGGCCAATTTCTCTTCGAGCTTCTCTTTGTACCGCCCAAAACGAGTTTGAACTTGCACCGAGCATTTCGGCGAGCTCAAAAACTCGAGCTTCTTTCACAAAGAAACCTATATGGACTCTAATGACTCTAAAGAAGACAAACTCTTCAACACACATTAAAGCCCATACCTTCTCGGGCAATTACAAATAATGAAATTCAAACAGAAATAATGCCAAAACCGATATTCACTTTAGACGTCCATTCAGAAAGAATTTCTAAATTAAAATAGCCACCAACTTAAATTGATGCAAATTGAGTTGATCAAAATATTCTCTAATACCAATTGATGGAGCGTATCACGTTGCGGAAGCGATTTTGGATCGATGATACTCTAATTTCATCAATTTAACAAATAGAAAACATGCTCAAACAACGAAAATACAAGAAATTAGAAAACATACCCTTGTTGTTCTAAATGTTTTTCGTGTTCTGCCGCTCGTTCCTCGTCACGAACTCTTCCGGCCTCTTCTCACGAACGCCCCGAGGACCACCCCAGGTAGTCCCGCTATCCTCGGCGCCGTGCAACAGAGTTGTGGGACTCCTTTACAAGAGAAAAGAAAGGAAAAAGAAGAGGAAGAAGAAAGGTCTGAAGGCTGAGGGCGGGTAATCGATTTTCCGAAAACTGACTTTTTTGCACATGAATCCTATTCATGTTTTAGACCCTTCCCATATTTAAATGATACTTAAATATGTCCATCATTCTTCCAAAAACCGAATTTGAACATTTCCAATTCTTTTTATTTTCCTTTTCTCTTATACTGTTGCATTGCGTTATTCGAGCTAGCCAGGAGAACTTAAAGGACCTACAGATCATGAGCTCCAACGATACGAGATTATCCGGTTAAAACTCTTTTAACCGAACTAATCAACATTCGTTAACCCCGAAGACTCCACTATAGTCCGAGGGTTTCACTCTCCTCACTGTAGATATATTATGTCCTCTGATATAACCATCACGGGAAAGTCGACCCTTCACAGGTTGTTCGTAATCACAGCTGGGTCATTTTAAACCGTTTAACCCCTGCATTACGTCTTGTTCCTTAAGTACCATTGACACCTCTAATGAACAAATGATCTGTGGTCCAACCAACAGGTCATTTAACTCTCACATCTCATAAGAGTGTGAGCGCTCATTGTTCAAGCCCCGAAGTCAGCTATTAAGGGAACAACCTATCTAATAACTCTGAAGAGCGGGTTAGGAGTGAACTCCAAACTTGCTGTACTATGTCCCCAACTACCTATTCGACTTTATCCCCAAGATGGTAGGCTTATTGAGTCTGCGCTTATCGACCACTCTCACCCGTGCAAGTCAAAGGATACTTTCGAATAAGCAGGAGTTCATAGCGAGCTTAGGATTAAGATCGAGTTACCTAGGTGGTAGTTAACTTTTGTACGTTCACACTTCGGGGTGTCAAATCCTGCCAAAATATTATTTATAAACTGATTATACCGAACTAACTTGTAGTTAGTGATAACCGGGTCGATCCACAGGGAGCCATCTATAATCTTAGTTTAATTGAATTGAATTTGCAATGATAAAAACATGGGGGTTTGCTTTGGGAAAAACACTAACATGAACTGAATTAAGCTAACGGAAATTTTAAACGGGAAGCATAAAATTGACAAGTATGCTTGATTAGTAAGTGTCGGGATTGATCTAATGTACTTGGGTTCATCGATTAACAAGAAAAATAGCTAAGACGCTTCATGCACACAAAATTCCTTGTCCCTCTCGGGACCAAAACATCCCAAAGATTTAATTAGAAACAGAAAATTCTAATTAAACATGCACGCTAATTAATCTAAGTTCACGAGTCCTAAATTAATTAACGAACAGTAACGGGTACCATTGAGACGAATTAATCCTAAAACTAATTCGATTTGTCTCTTAATCTTAAGCCCGTCGTGAGAACGTTAATCAACTCCTACCCCCAACTGTCACTTGGGCTCGAATTGATTAGCCACGAGCTAGACCTTTGCTACTATGCATTAAAGCTTGTCAGGAATTAACACTAGCCGACTAACATGCGTAACAAATTAAGGCGTCACTACTAATCGGAAAGGCAAGTCATTCGTTCATAATACAGACTAAGAGATGCAAGAAATTCATTCAAACATGCTAAACATTTCAATTAAGCACAAATCTCACCTAATACAAAAGATAAACAATCCCTAAACTTAACTAATCAATCACAAACCTCTAGCTATCCATGGAGAAGAAGTTCTTCCAAGCATCCATGGAGGTTGTCCACATTATACAGCCCAAAAGGGAGAAGAAAACCAGAAAAATGGGAGAAAAACGGCAATCCCGAGGGGGATAATGAATAGTGAATGACCTAAATTTGGAAAATGGGGTTTTATACCCAAATCTGCGTCAGACAAGTGCCTAGGAGCCATAAGTAAGTGCCTAGGCGCTGCACACTATGCAATCGAAGAACGCGCGCGCATCGCGACAGTGCCTAGGCGCCGTGCTCTCAGGTCTGGAATAATGACGGGCGCAGGGGCGCTGCGCGCTGGGTCTGAGAGGTTTTCGGGCGTAGGGGCGCTTCGCGCTGGGTCTGGGAGGTTCTTGGGCACAGGGGCGCTGCGCGCTGGGTCTGGGAGGTTCTCGGGCGTAGGGGCGCTGTGCGTTCTGTCCTGATGCATTCGTTGGGCGCCTAGGCGCTGCGCGCCAACGCCAATGCTCTAACCTCTCGGGTTTGGCCTTCATTTCTTCAATTCTTCATCTCAAGGCTCCTCCTTTGCATTCTTCTAATCCCGAGTACTTCCCAAAGCTCCTCAAATTCCCGATTTAGCTCCAAGACTTGCAATTGGACTTCCCGAGCTCTTTACCGCGAATCACCTATAAAAGGGGCAATTAACAATCATTAAGCACGGTAATTAGCAGATAATAGGGACTTATAAATAACTCTATTTTAGAGCTATCAAAATACCCCCAACCTAAATCTTGCTATTCCTCGAGCAAGACTACACTGAATTATCACCACAGATAAAATTTGCATGCTATCGACTCTAACCTCAATGCTTTAAAGATCAAGGCATTTACAACAAAAAGAGAGCATTCGAATGCATGCACTGATTAAGAACATTTCAAAAATTTAACTGTTACTCCCCTAAGTGCGTGTGTGTTTAGCAAACATATTCTAGTTCACATAGACCCGGAAAAACTTTAAGCAACCTTACATCTCGTTTTCCCTCTACTTCTAGCAATAAAGAACAGTCTATCGGCTTTTCAGCAATCAAGAGAGTAACAAATTAAAAGACCTAAATTTTCTTTTTCTTGAGTACTTTGTACTCTTTATTTCTTTTGAACCATTATTTTTTTACATTTTTTTCTTTCTTTTGTTTCTCCAAGAGAGCCTAACATGTCAAGCTTGTCTTCGTTCTAGCTTACCTGCAGTTTCACTGCACAATATATCTGACTACGGGCAAGCTTCACATTTTTAAGGACTAATGCTCACTTTTAGTCGTGAATCTAAGAAGAAGGAGCACCTCAAGAGCTTTTATTTTCATGCTTGTTTTTTTTTATTAGGCGATAGCTTCGCTATAACTCGATTAACTCATTACAACCCATCATGCATCACGCCTTCCCTAGGGGTGCCTTTCGGGGTGACAACAAGAATTCAAGCTACATAAAGCAATTCTAAGCCTACAGAGTCCAGAATAAGACGCTACGTGCTCGACAAATGCAAGGGAGCAACAAATTTTTTTTTTTAAATTTTTCAAAAAATGCTCAATTAACGCATACAATCTCATGCTTTTCCTATTATGCAACTACGAAGATTTTAAAAGCATATCTTAGATTGTCCTCATCGAACAACATGCAAATTCAGACTACGACACTTCAAATTCAGAGAATACCCGTGCTCGACAACTACACAGAAGTCCACAGGCAAACCACCCCCAGCCTTAGAGAGATGCATTGTCCTCAATGCATCAACCATCATATAAAGCAATAAATGAGAAAAATTAGGGAACACGAAAACTTCCCTGATCTATGAAAGGTTGGCGGAGAAAGAGCGCTTGGCAAGAGATTTTTTAATTTATAAAATTCTCTATGTTCGGGTTGTCGAGACCCGCCAAAATAACATTTATAAATCCGATACTACAGAGCTTTGCAGCTAGTGGTAGTTGTTGCGTGCTCAGTGTGTGTGTAAATTAGATGCGAAGAGCACTCAGATCATGCAAGTATACATGGTCTGCAGCAAGTGATAAGTATATTTTATATCGTTTTCCCACAGAGATTTGATTAAGTTTATGCCAAGTACAGATTGATTGAAGGAAAATGTAACCGGTGACAAAATGTTTTGATTGGGTTGCTGAAATAACGACAGAACATACAAAATGCAGAAACAAGTAAATAGCGAAAATGCTGAAATAATAACAACTTGCAGAATAGAAAATAGTATTGCGGGTTTCGCAATACTTTTGCAGCGCGCTGGGTCTGGGAGGTTCTCGGGCGCAGGGGCGCTGCGCGTTCTGTCCTGATGTATCCGTTGGGCGCCTAGGTGCTAACCTCTCGGGTTTGGCCTTTATTTCTTCAATTCTTCATCTCAAGGCACCTCCTTTGCACTCTTCTAATCTCGAGTACTTCCCAAAGCTCCTAAATTTCCCGATTTACCTTCGAGACTTGCAATTGGACTTTCCGAGCTCTTTACTGCGAATCACCTATAAAAGGGGCAATTAACAATCATTAAGCACGGTAATTAGCCGATAATAGGGACTTATAAATAGCTCTATTTTAGAGCTACCACTAGGCCATCATATGAAAATGTCGGTCTCATCAGTAAACGGTGTTATAAAGAGAGAGCGACATATGTCGCGGTTCGGTCTTATGCAAACTCTTTGCAAAGGACGCCCTCACTCGCACATCACCATGTGAAACGATTCAGATCACATCGTTTTGTACAATACAAAGTGAGCCGCATCCTATAGTGTTACCAGGATAAGGTACCCAACCTTATCCGTATACTATAGACCGTTTTGACTGACTACTCGAGCCTAATCCACAATCATGTCATACATGAGGCTCAAGTACTCATATTCAGCCATGAGTGTTGGTCATTGATATAAGTTAACCTAAACACGTTTCACTTTATTCCAGTAAACTCTTTTATTGAATAAAACTAATAACTCTTTATTCTAAATAGAATATTTACAAACATAACAATTTACAAACCACGAGTTTTAGGACATAAAACCCAACATTTAATTCTTTAAAGATTTTCATATAGATCATTATCAACATATCCATATATATAAATATGTTGTGACTACGTCCATAAGATGCATGTCAAGCTTTTCATACACAGTCATGCTAATTAGATATCTCAATGTTAATGCATCCACCACAGAAGAATTTGTCTCGCCATAATCAATACCAGAACTTTGCGAGAATCCTTGTGCAATAAGTCTCGCTTTATATCTTGTGATCTCATTCTTTTCATTCCTTTTACATATACAAATACTCATTTGTATCCCACAAGTTGTACACCTTCAAGTGTAAAGACTATAGGTCAAAAAATTTCATGATTTGAAAGTGAGCGTAAATTTGCTTGAATTGCTTCTTTTCATATAAGTCCATCATTTCTATGTCGACATTCTTCGACAAATCTAGGTTCAAAATCCTCATTTTCATGAATAATGTCGTAAGCAACATTGTAAGCAAAAATGTTGTCAACAACTATATCATCCTCTTTTGCAAAAAAAAAAAAAAAAAACTATATCATCCTAGTGATAGAGCGTAAAACGCTGCGGAAGCGATTTTGGATCGTTGATACTCTAATTTCATCAATTTAACAAATAGAAAACATGCTCAAACAACGAAAATAAGAAATTAGAAATACATACCCTTGTAGTTCAGATTTCTTCAAGTCTGTCGGCCGTTCCTTGTCACAAACTCTTTGGGCTTCTTCTCACGGACGCCTCGAGGACCACCTCCAGTAGTCCCGCTATCCTCGGCGCCAAGCAACGAAGTTGTGAGACTCCGTTAACAAGAGAAAAGAAAGAAAATGAAAGGAGATGGAAGAGGAATGGCTGAGGGGCCTTGAGTCTTGTGACGAACACATAAAAAACCGAAGGCATAAGCTTATCATAACAAAACTCAAATTTGAGTTTGTCAAAACAAGTACCCCAATCTGCACTTTCAATTTGAATATATATATATATATATATATATATATATATATATATATATATATTATCTTTTAAAAATTATTTCTTAATTAATTTTAAATAATAATAAATATTTTATTTATTAAACTTTTTAATAAATAATATATATATATATATATATATATATATATATTAATTAATTGAACATTATTTAATTCAATATCAAATATTAATTAAATAATATGGCTAATCCCGATTTTTCGAAAAATCGAGATTTTGCACATGAATCGTATTCATGTTTTAGACCATTCCCATATTCAAATCATATTTAAATATGTCCATCATTCTTCCAAAAACCAAATTTGATCAATTCAAATTCTTTTTCTTTTCTCGTATATTGTTGCACGGCGTTATTCGAGCTAGCCATGAGAACCTAAAAGACCTACAGATCATGAGCTCCAACGATACAAGATTATCCAGTCAAAACTCTTTCAACCGAACTAATCAACATTCATTAACCCCCGGAGACTCCACTATAGTCCGAGGGTTGCACTCTCCTCACTGTAGATATATTATGTCCTCTTGATATAACCGTCATGGGCAAGTCGATCCTTCACAAGTCGTTCGTAATCACAGCCGGGTCGTTTACACCGTTTAACCCCTGCATTACTTCTTGTTCCTTAAGTAACTCTGACACCTCTAATGAACAATTGATTATATTTCATATATATATATATATATATATATATATATATATATACATACATATATATAAACCAAGTGTGCATGTAAGACACTACCAAGTGTGCATGTAAGACACCCAAGTGTGCATGTAAGACACTACCAAGTGTGCATGTAAGACACTTTATTTTTTTTTATATATATATATATATATATATATATATATATATATATATATATATTATCTTTTAAAAATTATTTCTTAATTAATTTTAAATAATAATAAATATTTTATTTATTAAACTTTTTAATAAATAATATATATATATATTAATTAATTGAACATTTTAATTAATTAATATTATTTAATTCAATATCAAATACTAATTAAATAATATGGCTAATCCCGATTTTTCGAAAAACCGAGATTTTGCACATGAATCGTATTCATGTTTTAGACCATTTCCATATTCAAATCATATTTAAATATGTCCATCATTCTTCCAAAAACCGAATTTGATCAATTCAAATTCTTTTTCTTTTCTCGTATATTGTTGCATGGCGTTATTCGAGCTAGCCATGAGAACCTAAAAGACCTACAGATCATGAGCTCCAACGATACAAGATTATCCAGTCAAAACTCTTTCAACCGAACTAATCAACATTCATTAACCCCCGGAGACTCCACTATAGTCCGAGGGTTGCACTCTCCTCACTGTAGATATATTATGTCCTCTTGATATAACCGTCATGGGCAAGTCGATCCTTCACAGGTCATTCGTAATCACAGCCGGGTCGTTTACACCGTTTAACCCCTGCATTACTTCTTGTTCCTTAAGTAACTCTGACACCTCTAATGAACAATTGATCAGTGGTCCAACCAACAGATCAGATCCCTCTCTTGCCAAGGAGAGGGTGGGCGCCCATTGTTCAAGCCTTAAAGTTAGCTATTAAGGGAACAACCTATCTACTAACCCTGAAGAGTAGGGGTGGCCATCGGTCGGTCGGAATCGGTTTTGGGCGAAAACCGCCGCCGACCACCGATAGGTCGGTTTCCGTCGGTCGGTTTCCGACGGTTTAAGAAAGGTTAGTGACGCCGGCCGCCAACCACACGGTCGGACGGTCGGTTTTGGTCGGTTTTCGAATTTCCGGCGAACTGAAAAACGATGATGTTGAAGAAAACTTAAAAAAAGAGGATGTTGGAAGAAAAGAGAAAAGAAAGAAAAAAAATGGAGAATAACGAAAGAGGAAGATGAAGAGTTAAGAGAGAAAGATGAAGAGTTAAGAGAGAAAGATTGTTGGAAATTGGAATGAGAGGAAGAGAGAGAATGATAATTAAAGTGGAGAGAGAGTAAATGGCATGGGGAAGGTAAAAAGAGAGAAAAAAGAGGAGATGTGAGTTGTGATTTGATAGATTAATAAAAATATTAATAAACATATATATAAATTTTAGGCATTTACGTGAATCAAGGCATAGAAAACTTCAATATTTTTAAACAAAACGAAAATTTCGGTCGGTCGGTCGGAATTCTGATTTTGGCCACTCCGACCGACCGAACGTCGGTTTTTTTAATACAGAAAACCGACCCCGACCGAACAGCTCTCTAAACCGACCAAATGATGTCGGTTCGGTCGGTTTCGGTCGGTTGGTCGGTTTTTCGGTTTCATTTGTCCACCCCTACTGAAGAGCGGGTTTAGGAGTGAACTCCATCTTGCTGTACTATGTCCCCAGCCACCTGTTCGAGTTTATCCCCAAGATGGTAGGAATATTGAGTCGGCGCTAATGGGCCACTCTCACCCGTGCAAGTCAAAGGATACTCTCGAATAAATAGGAGTTCATAGCGAGCTCAGGATTAAGAAAGAGCGATTTAATTTCGCGGCTCAGTCTTATGCAAACTCATTGCATATGACGCCCTCACTCGCACATCTCAATGTGAAACGATTCGGATCACATCGTTTTGTACTATACAAAGAGAGTCGCATCCAATAGTGTTACCAGGATAAGGTACCCAGCCTTATCCGTATAGTATAGACCGTTTTGACTGTCTACTTGAGCCTGATCCACAATGATGTCATACATGAAGCTCAAGTACTCAACCTTCGCCATGGGAGTTGGTCATTAGTATAGGATAAACTAAACACGTTTCACTTTATTCAATAAACTCTTTTACTGAATAAAACTTAATAACTCATTATTTCTAAATAGAGAACTTACAAACACAACTGTTTACAAACTACAAGTTTTAGGACATAAAACCCAACAAACTCCCACTTGGACTAAAACGTCTGTGGTGTACATGTTGGTCGAGAAAACTAAAATATCACATATTTAAGGTTTTCTCACACTGTCATATTCAACAACTCAAGAGCCCTAAACTCTTTAGGTGTCTCTCAAACACTTTAGCCATGAAAGACTTAGTAAACTTATCAGCATGAATTGCTGCGAGGCTTTCCATGTGACCGTCACATCTCCTCACTGCACTAACCACGAGCTCAACTTATAAACTTTTGCTGCTGTACAAGCTGCAACAAGACTTAGCTACTACCGAGGAATCAACAATACAACTCTTGTATTCTACTCTTTCTTTGCATTGGGACAAGAAATTTAAACCGCACTTACTGACAGCTCCCACTGCATAGCTGATATCAGGTCATGTATCTAAAAAGACATACGTTTGACTACCGATATATAAACACATTGGGATAACGTCTCATATCCTCAACATTTGAGGTGTGTCAGGAAACAATTTCAAGAGACAATTGAATTCCTAATCTGAAAAGTACCTTACCTTTCATTCGGAATTCAACATCGAATATTGACAACACTTTGTCAATACAAGATTTTTAGAAACAACACTAGCGGTTTGTTATTACGACTCAAATCAACCTGAATCCTTAGAACAAACTAAGCCTACCTCCAAATCAACTATTTGGGTATGGGTCACTAGTCTATGCTTATTTGTCAGAAAAGAATCCTACATCATTTTCAATGATTACGACATAAACTACGAAAACAAATTATGGAAGCTACAACATTGACTAAACACTTGTCAAACAAGGTTTATCAAACTATTGTTCAAAGCCTTAAGATTTGATCACCATATCAAATCTTATAATTCAGGATAAATATGCTTACTCCAATTCATAAATGAATTGAATAAGATGACAACCATTTGCTCTTTGTCCTCGAATTATGAATCTATCTGGTTGAGACTTATAGATACTCAGATCATGATAGCGATTCTGCAGAAAGGCAGTCTTGACATCCACTTGCCTTATTCTATCAAGATAGAAGATGACAATGGATAAGAGTAATCTATTTAACTTTCACCTGACAACAAGAGAAAGAGAGAATACCCCATAAATCCTTTCTCTTCGGGACAGGCTAAACGTGGACGGGAGGATAGAGACGAAAGAGAACGGTGAGAGCACTTCTTGACATCCGGGTATCCAAACGAAGCGGGAGCTACGCTAGGGAGATCGAGGATTCATCGTGGCTTGTTTCTTTTCCTCTATTTCATCCTTTATTTCTCTTGTAATGAATATGCATCCAAACATGAACCTTGTTGAGATTTTCTCCATGAACTAACTTCTTTCTCTAGAGTATTGATGTAGTCGTTGTTGAATTCTGTTTCTCATTGATCAATAGTTAAGAACTTGATTCCTTGTTAGATTGTGGAAATTCTTATATGCTTACTAAGTACATGTTAGGATTTGGCCAATCTTAGCGTGGAATTTTATCAATGCGTTGAAGTTGATAGACAATTCTCATTGACGAACCTTAATTGTTTTCCCTAACTTATATGAGCGATAAACATATCCTTGTAGGTTTTGTGGAAAAATTTAGTTCTACAGTCTTAATAATTAAATTGTTCTGATTGTCATAGAAATATAGGCAGTTGTCCTTTTAATGAATATTGTTATTACTCGAGAGAGAGTAACAAGTCTTCCGAGTATAACTTGTCAACAATCATAGGAGTCAAGCGTTTATAACTAGAAATTAATGAGGAATAGGATGAGACAACGATGAAATCTTTGCTCTAGAATCTCCACCATCTACATTTAGCATAATTGTTCTTAGCTTTCTGCATTCTTTTAATTACAAGTCAACAACATAGTTAATTTTCATCCAACTCTGATAATTGATTGCTCAGATAAAACTAAGGTTTAAAATTTTGGTAATTGGTAGCTTTCATTCCCTGTGGAGACGATAACTAGTATTTACCAACTATATTACTTGGGACGATTCGTACACTTGCGAAATCGGACAACAAGTTTTTGACGCCGTTGCCGGGGAATGATTGTTTTTCTTTACTAATATCAGAAATCAAGAACTTTAGTCTTAATCTGAGTTTTGCGTTACTTTTATTGATTGTGTTCTTTTATTTTTTATTGCAGGAGTTAAAGAGAGTGCATGCGAAAATTTGGAAGTAGCAACTTACTTCCAATTAATCTTGAAATCGAACGTACGTGTCGAAAGAACAGAAAGGAAAAGAGAGAGCGTCTTGCACAAGAGAAGTTGAAAATGGCGGACAATATAGCGGATGAAAACAGGACTTTGAGGGACTACGTGTTGCCAAATGTAACGGGGTTACATTCTGCAATCCAAAGACCCGCAATTCAGGCAAATAACTTCGAGATTAATCCTGCCACGATTCAAATGATCAAAACCTCAGTGAACTACAGTGGGTTGAGCAATGAGGATCCAAACTCTCATATTTCAGATTTCCTGGAAATCTGCGATACATTCAAGATGAATGGAGTGTCAGATGATACCATTAGACTTAGGTTGTTTCCCTTTACTCTTAGGGGGCAAGCTAAACAATGGTTGAGCTCGTTGCCAGCAGGTTCAATAGAAACTTGGAATGATCTTGCCCAAAGGTTTCTGGCCAAATTCTTCCCACCAACAAAGACAACAAAGATCCGGAGTGAGATTGGAAACTTTCTTCAAGAAGATGGAGAATCTCTTTATGATGCATGGAAAAGATTTAAGGAGCTGTTGAGGAGATGTCCTCACCATGGATTTCCTAGATGGATGCAAGTGCATAATTTCTATAATGGATTAGGAGGTGGTACTAGGACAACAATTGATGCAGCTGCAGGAGGATCATTCATGAAGAAAACTGAGAGTGAAGCCTTTGAGTTATTGGAGGAAATGACAGTGAATCACTATGAACTTCCCAGTGTGAGAACGACTCAGAAGAGTGTGATGGAAGTTAATGAAGTGGATTCAGTTGCCGCGTTGACTGCAAAGGTTGCCTCACTTACTAGGCAACTTCAATCAAACCAATTTGCGATAAACTCGATTCAAGCTCCTACTCTATTTTGTGAATATTGTAATGGAAGTCATAGGAGTGAAGATTGTCAGGTGGGAAACCCATTTATGCAAGGTCAAGTTGAGCAAGCTCAATTTGTTGGGAATTACAATCGCCAACCAAACAACCCTTACTCCAACACATTTAATCCAGGGTGGCGAAATCATCCTAACTTCGCATGGAAGAAGAGCCAGACACAAAATCCACCTCCTCCAGGATTTCAACAACCAACAGAGAAAAAGAGCAGTCTCGAAGAAGCAATGTTGCAAATGGCAACCAACACAGATCAGTTTATGGTTGAGACCAAAACAAATTTTAAAAATCAAGCATCAGCCATTCGAAACTTGGAGGTACAAGTTGGTCAAATTGCAAACATGTTATCTGATAGACAACAAGGGAATTTACCAAGTACAACTGAGGTAAATCCTAAAGAGCAATGTAAGGCTATCATGTTGAGAAGTGGAAAAACAGTTGAAGTCCAGAATAAAGAAGGAAAGAATGATGATTCAGTGACCTCTATAGAAGCTCCATTAGTTCAAAACCAAGAGGAAAAAGGGATGTCCAGTAAAAAGCCTCAACCACAACAAGAAGTGGAGCAGAACGTGCCATATCCTCAGCGGCTGCGAAAGAATAAACTGGATAAGCAATTCTCTAAATTTTTAGATGTTTTTAAGAGATTGCATATTAACATTCCATTTGCAGATGCCCTTGAACAGATGCCGAGCTATGTAAAGTTCATGAAGGAAATTCTGTCAAATAAGAGGAAGCTTGAAGAATATGAGACAGTGGCACTCACTGAGGAATGTAGTGCTATCTTGCAACAAAAACTACCACAAAAGCTAAAAGATCCAGGGAGTTTTACAATTCCATGCTCTATTGGAAAACTTACTTTTGATAAAGCATTGTGTGATTTAGGTGCAAATATTAATTTGATGCCTTTGTCTATTTTCAGGAAGCTTGGATTGGGAGAAGCAAGCCCAACAACGGTGACACTACAACTAGCAGACCGATCAATCAAACATCCGAGAGGTGTCATTGAAGATGTATTGGTAAAAGTAGACAAATTCTTTTTCCCAGCTGACTTCATTGTTCTTGACATGGAAGAAGATAGGGAAGTACCAATCATACTGGGAAGGCCATTTTTGGCGACAGGGCGAGCACTCATCGATGTTCAGAAATGTGTGCTAAGTTTAAGGGTGCAGGATGATGAAGTCACTTTCAATGTGTTTGATGCAATCAAATACCCAGGTGAAAGTGGCAGTTGCTTTCGAATTGATGTGTTGGACTCCTTAGTGTCCAACGAGCTGACCACTACGCAACAACCGTTAGAGGTATGCCTTACTCATCCAGACCCTGAAGGACTAGAAGATTTAGATGTGAGTGAATGTGTAAATTGGTTGAATTCTGTCGTTCGTTATGAAGGAAAGAAATATGAAGCCTTAGGATCCACTCCATCTAAGTCTTTGCCATCGACAGAGAAGGCACCCATTCTAGAGTTAAAGGTGCTACCCTCTCATCTCAGATATGCTTATTTGGGAGAAGAGTCCTCTCTTCATGTGATCATCTCAGCAGAATTATCTCGTGAGGAAGAAGATAAGTTGTTACGTGTGCTTCGAAAGCACAAACCAGCGATAGGATGGACTTTGTCAGACATCAGAGGTCTGAACCCTTCACTGTGTATGCATAAGATCTTATTAGAAGAAGGAATGTCACCCACAATAGAAGCACAAAGGAGGCTCAATCCAAACATGAAGGAGGTTGTCAGGGGTGAGATTCTGAAATGGCTTGACGCAGGAATAATCTACCCTATTTCAGATAGTGCTTGGGTAAGTCCAGTTCATGTAGTGCCCAAGAAAGGAGGAATGACAGTCGTGAAAAATGAGAACAATGAATTGATTCCTACAAGAACCGTAACGGGATGGAGAATTTGCATAGATTATAGGAAGTTAAATAAGGCAACCAGAAAAGATCATTTTCCTTTGCCCTTTATTGACCAAATGTTGGATCGTTTGGTAGGGCATGAGTATTACTACTTTCTGGATGGCTACTCGGGATACCAACAAATAGAAATTGCACCAGAAGATCAAGAGAAGACCACATTCACTTGTCCCTATGGTACCTTCGCGTTTCGAAGAATGCCCTTCGGTCTATGCAACGCACCCGCCACATTTCAGAGATGTATGATGTCAATTTTCTCCGACATGGTTGAAAAATGTATTGAGGTATTTATGGATGATTTTTTGGTTTTTGGAATTTCATTTGATAATTGTCTCATAAATTTGGAAATGACTCTTAAAAGATGTGAGCAAACTAACCTTGTCTTGAATTGGGAGAAATGCCATTTTATGGTTCGAGAAGGTATTGTTTTAGGGCATAAGATCTCTTCCCGAGGGATTGAGGTAGATAGGGCGAAGGTGGAAACAATCGAGAAATTACCGCCGCCGATTTCAGTAAAGGGAATCAGAAGTTTTTTGGGACATGCTGGTTTCTACAGGAGGTTCATAAAAGATTTTTCAAAAATCACAAAACCTCTATCTTCTCTATTGGTGCAAGGTACACAATTTGAATTTGATGATGCATGTTTCCAAGCTTTCCAATTATTGAAAGAGAAATTAATATCTGCCCCTATAGTTGTAACCCCACGATGGGATTGCCCTTTTGAATTAATCTGTGATGCCAGTGATTATGCTGTTGGGGCGGTGTTAGGACAAAGGAGTGATAAAGTGTTTCATGCCATTTACTATGCAAGTAGGACTCTTAATGATGCTCAATTGAATTATGCTACAACAGAAAAAGAATTACTTGTCATCGTATTTGCCTTTGACAAATTTAGGTCTTATTTAATTGGTAGTAAAGTCATTGTTTTCACTGATCATTCTGCTATTAAGTATTTGATGACTAAAAAAGATGCGAAGTCTAGACTGATTAGGTAGGTCTTACTCCTTCAAGAATTTGATCTTGAGATAAAAGATAAAAAAGGGACAAAAAACTTAGTAGCAGATCATTTATCTAGACTTGAACTACCAATTGAGATTGAATCTTTAAAAGCTCCTATTGATGATGATTTTCCAGATGAGCATATTTTTGCAGTAACAGGAAAACAGGAAACGCCATGGTTTGCAGATTTGGTGAACTATCTAGCAGCAAAAATAGTGCCACAGGAAACATCCTATCAACAGAGGAAGAAATTTTTCTCAGAGGTGAAGCATTATTTGTGGGATGAGCCCATTCTGTACAAGCATTGTGCTGATCAAATTTTGAGGCGATGCATTCCTGAAGAAGAAATGGACGATGTTTTGCGTCATTGCCACAACTTGGAGTGTGGGGGTCATCATGGGGGAAGTCGAACAACTGCAAAAGTGTTGCAAAGCGGTTTTTATTGGCCGGCGTTGTATAAAGACGCCCATGCCTTTGTGATGAGTTGTGACCGATGTCAACGAACAAGGAATATTTCTAGAAGAGATGAAATGCCTTTGCAGAACATTTTGGAAGTGGAATTATTTGATGTGTGGGGCATGGATTTCATGAGACCTTTTCCATCGTCCTACAACAACAAGTATATTCTTATGGCAGTTGATTATGTGTCAAGATGGGTTGAGGCTATTGCAACTCCAACAAATGAGGGAAAGGTAGTCCTGAGTTTTCTCAAAAAGAATATTTTTACAAGACTTGGGACACCGAGAGCGATAATAAGTGATGGAGGTTCACACTTCTATAATAAGCAATTTGCCGCACTTCTAGCCAAGTATGGGGTAAAACATCGAATGGCACTAGCATACCACCCTCAGACAAATGGACAAGCTGAAGTGTGTAACAGAGAGGTGAAGAGGATACTTGAGAAGACAGTGCATCATTCACGAAAGGATTGGGCAAAGAAGTTAGAAGATGCGTTGTGGGCATATCGAATTGCGTTCAAAACTCTTCTTGGGATGTCTCCCTACAGGTTAGTATTCGGGAAAGCATGCCACCTGCCAGTTGAGTTGGAACATAGGGCGTATTGGGCAATGAAATTGCTCAATATGGATTTGTAGCCAGCTGGAGAAAAACGCTTGTTACAATTGACTGAGATGGAAGAATTCAGAAATGAAGCATATGAGAATGCTCGCATCTATAAGGAGAGAACTAAGGCATGGCATGACAAGCACATTAGAAGAAGAAGCTTCGAGCCGGGCCAAAAGGTCTTCCTATACAATTCGCGGCTTAGGCTATTTCCTGGAAAATTGAAATCAAGATGGTCGGGTCCGTTTATGGTGGTCCAAGTTTATCCTCACGGTGCGGTTGAAGTGAAAAACAAGGTCGGGGATACGTTCAAGGTTAATGGG
The DNA here is from genome assembly GCA_028017165.1 of Herpetospermum pedunculosum. Classification (NCBI taxonomy): domain Eukaryota; kingdom Viridiplantae; phylum Streptophyta; class Magnoliopsida; order Cucurbitales; family Cucurbitaceae; genus Herpetospermum; species Herpetospermum pedunculosum. Next base: position 48,594,032 of record CM051523.1, on the reverse strand, counting down.
CAACGTTTGAAGTCGTACGTGCATGATATGGTTGAAGCCATGAACACCACGATGAGTTTGAGCTCACTTTAGGAAGACAATGTCGGGCTGAAGACTTTAAACCAAGCGCTAATTGGGAGGCAACCCGTCCTTATAAAAATAATAAAAATAAAAAAAAACAAGGGGAAGACAGAATGCTCAGCGCCTAGGCGCTGTCGAGAAAAAAATTATAGAGGGCGAAGACAGAATGCTCAGCGCATAGGCGCTGCCTTTTGGGCGTCTGATAGCTCTAAAATAGAGCTATAATTATAACCTTAAATCTAGCTAAATGCCATGCTTAATTCAATTAAATCTCCTTATTTTAGGTATTTCGTGGCAAAGAGCTCGGGAAGTCAAATTATGAATTTCAGGGTTAAAACGGTCATTTAAGAGGTTTCGGGAAGTGTTCGGGTCAAGAAGATAGGCCAAACGGAGCTCGGGAGCCAAAACGAGCCAAAAATGGGCCAAGACCCGAGAGGTCAGCGCCCAACGGAAGCAGCAGCCCAGACGCGCCCGACATGAAACGTCCCCGCACGCTCACGCCCGCGCGCACCGCGCCGACCGCCCGTCATCTAAAGTCCCCCGCACGCCAACGCCCGCACGCGCCGCCGCGCGTCCTCGCCCGCTCCGCCTCCACGCCCGTGTCCAACATCAAAAGTCCGCGCGCGCGTCGCCCCGCGCAGCGCCCAGGCGCCCGTCATGAAAAGTACGTGTCCGCGCGCGCCGCTCGCCTCGCCTCGCCTCGCCCGCGCGCTCACCCTAGACATGACTCCAATTGACCGTCATTAAAAGTCCTAAGAAGCCCGACGTTAAAATTCATAAAAAATGCCAGATTTTGTAAATTTTCCAGAGAGCTCAGCTCCTAGGCGCTGTCCCGATTCTGTGCGCGCGCGCCCGCGGCGCCTAGGCGCTGACTTATGGCGCTTAGGCGCTAATCTGACGCAGAAATGGGTATTTAAGTCCGTTTTTTCTGATTTTAGGTCATTCTCTTCTCCCCCTTCTCTTCTAAAAACGATTCTTCACCCATTTTTGGGTATTGTAACTCCATTAATGGAGCTTGGAAGGCAACCCACAAATTTCTTTCTTCCCATTTGCATCCATGGCTAACTAAGAGGTAATACTTAATCTTTAGGAGATGGGTTAGATGTTGTAAATGTGATTGGGTGAGACTTGGATTGTTTGTGTATGTTTAGCATGTTTAGCATTCAACTCTTCTCTAATCTAAGCATTAATTTTCAGCATCAATTTCTTCTTGGTTTGACTCCCATTTAGTTGATTGATTGTTGGGTTGGTCAAAAACCCATTATGCGTTTGCCTCTTATGGGTTGAGTGACAGCAGTCTTAGTGTATTTAAATTGGTGCTGCAGCATTTAATTTAGCTACCCATTAGACTCTAGATGAAGAGAAAATCGAGCCCGTTATTAGAGATCTTAGTAACGTACTCGTCGCATGGTTACCCGTCGCTCGTAGTTAATTCTATTTGGGAGAGCGTTCGCCCTCAATTGAATTAACATCGAAGCTTGATGAAGAGCTGTCAACTCTTCATCAACTACTTGGGATTGCTTGTTTCTTCTTAGAAATATGTAATTTGCGTGGGTGTTAGTCAAAATCATGCTAAGTCTTGGGCGTCTATGATCCGAATCACATCGCAATTAATAACCCGGAACCTTTAGATTGAGTGTTTTCATTACAATTTCCATTTCTCCCGTTATTCCAAATTGTCATTTAATTTTTCCCTTTCTTTTCTATTTTCTTCTCTTAATTCTCAAAACCCCCCATCAACATTTTCTCTCATTAAGCAATTAAAATTCTGAATTTAGATTAAGCTATTAAATTCCCTGTGGTACGATCCTGACTACCGCTTTCTACAAGTTTTGAAGAAGCCTTAGGCAGTGTTATAAATTTTAATTTGGCGGGTCTCGACAACCCGATACATACGGAATATTCACAAAATTCCGCCTACCGAATTTGGCGCCGCTGCCGGAGAATTTAAATCAGTTTGTCTTGATTTAAATTTTAATTGTTTAGTTTAAAAATTCTGTTTTGTTTGTTTTTCTTTCTTTTACTGTTTTAAGCATTTCCCTAGTGTTTGTTAAGAGCAGGGTATGATGGAAGCCTTGGAAAGGAATGATGGGCATCAAAAGACTCTTAGGGAGTTGGCGATGCCAGATTTAAACCGTCAACCATTATGTATATCGTATCCTGCGGTAACAGGTAATTTCGAACTAAAGGCTAGCTTCATCAACTTACTTCCTTCATTTTTTGGTAATGCAGGTGAAAGTCCGCATATTCATCTCAAGGAATTTCAGTTGGTGAGAGCAGGATTAATAATAATCGAAGTCGCGGAAGATCAAGTGAGCTTGAGAGCTTTCCCTTTTTACCTTAAAGGGAAAAGCAAGAGAATGGCTACACTACCTACCGTCGGGCTCCATTTCCACTTGGAGCGATATGCAGAGGCTTTACTTAGAAAAATTCTTTCCTGCCTCGGAAGCTACTGCCGCCAGGAGAAGAATCCGTGTCGTTCAACAGGAAGAGGGTGAAAATCTACATGAATATTGGGAGAAGTTTATTAGATTGTGCGAAGAATGCCCGAATCACAAGATCTCCGAACAATCTCTCATTGGGCATGTGTATGAAGGTTTGCTCCCATATGATCAGAGGATGATTGATGCAGCTAGCGGTGGAGCTCTAATGGACAAAACCCCAAATGAAGCTAGAGTCTTAATCTCAAGCATGGCTGGAAATATTCAGCAATATGGTTGTGGAAGAAGTGACCAAATTCGCCTCGAAAGCGAAATGAACGAGTTGAAGGACCGCGTGGCTGAGGTAAGTAGCGCTGTATATGAACTGAAAGAAAGCTTACCACAAATGTGTTCTTCTATTCTTTCTGTTTCAGGCAAATCACTTGGGGAAATAATGAAATCTCTGATGGAGTCAAATAAAGTTCAATTCCAAAACCTTAGCACTGCGATAACCCAAGTAGCTGAGAGGATAGTCAAGTTGGAAACTCGTAAAGCGGAGAGTATTAATGCTATCACTCTCATAAGTGGGAGGAAATTTCACCACGCTCTGTTTCCATTGAGTGCGAGAAAAAGGTAGAAAAGCCCATGGGAAGAAAGGGGGCAATGTCTTCAAGAAGTCCGGTATGTTTCAATCCTCCTTCGTATATGAAATCTTATGTTCCTAAGGCTCCCTTCCCTAGTAGGTTGATGAGACCCCCTGAGGAGATTAAAGACGAGGGGATTTTGGGTGCGATCAAGAAGGGTGGACACAGTCTTTCACGTTCTGCACCTGTAGAGCTCAGCGGAAACCCTTGGATGATACCTCCACACTTGACAGTTAATCCATGCGAGCAGGTATGTGCAATAAATTTATGTGATGGTAATGAAGTTGTCCCAAGCCGTTTGTTGAGTCCTGATCCAGAGAAGAAGAGCGAACCGAATGCACCTTCCACGAGCCATCTTTTGAATGAGGAGTTTGAAGAAAAGAAAGAATTGAACGAAATTGTTCCAGCAAGTATCCCCATAGCACCCCTCCTCAGTAGGCTTGCAAAGCCCAAGGGTGTGAACGGAGATGAGGTGGTTTTGAAGACCTTCCAAAAGGAAATGGTAAACATTCCACTCTTGGAGACCGTGAGGAAAATCCCAAAATATGCTAAAATTTTGAAGGATTGGGTTACTTGCAAGATGAAGGCAAAAATGAATAATGAGAAGAAGAAAGAGAATGTCTTAGCGATCCTTCCAGGTACTCTACCTACTAAATGCGGAGATCCAAGTATGTTCACACTTCCTTGCATGATAGGTAGTAGAGTCATTAAAAATGCTATGATAGATCTCGGAGCCTCTATTAATGTTATGTCCCATGCCATGTTTAAAGAACTTAACTTAAGTGAAATGCATGAGACAAGCGTAGTAGTACAGCTAGCCGATCGATCTTACATCCATTCATTAGGGAAGGTAGAAGACGTTCTTGTTAGAGTTAATGACATGGTTTTTCCCGCTGACTTTTATGTTATGGATATGAATGGAAATCCTTCTACTGTCTCATCTTCTATTTTGTTGGGTAGCCCTTTTATGAAGACCGCGAGGGTCAAAATTGATGTTGATAGGGGTGCTCTCTCTGTGGAATTTGATGAGACTAAGAATGAATTTCTTATGCATGATTTAAAGTCTACTTGTGACAAGAACGGGAATCTGAATTTGAATGAGATTAATTCTAAATCTGCTTGTTTTCTGTAGGCTTTTGACGATGATCCAAATTTTATTGTGAATGGTGATGGATCTGTCTGCTTGTTATTTGATAATGATGATGTTGGCGTGCATGAGGCACGAAAAGAAAAAATCTGTTTAATTGATGTTTGTAGGTCCGACGCGAACGAAGGGATGATTGGAGTACCCCCCGCGCCATTGGACTATGGATGAATTTGAAAGGGAGAATTCAGTCGAGCAACCGACTTTAAAAATTTGCGCTTCTCGGAGGCACCCGAGCATTGAACTGTATTTTTGATTAGTTGCTGGTTTTTTTTTATAGTTTTTGCTTGTTTAGTTTTAGTTGTTTAAGTTTGTTATTTTGCTTTCTTAGGTAATAAACGGGAGATGACTGATATTTCAGAACTACATTGCATTTGAAGTTGTGCGTACCCTCTCGCCGATCCCACAAAAATTCAGGGGAGGTTTCTGTTCCCTTTAATTTTTGTTGTTATCATGTTCTATATGGTGGATTAGATGCATTGAGGACAATGCAGTCTTTTAGGTGGGGGGTGGAATTTATATTTGAACTTCGTTGTAGTTCTCAAACATGTCATATTCTGATTTTGAGATGTTTAGGAATCTGAATGCATGTTGTCCGATGAGGACTTTCTGTGATTTGTTTGTAAATACTCCATAGTTGTGCATTGCGAGAAAACTATGAGAATGTATGCATATTTTGAGCATATTTTAAATTTTTTTCGATTATTCCCCTACATTCACTGAGCACGTAGACCTCTTACTCTTAGCTCTGTAGGCTTAGAATTATTTTATTTTGTCTGAAAGCTTGTTGTCACCCCGAAAGGTCCATTTAGGGAGGCTTGATGTGTTAGAATTTATAACGAATCATTTGATTTAGCAAAGCTATGTGCCTATAAAAAAAAATAATGTTCATTGAGAGTACAAGCATGTTTGCAAAATATTCTGAGGTGCTCCTCCTTCTTGTGTTGCCCGTGTAACCAGGGGTGATCGTGTAACCCACGGTTGCCACTGCATGAAAGGGCAACTAACAGAAGTGAGCACTAGTCCTTAAAAACGTGAAGCGAAACAAATGCTTGACGTGTTAGGCTCTCAAGAAAAGAAAAGAATACAAATTAGTTTAGGCCTTTTGTTTTGTTATTCTTTCCGACATTGAAAAGTCGATAGTCTGTTCTTATTGCCAGAAGTAGATGGAAGATGAGTATTAGGATCGATTAAAGTGGTTCCGGGTCTATAGAAGCTAGGATAGGAGGCGCTAATCACACACACACGTTAGGGAATAGGAGTTAATATTTTGAAATGTTCACAAATTATGCATATGCTTGATTGTTTTCCGTTAGCATGATTATCTTGTTTTGCAAGTATTGAGATTCGAGTCGTCAGCATGCATGCTTATTCTTATGAGATAAATCAAAGTATTCCTTGCTCGAGGACTAGCAAGATTCAGGTCGGGGGTATTTTGATAGCTCTAAAATAGAGCTATAATTATAGCCTTAAATCTAGCTAAATGCCATGCTTAATTCAATTAAATCTCCTTATTTTAGGTATTTCGTGGCAAAGAGCTCGGGAAGTCAAATTATGAATTTCAGGGTTAAAACGGTCATTTAAGAGGTTTCGGGAAGTGTTCGGGTCAAGAAGATAGGCCAAACGGAGCTCGGGAGCCAAAACGAGCCAAAAATGGGCCAAGACCCGAGAGGTCAGCGCCCAGGCGCCGGCGCCCAACGGAAGTAGCAACCCAGACGCGCCTGACATGAAAAGCCCCCACGCGCACCGCGCCGGCTGCCCGTCATCTAAAGTCCCCCGCGCGCGCGTCTGCGCGCACCGCCGCGCGTCCTCGCCCGCTCCGCCTCCACGCCCGTGTCCGACATCAAAAGTCCGCGCGCGCGTCCGCACGCGCCGCACGCCGCACGCCCGCGCGCGTCGCCCCGCGCAGCGCCCAGGCGCCCGAGCGCCCGTCATGAAAAGTACGTGTCCGCGCGCGCCGCTCGCCTCGCCCGCGCGCTCACCCTAGACATGACTCGAATTGACCGTCATTAAAAGTCCTAAAAAGCCCGACGTTAAAAGTCATAAAAAATGCCAGATTTTGTAAATTTTCCAGATAGCTCAGCGCCTAGGCGCTGACTTACAGCGCCTAGGCGCTGTCCCGATTCTGTGCGCGCGCGCCCGCGGCGCCTAGGCTCTAATCTGACGCAGAAATGGGTATTTAAGTCCGTTTTTCTGATTTTAGGTCATTCTCTTCTCCCCCTTCTCTTCTAAAAATGATTCTCCACCCATTTTTGGGTATTGTAACTCCATTAATGGAGCTTGGAAGGCCACCCACGAATTTCTTTCTTCCCATTTGCATCCATGGCTAACTAAGAGGTAATACTTAATCTTTAGGAGATGGGTTAGATGTTGTAAATGTGATTGGGTGAGACTTGGATTGTTTGTGTATGTTTAGCATGTTTAGCATTCAACTCTTCTCTAATCTAAGCATTAATTTTCAGCATCAATTTCTTCTTGGTTTGACTCCCATTTGGTTTATTGATTGTTGGGTTGGTCAAAAACCCATTATGCGTTTGCCTCTTATGGGTTGAGTGACAGCAGTCTTAGTGTATTTAAATTGGTGCTGCAACATTTAATTTAGCTACCCGTTAGACTCTAGATGAAGAGTAAATCGAGCCCGTTATTAGAGATCTCAGTAACGTACTCGTCGCATGGTTACCCGTCGCTCGTAGTTAATTCTATTTGGGAGAGCGTTCGCCCTCAATTGAATTAACATCGAAGCTTGATGAAAAGCTGTCAACTCTTCATCAACTACTTGGGATTGCTTGTTTCTTCTTAGAAATATGTAATTTGCGTGGGTGTTAGTCAAAAGCATGCTAAGTCTTGGGCGTCTATGATCCGAATCACATCGCAATTAATAACCCGGAACCTTTAGATTGAGTGTTTTCATTACAATTTCCATTTCTCTCGTTATTCCAAATTGTCATTTAATTTTTCCCTTTATTTTCTATTTTCTTCTCTTAATTCTCCAAAACCCCCATCAACATTTTCTCTCATTAAGCAATTAAAATTCTGAATTTAGATTAAGCTATTAAATTCCCTGTAGTACGATCCTGACTACCGCTTTCTACAAGTTTTGAAGAAGCCTTAGGCAGTGTTATAAATTTTAATTTGGCGGGTCTCGACAACCCGATACATACGGAATATTCACAAAATTCCGCTTGCCAGCGCCTAGGCGCTGTCGGAAAAAATTCTGCGTGTTAGGACAGAATGCTCAGCGCCTAGGCGCTGCCTTTTGGGCGCTTAGGCGCTGTCGCGATTTTTTCCCCCTTTTCAAAAGACAGAACGCTCAGCGCCTCTACGTTGACGCGACTCTGCAGAAAAAAAAGAAAAAAATTGTTTAAATCGGATTTGGGGTTTTTAAAAACGTTCTTTTCTCATTCTTCAAAACCCTAACCCTTCCATTATCTTCTTTTCTCCTCTTTTCTCCTCTCTATTCCTCTATTTTCTCTACCAAATCTACCAAATCTCCCTCTTTACCCACAAATTTCTTCCCTTTTGTTTCACCAAACAAACCCTTACTTTACCACTAACTTTTGATTCTTTGTAGGAGTGTGAAGCTTGCAAAGGTGTGAAGTTCTCCAAGAGTTTCGTCTTCAAATCCGTGGGTTTCTTCTTCAAGGTTGCATCTTCACTTCAAATCCGTGGGTTTCTTCTTCAAGGTTGAATCTTCGTTTCAAATCTATGGGTTTCTTCTCCAAGTAAGCATTTATCATTGTAAAGTGTTTTATTTGGGCTGAAATTTAGAGATTGTGGCGGGTTGGTATATTTTTGTTGGAGTTGCGATTTGAGGAAAGTCTGGATTGTGTGTTTGAGTGGGTGGAAGTGTTTGATTGTTGAGGTGTTGATACGCCTAGTTGGAAGCTAAGTTGAAGGCATTAACTTTTAGGCAGTACATTGTGTTAGTACTTATGGCTCCCAAGGCTTCTAAGCGTGCGGAAACGGGCGAAGGGTCCTCTGAAGCTTTTGACAGATATAGATTCCGGGACGAAGAGGCCTCGAAATCATATTCTGAGTTTGTTATAAAGGGAAATGTAATTCTGGAGCGAGGTTTACTACCTTGCATTGGAGAGCAGCGAAGTATTTATCATAATATTCGCGAAAGAGGTTGGGAGGAATTCACGAAACAACCTGAGTCTGCTGTTGTCCCACTTGTTCGGGAATTTTATGCCAATATGAAAGACGACAAAACCAAAGTATTTGTGCGGGGCAAGTTTGTGAATTTTGATTTTGCATCCATCAACCGTTTTTATAATCTTCCAAACATTGATCGGGATGGTTATGAGACCTATGCCGCCGATGAAGTTGATTATGATGAGGTCATAGCAAGATTGTGTCAGCCGGGCACTCAATGGGCAACTCAACAAGGAGAACAACTGAATTTTAAGGCAGCCCACCTTAGTGTGATGAATAAAGTTTGGCACAATTTTATTTGTGCTAAACTTTTGCCTGTAACACATGTGAGCAATGTGACCAAAGACAGGGCAGTCCTTCTTTACGCCATTGTAACCGGTACGTCCATTGATGTGGGTCGCATCATTCAGCAATCCATCAAACATGCCAAGAGGGTATCTACAACCGGTGGCCTCGCTCACCCTTCTTTGATTACGTCCTTATGCAAAGCCGCCGGAGTGACTTGGGGCTCAGATGAGGAGTTAAAGCATCCTAAGTGTGTGATGGACAAAAAACACATATTAGGATTAAAAGGCCCAACATTGGTTGAAGACCCAACCCATGGCCAACAATTTTTAATTGGCAGTTCGTCCCAACCACATCTAGTTCAATCACCTCATGATCCACCTCAAGATCAGTTATCCTTGGAGGAAAGGTTAGAGCGAATGGAACTTCGTCAAACACAAAGGTTGGATAGGATGGAGGAAAGACAAGAGCACGGACGACGAAGAATGGAATGACGAATGCAGAGACACATGGAGCATAACAATCAATGCTTTGATCGTCTTTTTCAGGTGTTGGCACGTCCAGGGTTCAATCAAGGAGATGACCAAATTGTTTCACTTAAATTGTTTTTTGTCTTAATAATTAAATTGTTCTGATGTGTACTTAGCTTTACCAGTATTCTTAGATATTAAGAAATTTGAAAAGAACACTTGGAATTGTAAGGAATCTAGAAGTCTCACTGGTTGATTGTACTAAATTGTTTCACTTACTTTCGTGTGCGTTAAAGGCGTCAATCAATGCATGAGATTTGAGTCATTTGAATGTAGCTGTCTTTCCATAGAATCATCTTGTTCTTTGCTCGAGGGCGAGCAAAATGATAAGTTGGGGGTAGTTTGTTGAGTGATATTTAGACTTATTAAAGCAAGTTGTTTTTAGAGTTTTAGTTTAGTAAAAAGACGTTTTGTCCCTTGTTTCTGTCTGATTGTTGCTTATTTTGCGTGTAGGTGAAGAAATGAGGGAAGTTGGAGAAAGATCGAAGCTAAGAGTCAAAAGGGAGCGAAGCACCTTGAAATTGCTGGAAAGCGCCTAGCGCCTAGGCGCTGATGAGATGAGTTTGGCAGTAGCTGTAGCGCCTAGGCGCTGTCTTTCAGCGCCTAGGCGCTGATGAGACGGAAATTGCAGTAGCTGTAGCGCCGAGGCGCTGCCTTTCAATGAATATTGTTATTACTCGATAGAGAGTAACAAGTCTTCCGAGTAGAACTTGTCAACAATCATAGGAGTCAAGCGTTTATAACTAGAAATTAATGAGGAATATGATGAGACAACGATGAAATCTTTGCTCTAGAATCTCCACCATCTACATTTAGCATAATTGTTCTTAGCTTTCTGCATTCTTTTAATTACATGTCAACAACATAGCTAATTTTCATCCAACTCTGATAATTGATTACTTAGATAAAACTAAGGTTTAGAATTTTGGTAATTGGTAGCTTTCATTCCCTGTGAAGACGATAACTAGTATTTACCAACTATATTACTTGGGACGATTCGTACACTTGCGAAATCGGACAACATATATCACTAAACTTGTTACGACAATCAATAAATCACATTTACCTTGTCGTTCTTTCTAAACGTGTTTCTCTACAAAGTATTTGTGATGGACATATTTAAATATGATTTAAATATGGGATCGGTCTAAAACATGAATAGGGATTCATGTGTGATGATTCAGTTTAAGAAACCGAGATTAGTCTTATTATTTAATTAATATTTGATATTGAATTAAATAATAATATTAATTAATTAAAAAGTTTAATTAATTAAAATTAATTATGAATTGATTTTAAAATGACAAAATATTACAAGTGGGATTATCCAAGTTGAGTGGATTTATCCAAGTCGATTTATCCAAGTTGAGTGAGCTTATCCAAGTTTTGAAGTGGATTGTGAATCACCAACAACATGCATAAACTCATCAATTGTTGAACACTTGTGTGAAGACTAATTCATCCAATTTGAGGTGTCATGCTAAGCAAAGAGTTTGTTGCATGTGAATTGCCTATAAATTGGATGAAGTTCAAATGGTTTGAGGTTGATGAATTTTCAAAGAGTTTGAACATTTGAATGAGGGTTGATGAAGAGTTCATGTAGCTTGAGAAATTGGAAATCTAAGTGTTAGATATTTCTCACAAAACCCTCATCACTTTCACCTTCTAATCTTCTTCTTCCAAAGTTTTTCTCTTGTAAAGAAGTACCACCACTCTGTTGCTCGGCCCGAGGATAGCGGGACTACCAGAGGTGGTTCTCAAAAAGTTCGAGAGAAGCTTCGAAGGGTTCGTGAGAAGATTCGAGCATCGAGATTAGAAGTTTTTAGAACTACAAGAGGTATGTGTTCTAATTTCTTTAATTTCCAAGTTTTGAGCATGTTTCTAGTTTAGCTAAATTGATGAAATTAGAGTGCCAATGATCCGACTCGCTTCCGCTGCGCTACATGCGTTCCTTCAATTGGTATCAGAGCATTTTTTGGTCACTCAATTTGCATCAATTTATGCTCGGTGGGTATTTTTTAAGAAATTGTTTCCGTTGGGCGTCTAAAGTGTTTTTCCGGTTTGGCATATTTTTTTGAGCTTTTATTTGTACTTCATTTTATAAATGCCCGAGCGTGTATGAGCTTTAATGTGTGGAGAAGAGTCTGTAAAAAATTCGGAGTCATTAGAGTCCATATAGGCTTTCAATTCGAAGACAGAAGCTCGGGTGTCGAAAAAGCAGCATGCTGTTTTTTTCTGCAAAATTCCAGCACAAAACCGGTTCAGCGCAAGGTGGAAGAAACGGTCCGGTTCGGTCCTCGGGCGGTCCGATTCACTGAAAGTCAGACCGATTCCTTGTTCTTCATCCTCTGACGGTCCGGTTCAGCATTCGTTTGGTTCGGTTCGGGTCGTTATAGGTCTGGTTCCGGGCTGTTGAAGTCGGGACAACTGTTATGGACCGATTCAGCTTATTTGAAGCTTTGTTGTTGCTGCTTTTTGGCCGGTTCAAGAAAGTTTAAGCCGGTTCGAAGGGTTCGGAAGCGTCTCAACCTAGTTTTTGAATTATTATTGTAATAATTTAGTTGCTTGCTTGCCCGTGATGCCAAAATCGGTCAACTTTAGTGTGTTTAATTAATTATGCATTGTGAATGTATGTTTTAATTAAAGTCTCTTGTATGTGCATAAAGTATGCCATATAGATTTCAAATCCCACCATAGGAAGCATGTTGCATGCATTGAAAGTATAATATAAGTGTTATGTTGTATAGTATTGACAACACTCCAAAAGTGCTAATATTTAGCTCATAAGTCTTGCGAATTAAGTAATTAATTGTGTTTAATGTTTATATTTTGTGGAAATTAATTGTTTAGGGGTAAATCAGACCATTGCATTAATTAAGGGCTTAAAAGAATATTTTAGTGGATAATAATGATTAATCGTTTTAAGCGTTTATACCATATATATATATTAATTAATCAAATATTATCTCAATTGTGATTAGTGGTCTGGTGGTGAATGCAAGATTTTAGTTATTTTTCCTCAGGCACAGACCCTAGCGTTGCGCTGTAAATTTCCGTACGAGCGTCGAGACCCTGTATAAAACCCATTTTTTTTTAGCGTTTTTTAGGTGATTCTCTCTCGGGTTTGGCTTGTTTTTGACGATTTCTCTCTCAATTTTTTGGGGTTTTCTCCCCTTTTCTTCTATATCAAAGCAAAGACTTGGTTGGATTAGCTTGGTTTTCATCCCGAGCAAGGTAAGTGCTCTAATTTGAGGTTAGGGGTTAAATTTGATGCGATTCATGAGGGTTTTAGATCTTTAATTTCGAGCTTAGCATGACTAATTGGGCATTTACTCTCTCTTGCTTAATTTATGAATGTGTTAGATTGGTAGACTGACGATCTCGATTTCTAGCATGCTTTAACGTTATAGATTAGTGATGTCGTGCCTCTCTTAATCGCCTTAGTAACACAGAGGAGTAAAACAAATCGAAGTATCATTTTAAATGTATTGAATGTTGATTGCTTCAGGGTTGCCGGGTAATCGCCTAGCATTTAGAGTGTATAATTGAATGTTCGTCGTAAATTGCTAGTTACTGCTTTAATTATTTTGGGGCTGATCATTCTGATTTAGTTAATAGCATCGTTTAATTAGAATTTAAAATTCTGATTAATATAGATGTGGCCGGTTGCTTCAGGATTGTCGGGCAACCGTTTATGTGTTCAATTATGCTTTTGCTAAGTATGTTTGAATCCCAATGAATCGAATCGCATCAAGGTCAACTCCGACCCTTAAAATTAGGAGCACATGTAATTATGCTTTCCTTTAATTTTACCGTTAGCAAATCCCCCCTTTACTTTATCGGTTTTGTTTTAGTTAATTAAAAAGCAAATAGAAATTAATTAGGAGAAAATAATTTAGGTTCCCTGCGGATCGAGCCGACTACCACTAGCTGCAAAGCTCAGTTGTAGCGGTATTATAAATGTTCTCTTAGTTGAATTATATTTGCTTAGAAAAACCAAAAAAAAATTGTTGTATTTCTTTTTCCTTTTTTGTTGTTGTTTGCTTTCTTTTGTAGGGGTTTGGCCTAAAGAACAAGATAATGGGCAAAGACCGCGCCGTTCCAACCACCGACCTCGCGAAATTTAGAGGAGGTTTTCTGTTCCCTTTAATTTTGTAATTTTAATTGTTTTATCCGATGGATGGATACATAGAAGACTATGTATCTTTTGAAGGTTGGGGGTGGAGATGGTTGTCTGTTGGATTCATGTGTAGTCGTTGAGCTGGAGTATAGTTTAAATTTGAAGTGCTTGAGACTCAGTTTACATGCTCTCTAATAATGATAATCTAGGAAATGTTTTTAGAATCTTCATATTTGCATATCTAGATTAGCATGAAGTAGTTTATACTAATTAGGTTCATGTCAAAAATTTTAAATTTTTTTCTGTTGCTCCCTTGCATCTAAAGAGCACTTAGCAACTTCTCTTAGACTCTGTAGGCTTAGATTGACCGCATGTTGCATGAATTCTTGTTGTCACCCCGAAAGGCACCCCTAGGGAAGCTTGTTGCATGAGAGTTTGTAATATGTTAATCGAGTTAGCAAAGCTATTAGCCTAATAAAAAAAAAAAAGAAGAAAAAGCATGTTTGAAAATTTCTCCTGAGGCGCTCCTCTTCTTAAATGTGAATTAAAGAAGTGAGCGTTAGTCCTTAAAAATGTGAAGCTTAAGGCCTAAGCTTGACATGTTAGGCTTCTCGGGGAAGCAAAAAAGAAAAGAAAAAAAAGTGTTGGTTTCAAAGAACCAAAATAAAGAGTACAAAGTACTCAAAAGAAAAAGAATGAGAAAATGTTTTAGACCCCTTAATTTGTTGCTCTCTCTGATGTGATTAAGCTATAGACTGTTCTTCAATGCTAGAAGTAGGGGGAAAACAAGATGAAATGTTGCATGTAGTTTTTCCGAGCTTGCATGGTTTAAGATAGGTTGGCTAGCACACACACACACGTTGGGGAGCAATAGTTAATTTTTGATTTGTTCTTAATTAAGTGCATGCGCCCGATTGCTTTCTTGAGTATGTAAATGTCTTGATCTTTAAAAGCATCGAGGTTTGAGTTAGAAGCATGCATGTATAGTCCTTAGGAGCTAATTTAGAGTTTTCCTTGCTCGAGGACTAGCAAGATTTAGGTTGGGGGTTTTGATAGCACTCCAAGATAGAGTGCTAACATGCGAAGCTTAAACAGGGAAATAACTTGAAATTTTTTTCAAAATGGCCTTAACATATGCAATTATGCTGATTTTCACGACAGATACACATACGAAGGCTTTAACAGTACATCACAGAACTTCATAATCGGAATAGCATGTTTTCACCATAACTCAACAAGTTAATCAGGATTCCACAACAAAGCTCGACAATCACTATAAGGCACAACCCACCACCCCCAACTTAGAAATTGACAATGTCCTCATTGGACCAAATACGTACAGTCAAAATGAAGGAATAGAAAACCTTCCCTGAATTGTGACTTAGAGGGTTGGAGAGTGCGCTTTAACCTTAGCAAATACACCGCAAGGATGAGCCATTGTTTCAGCTGAAAAATTCACAACATCAGAGTAAGAACCTAAGCTAATCCTAAAGACGGTAAGTAAACAAAAAGCATATACAGTTCAAGCTCGGGTGCCTCCGAGTAGCGCAAATTTTTAGAGTCGATTGCTCGACTTTACCAAAACTCATTTCATCCTTTCTGATAATCAGGCTCTTTCAAGTAGGCATGGTCGTCGAAATCCTCTGACATTCCCTCATGAAAGATCTTCAGTCGTTGGCCATTCACTGTGTATTCCTTCTCCGTATCCAGGCTCTGAATCTTGACTGCACCATAGTGATGGACATCAGTTATAATGAAAGGACCAAGCCACCTGGAACGAAGTTTACCTGGCATGAACTTCAGGCGGGAGTTGAACAAGAGGACCTTCTGACCAACTTCGAAGTGTTTTCTGACGACTCGCCTGTCGTGGAACATCTTGGTCTTTTCCTTGTAGGTCTTCGAGTTCTCATATGCATCCAGGCGAAGCTCCTCTAGTTCTTGCAATTTGAGGAGTCTTTCTTCGCCAGCCTTGTCAAAGTCCATGTTACACTTCTTCACGGCCCAGTAAGCTTTGTGCTCGATCTCCACTGGGAGATGACAGGATTTACCAAAAACCATCCGGTAGGGGGACATCCCTATGGGGGTTTTGTAAGCCGTACGGTAAGCCCACAAAGCATCGTCCAGCCTCAGACTCCAATCCTTCCTTCCTGGACTTACTGTTTTCTCGAGGATGCTCTTCACCTCTCGATTGGAAACTTCTGCTTGGCCATTGGTTTGAGGATGGTACGGGGTAGAGATTTTGTGATTTACCCCATACTTCCTCATCAAGGCCTGGATCGTCTTGTTGCAGAAGTGGCTCCCCTGGTCGCTTATGATGGCTCGTGGAACTCCATACCTGCTAAAAATATTGGATTTGATAAAACTTGAAACAACATTAGCGGTATCAACTTTGGTGGCCTTAGCCTCCACCCATTTAGACACGTAGTCCACAGCCAATAAGATATAGACAAAACCAAAGGAAGGGGGAAAGGGTCCCATAAAGTCCATACCCCAAACCTCAAAAATTTCACAAGTTAAAATGGGGTTTTGGAGCATTTCATTCCTACTAGTGATGGACCCTTTTCTCTGACACTGATCACAAGATTTACAAAATTCATAACAATCCTTAAACAGTGATGGCCAGAAAAACCCACAATCTAAAATTTTTCTCGCAGTCCTATTTTGCCCAAAGTGTCCCCCACATGCAAATTCATGGCAAAATGTAAGGATGGACCTATGTTCAGACTTAGGGACACACTTCCTAATTACCTGGTCAGCGCAAAATTTCCATAAAACGGGCTCTTCCCAAACATACGTCTTGGCTTCGCTTTTCAGCTTAGCTCTTTGGTTATATGAAAAGTCGAATGGGAACGTACCTGTGACCAAGTAATTGACAATGTCGGCGTACCATGGTGTCTCCACACTCACCTGGAAGAGAACTTCATCAGGGAACTCATCGTTCAGAGGCAAGTCATCCTCATTACGCACAATGCGGCTCAAGTGGTCAGCAACGGTATTTTCTGATCCTTTTCTGTCCTGGACCGAGACGTCGAACTCCTGGAGCAATAATACCCATCTGAGCAGTCTAGGCTTCGAGTCCTTCTTGTTCATCAAATAACGAACTGCTGCATGGTCAGAAAAAACAATCACTTTAGATCCAAGAATATACGGCCGAAATTTATCAAGAGCGAAAAACAATGGAAAGCAGCTCCTTCTCGGTTGTTGTGTAACCGATTTGCGCGGAGTTGAGCGTCCTAGAGGCATAATAAATCACATGGCTCTTCTTGTCTATCCTCTGGCCCAACACAGCGCCCACGACATAATTGCTTGCGTCGCATATGATCTCGAAAGGAGTCCCCCATTGTGGTGGATGAATGATGGGTGCGTTGGTCAAGCACTTCTTCAGGACATCGAAGGCAAGATTGCACTGCTTGTCAAAACAGAACGAAACATCCTTTTTCAGCAAGCTTGTCATTGGAGTCACTATCTTCGAGAAGTCCTTTATGAACCTGCGGTAAAAACCTGCGTGACCAAGAAAAGAACGCACTTCCCGAAGGTTCATGGGGTAAGGTAAATCAGATATGACATCAATCTTAGCTTTATCAACCTCTATCCCCTTAGCTGACACAACGTGACCTAATACTATGCCCTGACTGGCCATGAAATGACACTTTTCAAAATTTAAAACAAGATTAGTTTCGATGCATCTTTCCATGACTCTAGACAAGTTAAACAGGCAATCCTCAAATGAACTTCCATATACAGTGAAATCATCCATAAAGACTTTGATGCATTTTTCTACAAATTCAGAAAATATGCTCATCATGCATCGCTGAAAAGTCCCTGGAGCATTACAAAGCCCAAAGGGCATTCTCCTATATGCGTAAGTTCCGAATGGACAGGTAAAAGTAGTCTTTTCTTAGTCTTCCTGGGCTATGGGAATTTGATAAAACCCAGAAAAACCGTCTAGAAAACAGAAGAATGGCTTCCCAGCTAAACGCTCCACCATTTGATCTATGAAGGGAATAGGAAAGTGGTCCTTCTTAGTCACATCATTCAGTTTTCTAAAATCTATACACATTCTCCATCCATTTTGCACTCTCTTAGGTACTAACTCCCCCTTATCATTCCTAATAACAGTTATGCCCGTCTTTTTAGGTACAACATGAATAGGGCTAACCCACTGGCTATCAGAAATGGGAAAAATAATACCTGCATCTAGGAGTTTGTGTATCTCAGACAACACTACCTCTTTCATTGCTGGGTTCAGTCTCCGCTGAGGCTCTCGGGATGGCTTTGCTCCCTCATCCAGCCGAATCTTGTGCATGCACAGCACTGGACTCAACCCGTGCAAGTCTGCCAACGTCCATCCAATGGCTCTTTTGTTCTTTTTCAAAACCTCAACCAACTCGCCTTCTTGCTCCGATGTAAGCTCCTTGGAGATAATTACCGGTAGTGTCTCCACCTCACCCAAGTACACGTACTTGAGATGGCCCGACAACTCCTTTAGTTCCAACTTGGGAGCCTGCAAAAGAGATGGTAAAATTGTAGTTGGCTTTTCACATGTCTCTAAAGCAAAAGTAGGTTGTTCAGATGAGTCAGTCAATATGGGAACACTGCTTTCAACCTCTTCACAAATATCAGTAAAAACGAGTGGGTCATCCCCATCTACAACAGTCATGCATTCTTCTTGTTCTAAAGTATCTATCAGATCAATTTTACAGACAGAATGCACATCAGCATGTTGTTTCATGGCATCAAATACATTAAATTCGAACACATCCCCTTCATACTCAACAGATAAGGTACCATCATGCACATTGATTTTTGTCTTAGCTGTTTTCATGAATGGTCTACCAAGTAAAACTGAAGTAGTGGACGTATTTTCTTCCATTTTTATAACATAAAAATCAGCAGGAAAGATCAAATCCTTAACCTTAACCAACACATCCTCAATCACCCCTAGAGGATGAATAGAAGACCTATTAGCTAACTGGATAATTAAACTAGTTTCCTGCATACCTTCTAAACCGAGGCTCTTGTAGACCGAGTATGGCATAACATTAATTGAAGCTCCTAAGTCTAGCATAGCGTGCTCGATTTCTCTATCCCCTATAGTACATGGCAAGAGGAACATACCTGGGTCCTGGCATTTGCTTGGAATACCTTGGGTTATCAGGGCAGAAACATTCTTGCTTACCACGACTCTCTCCGCGCCTTTGGTCTTCCTCTTCATGGTGCACATTTCCTTTAGAAATTTAGCGTACCTCGGGATTTGCTGAATTGCATCAAGCAGCGGTATATTGATCCCAACTTTTCTCAACGTCTCAAGAACATCCGCGTCTTCGACCTCCTTAGGTGGCCTCGCCAACATATTCGGAAAAGGAGCAACGGGAGTGTAAGACTTCATAGAGATATAAGGAGAAGGTACAACCGATTCAGAGGGTGTTTGAGAACACTTATCTGGAGATATCTCTGAATCTTTTTGAGGACTCTCGGGAGTGGTACGTGATGGTATCTCTTTACCACTTCTGAGGTTTATCGCACTAACACCTTCCGCTTTGGATTCAATTTTACTCATTCTAACCTTCACCTCTGTGAACTCATCTCTTAGAGATTTCATCTGCGACCTGGTCTCATTGCTAGCTTCCATAAGTGACTTGAACATGCCTTCAATGGCTTGACCTGAAATAGAAGAAACAGCCTGAGATGATTTTTCTTGCATCGTATGAATCAAACCAAATACCTGAGACACTTGTTCTTTGAGCTCTGCTATGTCGGTAGACATTTTAGCGTACTCGTTCCTTCCTCCGTACTGGCGACGGTTCTCAGCCATGTTGGAAATCAACTGTCTGGCTTCCGCAGGTGTTTTCTCCCAAAGGGCTCCTCCACTTGCTGCATCAAGCATCTGGCAGTCATGCGGAAGCAACCCATCATAGAAGAATTCGATAAGCGCGGCTTCTGCTATCAGATGGTTCGGGCATTTCTCACAGAGTTTAATGAACCTCTCCCAGCATTCGTGAAACGCCTCGTCCTCCTTTTGCTTGAAATGGTGGATATCTTTTTTCACGGCTCTGGCTTTTGAAGCTGGGAAATACCTTTCCAAAAATAGACTCTGCAACTTCTCCCAAGTGAAAATGGTTCCCGATGGTAAGTAATGTAGCCAATCTCGAGCTTCACCTTTCAAGGTGAATGGAAAGGCTCTCAGGTAGAGCTGATCTTCAGTAATGCCGCCTGGCTTCATCGCGGAACTTATCATTTGAAAAGCCTTGAGATGTTTATAAGGATCCTCATTTGCTTCACCACAAAAAGAGGGCAAATGGTCAATTAAACCCGATTTAAGCACAAACTCACCTGAAATTTCCGGGTAGGAAATACAAGAGGGTTGGTGACCCATAGCAAACGATGTCCACTGTCTGAGTGTTTTTGGGGCTCCAGCCTCATCGGCGATCTCCATTTTTCTCAATAAAAATTAAGCACTTCTAGCACACTTAAACAAACAGATCAAAAATTGCAAATAATAAAAGAATAAACAAAATTTTTTAAAGAAAAAATTAAAAGTCTACAAATCAAATTTAAATTAGGCCGATTTACACTTAATTCCCCGGCAACGGCGCCAATTTTGGTAACGATATTATTGAACTATCACCAATCATCGGGCTGTCGAGACCCGCCAAAATGAATTTATAAGTGCCCGAATTCACTAAACTATTTGTAGAGTAGCGGCAACGGGGTCGATCCACAGGGAATTAAGGTATTTTGACTTAATCTTAATTAAATTTGCAAACTATTAAAATAAATGAAATATGGGGGGTTTGTTGGTTTTCAATTAACTAAGTAGGAACAAAGCAAACGGTAAGACTTTAACTAACGGAGTTTTCGACTCGGGACGATCGGGAATAAATTTAGCAACCCTCTTGGATCATAGGATGACGAGTATAATGACTGAATAATTTAACGAATGCACAGCTCGTCTAAAATTAATAAATTAACTCAGACACGCTCCATGGAAATAAATTAGACATAATTAATCATGCTAATCAAGCATATCGTTCGGACATTGGCGGCCAACGCCCTCCCAAGACCGAACGATAGCAACGAGCTAACTGTGACAACTATCTAATTTGGACGCGAAATTAGTATGTCGATTTGGAATTCTAATTCGGGAAGAACGACCACCAAGAGCGCAAGGACGCCAATACGCTCAAGGTGTCATAATTCCTTGTTACTCGGCGGATCAGAGAGGCACGACATCAAATCCTTTAACGAATGAACATGCTCAAAATCAAGGGTGCCTAGTCCTAAATCATTCAAACATGCTCATAGATTAAGCTAAGAAGTAGAACTCAATTCAATAAAATATCCAACCAAATCAGAATTTCGATCCTACAACCTCACCAAGAGTTCGAACTACATTTATCCTTTACAATCCCGAGCCAAAAACGGTAAATCTACTCACTCATCACTTGTGTGGTGTGGGACGGCTACAAATCGAGCTTCCTAGCCCCTCCCATGGTGAAAAAAGCTGCTGGAACGTCAAATCAGGCGCGGAGCTCGAGGTAGAAGATGATAATGGCGGCTAAAATCGGACAGAAACTTAAGTAATCTGTCGTAGCGTCGAGACGCTAGGGCAGCGTCTCGACGCTGCGCCCTAAATAACGCGCGCGCGCAGTCGGGGTGGCGTCGAGACGCTCGCACAGCGTCGAGACGCTTGTGCGGCGTCGAGCGAGCGTCGAGACGCTGTCGCTCGACGCTTGCTCTCGGGTTTTTCTTCAAATCAGCGCTTCAGACTTCGGAGCGTCGAGACGCTCTGACAGCGTCTCGATGCTGGGCAGCGTCGAGCCAGCGTCGCGACGCTGTCGCTCGACGCTAGCTCTCGGGTTGATGCATGGATTTTTGCCTTCAATTTCCCCAAAGTGCTCAACCTTCATGCCTTTGCATGGATCTTCCCCGGAAGTGTTCTTAGGCCTCTAAATTGCGATATTAAGCTCCGAAAAGCGCCGAGACGCTCTCGAGAGCGAATCTCCGAGAACACCTGTAATAATCACATAAAAGCAAGATTAAGCCAATAATAAACGTGAATTAGGGACATAATTATAGCTCCAAAATGGAGCTATCAGTCTTAACAGAGGAATGTCCTCCCCCTCCTAGCTCGTCTGCAACTCAAACTGTTCGAGATGCATTTGACAGGTGGACTATGGCTAATGATAAACCCCGAGTCTACATCTTGGCCAGCACATCCGATGTGTTAGCTAAGAACCATGAGGTAATGGTCTCCGCTAAGGAGATCATGGATTCATTACAGACGATGTTTGGACAAACGTCCTCATTGGTATATCATGATACCCTCATGGCGAGGAAAGCTGAGAAGAAACAACGAAGTAAATATGATTTACTCGTTGTTGAAACATGTTTAGTGGAACATGATAGTTCTGCATGGATACTGGATTTAGGAGCCACTAACTATGTTTGTTCTTCTTTCCAGGAAACTAGTTCCTGGCAGCTGTTTGCTGAAGGTGAGATAACTCTCAGAGTTGGAACTGGAAAGGTTGTCTCAGCCAAGGCAGTGGGAGCTGTCACGTTGTTATATAAAGATAGTTTTATTTTACTTGAAAAGGTATTGTTGGTTCCTAGCTTTAAAAGAAACCTTGTATCTATCTCTTGTTTGCTTGAACATTTGTATAAAGTATCTTTTGATTTTAATGAAGCGTTCATTAGCAAAAGAGGTGTACATATATGTTCTGTGAAACTTGAAAACAACTTGTATGTGTTAAGACCAACAGAGGCAAAATCTATTTTGAACACCGAGATGTTTAAAACAGACATATGCTATGCAGTAGGAATTATCAGTAGGTACCAGTCCAATCTGGGATATGATCATTGAACTGCCGTTAAACACATCCTTAAGTATCTTTAGAGAATGAGGGACTATGTGCTTGTGTATGGCGCAAAGGATTTGATCCTTACAGGATACACTGACTCTGATTTTCAAACTGATAAGGATTCGAGGAAATCCACATCGGGATTAGTGTTCACTCTTAACAAAGGGGCAATAGTATGGAGGAGTATAAAACAAGGTTGTATTGCTGACTCCACCATGGAAACTGAGTATGTCGCGGCTTGCGAAGCTGCGAAAGAGGCTGTATGGCTTAGGAAGTTCTTGACGGATTTGGAAGGTTTTCCAAATATGAATTTGCCTATCACACTTTATTGTGATAATACTGGTGCTGTGGCAAATTCCAGAGAACCAAGAAGTCATAAGCGTGGAAAGCAAATTGAGCGGAAATATCATCTCATCAGGGAGATAGTGCATCGAGGAGACGTTATTGTTATGCAGATTGCCTTGGAGCACAATATTGCTGATCCGTTTACAAAGTCCCTCGCGGCTAAAGTGTTCGAGGGGCACCTAGTGAGTCTAGGACTGCGAGTTGTACAGTAGGATAGTGGGAGAAAAGCCATGGATGTATTTGATATTCCAGTTTTTCTCATCCAGCATGTAATACTCCACTGACGTTTTAGTCCAAGTGGGAGTTTGTTGGGTTTTATGTCCTAAAACTCGTGGTTTGTAAACTGAATGTATTTTGCAATAAAGTTGTTATTGAGTTTTATTCAGTAAAGTTGTTATTGAATAAAGTGAATTGTGTTTACTTTTAACTTAACTCCAATAAACAAAGAACCCATGGCTATAGGTTGTATACTTGAACTTCATTAGTGACATGATTGTGGATCAAGTTTAAGTAATAGCCAGAACGGTCTATAGTATAGGGATAAGGTTGGGTACCTTATTATGGGGACACTACTGGACGCGACCCACTTTGCATAGTACAAACGATGTGATCCGAAATCGTTCATGTGGAGACATGCGAGTGGGGGCGTCCTGTGCAATGAGTTTGCATAAGACGGAACTGCGAAACAAGTCGCTCTTTCTTTATAACTCCGTTTACTGTAAATATCAACTTTTTTATATGACGACCTAGGTAACTCGATCTGAATCCTGAGCATGCTATGAACTCCTATTTATTCAGGCATATCCTTTGACTTGTATGGGTGAGAGTGACCCGAGATCCCCGACTCAATAAGCCTACCATCTTGGGAGTAAGACCGGGTAGGTAGCTGGGAACATAGTCCTGCGAGATGGAATTCACTCCTACCCGCCTTGAGGGATTAGTAGAGAGGTTGTTCCCTTAAGTGCTGACTCCAGGTCTTAAACTAGGGATCCCACCCTCTCATTGGCCCGAGAGGGACTTGATATATTGATGAGATCACATACAAATCGGTTTGGTGGTTGGACCACAAACCAATAGTTCATTAGAGGACCAGTTTGACTTAAGGAACAAGATGTAATTATGGGGGTAAAACGGTTATTTTGACCCAACTTTAATTACGAACGACCTGTGAAGGATCGACTTACTGATGATGGTTATATCAAGAGGACATAAATATATCTACGGTGAGGAGAGTGCAACCCTTGGACTTTAGTGGAGTCTCCGTGGGTTAACGAATGTTGGTTAGCTTGACTAAAGAGTTTGGCCGGTTAATCTCGTATCGTTGGAGCTCATGATCTGTAGATTTTTTAGGTTCTCCTGGCTAGCTCGAATTAAGCCGTGTAAAAATATGAGAGAAAAAGAATTTGAATTTATTCAAATTAATTTTTGGAAGAATGATGGACATATTTAAATATGATTTAAATATGGGATCGACCTAAAACATGAATAGGGATTCATGTGTGATGATTCGGTTTAAGAAACCGAGATTAGTCTTATTATTTAATTAATATTTGAGATTGAATTAAATAATAATATATTAATTAATTAAAAAGTTTAATTAATTAAAATTTATTTTGTTTATTAAAATTAATTATGAATTAATTTTAAAATGACAAAATATTATAAGTGGGATTAACCAAGTTGAGTGGATTTATCCAAGTCAAGTGGATTTATCCAAGTTGAGTGGGTTTATCCAAGTCAAGTGGATTTATCCAAGTTGAGTGGGTTTATCGAAGTTGTGAAATGGATTGTGAATCACCAACAACATGCATAAACTCATCAATTGTTGAACACTTGTGTGAAGACTAATTCATCCAATTTGAGGTGTCATGCTAAGCAAAGAGTTTGTTGCATGTGAATTGCCTATAAATTGGATAGTTCAAATGGTTTGAGGTTGATGAATTTTCAAAGAGTTTGAACATTTGGATGAGGGTTGATGAAGAGTTCATGTAGCTTGAGAAATTAGAAATTTAAGTGTTAGATATTTCTCACAAAACCCTCATCACTTTCACCTTTCAATCTTCTTCTTCCAAAGTTTTTCTCTTGTAAAGGAGTCCCACCACTCCGTTGCTCGGCCCGAGGATAGCGGGACTACCGGAGGTGGTTCTCAAAGAGTTCGAGAGAAGCTTCGAAGGGTTCGTGAGAAGATTCGAGCATCGGGATTAGAAGTTTTTAGAACTACAAGAGTCACGTGTTCTAATTTCTTTAATTCCCAAGTTTTGAGCATGTTTCTAGTTTAGCTAAATTGATGAAATTAGAGTGCCAATAATCCGACTCGCTTCCGCTGCGCTACATGTGTTCCATCAATTTGGGGCAATTTCGCTTCCAATGCCCATCTTCGTTACAATGGAAACACTTTCCTTTGTCTGAAGTCTTCGCCTTGCGAGCAGCTGGGGTTTTGCTTTTTGGTAACGGGATTTTTTAATATCCTATTAATTCTCGGGTTGTCGAGACTTGCCAAAATGAATTTATATACCCGATTCCACCGAGCAATTTGTAGCTTAATGGTAACGGGGTTGGTCCTCAAGGAATTATGTTAAATTCGACTTAATTCAATTAAATTTGCTATTTAAAGAGATGTACAATTGGGGAATTTCAAGAACAATTCAGAAAAATGCTAATGAAAAATTGGAAATTGGAATGAAAATTAAATCAACTAAAGCGTTCAACTTGGGATGCTCGGAATTGTAAATTAGCCAATTTTTAGATCACGGACTAACAGAAGAATTAGCAAAAATCGGATGAACAAGCAATTCGCTTAAAATGAGAATTCAAATTAAACACGCCCCATGGATATTAATTAGAGAAATTAATCATGCTAATTAAACGTAACAATTGGACATTGGGGGCCAACGCTCGCCCAAGACCAATTGTTAGTAACGGGCTAATTGCGACGATTATCTAAAATTGGAAGCCAAAGCTAGTGTATCGATTTTAATTCGTTCCCCAAGAAGAACGAATGCAAAAAAAGCAAGGAAGCTTATGCATCAATTGCACCATTAATCTCTAGTTACTAGGCGATTACGAGAGGCAAGGCATCATAATCTTTAACAAACGAACATGCTGGAAATCAAAGCCATCTACTCCTATCAATCCATCATGCTCTTGTAATATGCATAGAAGAAGAATCGTTCATCAAAGTTTAAGCTAAATAGAAGTTTAAGCACTAATCTCACCAAAAATGTTCTAATTACATAAATTCATTACAATCCCAAGCTAAACACTCACTAATTACTCTCTCATGTTGAGGGGGGCTTTAAATGGCTTCAATTCAAGCTCCATGGCCTCAACAATGGTGGAAAATAGCTGAAATTCCGTAAATACTGGTGTGGAACCGGAGGAAGACAAGACAAGACAAGACAACCTAAAAGTGGAACTTTTCTTTTTATACTCGTCGTAGCGTCGAGACGCTACGAGCGAAAAAGCGGAGCGCGCGCCTCTTCGGAGCGTCGCGACACCTCGGGCAAGCGTTGAGCAGCGTCTCGACGCTAGCTCTCGGGTTTGAGCCAAATATTTTGCCTTTGGGATTTCCATTTGGCCAATCTTCATCTTTTTTAGTCCCTATTTTCCCGAAGTGTTCTTGGGGCCTTAAAACGACTTACTTAGCCCCGAACGACGTGAAACGGGTTCCGAAAGCTCTTAACCGGTGATCACCTATAATCAAGGTAAATAAGCATGAATAAGCACGGTATTAGCCTGAATTAGGGACTTAAATATAGCTCTAAAATGGTGCTATCAAATACCCCCAACTTAAGATCTTGCTAGTCCTCGAGCAAGACAGAATTCCTTATCCCCACAGAAATCTACATGCATGCTAAGGACTCAATTCTCAGCACTAAAGGAAACAAGGCATTTATATTGGAAGGAAGTGCTTACATGCATACATTGATCAATAACATTTCAAAAAAATTTAGACCACCACTCCCTATGTGTGTGTGTGCTTAGCTCCCCTATCTTATTTCTTAAAGACTCAAAGCGCTCTTAACCGACCCTACGCTTCACTTTCCCCCTACTTCTGGCGAATCAGAACAGTCTAAAGACTTTTCATCATCAGAGCAAGTAACAGGTCATAAAGCTTTATCAACATTACTTTTTCTCTCATAATTTCATTTCATTTTTTTTTTATCTCCAAGAGCGCCTACCATGTCAATTTTTCCTTCGTTTCAGCTTGCCTGCAGTTTCACTGCACAGTGCATCTGACTACGGGCAAACTTCACATTTTTAAGGACTAGCTTTCACTTCTATTAGCTCCCCTTTCATGCAGTGGCGAAACGCCTCACGAGATTAGTTTTTCATACTTTTAATCGTTCTTTTCTTTTAGCCTAATAGCCATGCTATAATTTGAATGAAAAATTACAGACACTAACGAATCAAGCACACCCTAAAGGTGCCTTTCGAGGTGACAACAAAGTTCAGGCCTAGCAAGACCACTATAAGCCTATAGATTCAAGATAGGGTGCTACGTGCTTAATTTATACAGGGAAGCAACATAATTTTATTTTTAAAAATGGGCTCAACAAATGCATATACAGATACGAAGGTTCCAACAGTACTTCACAGAATGTCATAATCAAATTAGCATGCAAATATCAACTAAAGAGTCTGATAGCTCTAAAATAGAGCTATAATTATAGCCTTAAATCTAGCTAAATGCCATGCTTAATTCAATTAAATCTCCTTATTTTAGGTATTTCGTGGCAAAGAGCTCGGGAAGTCAAATTATGAATTTCAGGGTTAAAACGGTCATTTAAGAGGTTTCGGGAAGTGTTCGGGTCAAGAAGATAGGCAAAACGGAGCTCGGGAGCCAAAACGAGCCAAAAATGGGCCAAGACCCGAGGGGTCAGCGCCTAGGCGCCGGCGCCCAACCGCGCCGCACGCCCAGACCGCCCACGCCCAGACGCTCGCGCACGCTCGTGTCCGCGCGCGCAGCCGGGTGCCCGTCATCGTAAGCCCCGCGCGCGCAGCCGGGTGCCCGTCATCGTAAGCCCCGCGCGCGCGCCGCACGCCAACACCCACGCGCGTCCTCGCCCGCTCCACGCACGCCCGTGTCCGACATCAAAAGTCCGCGCGCGCCATCGCCTCGTCCCGCGCGCGCCACAGCGCGTCCTCGCCCGCGCAGCGCCCAGGCGCCCGAGCGCCCGTCATGAAAGCTCAGTGTCCGCGCGCGCTCACCCTTGCCATGACTCAGAATACCCGTCATTAAAAGTCCTAAAAAGTCCGACATTAAAAGTCATAAAAATTGGCCGATTTTGTAAATTTTCCAGAGAGCTCAGCGCCTAGGCGCTGTCCCGATTCTATGCGCGCGCGCCCGCGGCGCCTAGGCACTGACTTATGGCGCCTAGGAGCTGACTTATGGCGCCTAGGCGCTAATCTGACGCAGAAATGGGTATTTAAGTGCGTTTTTCTGATTTTAGGTCATTCTCTTCCCCCCCTTCTCGATTTCTTCGGCATTTTTACCTCTTTTGAACCTTGTAACCTCCATTAATGGAGTGGGTGAGCTTAATCTTGGATTTCTTCACTCAATTCTCCTTCATGTTTATCTAAGAGGTAAGTACTTGATCTTTAGGAGATCGGTTAAATGTTGTAAATGTGATTGGGTGAGACTTGGGTTTTTTGTGTATGTTTAGCATGTTTAGCATTCAACTCTTCTCTAATCTAAGCATTAACTTCCGGCATCAATTTCTTCTTGGTTTGACTCCCATTTTGTTTATTGATTGTTGGGTTGGTCAAAAACCCATTATGCGTTTGCCTCTTGTGGGTTGAGTGACAGCAGTCTTAGTGTATTTAGATTGGTGCTGCAGCATTTAATTTAGCTACTCATTAGACTCTAGATGAAGAGTAAATCGAGCCCGTTATTAGAGATCTCAGTAACGTACTCGTCGCATGGTTACCCGTCGCTCGTAGTTAATTCTATTTGGGAGAGCGATTGCCCTCAATTGAATTAACATCGAAGCTTAATGAAGAGCTGTCAACTCTTCATCAACTACTTGGGATTGCTTGTTTCTTCTTAGAAATATGTAATTTGTGTGGGTGTTAGTCAAAAGCATGCTAAGTCTTGGGCGTCTATGATCCGAATCACATCGCAATTAATAACCCGTAACCTTTAGATTGAGTATTTTCATTACAATTTCCATTTCTCCCGTTATTCCAAATTGTCCTTTAATTTTTCCCTTTATTTTCTCTTTTCTTATTTTAATTCTCAAAATCCCCCGTCAACATTTTCTCTCATTAAGCAATTAAAATTCTGAATTTAGATTAAGCTATTAAATTCCCTGCGGTACGATCCTGACTACCGCTTTCTACAAGTTTTGAAGAAGCCTTAGGCAGTGTTATAAATTTTAATTTGGCGGGTCTCGACAACCCGAAACACACAGAATATTCACAAAATTCCGCCTACCAAATTTGGCGCCGCTGCCGGGGAGTTTAAATTAGTTTGTCTTGATTTAAATTTTAATTGTTTATTTTAAATCTTTTTGTTCTGTTTTGTTTGTTTTTCTTTCTTTTACTGTTTTAAGCGTTTCCCTAGTGTTTGTTGAGAGCAGGGTATGATGGAAGCCTTGGAAAGGAATGATGGGTATCAAAAGACTCTCAGGGAGTTGGCGATGCCAGATTTAAACCGTCAACCATTATGTATATCGTATTCTGCGGTAACAGGTAATTTCGAACTTAAGGCTAGCTTCATCAACTTACTTCCTTCATTTTCTGGTAATGCAGGTGAAAGCCCGCATATTCATCTCAAGGAGTTTCAGTTGGGGAGAGCGGGATTAATGACAATAGAAGCCACGGAAGATCAAGTGAGCTTACGGGCTTTCCCTTTTACCTTGAAGGGAAAAGCAAGAGAATGGCTACACTACCTACCGTCTGGCTCCATTTCCACTTGGAGCGATATGCAGAGGCTCTTCTTAGAAAAATTCTTTCCTGCCTCGGAAGTTATTGCCGCTAAGAGAAGAATCTGTGCCGTTCAACAGGAAGAGGGCGAAAATCTATATGAATATTGGGAGAAGTTTCTTAGATTGTGCGAAGAATGCCCGAATCACAAGATCAACGAACAAACTCTCATTGGATATGTGTATGAAGGTTTGCTCCCATATGATCAGAGGATGATAGATGCAGCTAGCGGTGGAGCTCTCATGGACAAAACCCCAAATGAAGCTAGACTCTTAATCTCAAGCATGGCTGGAAATATTCAGCAATATGGTTGTGGAAGAAGTGACCAAATTTGCCTCAAGAGCGATGTGAACGAGTTGAAGGACCGTTTGGCTGAGGTAAGTAGCGCTGTATATGAACTGAAGGAAAGCTTACCACAAATTTGTTCTTCTGCTTCAGGTAAATCGCTTGGGGAAATAATGAAATCTCTGATGGAGTCAAATTTAGTTCTACAAAAACAAAGCCAGGAGCAATTTCAAAATCTAAGCAATGCGATAACCCAAATGACTGGGAGGATAGTCCAGATAGAAACTCGTAAAGCAGAGAGTATTAATGCTATCACTCTCATAAGTGGGGAGGAAATTTCACCGCGCTCTGTTTCCTTTGAGTGCGAAAAAAAGGTAGAAAAGCCCATGGTAAGAAAGGAGGCAACATCTTCGAGAAGTCCGGTATGTTCCAATCCTCTTTCATATATGAAATCTTATGTTCCTAAGGCTCCCTTCCCTAGTAGGTTGATGAGACCCCCTGAGGAGATTAAAGACGAGGAGATTTTGGGTGCGATCAAGAAGGTTGGACACAGTCTTTCACGTTCTGCACCTATAGAGCTCAGCGGAAACCCTTGGATGATACCTCCACACTTGACAGTTAATCCCTGCGAGCAGGTATGTGCGATAAGTTTATGTGATGGTAATGAAGTTGTCCCAAGTCGTTTGCTGAGTCCTGATCCAGAGAAGAAGAGTGAACCGAATGCACCTTCCACGAGCCATCTTTTGAATGAAGAGTTTGAAGAAAAGAAAGAAATGAGCGAAAATGTTCCAGCAAGTATCCCCATAGCACCCCTCCTCAGTAGGCTTGCAAAGCCCAAGGATGTGAACGAAGATGAGGTGGTTTTGAAGACCTTCCAAAAGGAAATGGTAAACATTCCACTCTTGGAGGCCGTGAGGAAAATCCCAAAATATGCTAAATTTTTTAAGGATTGGGTTACTTGCAAGATGAAGGCAAGAAGGAATAATGAGAAAAAGAAAGAGAATGTCTTAGCGATCCTTCCAGGTACTCTACCTACTAAATGCGGAGATCCAGGTATGTTCACACTTCCTTGCATGATAGGTAGTAGAGTCATTAAAAATGTTATGATAGATCTCGGAGCCTCTATTAATGTTATGTCACATGCCATGTTTAAAGAACTTAACTTGAGTGAAATGCATGAGACGAGCGTAGTAGTACAGCTAGCCGATCGATCTTACATCCATTCATTAGGGAAGGTAGAAGACATTCTTGTTAGAGTTAATGACATGGTTTTTCCCGCTGACTTTTATGTTCTGGATATGAATGAAAATCCTTCTACTGTCTCATTTTCTATTTTGTTGGGTCGCCCTTTTATGAAGACCGCGAGGGTCAAAATTGATATTGATAGGGGTGCTCTCTCTGTGGAATTTGACGAGACTAAGAATGAATTTCTTATGCATGATTTAAAGTCTACTTGTGTTAAGAACGGGAATCTGAATTTAAATGAGATTAATTCTAAATCTGTTTGTTTTCTGTATGCTTTTGACGATGATCCAAATTTTATTGTGAATGGTGATGGATCTGTTTGCTTGTTATTTGATAATGATGATGTTGGCGTGCATGAGGCACGAAAAGAAAAATTTTGCTCAATTGATGTTTGTAGGTCCGACCCGGACGAAGGGATGATTGGAGTACCCCCCGCGCCATTGGACTATAGATGAATTTGAAAGGGAGAATTCAGTCGAGCAATCGACTTTAAAAATTTGCGCTTCTCGGAGGCACCCGAGCGTTGAACTGTATTTTTGATTAGTTGCTATTTTTTTTTATAGTTTTTGCTTGTTCAGTTTTAGTTGTTTAAGTTTGTTATTTTGCTTTCTTAGGTAATAAAGGAGAGATGACCGATATTTCAGAGCTACATTGAACTTGAAGTTATGCGTACCCTCTCACCGATCCCACAAAAATTCAGGGGAGGTTTATGTTCCCTTTAATTTTTGTTTTTATCATTGATTATATGGTGGATTACATGCATTGAGGACAATGCAGTCTTTTAGGTGGGGGGTGGAATTTATATTTGAACTTCGCTGTAGTTCTTGAGCATGTCGTACTCTGATTTTTATATGTTTAGGAATCTGAATGCATGTTGTCGGATGAGGACTTTCTGTGATATGTTTGTAAATACTCCATAGTTGTGCATTTCGAGAAAATTATGAGAATGTATGCATATTTTGAGCATATTTTAAAAAATTTCGATTATTCCCCTACATTCACTGAGCACGTAGACCTCTTACTCTTAGTTCTGTAGGCTTAGAATTATTTTATTTTATCTGAAAGCTCGTTGTCACCCCGAAAGGTTCATTTAGAGAGGCTTGATGTGTTAGAATTTATAATGAATCATTTGATTTAGCAAAGCTATGTGCCTATAAAAAATTCATAGAGAGTAAAAGCATGTTTGAAATGTATTCTGAGGTGTTCCTCCTTCTTGTGTTGCCCGTGTAACCAGGGGTGATCGTGTAACCCACGGTTGCCACTGCATGAAAGGGCAACTAACAGAAGTGAGCACTAGTCCTTAAAAACGTGAAGCGAAACAAATGTTTGACGTGTTAGGCTCTCAAGATAAGAAAAGAAGAAAATAATTAGGCCTTTTATTTTTGTTATTCTTTCTGACATTGAAAAGCCGATAGTCTGTCCTTATTGCCAGAAGTAGGGGGAAGATGAGTATTAGGATTGACTAAAGTGGTTCCGGGTCTATAGAAGCTAGGATAGGAGGCGCTATTCACACACACACGTTAGGGAATAGGAGTTAATATTTTGAAATGTTCACAACTTATACATGCTTGATTGTTTTCCGTTAGCATGATTATCTTGTTTTGCAAGTATTGAGATTCGAGTCGTCAGCATGCATGCTTATTCTTATGAGATAAATCAAAGTGTTCCTTGCTCGAGGACTAGCAAGATTCAGGTCGGGGGTATTTTGATAGCTCTAAAATAGAGCTATAATTATAGCCTTAAATCTAGCTAAATGCCATGCTTAATTCAATTAAATCTCCTTATTTTAGGTATTTCGTGGCAGAGAGCTCGAGAAGTCAAATTATGAATTTCAGGGTTAAAACGGTCATTTAAGAGGTTTCGGGAAGTGTTCGGGTCAAGAAAATAGGCAAAACGGAGCGCGCGCCGCACGCTGATAGCTCCAAAATAGAGCTATTATTTACTCCCTAATATTAGCTAAAACCATGCTCGATATTGATTAAAATGTATTTTTGTAGGTAAACTCGTGGTAGAGAGCTCGAGAGTCCGATGACGTGTTTTGGGGCTAAAAGAGGCGTTTTAGAGCTTCATGGACGCATCGGGAGTGAAGGGGCTTGAAGAATTGAAAAAATGGCAAAATTTGCTATTGAAAGGCAAAATTTGGCCAACAACCCGAGAGCAAGCGTTGAGCGGCAGCGTCGAGAC
Organism: Herpetospermum pedunculosum; assembly: GCA_028017165.1. Taxonomy (NCBI): domain Eukaryota; kingdom Viridiplantae; phylum Streptophyta; class Magnoliopsida; order Cucurbitales; family Cucurbitaceae; genus Herpetospermum; species Herpetospermum pedunculosum. The sequence goes on along the minus strand of CM051523.1, from coordinate 48,560,827 downwards.
GCTGGCTCAACGCTGCTCAGCATCGAGACGCTGCCCTAGCGTCTCGACGCCGCCCCGAGGATTTCCGGATTTTGACGCGCCCCAGCGTCGAGCGCGCGCGTCTCAACGCTCGCTCAACGCCGACAGCGTCGCGACGCTGTCCTAGCGTCTCGACGCTACCCCGTGCGCGCGCGCTGCCAACTTAGGGCACAGCGTCGAGACGCTGCCCTAGCGTCTCGACGCTCCGACAGCTTTAAAAGCTTTCTTCTCCGATTTTTGCCGCACTTCTTCTGAGATTTTAGTTTTTCCACCATTGTTAGGCTCGGGTGGGAGCTCAAAACTTGTATATCTTCCATTATACCTTCAATAAAGCTTCAACATTAGCGTTTTTGCTTGATTTGCACAACGGGGAGCTAAGGTAAGTGCTCTAATTTGAGGTTAGGGGTAAATTTTGATGCGATTCATGAGGGTTCGTTCTTAATTCTGTGACTTAGCATGAATGATTGGGCATTTATTTCGTCTAAGCATATCACACGAATGTGTTGGAATGATTTAGGACTAGGCACCCTTGATTTTCAGCATGTTTGATTGTTAAAGATTAATGATGCCGTGCCTCTCTTAATCGCCAAGTGACACGGATAAATCGAGCCATAGATAACGTTGGATTCCAGTTCATCTTGGTTGCAATTTATCTTGATGAAAGAAAACAATCGAAGTATCATATTAAATGTTGTGAATGTTGATTACTTCAGGGTTGCCAGGTAATCAATTAGCATTTAGGATGTTTAATTGAATGTTCGTCATAAAATGCTAGTTACTACTTTAGTTAATTTAGAGCTGATCAATCCGAGTTAACTAATAGTACCGTTTAATTAGAATTGGAAAATTCTGATTAATATATATGTGGCCGGTTGCTTTAGGGCTTCCGGGCAACCGTTTATGTGTTTAATTATGCCTTGCTAAGTATGTTTGAATCCCAATGAATCGAGTCGCATCAAAGTAAATCCCGACCCTTAAAATTAGGAGCACGTGTTCCGTTTAATTTTCCACGCTTTACTTTTCGCATTTATTTTCCCGTTAGTTTATATTCAGTCAAACCCCCTTTTTATTTGCTTTTGAGTCAATAGTTTTAAAGACAAATAGAAATTAGTTAAGAAGAAATAATTTAGGTTCCCTGTGGTTCGACACCCGACTACCACTAGCTGCAAAGCTCTGTTGTAGCGGAGTTATAAATGTATTTTGGCAAGCCTCGACAGCTTGAATTTAGAGTACCCCAAAAGTGCTCTACCAAAATTGGCGCCGTTGCCGGGGAACCATTTAGTTTCTCTTAGTTAAATTTTTTTTGTTCAAAAACCACAAAAATATTTTTCTTTTCTTGTGTCTTCTTGTTTGAGTATGGCAGACATTCACTTAGAAGACTGGGTGAAAGTTTCAAGGCGTGAAGCTTCAAAAATTGCTTCTAATGACGACATGGCATATTATGACATGGAAATCCTGCTAGCTTCAAACGATTCCAACAGACGTGAGAGGATGAGAAGGAATTCGCAGACTATGAGAGAATGTAAGAGTCAAATGCGCAAGCTGCACTTCGAGGTTTGGTGGACGTTTGTTAGAGAGACACATGCGAGAGCAAAGTGTTGTGCTTGCTCGGTAGGGGGTCATACTCCCTACGCATGCCCTGAGTCGCCACCAACCGGTCTCCTTGATGTCTACCCCGCGCAGGAGCATCCCGAGTTAGAAAATCAATCCTCCCTGTATTTTGATTTCACGATTGAAGATATGAAGGAGCAGATTGATTTTATGCTCAAGGAACTACACCCCAGCCCGAAAATAGAAATCGTGATTGCTCCGCTGTATGACAATGAGATCTTCTGGAAAAAGAAGAGAGTCGAGCCTACTATCTTGAAGGAATTTCAGGTGATAGAGTTCGAGGCTGACGAGTCTCTTTCTATTTTATTTCCTGAACTCCCTTCTATCGAAGCATGCTTTCTTCCTTTTTCCCCTGTTGAGTCTTTATTTTCAGTTGAGTCTTGTTTTGTTTTATTTCATTCTGTTGAGTCTTTATTTTTCCCATATATCAAAAATACCAAAAAGATAACAACTTTGTCCGGCTGCCTCGAAAAGTCGAAGAGCTTGCTTCTCTTTGCAGGCTTCGTCGATTCAAGGAAGAAGGGGCCGAAGAAGTACGAAAATTTTTACGTACCCTGACAGAGAGGAGGACACGTCGAGCATAACGACGTTAAAAATTTGCGCTTCTTGGGAGGCAACCCATGTGTTTTTAAATTCATGTTTTTACTTTTAGTTTTTATTTTCCTAGCTTATGCTTTTTCTTGCTTTCTTTTGTAGGAGTCTTGTGGCCTAAGGATCAGATCAGGAGGCGAAGAGTGCACTGCTCCAACCGTCAACCTCACAAAATTCAGGGGAGGTTTTCTGTTCCCTTTTATTTTGTGCGTTTTAACTGCTTAGTCCGAAATGTTGATACATAGAGGACTATGTATAATTTTAGGTTGGGGGTGGAGTTGTATGTTGGATGGATTCCATGTGCAGTTTGTTGAGCAGTGCTAATTTAAAATTTGAAGTGCTTGGGACTCTGTTTATATGCTTTCTAATTATTATGATCTAGGAAGTGTCTTTTTGGAATCTGAGCATTTGCATAATCTAGTTTTTGCATGATGTAGCTTTGCATTTATTAGGTTCATGTCAAAAATTTTAAAATTTTTCCTGTTGCTCCCTTGCATTTATCGAGCACTTAGCGACCTTATCTTAGACTCCGTAGGCTTAGTTGATTGCATGTAGCATTAGTTCTTGTTGTCACCCCGAAAGGCACCCCTAGGTAGCTTGTTGCATGAGAGTTAGTGGTCGATTAATTGAGTAGCTTGCGCTAAGCCTAAATTTAAAAAAATAGAAAAGCATGTTGGTTAGAAAAATCTCCCGAGGCGTTCCTCCTTTTTAAAGTGCGCACTTAAAAAGTGAACGTTAGTCCTTAAAAATGTGAAGCTTAGACCCAAGTTTGACATGTTAGGCAACTCAGGATGGGAAAGAAGAAGAAAATAAAAAGTTGGGTTCAAAGAACCTTAACAAAGAGTACAAAGTACTCAAAGAAAAGAAAAAGGAATGAGAAAAATTTTAGGTCTCTTAATTTATTACACTCTCTCGTGTAAATCAAGTTTAGACTGTTCTTAATCGCTAGAAGTAGGGGGAAAACGGGATGACATGTTGCATGAAGTTTTTCCGAGCTTACGATGGTTTAGGATAGGTTGGCTAGCACACACGCACGTTAGGGAGCGATAGTTAATTTTTGATGTGATCTTGATTAAATGCATGCGCCGATTGCTTTCATGATTATGTTCTGTTTAGATTTGTAAAAAACATCGAGGTTTGAATTAGAAGCATGTATGCATGGTTCTTTAAAGTCAAATTCTTTATTAGCCTTGCTCGAGGACTAGCAAGATTTAGGTTGGGGGTATTTTGATAGCTCCAAAATAGAGCTATTATTTACTCCCTAATATTAGCTAAAACCATGCTCGATATTGATTAAAATGCCTTTTTGTAGGTAAACTCGTGGTAGAGAGCTCGAGAGTCCGATGACGTGTTTTGGGGCTAAAAGAGGCGTTTTAGAGCTTCATGGACGCATCGGGAGTGAAGGGGCTTGAAGAATTGAAGAAATGGCAAAATTTGCTATTGAAAGGCAAAATTTGGCCAACAACCCGAGAGCAAGCGTTGAGCGGCAGCGTCGAGACGCTGGCTCAACGCTGCTCAGCGTCGAGACGCTGCCCTAGCGTCTCGACGCCGCCCCGAGGATTTCCGGATTTTGACGCGCCCCAGCGTCGAGCGCGCGCGTCTCAACGCTCGCTCAACGCCGACAGCGTCGCGACGCTGTCCTAGCGTCTCGACGCTACCCCGTGCGCGCGCGCTGCCAACTTAGGGCACAGCGTCGAGACGCTGCCCTAGCGTCTCGACGCTCCGACAGCTTTAAAAGCTTTCTTCTCCGATTTTTGCCGCACTTCTTCTGAGATTTTAGTCTTTCCACCATTGTTAGGCTCGGGTGGGAGCTCAAAACTTGTATATCTTCCATTATACCTTCAATAAAGCTTCAACATTAGCGTTTTTGCTTGATTTGCACAACGGGGAGCTAAGGTAAGTGCTCTAATTTGAGGTTAGGGGTAAATTTTGATGCGATTCATGAGGGTTCGTTCTTAATTCTGTGACTTAGCATGACTGATTGGGCATTTATTTCGTCTAAGCATATCACACGAATGTGTTGGAATGATTTAGGACTAGGCACCCTTGATTTTCAGCAAGTTTGATTGTTAAAGATTAATGATGCCGTGCCTCTCTTAATCGCCAAGTGACACGGATAAATCGAGCCATAGATAACATTGGATTCCAGTTCATCTTGGTTGCAATTTATCTTGATGAAATAAAACAATCGAAGTATCATATTAAATGTTGTGAATGTTGATTACTTCAGGGTTGCCGGGTAATCAATTAGCATTTAGGATGTTTAATTGAATGTTCGTCATAAAATGCTAGTTACTACTTTAGTTAATTTAGAGCTGATCAATCCGAGTTAACTAATAGTACCGTTTAATTAGAATTGGAAAATTCTGATTAATATATATGTGGCCGGTTGCTTTAGGGCTTCCGGGCAACCGTTTATGTGTTTAATTATGCCTTGCTAAGTATGTTTGAATCCCAATGAATCGAGTCACATCAAAGTAAATCCCGACCCTTAAAATTAGGAGCACGTGTTCCGTTTAATTTTCCACGCTTTACTTTTCGCATTTATTTTCCCGTTACTTTATATTCAGTCAAACCTCTTTTTTATTTGCTTTTGAGTCAATAGTTTTAAAGACAAATAGAAATTAGTTAAGAAGAAATAATTTAGGTTCCCTGTGGTTCGACACCCGACTACCACTAGCTGCAAAGCTCTGTTGTAGCGGAGTTATAAATGTATTTTGGCAAGCCTCGACAGCTTGAATTTAGAGTACCCCAAAAGTGCTCTACCACACGCCAACACCCGCGCGCGTCCTCGCCTGCTCCGCGCACGCCCGTGTCCGACATCAAAAGTCCGCGCGCGCCCCAGCGCCCGAGTCCGCCTGCGCGCCATCGCCTCGTCCCGCGCGCGCCACAGCGCGTCCTCGCCCGCGCAGCGCCCAGGCGCCCGTCATGAAAGCTCAGTGTCCGCGCGCGCCGCTCGCCTCGCCTCGCCTGGCCTGCGCGCTCACCGTTGCCATGACTCAGAATACCCGTCATTAAAAGTCCTAAAAAGTCCGACATTAAAAGTCATAAAAATTGGCCGATTTTGTAAATTTTCCAGAGAGCTCAGCGCCTAGGCGCCGTCCCGATTCTGTGCGCGCGCGCCCGCGGCGCCTAGGCGCTGACTTATGGCGCCTAGGCGCTAATCTGACGCAGAAATGGGTATTTAAGTGCGTCGCATGGTTACCCGTCGCTCGTAGTTAATTTTATTTGGGAGAGCGATTGCCCTCAATTGAATTAAGATCGAAGCTTAATGAAGAGCTGTCAACTCTTCATCAACTACTTGGGATTGCTTGTTTCTTCTTAGAAATATGTAATTTGTGTGGGTGTTAGTCAAAAGCATGCTAAGTCTTGGGCGTCTATGATCCGAATCACATCGCAATTAATAACCCGGAACCTTTAGATTGAGTATTTTCATTACAATTTCCATTTCTCCCGTTATTCCAAATTGTCCTTTAATTTTTCCCTTTATTTTCTCTTTTCTTATTTTAATTCTCAAAATTCCCCGTCAACATTTTCTCTCATTAAGCAATTAAAATTCTGAATTTAGATTAAGTTATTAAATTCCCTGTGGTACGATCCTGACTACCGCTTTCTACAAGTTTTGAAGAAGCCTTAGGCAGTGTTATAAATTTTAATTTGGCGGGTCTCGACAACCCGAAACACACGGAATATTCACAAAATTCCGCCTACCAGAGTCTCCAATTTGGAATTCCACAAGACTCGAGAAGTACTATAAATCACAACCCGCCACCCCCAACTTAGAAAGATACAATGTCCTCATTGAAAAGTTAATGCAGAATCAAAAATCGAGGGAACAGAAGACCTCCCCTGAATTTGTGATTATGGGTGTTGGAGAGCGCGCTTCCTTCATCCAAATATATCCGCTAGGCCGAGCAACCTTGTCTCCTGAAAACTCACAACATGAGAGCAAACACTTAAGGGCCTGTTTGATAACGTTCTCGTTTCCTGTTTCCTGTTTCTGTTTCTCATTTTTGAAGAAACAGACTTGTTTGATAACTGTTCCCGTTTCTTGTTTCTAAATTTTGAGAAACGTTTCCAAAAAATGGGCAAATTTTGAGAAACTAAAAAATGTTGTTTCTCTTTGTTACGTTTCTATTATTCTTATTCCGTTTCTTTAATGACATATAATAAAGTGTGGCTCAATGGGTAAAGGGGCGCCTTTCTTGCTACAATTCTTGGGTTCAAAGCATTAGTACAATAATTTTTTTTTATCTATTAATTTTGCAGTATTTTTAATGTATTATTTTTAATTTTTAAAATATATATTATTTATTAATTTTACAATATTTTTTTTATGTATTATTTTAATTTTAATTTTGAATTTGAATTTTTAAATTTTCCAATATGTATTTATATATTATATAAATTTTTCTACGTATATGTATATATATATATATATATATATAGTTTTTTAGTTTTGAACCCTTAAATCAATTAGAATTTCGCAAATATAAATTTTGCTCACTAAAACATTCATTTACTTTCACTTTACTATTTTAAAACCACGACATTTACAAAGCTATATAATTGAGTTGGATCCGACCCAATATCATTTAAAGCGGAATGTCTCGAGTGAGAGAAAACATTGCAAATCAAATTTGGACAACATTTGAAAGATAAAAATAATTTTGCATCGGAATTTACTTGTATTAAGCTAATGTAGATTTTTTTTATAAGTACATTTTTATATATATTTTAACGCGTGTTATATTTTTTATATTATATATCTAAATTCTATTTAAACTATTAAAAAAAAAGAACAAGAAACAAGAAACAGTTATCAAACAAGTTTCTGTTTCTGTTTTTTTTTTTCAAGAAACAAGAAATAAGAGTAGTTATCAAACAAGTTCATGTTTCTAATTCTCAAAAAATAAGAAACAAGAAACAGGGAACAGAGAACTAGAAACAAGGAACAAGAAATAGGAACGTTATCAAACGAGCCCTAAGCTATCCTACGACAAACAAATTAAACAAAAAACATATACAGTTCGGACTCGGGTGCCTCCAAGAAGCGCAAATTTTTAGAGTCGATTGCTCGACTTTACCAACACTCTTTCATTCCTTCTTGTACTCGGGATCTGTCAAACGGGCGCACGCGTCATAATGCTCGGTCTCCCCTTCATGGAAGATTTTCAATCGCTGGCCATTCACCGTGGTTTCCTTCCCTGTTTCTACACTCTGAATCTTAACTGCACCATAAGGATAAACGTGAGTTATGAAAAACGGTCAAATCCAGCGATAACGAAGCTTACCTGGCATGAACTTCAGACGAGAGTTGAACAAGAGGACTTTTTGACCCACTTCGAAGTGTTTTCGAATGATTCTTCTGTCGTGAAACATCTTGGTCTTCTCCTTATAAATCCTCGAATTCTCGTATGGATCGAGGCAAAGTTCCTCCAATTCTTGCAATTGAAGGAGCCTTGCTTCGCCAGCCTTATCGAAGCTCATATTGCACTTTTTCACCGCCCAGTACGCCTTGTGCTCTATCTCCACTCGGAAATGACAAGCTTTTCCAAAGACCATCCTATAGGGAGACATTCCTATAGGGGTCTTGTAAGCTGTGCGATAAGCCCACAATGCGTCATCCAGCCTGAGACTCCAATCTTTTATCCCAGGACTTACTGTTTTCTCAAGGATGGACTTCACCTCTCGATTTGAGACTTCAGCTTGCCCATTTGTTTGAGGGTGGTACGGGGTGGATATTTTATGATTGACACCGTACCTCCTCATCAGGGCCTGGATCGTTTTGTTGCAGAAGTGAGTCCCCTGATCACTTATGACGGCTCGTGGAACGCCGTACCTGTTGAAAATGTTAGATTTGACAAAACTAGCAACCACGTTAGCATTGTCGACTTTGGTGGCCTTAGCTTCCACCCACTTCGAGACATAGTCCACAACAAATAAAATGTACACAAATCCACAAGAGGGAGGAAAAGACCCCATAAAATCCATTCCCCAAACCTAAAAAATTTCACAGGTTAATATAGAAGTTTGGAGCATCTCATTCCTACTCGTAATGGACCCTTTCCTTTGAGATTTATCACATGATTTGCAAAATTCAAAACCATTTTTAAACAAGGAAAGCCAGAAAAACCACAATCAAGTACTTTTTTCGCAGTCCTATTCGGCCCAAAATGCCCCCCACATGCAAATTTATGACAAAATTCAAGAATGGACTTATGCTCAGACTTAGGGACACACCTCATAATCACTTGGTCAGCACAAAATTTCGACAGAATAGGTTCTTTCCAGACATAACATTTTGCATCGCTTTTCAGCTTAGCCCTCCTATTATAAGAATAATCAAACGGGAACGTACCTGTGACCAAGTAATTCACTATGTTTGCATACTAGGGGATTTCCACGTTCATCTGGAAAAGAACCTCATCTTGAAATTCATCGTTCAAGGGCATGTCATCCTCTTCTCTCACTATGCGACTTAGGTGATCGGCCACTGTGTTTTCAGATCCCTTCCTATCCTGGACTGACACGTCAAATTCCTGAAGGAGCAGCACCCACCTGAGCAGTCTGGGCTTCGAGTCCTTCTTGTTCATCAGACATCGAACCGCTGCATGATCAGAAAAAACAACCACTTTAGATCCAAGTATGCAAGGTCGAAATTTATCAAGAGCAAAAACTATGAAAAGTAGCTTCTTCTCTGTTGTGGTGTAGCTGATCTGCGCGAAATAGAGTGTTCTGGAGGCATAATATATGACGTGACTCTTCTGTTCTATCCTCTGACCAAACACAGCGCCAACTGCGTAGTTGCTTGCATCACACATAATCTCAAAGGGGGTTCCCCACAACGATGGATGTATGATGGGCGCATTGATCAAACACTTTTTGAGTATGTCAAAAGCATGTCTGCACTCCTTCCCAAAGCTGAACGGGACATCTTCCTTCAACAAGCTCGTCATGGGGGTCACTATCTTCGAAAAATTCTTGATGAACCTGCGATAGAATCCTGCATGGCCAAGGAAAGATCGCACTTCTCGAATATTCGTGGGGTAAGGCAGGTCAGAAATAACATTAATTTTTGCCTTATCTACCTCGATGCCCCTAGATGATACTACGACATGACCTAAGACTATGCCTTCATTGGCCATGAAGTGACATTTTTCAAAATTCAAAACTAAATTCGATTCTATGCACCTTTCCATGACATTCGACAAATTAATCAGGCAATCATCAAAGGAATTCCCATAAACAGTAAAGTCATCCATGAACACTTCTATGCATTTTTCTACAAATTCAGAAAAAAAATACTCATCATGCAACGTTGAAATGTTCCTGGAGCATTACAAAGACCAAAAGGCATTCTCCTATATGCATAAGTGCCAAACGGGCAAGTAAATGTGGTTTTTTTTTTGTTCTCCTGAGCTATGAAAATTTGGTAAAATCCAGAAAATCCATTTAAAAAGCAGAAATATGGCTTCCCAGCTAAACGCTCCACCGTTTGATCGATGAAAGGGATTGGAAAAAGAAATATGGCTTCCCAGCTAAACGCTCCACCGTTTGATCGATGAAAGGGATTGGAAAATGATCATTTTTAGTCATGTCATTCAATTTTCTAAAGTCAAAACACATTCTCCAACCATTTTTTTTTTTGCAACGGTAGTTTAATTAATGCGGGGATTGAACCCATGACCTTTTGGTCACCGGCACAACCCTATGCCAATTGAGCTATGCTCGGTTTGGCTAACAACAGTTATTTCAGTCTTTTTAGGCACAACATGAATTGGGCTAACCCACTGACTATCAGAAATGGGATAGATGATACCTGCGTCAAATAGTTTGTGTATTTTAGATAGAACTACCTCTTTCATGGCCGGGTTCAGTCTCCTCTGAGGCTCTCGAGAGGGTTTTGCTCCATCCTCAAGCAGAATTTTGTGCATGCATAAAACTGGACTCAACCCATGCAAATCCGCTAACGTCCATCCTATCGCTCACCTGTTCTTCTTTAGTTTCTCAACCAATTTCCCCTCTTGTTCTGATGTAAGCTCCTTAGAAATGATCACCGGTAGTGTCTCCACATCTCCCAAGTACACATACTTGAGATGATCCGGAAACTATTTAAGTTCCAATTTGGGAGCCTGCAAAAGATAAGGTAACATCTTAGTTGGTTTCTCATATGTCTCCAAGGTAAGAACATCCTGTTCACCTAGTTCAGACAAAAGGGGTGCACTAGTCTCTATTTCACCAACAGATTCAGTAAAAATCAATGGGTTATCCCCATCATCAGCAGTCATGCATTCTTCATGTTCCAACGTATCTATCAAATCTACTTTACAAACAGAGTGCACATCAGCGTGGTGTTTCATGGCATTAAAAACATTAAATTCAAACACCTCTCCTCCATACTCAACAGATAAAGTACCATCATGCACATTAATCTTTGTCCTGACAGTTTTCATGAAGGGTCTCCCTAACAGAACTGAAGCAGCAGATGATGAATTATCTTCCATTCTCAAGACATAAAAATCAGTAGGAAAAATAAGTTCCAATACCCGTACTAACACATCCTCTACTACTCCTAAGGGGTGAATAGAAGACCTATCAGCCAATTGGATTATGACACTAGTTTCCTGCAATTCTTCCAGATCAAGACTTTTATATACAGAGTATGGCATAACATTTATCGAGTCCCCTAAATCTAACATCGCATGCTGGATAAATTTAGTGCATGGTAAGAGGAACATACCTGGGTCTTGACATTTATCTGGCATGTTTCGAGTGATCAAGGCAGACACATTTTTACTTACCACCACCCTTTCGATGTTCTTTGCCTTCCTTTTGTTAGTACACAATTCCTTGAGGAATTTTGCATACCTTGGAATATGTTGTATGGCATCTAGCAAAGGAATGTTGATTCCAACCTTCTTCAATGTATCGAGGATATCCTCGTCCTTGTCTTCCTTAGGGGGTCTCACTATCCTGCTAGGGAAAGGAGCTTTAGGAATGTAAGACTTAATAGACGAAGGTGGGTTAACACATATCGAATTCTCAGGAGGTGGGGGTTGGCTCTTTTCTTCATGCTTCTCAAGGCTCTTGTCGGACTCTTCAGGTGTAGATCGCGAGGGGACTTCTTTCCCACTTCTAAGAGCAATGACGTTTATGCTTTCCGCTGTGTGAGTCTCAACCTTTCTTAATCTATCTGTAATCTGGGTCATCACCTCGCTTAGAGACTGAAATTGCGCTCTAGTTTCTTCGCGATGCTCCTGGCTCATTTCCACGAAGGACTTGAACATTCCCTCAAGGGATTGACCTGAAACAGAAGGAAGAACCTGTGATGAGCCTTCTTTCAATTCAAGAACAACGCTACATACCTTAGACATCTGGGCTTTAAGCTCATCCACTTCAGTCGAAAGCCGAGCCTGCTCATTTCCTCCTCCATACTGCTGAAGGTTCCCTACCATGTTGGAGATCAAAACTCTAGCCTATGCTGGTGTTTTATCCCTAAGAGCTCCTCCACTTGCAGCATCTAACATCTGTCGATCGTACAGACGCAAGCCATCATAGAAAAACCGAATAAGATCACCCTCCGTTATCTGATGGTGGGGGAAGCTCTCGCACATCTGAGTATACCTTTCCCTGCATTTATGTAAGGTCTCCCCTTCCTCTTGAGTAATCCCGTAGATCTTCTTCCTGAGGAATATGGCTCTAGAAGCTGGAAAATACTTCTCTAAAAATATGCCATTCAACTCTCTCCATGTATAGATGGCCCCCAAGGGTAAGTAATGCATCCAGTCCCTCGCCTTGTCTTTCAAAGTGAACGGGAAGGCCCTCAAACTGAGCTGATTGTCAGTCACACCACTTGGTTTCATAGCAGAGCACACCATTTGGAAAGCCTTGAGGTGCTTGATAGGATCTTCATCTGTTTCACCACAAACAGAAGGCAACTGATTAATTAAACCAGCTTTAAGTTCAAACTTACCGGATAAGAAATACACGAGGGTTTCCGGTTCAAATCAGGCATCGCCAACTGTCTGAGTGTTTTATGAGCTTCTTCGCTATCCACCAAGACCTCCATTTTCCCAAATTAAATCCTGCTTTCTAACAAACTTGACAAAAACAAATTATGCAAATAACCAAAGAATAATTAGACAAAAAACAAAATTTTTGAAAACTAACAAATTAAATTTAAATCAGGCCGAATTAATTTTTAATTCCTCGGCAACGGCGCCAATTTTGGTAACGATATTTTTGAATATCCTATTAATTCTCGGGTTGTCGAGACCCGCCAAAATGAATTTATATACCCGATTTCACCGAGCAATTTGTAGCTTAATAGTAACGGGGTCGGTCCTCCGGGAATTATGTTAAATTCGAGTTAATTCAATTAAATTTGCTATTTAAAGAGATGTATAATTGGAGAATTTCAAGAACAATTGAGAAAAATGCTAACGGAAAATTGGAAATTGGAATGAAAATTAAATCAACTAAACGTTCAAATTGGGATGCTCGGAATTGAAAATTAGCCAATTTTTAGATCACAGACTAACGGAAGAATTAGCAAAAATCGGATGAACATGCAATTCGCTTAAAACAAGATTTCAAATTAAACACACCCCATGGATATTAATTAGAGAAATTAATCATGCTAATTAAACGTAACAATTGGACATTCAGGGCCAACGCTCGCCCAAGACCAATTGTTAGTAACGGGCTAATTGCGACGATTATCTAAAATTGGAAGCCAAAGCTAGTGTATCGATTTTAATTCTTTCCCCAAGAAGAACGAATGCAAGGAAAGCAACGAAGCCTATGCATCAATTGCACTATTAATCTGTAGTTACTAGGCGATTACGAGAGGCAAGGCATCATAATCTTTAACAAACGAACATGCTGGAAATCATAGCCGTCTACTCCTATCAATCCATCATGCTCTTGTAATATGCATAGAAGAAGAATCGTTCGTCAAAGTTTAAGCTAAACAAAATTTTAAGCACTAATCTCACCAAAAATGTGCTAATTACATAAATTCCTTACCATCCCAAGCTAAACACTTACTAATTACACTCTCATGTTGAGGGGAGCTTTAAATGGCTTCGATCCAAGCTCCATGGCCTCAACAATGGTGGAAAATAGCTGAAATTCCGTAAAAACTGGTGTGGAACCCGAGAAAGACAAGACAAGACAACCTAAAAGCGAAACTTTTCTTTTTATACTCGTTGTAGCGTCGAGACGTTGAGGCAGCGTCGAGATGCTACGAGCGAAAAAGCGGAGCGTCATGATGCCTCGGGCAAGCATTAAGCAGCGTCTCGAAGCTGACTGCTCGACGCTAGCTCTCGGGTTTGAGCCAAATGTTTTGCCTTTGGGATTTCTATTTTGGCCAATCTTCATCTTTTTGAGTCCCTCTTTTCCCGAAGTGTTCTTGGGGCCTTAAAACGGCTTACTTAGCCCAGAACGACGTCAAACGGGTTCCAGAAGCTCTTAACTGGCGATCACCTATAATCAAGGTAAATAAGCATGAATAAGCACGGTATTAGCCTGAATTAGGGACTTAAATATAGCTCTAAAATGGAGCTATCACCTTTCTTCCTGTTTCTCTTCTTCTTCTGAATAATCTTATTACTTACAGAAGTAGTTTCAGGCTTACTCCCTGACGCCGACCCGTTGTGGAATTTCTTCGAAGTGACAACGTTTGTCTCCTTCTCTTTTCCCTTAGAGGTGCGCAGAGACTGGTAAGTCTAAAGTTCGTTCAGAAGAGACGTCAAGTTATATTCTATCTTATTCATCACCATATTGGTTCTGAAATTAAGGAAACTCTTCGGAAGAGATTCGAAGATAAAACTAACTTGACTTTTCTCATCGATGGAAGCATCGTTTACCTCCGCCACTTTAAAGTGGACCATCATGTTAAGGACATGTTCCCTAACAGAGGTACCCTCCACCATACGATATTTATAAACGTACTTGAGGGCTTCATGATGAAGTGATGAGGACGGATGTCCAAACATCGCTTGTAATGAAGACATGATTTCCTTCGCAGAAACCATAACCTAATGCTTCTTGCACAAGACATCAGATATGCTTGCCAAGATATAGACTCGAGCTTTATCATTAGCCCTAATCCAACCATCGTATGCCTCTCAAACCATTCGAGAAGCATTAGAGTCAGGAGTAGGAGGACATTCCTCCGTTAAGACAAACCTTAGGTCGTCAAGAACCAGAATCGTATTCAGGTTCGACTTCCAGGTCCCGTAATTCTCTCCGGTCAATTTGTCGTGAGCTTATAACTGTATAAACGAGCTTGACATGATGAAAAAGAATGTAAATCTATTAGTGAAACGATTTTAACCTATTTAAACCAATTAAGAGGTTTAGCAGTAAATAAAGTACCCAAACTCTTTATTTACTCGCAACGATACTTTAGTAAGTCAGAATGGTCGCTACCTTGGGGCAGACGAGCACTCCTTTACTAAATCAAGACGTTCTTGACTAAATGCTAATACCAGAATAACTTTTGGTCAAGATTTACTAACTTCTTAGCAAATCCCGTAAGTGTGACCCTCCATTTTTAGAATGCACAGAACGACCCCAACAACACAACCTTAGAGAATGTCAGTGTTGGGAATGACCCTATATTTCTTTATCCATAAATGGTGATTGAGATGTTCCGACTCTCATGAACGACCCTCCTTAGGGATTGGTGCCACTCTTGGGCACCTTGAAGGCGGAACATGAGAATCTCACGGTTCAATCCAATGGAGGAGACCATAGGAAGTACTTACTTCCTACTCCCACTTACTATAGATACTTACTTCATTCACCTTGCTATTGAAAGTTGCAAACACGACCCTTCTGGGGTATGCCTTATTGACATCGCACGGCCGAACAAAATTCTCACGTTGTGAAGTTTAGGGAGTGCGTAGCAAGAGAGGGATATATCATATATTCCTTCTCAACACTTCTACTAAGCATCATAGACAGTGTTTAGGGTAAATACTCAGGTTTTATCTGGCTAAGAAAATAAAACCTTAAGTCTAGGCAAACTTTTTACCTGAGATGTCTAGGTTATAAACACTTTAGTAACCTCACACCTCTCACGCATGCTCATAAATCCTGGTTAACTTTACTCAAGTACCTGATAGTCCCCAGGTAGGAGGTGATCCATCAATTCAAAATCCTCCAAGCTAGACAGGAGTTCACCGGGTGAGTTTCTCATAACCTTGGCATTTACGAGATATCGACCTATTCATCTAATGAAAACGATCGAATCATTTAACCCTAAATGAACATGCTCTTATCTTTGTTATAGATTTTAAAAGTATAAGTCATTTTTACAACACTTGCAAAAACATAGACTTACTACAACAAACATCTACATGCTTCTCAAACATGCTTCACTAAGGCATGAAAAATTGAATGTTTAACTTTATAATCAATATAACACTTATATCAATTATAGTATAAACATACAACCCCTAATTCATAAATTAATATAACACTTATATCAATTTTCATGAATTAAGCATGCATCCTATACATTATAACACTTATAACATACAATATGCAACTAATGTTGGATGTTTAATTTCATAATTAATATAACAATTATATCAATTATTCTATTAACCAAACAACAACTCTTAAATCATAAATTAATATAACACTTATATCAATTCTCATGAATTAAGCATGCATCCTATACATTATAACACTTATAACATACAATATGCATAAAACTAGGGCAACCTATGTTGTATGTTTAATTTCATAATTAATAAAACACTTATATCAATTATTCTATTAAACTAACAACATCTAATTCATGAATTAATATAACTTTTATATCAATACTCATGAATTCCTAAATATGCATACTATATATTATAACACTTATAACATATTTTCAATGCATGGAGCATGCTTCCTACGGTGGGATTTTAAAACTATATGGCATACTTTATGCACATACAACCAAGAAATTTAATTAAAACATACATTCGCAATGCATAAATAATTAAACACACTAAAGTGGATCGATTTTGGCATCAAGCAAGCAATAACTATTTTATTACAAGCTTGATCAACAAGCTAAGTCTTGAGCGGACTTCGAACTCTTCGTACCGCCTTGGACAAGCTTGCTCCCCCGAACACTTCGGTCAATTTCTCTTCGAGCTTCTCTTTGTACCACCCAGAACGAGTTTGAACTAACACCGAACATTTCGGCCAGCTCAAAAATCGAGCTTCTTTCACAAAGAAGCCTATATGGACTCTAATGACTCTAAAGAATACAGACTCTTCAGCACACATTAACGCCCATACATTCTCGGGCAATTACAAATAATGAAATTTAAAAAGAAACAATGCCAAAACCGATATTCACTTTAGACGCCCATTCAGAAACAATTTCTAAATTAAAATACCCACCAAGCTTAAATTGATGCAAATTGAGTTGATCAAAATACGCTTTTATACCAATTGATGGAGCGTAAAACGTTGCGGAAGCGATTTTGGATCGTTGATACTCTAATTTCATCAATTTAACAAATAGAAAACATGCTCAAACAACGGAAATAAGAAATTAGAAATACATACCCTTGTAGTTTTGATTTCTTCAAGTCCGTCGGCCGTTCATCGTCACGAACTCTTCGGGATTCTTCTAACGGACGCCTCGAGGACCACCTCCGGTAGTCCAGCTATCCTCGACGCCAAGTAACGGAGTTATAAGACTCCGTTAACAAGAGAAAAGAAAGAAAATGAAAGGAGATGGAAGAAGAATGACTGAGGGGCCTTGAGTCTTGTGAAGAACACATAAAAAACGGAAGGCACAAGCTTATCATAACAAAACTTAAATTTGAGTTTGTCAAAACAAGTACCCCAATCTCCACTTTCAATTTGAATATATATATATATATCATATATTATTATTATTATTATTATTATTTTAAAATTAGTTCTTAATTAATTTTAAATAATAATAAATATTTTATTTATTAAACTTTTTAATAATAAAAAAATATATATATTAATTAATTAAACATTTTAATTAATTAATATTATTTAATTCAATATCAAATATTAATTAAATAATATGGCCAATCCCGATTTTCCGAAAAACCGAGTTTTTGCACATGAATCGTATTCATGTTTTAGACCATTCTCATATTCAAATCATATTTAAATATGTCCATCATTCTTCCAAAAACCGAATTTGAACAATTCAAATTCTTTTTCTTTTCTCTTATATTGTTGCACGACGTTATCCGAGCTAGCCAGGAAAACCTAAATGACCTACAAATCATGAGCTCCAACGATACGAGATTATCTGGTCAAAACTCTTTCAACCGAACTAATCAACATTCATTAACCCTCGGAGACTCCACTATAGTCTGAGGGTTGCACTCTCCTTACTGTAGATATATTATGTCCTCTTGATATAATCGTCTTGGGCAAGCCGATCCTTCACAAGTCGTTCGTAACCACAGTCGGGTCGTTTATACCGTTTAACCCCTGCATTACTTCTTGTTCCTTAAGTACCACTGATACCTCTAATGAACAATTGATCAGTAGTCCAACAAACAGATCAGGTCCCTCTCTTGCCAAGGAGAGGGTTGGCGCCCATTGTTCAAGCCCTGAAGTCAGCTATTAAGGGAACAACCTATCTACTAACCCTGAAGAGCAGGTTTAGGAGTGAATTCCATCTTGTTGTACTATGTCCCCAACCACCTATTCGAGTTTATGCCCAACATGGTAAGAATATTGAGTCAGCGCTAATAGGTCACTCTCACCCGTGCAAGTCAAAGGATACTCTCGAATAAATAGGAGTTCATAGCGAGCTCAGGATTAAGATCGAGTTACCTAGGCCATCATATGAAAAAGTCGGTCTCTTCAGTAAACGGTGTTATAAAGAGAGAGCGACTTAATTTCGTGGTTCAGTGTTATGCAAACTCATTGCATAGGACGCCCTCGCTCGCACATCTCAATGTGAAACGATTCGGGTCACATCGTTTTGTACTATACAAAGCGAGTCGCATCCAATAGTGTTACCAGGATAAGGTACCCAACCTTATCCATATACTATAGACCGTTTTGACGGTCTACTTGAGCCTGATCCACAATCATGTCATACATGAAGCTCAAGTATTCAACCCTCGCCATGGGTGTTTTTCATTGGTATAGGATAAACTAAACACGTTTCACTTTATTCAATAAACTCTTTTACTGAATAAAACTTAATAACTCATTATTACTAAATAGATAACTTACAAACACAACTGTTTACAAACTACGAGTTTTAGGACATAAAACCCAACACCCGGTTCCATCTTTTTTTTACCGTGACATAGTTTTTCGAAATCTCACTATTATCCTCACGTACTTGACATTCTTCGATATTATCATGATTATTCATGTTTAGAATTTCTTCTAGAATATCCACATTCTCAATTGAGTCATTTTGATTATTGACTACTCTTATTTTTCCACAATTTTTATATCTGGAATCTACTAGTCTACCACGCTTCAGGCGTGCCCCAGACTCATTAGTTGAAACAACTTGCTGTGTTCGAATTTCAATTTTAGATGGAGCATTTGCAGCTGACATTTTTTATTTGGTCACTTTCTTAGCGTCGGAAAATGCATATGACATTTGATTTGTTATATTTTGTAAATCAATTATGTTTTGAACTTCTAGTTCACATTGATTTGTACGGAGACTGAATTGAGACAATAACGATGCATTCCATGCAATTTCATTTTCAACTTCTTAATTTCTCCCCTTAATGTTGGAAAATTTGTCTCATTAATGACAATTAGCGAATCTGCAGTAAATATATCATTCGTCTGGGGATTCAAGATATCTAATAATTGATGGGGAATCATATTCAACATATATTTGAACCTCATTTCATGACTCATCTTTCTACGTCGTGGTGGAGCAATTTGAACATTTACTGCACATTAAAAAATTTACAGATGAAATATATTTGACTTTTGACCATAAGCTAATTGTAAAAAACTACCACCTTAAAGCATATAAGTGACACTGCATACAAAAGAGCATGATTCTATACAAATATTATAAGTTTTGCTCTCATAAATGATTTCATTAAAGCATTTTGTGCATGAACATGAACTACATGATATTCAACACTTATACCAATAATCATTAAACACTTGGGATGTCAATTCACCTGCATTATCAAGACGAATTTTCTTAATTTCATAATCGAAAAAACATGCTCTTAATTTAATTAATTGAGCAAATGACCATCTAGTAGATGCGTCCACTAAGACCATAAAATATCTAAATGCTTCACTTTGTGGATTAATAAGTCCACATATACATCATAAATTCGTTCTTAAATATGTGAACATGCTTCTAATTATAGCTAAAGTCCGCATTTAAATGTTTAATTTATCTCGTTTATAGGAGAAATGCGGCAAAGAGCTCGTGCGTCCATTGGACCCGTTTCGGAGCTAAAAGTGGAGTTTTAACGCCCCGGGAGTGCATCAGGAAAGGGCAAGTCGATCCGAGAAGAAACGGACCAAAATTGCCTAGGAGAGGCAATTTTTCCAGCCCCAAACCCGAGAGCTAGCGTCGAGACGCTAGCTCGACGCTGCCGAAGCGTCGAGACCCTGCTGCGGCGTCGAGACGCACCGGAGGAGGCGCGCGCAAGGAATTATCGGGCCAGCGTCGAGACGCTGCCCTAGCGTCTCGACGCCATCGCGAGGCGCGCGCGGATCACTTAGGGCGTAGCGTCGCGACGCTGCCCTAGCGTCTCGACGCTACGTCGATTACAGAAGCTGTAAAAGACGACTTTCTGCACAATTTGGGGGATCTTCTTCATAACTTAGGCGATTTCTCTTCTTCCTCCTCTCGGTTTTCCATTTATTTTTCCTTTAGCTCAGCCATTTGTGGCTTGTTTATGAGCTTTTATTTTGTATTAGTTTGATGACAACTTCCATGGCTTCCCTTGGAGCGTTATTGACAACCCGTTCCATGGACGACTAAGGTAAGGGTGAACGGTTTGGGAAATATTTGAGGGATTTTTGTTAGACGCTTTTGGTTTTGATAATTCATGCTTAGTTCTTAATTTGGTGGCTGATTTGTATGCATTTATCTCTCTTGCTTAAACCTATGCATGTGTTAGAATTCGACGATTGACACTCGAGTCTTCTACCATTTTGTGAATGTTAAAGAGTAGCGATGCCGTGCCTCTCACTGCTCGACTAAGTAACACAGATTGATAAAACTAAACCGGAGTATCGAGTCATGTATGATGGTTGTTGATTGCATACAGCGTTTGCGGGCAATCAGTTAGCAATTAGATTACGTGCTTGAATGTCTGTTGCGGTTAGCTAGTGACTATCTAGAATAAATTTGGGGCTGATCACCTTAATGCAATTTTAGATAATGTTTAATTAGAACTGTGTGGTCTGATTAATTTCTATGGAGCCGGTTACCTTGGGGATTCTCGGGTAATCGTCCGTGTGTACTACAAACTGCATGCCTTGAATTTGCGATTAAATGATAAGCTGAAAATGTCTAACAATTAAATCCCGAAGATCCCCAAACCGTGCACGCGTCTCTCTCTCTCTTGTTATTCTTGTTCAATTGCTTTCTTTGCATGCTGAAAAATCCCCCCGTTACAAAACCAATCAATTAGTTAATTTCAATTGTAATATTAATTTCGGTCATAACTTCTCCTTGGATCGACCCTGTTACCACTGGCTGCGAAGCCTTGGTTATAGGCTTATAAATTGTATTTTGGCGAGTCTCGACAACTCGAATTTGGACTACCACAAAAGTAGATCTACCAAAATTGGCGCCGTTGCCGGGGAGAAGGAAAAAATTTGATTGAAATTATGATTGACTTTGAAATTGATTGATTTATGGTCTGCTGAAATTTTTTTCTGTTTGTAGTTGTATGTTTAAATTTTTGTTTGTGTATGACCCGTTCTTCTGAGATTAGTGGATTGCAGTTTATCCCGGAAATCGAAAGAGAAGAGCGGCGGTTAAGGAGAGAAGCCCGGGAGGGGCAGAGATTGTTTGGAGAAGAAGAAGGCAATCCCTTCTTGTTTGAGGAGATGGCGCAAGGTGAAGCGCCGCAGACGCTGAAATAGCTGGCAGCGCCAGATTTGAACTTGCAACCCCTATGTATCAACTACCCCGTGGTAGCAGGTAACTTTGAGTTAAAGTCAGGTTTAATTCACCAGTTGCCTTCTTTTCATGGTAATGCAGGGGAGGACGCGAACAAGCACTTAATGGAGTTTCACTGCGTCTGCGCGGGGATGAAGCCCGCTGGAGTCACGGAGGAGCAGCTGAACATGAGGGCATTCCCCTTCACGCTCAAGGACAAAGCCAAGGATTGGCTGTATTATCTGCCCTCCGGCTCGATCACGACGTGGCAGGACATGAAGCGGGTTTTTCTGGAAAAATACTTCCCCGCGTCCTTGGCCACGACATTGAGAAAGAGAATTTACGGGATCACTCAGGACGTGGGTGAGTCCTTGCACGAGTACTGGGAACGCTTTGGGCGCCTGTGCGCAAGCTTCCCGCACCATCAGATTGCTGATCAGCTGTTGATACAATATTTTTATGAGGGGATGACGCCCCACGATCGGCAGATGATAGACGCAGCGAGTGGTGGGGCTCTGATTGACAAGACCCCAGTTGAGGCCAAACAGCTTATAGCAAACATGGCAACCAACTCGCAGCAGTTTGGTATTCGAGGGCACGGGCAAGTCCACAGTATGACCCAGAGCCACGAGATGACAGAAATGAGGGCCCAGGTGGCCGAAATTGGAAATATGCTGAAAAAGATTGTCGGAGGAAACCGCGAGGCGGAGGAGGTGAACGCAATCGGGGGGTATGCTTCGAACCCGAGGAAGTATGATCCATATTCAAATACTTACAACCCTGGTTGGCGCGATCACCACAACTTCAGCTATGGGAACAGGGAAGGACAACCACGCTTCTAGGGCCAGTCTCACGATAGGCCTAACTCTTCCACCCAAGTTCAAGCCTCGAGCTCCTCCAGCTCGTTAGAAGAAATGGTCAGGACCATTGTCACGACGACCAGCCAGTTTCAGAAAGAAGCTCGAGAAGAGCTTAACTCCCACAAAGCCGAGCTGCAAAATTTGAACAAGCAGCTGACACAAATGGCTGTGTCGATTAGAAAAATCGAGAGCAAGAGCTCAGGGAAGCTTCCTTCCCAAACCACGGTCAACTCATGTGAGAACGTGAGTGCTATTCAGCTAAGGAGTAGAAAGTCACTTTCCCCCAGAGCCGTGAAGGAAGCAAAGGACAGCCTGAATGAGTCCGCCCAGCCTGCTCCAGAGAATCTGAATGAGAAAAAAGAAGAAATCAGTGTGCAAAAGGAAGTTGCCAAAGCACCCTTCCCTAGTAGGCTTGCGAAGCCTACTTTGGAGACCGAAGATGAGGAGGTCCTTCGAACCTTCCAGAAGGTGATGGTCAACATTCCGCTCCTAGAGGCAGTGAGCCAAGTGCCTAAATATGCCAAATTCTTTAGGAGCTGGTGCACGAAGAAGAGGAAGTCCAGAGGGACTGAGAAGAGAAAAGAGAACGTTTCCGCGATCCTCCCAGATACGTTGCCCGCCAAGTGCAACGACCCAGGTACCTTTACTATTCCTTGTATGATAGGTAGTAAGGTAGTTAGAAATGCCATGCTTGATTTAGGAGCTTCTGTGAACGTTATGTCTTATGCTTTATTTCTTGAACTAAACTTAAATGAATTGCATGAGTGTAACGTGACTGTCCAGTTAGCTAACGGGTCGAGTGTATGTCCTAGAGGGAAAGTGGAAGATGTTCTCGTTAGGGTAGGTGATATGATGTTCCCCGCTAATTTCCTTATACTTGATATGAATGAAAAATCTCTGCATGCTTCGTCCTCTATGCTGTTAGGACGCCCTTTTCTTAAGATCGCTAGGGTCAAAATCGATGTGTTTAAGTGTGTCGTTTCCTTAGAGTTTGATGATACAATGCATGAATTTTCATTATTTGAAAAGAAATCTGTGGAGAATGTTTCTGTTGTTGTGAATGATGAGAATGGGAGTCTTACCTCGCGCTTGAGGGATGATTCTCATGTCTCGGTAAAAAAATCCGATCTGAATATAAATGATGTGACTGCTGTTTTTTGCACTAATGATTGTGATATTCACGTGCTCGAGGCACGAAGAGTGCAAAAAGTTTTGGATGTTGATCGCAGGTGCAGTGTGGAGGAGGACAAGACTGGAACGTCCCCCGCACTATCAGATTATGGTTGGGTCAGTGGAGAGAATTCAGTCGAGCAAACGACTTTAAAAATTCTGCACTTCTCGGAGGCACCCGAGCAATGAACTGTTATTTCTGTTTTAGTTTAGTTGCTGTTTTTTGTTGCTTTTTAGTTTAATTTAGTCTTACTTAGGTTGCTGTTTTTTTAGGAATCGAGGAAGAGAGGAAATTTTGGGCTTCGATGATGAGCGCGCCGTTTCCTTACCTCCGCCAGTTTCACAAAGAGTCAGGGAAGTGTAGTTTCTCTTTCCCTTTTACTTTATGTATCTGACTGAGTGGCATTGAGAACAATGCCAACTTTTGAAGTTGGGGGTGGAGTTGGATTGATGGATAAGCATGTGTAGTCGGTTGAGCAGTGCTATTTTGATATTGAAGTGCTTGGGACTCTGCTTACTGCTTTCTAACTATGATAATCTAGGAAATGCATGTTGGGAATCTTAGCACGTACATAATCTAGTTTTTGCATGAGTTTTGCGTTTATTAGGTTCATGTCAAAAATTTAAAAAAAATTTCTGTTGCTCCCTTGCATCTTTCGCGCACTTAGCAACCTCTTCTTAGATTCCGTAGACCTTGTGAATTGCAAGTAGCGCTAATTCTCGTTGTCACCCCGAAAGGCACCCTTAGGTAGCTTGTTGCATGAGAGTTAGCGGTAGATTAATCGAGTTAGCTTATGCTAAGCCTAAAGTAAAAAAAAATAGAAAAGCATGTTTGTGAGAAAATCCTCTCGAGGCGCTCCTCCTTCTTATTAGTGCACTTAAGAAGTGAGCGTTAGTCCTTAAAAACATGAAGTTTATGCATGAATTTGACGTGTTAGGCAGCTCGAGGTTGGAAAGAAAAAGAGAATAAATTGTTTGGTTCAAAGAACCTCAATAAAAGAGTACAAAGTACTCATGAAAAGAAAAAGGAATGAGAAAAATACTTAGGTCTCTTAATTTGCTTCTCTCTCTCGTGTAAGTCAAGTTTAGACTGTTCTTAAACCCTAGAAGTAGGGGGAAAACGGGATGTGATGTTGCATGTGGTTTTCCCAAGTTTACGTGAGTTTAGGATAGGTTGTCTAGCACACACACACGTTAGGGGGCAATAGTTAATTTTTGATATGTTCGTAGTAAATGCATGCACGAATTGCTTTCATGATTATGTCGTGTTTAAATTTTCAAAATGCATGGAGGTTTGAGTTAGTAGCATGTAGGCGTGTCCTTAGAGTCAATTTCTTTGTAGCCTTGCTCGAGGACTAGCAAGATTCAAGTTGGGGGTGTTTGATAACTCCATTTTGGAGCTATTAAATACTTCCTAATTATATCTAAAGTCCGCATTTAAATGTTTAATTTATCTCGTTTGTAGGAGAAATGCAGCAAAGAGCTCGTGCGTCCATTGGACCCGTTTCGGAGCTAAAAGTGGAGTTTTAACGCCCCGGGAGTGCATCGGGAAAGGGCAAGTCGATCCGAGAAGAAACGGACCAAAATTGCCTAGGAGAGGCAATTTTTCCAGCCCCAAACCCGAGAGCTAGCGTCGAGCAGTAGCGTCGAGACGCTAGCTCGACGCTGCCGAAGCGTCGAGACCCTGCTGCGGCGTCGAGACGCTCCGGAGGAGGCGCGCGCAAGGAATTATCGGGCCAGCGTCGAGACGCTGCCCTAGCGTCTCGACGCCATCGCGAGGCGCGCGCGGATCACTTAGGGCGTAGCGTCGCGGCGCTGCCCTAGCGTCTCGACGCTACGTCGATTACAGAAGCTGTAAAAGACGATTTTCTGCACAATTTGGGGGATCTTCTTCATAACTTAGGCGATTTCTCTTCTTCCTCCTCTCGGTTTTCCATTTATTTTTCCTTTAGCTCAGCCATTTGTGGCTTGTTTATGAGCTTTTATTTTGTATTAGTTTGATGACAACTTCCATGGGTTCCCTTGGAGCGGTATTGACAACCCGTTCCATGGACGGCTAAGGTAAGGGTGAACGGTTTGGGAAATATTTGAGGGATTTTTGTTAGACGCTTTTGGTTTTGATAATCCATGCTTAGTTCTTAATTTGGTGGCTGATTTGTATGCATTTATCTCTCTTGCTTAAACCTATGCATGTGTTAGAATTCGACGATTGACACTCGAGTCTTCTACCATTTTGTGAATGTTAAAGAGTAGCGATGTCGTGCCTCTCACTGCTCGACTAAGTAACACAGATTGATAAAACTAAACCGGAGTATCGAGTCATGTATGATGGTTGTTGATTGCATACAGCGTTTGCGGGCAATCAGTTAGCAATTAGATTACGTGCTTGAATGTCTGTCGCGGTTAGCTAGTGACTATCTAGAATAAATTTGGGGCTGATCACCTTAATGCAATTTTAGATAATGTTTAATTAGAACTGTGTGGTCTGATTAATTTCTATGGAGCCGGTTACCTTGGGGCTTCTCGGGTAATCGTCCGTGTGTACTACAAACTGCATGCCTTGAATTTGCGATTAAATGATAAGCTGAAAATGTCTAACAATTAAATCCCGAAGATCCCCAAACCGTGCACGCGTCTCTCTCTCTCTTGTTATTCTTGTTCAATTGCTTTCTTTGCATGCTGAAAAATCCCCCCGTTACAAAACCAATCAATTAGTTAATTTCAATTGTAATATTAATTTCGGTCATAACTTCTCCTTAGATCGACCCTGTTACCACTGGCTGCAAAGCCTTGGTTATAGGCTTATAAATTGTATTTTGGCGAGTCTCGACAACTCGAATTTGGACTACCCCAAAAGTAGATCTACCAACTCCTCACTTAGATTTACCACACTAGTCTCTTCTTTCCCTTCACCCGACGACTTTTTATTCCTAAGGTCCGGACAAAATCTTCTAATATGGCCTTCTTTTTTACAATGATAACACTTTCTATCATTAGCCCCCTTAGACTTTGATCTACCCTTACTTCTACCTCTATGACTCTTTCGATTTTCACTTCTTCCTCTCACAAACAAAGACTCACCGTTAGTCTTTTTATTTTCTTTTAGTTCTTGTTCTTTAATTCTAACCGCGACAAGCACAATTTCAGTAGTTAAGTTATCTCTACCATACTTCATAGCAGACTTCACATCATTATAAGCATCAATCAAAGAATTAACTAACACAACAACATGATTCTCATCAGAAAAGATTTCACCAATATTTTCCATTTCAGAAATTATTCTATGGTATTCATCTAAATTTTCTTTCATGCTTTTGCCAGAATCCATTTTAAAACTAAAGAATATAGACTTTAGAAATATTTTGCTACTTATTGATGCAGATTGATATGTAGTTTGTAACTTACTCCAAAGCTTACCGGCTGTGTCCTCACTCCTCATTTGTCGGAGTATGGTGTCAGACAAATGGAGAATGATAAGGATATGAGCCAGTTTATCATTTTTCTTTCGTTGATCTTCAGTTATGCTCTCCAGAATTTTCTTTGCGTCCATGAGAGCATAATCAACCTTTTGTTGTCGGAGGACCGCCAACATCTTTATTTTCCAAAGACTGAAGTCTCCTTTCCCGTCAAAACGCTCCACCTCGAACTTACTACTCATCCTACAATAATAAAGAACACAACGGACAACAAATGTTTTTCCAAGAAAATATTCAAGAATATTCAAGAACAATCAAGAACAATCAAGAAATTAATTTCAAGGTTCTTTTAACAAAAAAAAAAAACAGTTTGCAAATACAACGGATGACTCAAGGTAAGGCTCTGATACCAATTGTTACAAATTACCAGACCTTTA
This sequence comes from Herpetospermum pedunculosum, assembly GCA_028017165.1. Taxonomy (NCBI): domain Eukaryota; kingdom Viridiplantae; phylum Streptophyta; class Magnoliopsida; order Cucurbitales; family Cucurbitaceae; genus Herpetospermum; species Herpetospermum pedunculosum. The sequence goes on along the minus strand of CM051523.1, from coordinate 48,533,592 downwards.
CCCTTTGATATGTGAACTTTATTAAGGCGAAACGGAGGAATTTTATGAGCGTTTAATCGAAAATAAGATGCTCGACAAAATGTTAAAGAATAGAAATAAAAGAATTGAGAAATTGACACTATCGATTTATAGTGTTTCGGTCTTAACAGACCTACTCCACTTTGCAAAGATCTTTTAAGATCTTTGCTAGCCACTTTTATTAGAGGTTATCAAATACAAGAATGAGTAATTACAAAGCATTCAAGAAAGATCATTCAAAGAAAACAACAAGAAAGCAAGATGAAAGAGATACAACCTTTGGTGTTCAAGAAGAGAAGAAATCGGACTTAACCCGAACGGTTTTCTTCTCTTTCATTAAGATCTAGCCGGCGGCAACCACCACAAGACAAACGGCAGCGACGACGACGATAATCTCTCGGGTTCTTCTTCTTTCGACGGCGGCGGCGTAAAGGAACAACGATCACCTTCCTCTCAACGGCGCGAAGCTTCCCCTTCTTCTTCAAGTTTTGGGTGAAACCCAAAACTTCCTTTCTTTTTCTCTTCTTTGCGTATGGATGAGGAAGATGAAATGAAGAACCCTCCTTCTCTCTTCTTTTCTCTTACCTCTCTCTTCCAAATTAATTGGTTTACAATTAATTCTCTACTTTTTCCAAATAGCTCTTTCTCTCTCATACTTTACCAATATTTTCCCAAATATCAAAGTGTTTCTATTCTCCCAAAAACTCAACTATTTATAACCTCTAGAAAAGTAACTAAAGGGGTGGGTTTAATTTGGGTAACTAACTAGGATGAATAAAAACTATAGTTAAAATCTATTAAATTGCTAAACAACCTAAATAATTCTAACCGTATTTAATTGATTTGAGGTGTGTTTGAAAGACTTCACACAACCTCTATTTATACAAGTAATTGATGTATAAACTTAGGTCATTTATGACCAACTTTGAGAGTCTCAATGTTATTCATAAGAAGAGTGAGTCATGAGAAAGACTAACTAAAATGAGGGAGTTAAATTATTTATGAATATCTACATATAAAATATATATATTTATTGCAATTTGATTATTCCCAAAATGACTCATCATTGTAGGAGAGAAAAAAAAAATACTATTTTGTACTACACCTATAACTTATCTCGCACTAAAATATATAAAGGTCAAATACACATTTAGTCCCTAAACTATGAGCTTTGTTTCTCTTTGATCCCTGAACTTTCAAAACTACAAATTTAGTCCGTAAACTTTTGAATTTGTTAAAATTCACAGATCTACTAGACCCAAAATTAAAATTTTAGGGTTCTGTTAGGCATAAATTCAAATTTATGTCTAATTGATAAATTATTTTTAAAGATTTATGAATTTGTTAAGGACCTATTAGACACAAAACTGAAAGCTCATGGGTTTATTAGACACAAAATTGAAAGTTTATGGATCTATTCGACACTTTTAAAAGTTCATGAACCAAATAGACACAAATCTCAAAGTTCCAAGACTAAACTTATAATTTAACCATATATAAATCATTTCCTAATAATTAACACATTAACTTAGGAAAGAACTATCAAGCTAGGAGATGCCTAAATAATCAATAGGTTTGCACAAATTTTCCAACAAAATATATATACATTTTTTTTTAATTCAACAATGTTATGAGCTGACTCGAGAACAACCTGCGGGTTCGAGCCTACCCAGGCCCATCTTGTATAAATTGGGCTGACCGAACATTAGCCCACGAGCTCAAGCCTACCCAAGCCCGTTTTTCACAAAGGCCCACAAGAATGTAGGCCCATTTGGGAAAACATGCAAATGACCTCGGTCGTCGACCCACTGAGGCAGGAAGAGGACCGAGCACCACCCCGTGAGTGGGGTATGTCCCATGACGCGGATACGTACTCACCCCGATGCAAACTAGTATAAATACGAGGGTACCTCCCTTATAAACAATATGCAATTTGATGTTATCTAACCCTACAGTAGTCTCTGGATTAAGTCGAGAACACATGACTTAGGTAACGAAGTGTGTTGGGCATAGCACCACATCAGTGCTCGAATTTTTCCTCTGCAAGTCACCAGATCAGGAGCCCGGTTCGATCTGAAATCAGATACATCTGGAGCTCGGTTCCACCCGAGACCCGAGTCCGACCTATTGACCAAAATTTTGCGTCAACAAACAATATATATGGGATGATGATTCGAATCTTTGAACCTTTTGATAGACATATATATGTCTTGACCAGTTGAGCTAAGTTGAAATTGACATTTATATATAGTTAAAGAGATTCTCCACTTGTAACGAGAGTGTTCTTCACTCATAATCTCATGGCATTGACATTCTACTTGAAACAAAATTTTATGTTTATATGTTTTCGGTTATTTACATTTAAAAAATACTAATTGTCTTACAAGTTCTTTAACTTGAGATTTAATATTGTTTCTTCTAGTTGTTTATTTTTTTATTCATATATTTTTTTTAAAAAAATCATTTTTCTAGTTGGTGGTGGTCTCTTTGGACTTTTTGCAATTATTTTCAAATTTTTAATGTTTTTTATAACATAAAATTAAGTTAATCTCAATGATAGCTCTAAAATAGAGCTATTATTATGTCCTTAATATTGGCTAGAACCATGATTGTTATTGATTAAAATGACTTTTTGTAGCTGAATTCATGGTCGGGAGCTTTTGGAGTCCAAAGGAGGAACATAAAGCATTAAGTTTTGGCCTAAAGGGAGCATCCAAAGGCTTAAATTTTAGCTCAAACCCAAGAGCAAGCGCCGAACTGAAGCGTCGAGATGCTGTCCCAAAGCGTCTCGACGCTCCGAACGCGCAGGCGCTGAATTTTTAGGGCGCAGTGTCGAGACGCCGTCCCAGCGTCTCGACGCTACTATGATTATAAAAGGGGTAAAATCTGCTTTTTAGGTTGTCTTCTCTACGGAATCACCTCGGGATTGCGGCATTTTCTAGCATTTTTGGCCCTTTTCTTCACCTCTCTTGTATGCAACTAAGCTCTTCATGGAGTGTTGGATTTATTCATCCTCCATGGAAGGCTAAACAAGGTTAGTGCTTAATTTTGAGCTTGGGATTGTAAAACTATGGATTGAATGAGAGATTTTCCCTTTTGTGTATGTATAGCTTTTATGAACTTCTTGCATCTCTTTCATTTGATTGTCTTCAAATTTAGCATGTGTAGCTTAATTAGGAATGACTCCTTAGTTCCTATGCATGTTAAAACGCTAAAGATTAGGACGTATAATTGCCTAAATCGCTAAGTAGCAAGGGCTTAAGCATGGCTAGGTAATTCAAGCCCAAGTGACAGTTGGGGGAATGAATTAGTTAACGTTTTCATGTTAGGCTTTGGGCGAGAGAGAAATCAGGTTAGTCTTAGGATTAATTCGTCGCAGGGTTCCCGTTACTGGCCTTTAGTCAATTTAAGATTAGCTACCTTGAATTGATTATTGGCCAAGTATAATTAGAATTGCACTTTTCTAATTATCTCATTTGGGTCGTTTGAGTTAGAAATTAACCAAATGAATTGTGTGCAAGCATGTTAGCTAATTAATTTGTTATCGATGAACTGAATGTCCATAGCGATCAATCCCATTACTCGAAATTAAGCATGCTCGTTTTATTAATAGCAATTTAAATTTCATCAAGTCTGAATTAGACTAATTCCCTGCGGTTCGACCTGGTTACCACTATCTGCTAATTAGAGTAGTAAACCAGTATTATAAATTTTATTTTGGCGGGACTCGACACCCCGATAAATTGTAGGACATTCAAAAATCCTAGTACCACTCAACCGAATGAATTTTTTTTCTAACCAATAATTTTTCACAACTAAGTTAAAACATGTAATAATATTTTCCTAAAATCATTTAATTTCTTTAATGGAATTTTGTCATCTCAAAATATCTATATATTGTTTTTAATGGAGTTTTATCATGTATGTCAAAATATATATATATATATATATATACTTCCTTTGCTAATATTATCACCAACCAATGAATATAGTAAATCTTTCTAGAGGACCAAATGACTATCAATAAAAATTATTCATATGATGATTGGTTGTTCACAAACTAGTTATACTTGTATCTACCATTTATTTAGAGTCAATATCAACGATAAACTTAATATTCAAGTTATAGAGCTACGAGACAAACAAATCCAAACAATTTAGATAATTGTTGCGTGCTCAATGTGTAAAGATAAATATGCAAAAGGGTAGAGAGAGCACTTAGAACATGCAAGCATACATGGTCTTACAGCAAGTAGTGAGTATATTTAATTCATTTTTTCCACAGAGACTTGTTTTTAGCTATTCGCGAAGTGTGAATGTTAAGAAAGATGGGATGAATTTGATGGGTTAAAATTGGTTTTTAATTAACTACTTTTTGCTGAATGTGTAGAGGGATATAACATAAACAAATTAAAGTTAAAACTAGACCTAAAGGACAAGAGATGGAATTAATAATCGAGGAAGAAAACAGCTAAACAGAATGATAACAAGGCAGAATTGCGAGGACCGCAATGTTTCCGCAATTAATTAGCAGCGAATCTGATTAAAAGGGTGAATTAAGGGCTACTAATGACTATCCTATAGGCAGTTTATTACGATTATCAAGCTTTGGATCAACTCTCTATACATCAAACTCACTCTATCTCAAGTATCGTCCGATTCCATGCATGAGAGACTCAAGTTTACTCGACTTCAAAGTAAGGTCTTAAGCATCTTGTTAAAGCAGGAGTGTTCAGTTTGTACTAGGGAAACGCCTATTCCTAGGCCGTTTCCTGATGACCATGAAAGGCTAGCATGATTATATGACTCTGAACTCTTACTCCTTCCAGAGGTTAGGAGTTCTTTGGACAAAATGGATGGCCAATCGAAATTGCCCGTGGAATGAAGCTTACATACAATCAATGTTCGAGTGTTGAACTGACTACTTGACTCACGTTTTTTAGCCTATAGTTCTGTCATTAGCATGCCCCTAAGTGATTTTAGTTACTCATGGATATGTAGAGAACAGAAATGGTAGATAAGATAGACATGCTTAGGAGAGGAATGTGTGCAAAAGAGTAAGCCAAAACCGTAGCAGAACAAGATGGAAACTGTAAATGCAGAATTGTACTTCGATTACTTTAAGTGTTTGAATAACAAAGGAAGGCTTTAAAAGAACTGAATCCAAGGCAGACAACAACGAAATGCAGTAATTGAAATGCTAAACTAAGAACAACAGTGATCAGAAATGGAAATGAGAAGAACAGAGCAGAAAAACAGTAAAGGTTTGCTAGAAAACTCCGTGGCAGTCGCCTCGAATGATGGTGATGAAAAGTCAGCCCTGCTTGGATGAATCCAATCGAGAGAGAAGAAGAATCTCCTCTCCTTCCTATCAGATTATCGATTCCAAAAGCTTAGACTCTCACTCCAACAGACGGCAAAGGAAAACAGATGGAAATGGTGGACTGCGAGAAGACTTCTGCGCTTCGAATCATGATTGAACCTCCGACTTTGACCCCTTTTTATAGTAGTTTGCAGGTGCATTTGGGCCAAGGAGAACCATCAATCTTCAACGTCGTATATCAGAATGGATGGAGGAGAAAGAACGAATCCCTGAAAAGTCGGATCTAAACAGAAAAATGTCAGCCAATTACGGTTTTAACTTGAATAATTGCGGTCACCGCAATTATTCCGCAATGCATTCGCAATGGTTCTTTTTTCCATCCTTTTCTTCGGTTTTCACCCCTTTTTCTACCTATTGTGCATAAGTCCTAAATTAGCCACCTTCTTCTAATTCTCATATTAAAGCATAGGTTTAGGCTAAATGCTAACAAAAACACCTAAATGTGTACATCTTCTTAAGCTAAATGGGTCCTAAATAAGTCACTTTCAGAGACTTAACACACCCCCAAACTTAAGGCTTTGCTTGTCCTCAAGCATACTAAGGACTTACTTAGGCTGCTGTTTCTTCTTCTTTTAACTACTCACTAACTCCCTTATATTCTTGTCTCTAGCAGTGCTGTCCTGTGACACACTTCTTAGTTTAGAACTAACCTCTTGTCTAGCTTCTTCTGACTTCACCTGCCTACTATACCCACTGCTTTTGTTAACCCCCTACTACTGATCTAACTACTTCTATGATATTATGCTACTATCCCTAAGGTTTCAAATTCTACCAAGCTTTACTCCAGACTCAGTACATGCTTCTAGCTTATTTTTAATGTGTCTAGGATTCCTTAGAGTCATGCCAGTCTTAGTATTAACAGTGACAGTGGTACTTTTAGAGAACAACCTAAGCCCTGGCATCACTACATTGGATATACACTCATCTCCCTAAAACAACCCTACAAGTTACAACTTTGTGCTCAGCTACTTTGAGGATCAGAGTTCTTTTTAAATAGGACATCTAAGCCACAAAGTTATAACTCCTAGGTATACATTCTTCTTCCCTATATTTTTCTCTCTTTTTTTTTTTCTTAGGTGGAGCCTCTCCTTTGGTTGCCTTTTGATGCAACGCCACTTGTGGGTTACACACTTGGCACTGATTACTCAGCAACCTAAGAGAAACTCCCCCCCTTTATTCTTTTTTCATTTTTTTTTTCAGTTCATCATCATTTTTTTTTTTAGAAGAAGAAGAATGCTTATGTTTCTAAGGGAGAGAGGAATGTTCCTAGGCCTAGGGTGGCCTCCCCCAAACTTCAACTACTCATTGTCCCCAATGAGTGTTTGAGGTGGCACACCCCCAAACTTATCCTAGAAGCATCTAGTCTAAAGTAAAACAAAGAGAATCTAAACATCCTAGGCATAGGCAAAACATTCTAGAAGCAACTATCCCAGCAGCAGAAAATTTGAACATAACAGACAGGTTTAAGGACTTATGGTTTATGCATGCTGAGCACTATTCAGAGGCAAATTTAAACTATCAAAAGGTGTCCTATGACACTCATCCAGCATGCTTCAAGATCAGCTATATAAGGTAGTCATGCTAGCAGCAAAAGATAGAATTTAACAGATCACAGCCTAACTAGACGGACAGTCAAAAACATGCAATCAGCCACAAAAATTGCGGGAACCGCAATTATTTCGCAATTCAATCTGGGCAGATTTAACACTAACTCAGGCCCCTAGCATGCTTTTTCCCGTTACTCATGCATCCTAAAAATAAAACTAAACTATCCTACCTAATCAACTAACATCAGACTATCCTAAGCAAAAGAAAAAACATAAAACTAAACATCCAAAACAGATCAAAATTTAACCACAAAACAGCATAATATACATTACTCTATCAAAAAGCAGGAAAATTGTCTTTTGTTTCTCGAGGGATCAGTAATACTCCCTCTAGTGCTCTTCAAACCAGCACTCAATTCTCATCATCCTCATCTGGTCGCCTTGGTCTTGGGGGCACCCATGGAGTTAGGAGGTTGGTGGGGAAGTCCGGGAAGATGCACCCCAACTGGTCTGCAACTTCTTTGTCCCTCGCCTGCGCATAATTGGCCCATTGAGCCATTCTCCTCTGTATGTCCATCAAGCCGGCCATGGATAGGGACTGTTCGGCCGCCAGCCTATCCAACTCAAATTCCATGTTGCCCTTTCTTCTCAGCCTTAGGTGTGCAGGCAACTCCAGATGGCCTGTGTAGGGCAGCTGCTGCTCCACGCGCTCGGTGGGAACCCCTGCAAGCAAACACAATTTGGTTATAGTGTTTGGAAAAAATAATGGTCCCTTACCCTTCTTAGCACACTCGGCTATGGCAGCAGTGATGACCTCTCCCACGTTGATCGTGAGACCTCTCATTATAGCATAAACCAGCAGCGAACGGCTCTGGTTAATTGTAGTCTCATGAGTCACCGGGGAGAGTCTTCTTCTTACGAATGAAAACCACACAGCTGCCTTAGCCGTGAGGTTGGCACTCATGAGCGTGTGCCGCCCATTGCGCGAGACTGTCCAGGAGGCCTCAGGCTGGCCAATGGTGCGGATGGCTTCCTCCAGCACAGCCTCGGTCGGCTCATCAACTATCCGTGCGTAATCTGTGTGAGGCTGGCCCCTTAGACCAAATGCTTCATTAATGGCTTTGGCTGAGAAATCAACCTCCACCCCTCTGACCACAGATAGGCCATCCTCAGGGCTGAGCACGTTGGCGTAGAAGTCATACACCATGCTCGTGTATGCTGGATTGGGAGGTCGGCAAAATTCCTCCCAGCCATGGTTGATCACCCCTGCGCGCAAGAACTGCGGCAGGTCAGCAAGTCGATCAAGGAACCCCTTCTCGTGCAACAGGTCCCTTTTCCTCAGCTCCACACCCCTGGATTCGGCATCGGATGAGACATACCTCACTGATGGAGGTTCATCCTCAGGGTAGAGTTTAGCCTTCCCCTTATCGGCTGGCTTGGAAGATTCAGCAGCCTCCACCTTGAGGCGTTTGAGCGAAGGCTCAGTACTGTCTTTATCTGCTGAAGGCACTCGCTTGGCCTTCTTCTTCTTCAGTTTCTTGGCTTTCTTGGCTTTCTTGGCCTCCTTCTTGGCCTTCTTCTTCTCTTTCTCCATGTTGATCTGTTGGAGGCAAGCCCCCAACGTTTCTTCCATAGAATCGTCCTGCTGTGCAGGAACATCAGGGCTGTCTTCCCTCATAGGAGAGAAGACTTCCTCTTCCCCAACATCTCCACTGCCTTGCGTGGACTCTTGATAATCCCCATAAGGGAATTCAGGATCAGGCCGTGGAGAGTTGTGTTCTGCTGATGGGGTATGCGCAGAACTCCATGGCGAAGATGGCAGCTCAGGGCTTTGTGCTGCTGCAGGCGTCGGATCAGAACTCTGAGGTGCTGGAGACAACTCGGCGCTCTGTGCAGGTGGTGACGACTCTGCGCTTGGCACTGGTTCAGACGAGAGGGGACTGCGCGCAGGTGACACAGACGGCGTCGAACCTTCCTTGGCTGACTCGTGGGATGCACGATCAGGTTCTTGACTCTCCACAGAGGGAGTCTTGGCGATGCTTGGTTCGGCGACAGTCTTGACAGTCCACCGGCGCTTCGTTGGCGTACCCACTGGCTCAGATGGGCCAGCAGGGATCTCAGTGACCACCCTCCACTTCTTCCTACGAATAGGAAGCTTACCAAGACGGCCAGTGCGTACAGCACCCTGATCAGCAAGGGTGAGAAGCGCTTCCCTCGCAGCCGCTTCAGCTGCGTCGTCGGCCTTCTTCTTGGCGGCGGATCTCTCAGCCCTAGTGGAAACCATGGTCGAATCTTGGAGGTTTGGAGAGAGAGATCAAAGGTGGAGAGAATCGCAGAAATCTTGGAGAGCAAAGAATGAGAGGATCGCATCAATCGGGCGCCTTCTAACGGCTATAAAAGCAACGGAAAAATCCCAACGGCTCTTTTTGCGAATCCAGCAATTTCTGCGCAATTCCAGGGATAATATTTCATCAAAATTCCAAACTTTGATCGCCCGTATCTTTCATTTGGCTCAACCGTTTCTTGATTTTTAAAGTGGGATTTACTCCCCTTAATCCCCTCTTTCGATTCCCTACAAAAACAAATAAAACAAACATTAAATACGCAATTAAAATCACGCTACAAAACATACAAACGATCATCGATAAAAACAGAAAAAATAAACTAAGGCATTGGCCTTGACTAAACGAGCACAGTAACCACTCGTTCTCTCTCGTTCTCTTTGTCATGCTTCACGTAGGAGGAAGGCCGAGAGAGTCTTCACATCCCCCTCCTCATAGTAGTGCTTCAACCTAGCACCATTGACCATAAATGGCTGTCCTTGCTGCAAGTTGTTAATCTCTATGGCACCATGAACAAAGACATTAGTAATAATAAATGGACCTGACCATCTAGACTTTAATTTGCCTGGAAATAGCTTTAATCGTGAGTTAAATAATAATACAAGTTGGCCCTTTTTAAAGTCTTTGATCCTGAGTCTACTGTCATGCCATATTTTTGTCTTTTCTTTGTACATCTTGGCATTCTCATAGGCCATGTGCCTAAGCTCATCAAGTTCATGTAGCTGTAAAGATCTTAATGTCCCTGCATCCTTCACACAAAAATTTAATTCTTTCATGGCCCAAAATGCCTTGTTTTCCAACTCAAGTGGCAAGTGGCAAGCCTTGCCATACACCAACCTATAGGGAGACATTCCTAGAGGTGTCTTATATGCTGTTCTGTAAGCCCAAAGTGCATCCTCAAGCTTAAATGACCAGTCTTTTCGATTAGGTTTAACTACCTTCTCTAGGATGTTCTTTATTTCCCTATTTGAAATTTCAGCTTGACCATTTGAGTGTGGGTGATAGGGAGTAGCTACTCTATGCCTAATGTTATATTTAGCCAATACCTTCTCCATAGCTTTATTAATGAAATGTGACCCCTCATCACTAATGATAGCACGAGGAGTCCCAAATCTAGTGAAAATGTGCCTATGCAAGAAATTAGTGACTGTCTTAGCATCATTATTAGGACATGCCTTAGCTTCTACCCACTTTGACACGTAGTCTACTGCTACTAAAATGTACAGGTTACCTGATGATGGAGGGAATGGTCCCATGAAATCAATGCCCCACACATCAAAGAGTTCTAACTCTAAGATGTAGGTGAGGGGCATCTCATCCTTGCGACTGGGATTACCTGTCCTTTGGCACTCATCACAGCTGTGAGCGTAATCATGTGCGTCCTTGAAGATTGTTGGCCAGTAGTAGCCACTCTGAAAGACCTTCGCAGCTGTCCTTTGGCCACCAAAGTGTCCACCATAAGGAGATGAGTGACAGTGCTGCAGCACAGACTTCGCTTCAGCAGCTGTAACACACTTCCTCAACAACCCATCAGCACAGGTCCTGTAAAGTATGGGGTCATCCCAGATGAATTTCCTTGCTTCATGGAGGAACCTCTTCTTCTCTTGTCCTCCCTTGAACACTGGTAATACCTGTGCTGCACGGAAGTTAGCAATGTCAGCGAACCAAGGTTCCTCATCGTTATCACGATGAGTTAAAGCAAAGATATGTTCATCTATAAAAGCATCAGAAATTGCGGGGTCCGCAATTTTTTCGCAATTGTGCTGCAATCGAGACAGGTGATCTGCAACCACGTTTTCACATCCCTTCTTGTCCCGAATGTCCAAATCGAATTCCTGCAGCAATAACACCCATCTAATCAATCTAGGCTTAGCATCAGCCTTCCTCATCAGATATTTTAAAGCAGAATGGTCAGTATATACAATGGTCCTAGTTCCTACAATATAGTTCCTAAATTTTTCACAAGCAAATACTACAGCAAGCATCTCTTTCTCTGTAGTTGTATAGTTACATTGAGCCTCATTCAAGGTCTTACTAGCATAATAGACAGGATGTGTGAGCTTGTCAATCTTCTGTCCTAACATGACTCCTACAGCATAGTCACTGGCATCACATAGCATCTCAAATGGGAGATCCCAATTTGGTCCTACTATGATTGGTGCTGTGACCAGTGCTTCCTTAAGGGCTTTCCAAGCTACTACACATTCCTTAGAGAAGATGAATGGCCTACCTAGCTCTAGTAGCTCACATAGAGGCTTGGCTATCTTAGAAAAGTCCTTGATGAACCTTCTATAGAACCCAGCATGCCCTAAGAAACTCCTAATAGCTTTGACATTCTGGGGCTCTACCAACTTCTCTATGACCTCTATTTTTGCCCTATCCACTTCTACACCTGCCCTTGACACTCGATGTCCTAAGACAATCCCTTCATCTACCATGAAATGGCATTTTTCCCAATTTAGGACTAGGTTGGTCTCTTCACACCTAGCCAGGACTTGTCCTAGGTTCTCTAGACAGGTTTTAAATGAGTCCCCAAAGACTGAGAAGTCATCCATGAATATTTCTATCATGGACTCATCCAACTCAGAGAAGATTGCCATCATGCACCTCTGGAAAGTTGCCGGTGCATTGCATAAGCCAAAAGGCATTCTGCGGAAGGCAAACGTTCCAAAAGGGCAAGTGAAGGTGGTCTTCTCTTGATCCTTAGGGTCTATAGTTATTTGATTGTAACCTGAATAGCCATCTAGGAAACAATAGTAGGCTCTACCAGCTATTCTGTCTAGCATCTGGTCAATAAACGGTATGGGGAAGTGATCCTTTTTAGTCTCTTTATTTAACTTTCTGTAATCCATACATACCCTCCACCCCGTGACAGTCCTTGTTGGGATTAGTTCGTTATTCTCATTGACTACCACAGTTATTCCCCCCTTTTTAGGTACACATTGGATGGGGCTCACCCACTGGCTACTAGCTATGGGGAAAATTACTCCTGCATCTAACCACTTTATTATTTCTTTCTTCACTACCTCTTTCATAGAGGGGTTTAACCTACGCTGGTGATCTACCCTAGGTGTGTGTTCTTCCTCTAGAATAATTTTGTGCATACAATAAGAAGGGCTAATGCCTCGAATATCAGCAATAGACCATGCTATAGCCTTCCTATGTTGCTTAAGTAGTAGAATTAAATCAACCTCATGCTGTTCACTAAGTTTAGAAGAAATAATTACAGGCAGTGTGTCATTATCTCCTAGATATGCATATTTGAGGTGAGTAGGTAGTGGTTTCAGTTCTAAAACAGGTGGATGCTCAATGGAGGGCTTCAGAGGGTTAATAGTTCTATCAGTTAAATCTATATTCATACATACATGCTGAGGGTTATTTACAGGCATGTTCATTATGTCAGCTACATTTAGATCATCTACATCTATTTGTACATATTCACTAGCATGCTTGGTTAACAGTACATGCTCTAATTGTTCTTCCATTAGTGAGTCAACAACATCCATGCTAGCACAAGACTCAGAATCAGAGGGATATTTTAAAGATTTGTAAACACTAAATTTTACCTCTTCATCATGAACTCTCATAGTTAACTCACCTTTTTGCACGTCTATTAGTGCCCTACCTGTGGCTAGAAATGGTCTACCTAGCAGGATGGGTACCTCCTTGTCTGCCTCATAGTCCAGGACAATGAAATCTGCAAGGAAAATGAATTTGTCAACTTTAACTAGAATATCCTCAATCTTACCTTCTGGATATGCGATGGATCTGTCTGCTAGTTGTAAAGTGACAGTAGTTGGACGTGCTTCCCCTATTCCCAACTGGCGGAATAGGGACAGGGGCATGAGATTTATGCTGGCGCCCAGGTCACAAAGCGCTCTGCCCACGTGCTTGCCTCCAAGTTCTACAGGTAAGGTGAAGGAACCAGGATCCTTCTCCTTCTTGGGCAGCTTGTTTTGGAGGATGGCACTGCACTCTTCGGTGAGGTTTACTGTTTCAAACTCACCAATTATTCTTTTGTTAGTAATAATGTCCTTCAAAAACTTTACATATGAAGGCATAGACTGTAAAACCTCTACAAAAGGAATGTTCACATGCACTTGCTTAAGTATTTCTAAAAATTTATTAAAATGAACTTCCTGTTCCTGCTTCTTCTTCAGCCTTCGAGGGTATGGAGGTGGTGGCACATATGCAGGCACGTCAGGACGCCTTAAGATAGGTGGAGGCCTTGGAATTTCTTCTACGTCCTCTACAATTGGCTCTAGCCTGGCTCCTGATGTGCTAGTTGGTGGTGGACCTTGGCTTGGCAGAGACTCCAGTGGAGCACTAGACTCAGTGTTCTCTACTCTCTTTGGTGTGTCCTTTGTAATGCTCACCAATGGTCTTCCACTCCTAAGTTCAATTGCTTGAACTTGTTCCTTGCCATCTCTCCTTGGTACCTCGGTATCAGCAGGGAGTCTACCTTGGGGCCTACTTTTAAGTTCATTGGCTAACTGGCCTATTTGGTTTTCCAGACTCCTAAGGGTAGCTTGCTGGCTCTGAAGAGTAGCATCATTCTTAGCTATATATTCCTTGAGTAGGTTTTCTACAGAAGATCCTACAGGTTGGTTATAAGGTTTTTGGTACATTGACTGGTTATGTTGGGGAGTGAAACCAGGTGTTCCACTCGGCCTTGGTTGGTTAGGATTTTGGTTAGTGTTTTGTTGGCCACCCCATGACAGGTTAGGGTGGTTTCTCCAACCAGGGTTATAGGTGTTGGAGTAGGGGTTATTCCTAGGCTGCTGCTGACTACCTACATAGCAGACCGAGGATGGATTCCCAGGGCAGTATTCATAAGGGTGTCCTTCCCCACAGAATCCACAGATTGGTGCCTCGCCTTGATTTGGTTGAGTGCCCATTGACATGGCTGTGGCGGTATTGGCACTGGTTTGGAGATTGGCCTGAGCCATTTGCTTGACTAAGTTGGTCAGGGCATTTATTTGGGTGCTCATGGCGCTTAGAGCATCCTTGTCTTGAGCTCAAGTTGGCTCTACAGGATCGTCTGACCATCTACAATGAGATGTTGAGATCTTCTCCAAGATCTCATAAGCTTCGTTGTAACTCTTGGACAACATGGAACCTCCAGCAGATGAATTTAAGACTTGTCTGGTGCTGGGGTTGCATCCTTTAAAGAAAACTTCTATTTGGATACACCATGGAATGCCATGGTGTGGACATTTAATGAGGAGGTCTTTGAATCGTGTCCAAGCTTCGTGAAGAGACTCACTTGGAGCTTGTTTGAATTTTATGATGTCATCACGAAAAGTTGAATTCCTATCTGGTGGGAAGTATTTGACTAGGAATTTTTCTGCTAAATCTGTCCAATTGCGGACAGAGCCTGAGGGTAAAGAATTTAGCCATGTTTTGGCTTTGTCCCTCAAAGAGTAAGGGAAAAGATATAGCCTCAGGGCTTCTTGGGAAACTCCAGGGATTAGGAAAGTGTCACTAACTCCTAAGAAGTTCCTAAGGTGGTTATGGGGGTCCTCATTTTCTATTCCAAAGAATTGTCCCACAGTGGACAACATTTGGAACATCACTGGTTTCAACTCGAATGAGTGGGCAGTGATTTCAGGACGGATTATGCTGGGGTTCAGCTCCCCAGGCATAGGTACTAAATATGAAAGGATGGCGCTATCCTTGTCATTCGCTATTTCAATGGGGTTGCGAGTGACAGGCACCAGGTTTTGATTTACTCCAGCCATTTCTTCTTGAGGTAATTGCGGAGGAATTGTAGTCTCTGCAATGATTGGAGGTAAGAGGGTTTGTTTAAAGAGACGTTTCTTGGCTCTATTCCTAGCTCTAAGTAATCTCTCGGGCTCAGGGTTGAACTCTAGATCACTACTTGGAGTCTCATTCATAAACTACCCTAAATGGTACCTGAAAAAGAAATGAAGATAAATCAATTTCAATGAAAAATAACTTGATGTTTCAATCTTAACAGACTTCGTTTTCACTTAAAATAAGTCCCCGGCAGCGGCGCCAAAAACTTGTTGCGTGCTCAATGTGTAAAGATAAATATGCAAAAGGGTAGAGAGAGCACTTAGAACATGCAAGCATACATGGTCTTACAGCAAGTAGTGAGTATATTTAATTCGTTTTTTCCACAGAGACTTGTTTTTAGCTATTCGCGAAGTGTGAATGTTAAGAAAGATGGGATGAATTTGATGGGTTAAAATTGGTTTTTAATTAACTACTTTTTGCTGAATGTGTAGAGGGATATAACATAAACAAATTAAAGTTAAAACTAGACCTAAAGGACAAGAGATGGAATTAATAATCGAGGAAGAAAACAGCTAAACAGAATGATAACAAGGCAGAATTGCGAGGACCGCAATGTTTCCGCAATTAATTAGCAGCGAATCTGATTAAAAGGGTGAATTAAGGGCTACTAATGACTATCCTATAGGCAGTTTATTACGATTATCAAGCTTTGGATCAACTCTCTATACATCAAACTCACTCTATCTCAAGTATCGTCCGATTCCATGCATGAGAGACTCAAGTTTACTCGACTTCAAAGTAAGGTCTTAAGCATCTTGTTAAAGCAGGAGTGTTCAGTTTGTACTAGGGAAACGCCTATTCCTAGGCCGTTTCCTGATGACCATGAAAGGCTAGCATGATTATATGACTCTGAACTCTTACTCCTTCCAGAGGTTAGGAGTTCTTTGGACAAAATGGATGGCCAATCGAAATTGCCCGTGGAATGAAGCTTACATACAATCAATGTTCGAGTGTTGAACTGACTACTTGACTCACGTTTTTTAGCCTATAGTTCTGTCATTAGCATGCCCCTAAGTGATTTTAGTTACTCATGGATATGTAGAGAACAGAAATGGTAGATAAGATAGACATGCTTAGGAGAGGAATGTGTGCAAAAGAGTAAGCCAAAACCGTAGCAGAACAAGATGGAAACTGTAAATGCAGAATTGTACTTCGATTACTTTAAGTGTTTGAATAACAAAGGAAGGCTTTAAAAGAACTGAATCCAAGGCAGACAACAACGAAATGCAGTAATTGAAATGCTAAACTAAGAACAACAGTGATCAGAAATGGAAATGAGAAGAACAGAGCAGAAAAACAGTAAAGGTTTGCTAGAAAACTCCGTGGCAGTCGCCTCGAATGATGGTGATGAAAAGTCAGCCCTGCTTGGATGAATCCAATCGAGAGAGAAGAAGAATCTCCTCTCCTTCCTATCAGATTATCGATTCCAAAAGCTTAGACTCTCACTCCAACAGACGGCAAAGGAAAACAGATGGAAATGGTGGACTGCGAGAAGACTTCTGCGCTTCGAATCATGATTGAACCTCCGACTTTGACCCCTTTTTATAGTAGTTTGCAGGTGCATTTGGGCCAAGGAGAACCATCAATCTTCAACGTCGTATATCAGAATGGATGGAGGAGAAAGAACGAATCCCTGAAAAGTCGGATCTAAACAGAAAAATGTCAGCCAACTTACGGTTTTAACTTGAATAATTGCGGTCACCGCAATTATTCCGCAATGCATTCGCAATGGTTCTTTTTTCCATCCTTTTCTTCGGTTTTCACCCCTTTTTCTACCTATTGTGCATAAGTCCTAAATTAGCCACCTTCTTCTAATTCTCATATTAAAGCATAGGTTTAGGCTAAATGCTAACAAAAACACCTAAATGTGTACATCTTCTTAAGCTAAATGGGTCCTAAATAAGTCACTTTCAGAGACTTAACAATAATATATATATATATATTAGCTAACTAACTGACATAGTGATTTTTTTTTTAACTGACATAGTGTATGTGTGTATGTGATAGAATATATAAATAGACTCGGTATTGTCAACCAAGTAAATTGTTACCATACTTATAACCTAGACTTAATATAATGTTACCCTAATTATGAACTTGTAACTAGTATACAAGTGACGTTTTGTCAAATGAATACATCAACGAAATTAATATTATTTCATGGTATCAGAGCTCTAGGGCAAAATCCTTCTTTCTTTTCTTCTCCTCCCTTTTTCGGCAGCCTTCATGTCTACCTCAATTGTAGCCAACAAATCTCCTTCCACCCGACTCTTGTTGTATCTAACATCGAGAATCATGTCTCCACCACTTTTGAGATGAGAAGTGTCTAATATGTGACATGGGCGGAACTCTTCAAAACTCACGCACGGTCTCATTGGGTCATCAATCACATCATTTTATTGAAAGATGGGTCATCGAGCCTACAACCGAAGAGGAGAAAGAAATGCGGACAACCCTTGATGCTACAGTTCTACAATGGATTTATGCAACTATTTTGAATGACTTGTTACATACAATTCTCGAACCTAACTCAACGACAATGAAATTGGAATCCATTGCGTGATATATTCCAAGACAACAACACAAATGCTCGTGCGGTAACACTTGAGCAAGAATTCTCTCACACAAACATGGAGGATTTTCCTAACGCTTCCGCATATGGTCAATGACTCAAAATTCTGTCAGATCAACTCAAAAATGTTGGGGCTTTGGTCTCGAACAACCGTCTCATTCTTCAATTGGTCGACGGTCTAACAAAAATTTATAGAGGAGTGAGCACACTCCTTTGTCAAAGTGATCCCCTTCCACTTTTATATAAAGCTCATTCCATGCTCACTCTTGAAGAGGCAGGCTTAGCAAAACAGACCGCCATGAGTTCGTATGTCGCCATAATGGTGAAAGGAATGAACTTTTCAATCCCACGTAGCGTAAGCGTTTGGAATCGATCTTTGTTTTATTTAGAATTAAACAATATTACAAGTTAAGCAAATAACACCTTTGAAGAACTATGAACTTCTTGTGTTCATTTTTCCACGAGATCTTCCTCGCTTTGACTCGAACACAGAACCAATAGCTTGTGGGAGACTCCTTGAAAGAATGAAGTTTTGAGAGAACAATTCTCTACGTAGGGAAACTGGGTAGTGTTTTTGGCCAACCTTTTGACTAAACCTAAATGTTCTATTTATACGGCCTTTAGAAATTAATTTTATTTAATAAAATACATTTTAATATCTATTATATTAAGATATGTATTTTATATTTATTTGAATCTCATACAAATATCATAAAATTAATCTTTTATAATATACATTTAACTAATTTGAATCTCATTCAAATTTCGTATGTATATATAATTTTCAATATTAATGTATCTAATACATAAACTATTTCCTCTAATATTTAATGTATCAAATACAATAAATATATGTTTCTATTCTACATTTAATATATCAAATATATTAAATATTAATTTGAATATTTAAAGTTTTTCTTTCAACAAAATTTATCCTTTTTAGTGTTACTATGAGCTAGCAAGGAGACCTTATCGACCTACAAATTTATAAGCTCTAATGATACAAACTTTATTAATTAAACTCATTAATTAATTAACTTTCATTCATTAACTCTATGTCACTCCACTATAGGCTTAAAGTTGTACTCTTATGCACTGTAGAACAAGTTGTGTCTATGGATATAACGATTGCATGCAAGTCGATCCTTCACGAGTTGTTCGTAATTGCAGCTGGGTCAAAAGTCCATTTTTCCCCTGTAATTACATCTTACACCTTAAGTACCACTGATCTTCTAATGAACAATATATTTATGATCCAACCATAAACAAAGTCCCTCTCGGGCCAGTGAGAGGGTGGGGCCTCATTGTTCAAGTCCCAAAATCAGCACTTAAGGGAACTACTAATCTACTTTCCCTATATGGGAAGGAGTGAATTCCATCTTGTGAAACTTATGTTCCCCGCTCCCTATTTTGTCAAGTCCCAAAAATGGTAGGCTTATTGAATCGGCTATAAAAGCCATTCTCACCCATACAAATCAAAGGATGAGCCCTCACATGCAGAAGTTCATAACTCACTCAGGATTAAGATCGAGTCACATATGATCATCTTATGAAATATTAATCTTCTCCAATAACAGATTTATAAAGAGAGATTATATATTTCGTGGTCCAGTCTTATACAAACTCATTGTATAAGATACTCTCACTCACATGTCTCTACATGAATGATTTGGATCAAATCATTTGTAACAATTACAAAGTGGGCCGTATCAATAGTGTTACCAGGATAAGACACCCAACCTTATCCATATACTATAGACTGTTTAGGTTATTCCTTGAACATGATCCTCTCGTATGTCAACTACATACTGTTCAAGATTACACTAATAACCTTGGATTTTTATATATAATGAATATTATAAATTGCAACTAATAATAATAAAATAATTATTAATTAATTATGAGGCTTTAGGGCATAAATCCCAACAATCTCCCACTTGCACTAAAGCCGGTGAGACATGCATCCTAGGGCATACTCTACACCTAACATGTTCTCCCACTTGCCCTAGTGAAGATGAGACATGTCTCATAATCCTAGACATTACAAGTGACTCTCAAACACTTTAGCTTGGAAAGTCTTTTTATAAAGATCAAAACGACTGTCAATTAAAAGTCATCTTGGTCGTACCACGATGTTTTCTCTCTCAGCAAAGTACCCTATATATTGATGTTATCTAAGTTCCTTAAGTTTAGCCATTGCATAAAATGTTATAGGCTTAACTATATCTGAAACATCTTTCAGACCAATAAAAAATTATATGAGCTATACAAGTTCTTTGTTTCATAAGCAAGAACATTTAACTTGCATATCATGCTCCATCATCTAGGGTAAACATAGATTTTCATAAATATTTGTTAAAATCAGTGCATCTTGTAAAAATCAAATCTTTAACCCCATACACAAAAATATAATTTCTCATTTTATCCATAGATATTTTGAGTTTTTTTTTTTTCATTTTCCACACAATGGTCATACCATTGGGTTAACTAATATATGCTAACCAATTTTACTGTCGAATGTTATGTCTCATGTGTACAGTTAGGGGTGTACATGGGTTGGGTTGGGTTGGGTTGGGTTGCAGGGTTTTCCAACCCAACCCGAAAATTTCGGGTTGGTGAATTTGCAACCCAACCCAACCCAACATTTCAGCCAACCCAACCCAACCCAACCCAACCCTTCCATTTTCAGGTTGGGTTGGGTTGGGTTGTCGGGTTGGTATTTTTTTCTAATTAATTTTTTTTAATTATTTAAAATACTGAACAACCCAAACCAAATGAATTATTAAAAAAATTCTTCATATTCTTATTTGGAAGCAACAAAATTTACCAGAATTCGTTAATAACAAAATTTAGAAATATAAAAAACTGGATAGGTATGCATTTCTAATTTACTTTGGTACATTTTTCATTTGAGCTTTCATTTAAAGGGAGAAAATAAAATATATCAACCTTCTCATTCACAATACTTAAATAATGAAAGATCAAATCAAGCTTCTCATTTACAAACTTCAGTAAAGCTTAAAAAGTTGCAAATAAAATTAATTTTAGAATCAAAAGAATCATACAACTATACAAGTTTAAATTTCACAGCATTAGAAGTAATAACTAACACAAAGTTCATCAATCCATAAATCAAATCATACATTGTATCCAATTTCAACGATATAAATTTCCAGCCGCAACCTACCACACATTCAACATCTTGAAGGCCTCGAGCCGGCAATGGTGGAGAGCGACTGCAGCGAGGCGGAGAGCGAGGACGGCAGGAGGCGACTGCGAGGTTGGAGGCGGAGCGACTGCAAGGCTGGAGGCGGAGCAACTGCTAGGCTGGAGGCGGAGCGACTGCAAGGCTGGAGGCGGAGAGCGGGGTCGACGGACGACGAGGTGGAGATGAGAGAGAGGGGAGGCAGAGGAAGAAGGTTGGAGGCGGAGAGCGAGGTCGGCGGAGACGAGGCGGAGAAAGAGCTCGGCAGACGACGAGGTGGAGATGAGAGAGATGGGAGGCAGAGGAAGAACGCGAGAGAGAAGGGAGGCGGCTGGGAATATAATGGATGAAAAAACCCTAATTCATTTTATATATATATATATATATTTTTTTATTATTATATTGAATTCGGTTCGGTTCGGGTTGAACCGAGCCAAATTTGGTTCAACCCGCGAACCGAACCGAAAATTCGGTTTTTTAAAAATGCAACCCAACCCAACCCATATTAAAAAAAACCCAACCCAACCCGAAAAGTTGGGTTGGGTTGGGTTGGGTTTGGCGGGTTGCGGGTTTTTTGTACACCCCTATGTACAGTAGATTTTCTCGCACTGAAACGTAGATAGTCAATTTTATGTTCTCAACATTTTGAGGTGTCCGAGGATAGTAATTTTTAGACAAGATAAACTTCAGATAAGAATGATACATTATCATTTTTGAAGTACTACATCATATACTTGACAACAATTTTGTCAATATAAGATGTGTGAGACATAGATTACATTTTGTCCTCAAAATCTCTATTTATAGGACATACCCAGTAATTTAAATAATTTATTTGGAATTGGTTAGATAATCAACATTTTATGTTGGATTGAAATCTTACATCATTCACAATGAGTAATAAATCATCCACATAAAATATGAGAAAACTCCACTAATTAATTAATGATTTTTTGTCTATATAATATCATTAATATTTATTCAAAGTCATAGTTTTTTATACTTTTATCAAACCTTATATTAAAAAATCTAGTGATCCAATTCATTTCATAAATGAACCTTTACTACTGGCAAACCTTTTGCTTTTTATTTTTGAAAATGAACTCATGTAATTGATTTGTAAATGCATTCATTAAGATTTCTTTTCAGAAAAGATTTCTTAAATCTTCACTTGATATATCTCATATGCAACTATGAATCATGGAAAGCTTATAAACTCTAGAATGACAACAAATGAGAAAGATTACTCATGATTTACTTTCTCCCACTATATTTGCCATTAGTCTTATTTTGAAGGTTTGTATCTTCTTATTGACAAATCTTTTACTTTTGTAGATATATTCAAAATCTATGGGTTTTACCCCATCACGAATATCTACAAGTTCTAGATAAAGATGAGTACATATACTCTATCTTGATATTTATGACTTTGGTCTACTAGACTTTGTCATTGACCCTCATTTCCTCTTTGAGGTCAAGAAGTCCTACATTTTGTCATCTAATACGACAACTTAGGCTTCATATAAGCTCTTGTAACGGTCAGGTCATCTCATAACTCTCCCACTACGTTGAGGTTTATCCAATTCATGACTAGGATCCATTTGAATATCAAATGTAATTAAATTGTTAACAACTTTTGTTAACTATTTAGTGGCCTCAGTTGGAACCAACTTATCAACATTATTGAACATATTCAAGTTTCAACATGTATGCTTAAAATTCTCAAAACCCGAAGGGTTGTAAACTAACTTTAAAGCTCTTCTATAATCCCAAAATTGTCTCGTAGACACATTTTAGAGGGAATCACGTTCACTATACAATCTCTATTGTATATCCTAACAAGAGTATGATAATGACGTGTAATTCTTTATTGTTCTAACCATGTATAACAAGGTCTTGTTTCTCCTCTTGCAGCACAATTTTGCCAAATTGTACTTTATGCTAGAGTTGAGATAAAATCTCTTTTTCTATCAATTATTCTTAGTACGTAAGGTTCCTGTACTTTTCACTGTGTTCTGATCATAGTGTCTTGATAGATTTATCTAATTGATCTTCAACTTGAGTCTTATATTCCTTGAACTTTTCAAAATATTTAGACTCAAGTTGCATTAGGTAAAGATACCTATTCCTTGAATAATCATCCTGCTAGAGTGATGCAATATTCATCAACTACTTTTGGATTTTACATTCATTAGACCCACTTCAATTAGAACGTAGAAGCTCAAAGTGTTATTTGGCCTTGTAGGCTTTTTCAATAAAGGCCTATTGATTATCTTGCATGAAAGGAAAGATCTTAAGACATATAAAGTAATTAACTCTAACATTTAGAGTGTCATCTCTTAGTAGTCTTTTTATTCAAATTGATCAGAATCAATCTTGAGCGCCAAATACAAGTATCGTATTTTAGAAGAATATAAAATCTCTTTACATTCTGGATTCTATAATCAATTTCTCAGTGTGTAGTATTTCATATGTTAACAATTAACACATACAAATTGTTCTTATCTGGTGTTAACATTATTTTTCCAATTGATATTATTTTCTCAATTTGACAAATCAGTAACGAAAATTGAAATTGAGAGAAATATACATTATATTGAAATATATAAACAATATTATTTAACAACATGCAATCAATATTCATTCAATTTCAGCATAGAAAACAAACAATTTGATAAATGCAGACTAAAAAATTAATTTCTAATGTTATGATACTTTAGTGAGTTAGAACAAATGTCGTCGTAGGGTAGGTCAAATGCTCATTCACTAAATTGAGACAATCTCAACCAAGTGTTATCCCAAAATAACTCTTATTTATATAAGATTTAGTTTCAATTAGTTTGGTCAAGAAAATCATTAACAACCTTAATGATATCTTTGTAAGTGTAACCCATCATTTTAGATTCTATAATTTTATCCCAACAAGTATCGTCGTAGGGTAGGTCAAGTATTGAAAATAAAATTATAATCCTATCATTCTAGGAAATTCACCCTGATATTGACCCATGTAAACACATTCCGTAGGGGGACGATCCAAAAGCAGCCTCGAGGCCCCACATGGATCTCACGTTGTGAACCAATGATAAAGATCGTAGGAAATGTTGACACTGCTGGAACCCCCACTCAACCAACTGCGAGGGTCCCGACCCCAACCAGAGGCGCAACGGAAGAAAGACTTAAAACAAAAGCCTAAAACTGGTTGAGGACCTAAAACAATCAATAAGGAACGAACTAAGAATTGAAGAAAAATTTCTAACACTTAGAAAATTTCTTGAATTCGAGTCCACCGGTAAATCCCCTTGTTGGGTTTTATGTCCTAAAACTCGTAGTTTGTAAACTGTTTGAATGTAAATATTATATTTCAATAAAGTTGTTATTGAATTTTAGTGAATTGTGTTTGTATTAATGTTGCGTGCTCAATGTGTGAAGTAAATAAGCAATAAGTAAGAGAGAGCACTCAGAACATGCAAGCATACATGATCTTGTAAGCAAGTAGTAAGTATTTTTTCATTCGTTTTCCCACAGAGATTTATTATTAGCTACTCGTGAAGTGTATTGTTAAGAAAGAATGGGTGGATTTGATGGGGTAGAATTGATTTTAAGTTGTCTAATTTCTAAGGAATATGTAAAGGGAAGCAACATAAACAAGTGCAAGTCAATGATAAACTCAAAGGAAAAGAGAAGAGATTAATAAACGAAGAGGAAAATAGCTAGACAGAATTTTTAACTTAGCAGAATTGCGAGAACAGCAATTCTACCGCAATGTGACTAACAGCGAAAGTGTGTAAAATGGAGAAACAAGGGCTACTAACGACTCCTCTATAGGCATTTTTATACGATTCTCAAGCACTGGATCAACTCACTATGCATCAAACTAATTCAATCTCATGTATCTTCCGATTTCATGCATTAGATTCTTTAGTTTACTCATGTCCAAGTAAGGTCTTAAGCATCTTGTTAAAGCAGAAAGATATGGTTTGTACTAGGAAAACGCCTATTCCTAGGTCGTTTTCTGGTTACCTTGAAAGGCTAGTATGAGTGTATGACTCTGAACTCTTACTCTTTCCAGAGGTTAGGAGTTCTTTGGACAAAATGGATGGCCAATCGAAATTGCCCGTGGGATGAAGCTTACATACAATCAATGCTTCGAGAGCTATCCTACATGCTTGGTTCACGTTTTTTAGCCTATAGGATTGTCATTAGCATGCCCCTATGTGATTTAGTTACTCATGGATATAGAAAGAACAGAAATAAGAGATGACGTAGACATGCTTAGAAGAGAAATAAACTTAAAACAGCAAGGCAAAACAGTACGCAGCAAAGATAAGAAACTGTGAAATGAAGAATTGTGCTTTGATTACTTGATTGTTTGAATGAACAAAGGAAAGCTTAAAGTGAATAACATAAAGACAGAAAGCAACGAAATGAAATGAACTAGTCACTAGAAAAGGAACCACAACTAAACAGAGCTGGAAATTAGAAATAAAAGATAGAAAGCAGTAATTGAGCTTGAACGCCTCGTCGCAAATGCCTCGGCTGAAGGGAGAGAAAGGATCGCCTTTCTTGGATGAATCCAATCAGGAGAGAAGATGAATCTTCTCTCCTTCCTATCAGATTGTCGACTCCAACAGCTGAACCTCTCACACTAACAGACGGTAAAGAAAAACAGGAGAAAAGATGGAGCTGCGAAGAGACTTCTACGCTTTTGGATGATGATCAAACCCTCTACTTTGACCCCGTTTTATAGTAATTTGCAGGTGCGTTTGGGCCAAGGAGAACCATCCATCCTCAACGTCATACTTCAAAATGGATGGAGGAGAAAGAACGAATCCCTGAAATAACGGAAAATAACAGAAAAAGATCAGTCAACTTACGGATTTCACTTGAAACATTGCGGTTTCAGCAATGTTTCCGCAATGCTACTGCAATGAACATTTTTCATTCTTTTAACCTCGTTTTTCATCCCTTTTCTTTCCTTTTGTGCACAAGTCCTAATTTAGCTTCCTTCTTCTAATTATCATATATAAGCATAGGTTTAAGCTAAATCCTATCAAAAACACCTAAGAGTGTACATCTTTCTAAGATAAATAAGTCCTAAAAAGGTCACTTTTGGAGACGTAACACACCCCCAAACTTAAGGTTTTGCTCGTCCTCGAGCAATCTAAGGACTTGCCTAGGCTGCTGTTTCATCTTCTTTAACCACTTACTGACTCCCCTACATTCCTATCTATAGCAGTGCTGTCCTGTGACACACTTCCAAGTTTACAACTAACCTTTCATATTGCTTCTTCTGACTTCGCACGCCTAATACTCCTGCTGTTTCATTAACTCCCTACAACTGATCTACTTGCTTTTATCATATCGTGCATCTATCCCTAAGGTTTCGAATTCTACCTAGCTTTACCCTAGACTCAGTACATGCTTCTAGCTTTTACTTTTGAGTTACCTAGGATTCCTTAGAGTCATGCCAGCCTTAGTATTAACAGTGACAGTAGTACTTTTAGAGAACAACCTAAACCCTGGCATCACTATATTGGACATACATTCATCTCCCAAAACAACCCTACAAGCTACAACTTTGTGCTCAGCTAATTGAGGATCAGAGTTCTTTTTATTCAGGACATCTAAGCCACAAAGTTGCAACTCCTAGGTACACATTCTTCTTCCCTATTTCTTCCTTTTTCTTTCTTACTTTGGTGGAGCCTCTCCTTTGGTTGCCTTTTGATGCAATGCCACTTGTGGGTTACACACTTGGCACTGATTACTCAGCAACCTAAGAGAGACTCCCCTTTTTATTCTCTTTTTCATTTTTTTTTTTCAGCTCATCATTTTTTGTAAAGGAGAAGAAGAATGCTTATGCTTTAAGGGAGAGAGGAATGTTCCTAGGCCTAGGGTGGCCTCCCCCAAACTTAAACTACTCATTGTCCCCAATGAGTGTCTGAGGTGGCACACCCCCAAACTTGTCGTAGAAGCATCTAGTCTAAGGTAAAACAAAGAGAATCTAAAAGCCCTAGGCATAGACAGAACATTCTAAAAGTTAATATCATAGCAGCAGAAATTTATAAAAACAGTCAGGTAAGGACTTAAAGCTATGCATGCTGAGCACTTTTTAGAGGTTAATTTAAACTATCAAAGGGTGTCCTATGACACTCGTCCA
Source organism: Herpetospermum pedunculosum (assembly GCA_028017165.1). Taxonomy (NCBI): domain Eukaryota; kingdom Viridiplantae; phylum Streptophyta; class Magnoliopsida; order Cucurbitales; family Cucurbitaceae; genus Herpetospermum; species Herpetospermum pedunculosum. Next base: position 48,506,548 of record CM051523.1, on the reverse strand, counting down.
ACATGCTTTGAGATAAGCTATATAAGGTAGTCAAGATAGCAGCAAAAGACAGAATTTAAACAGAACCAGCCCAGCTAAACAGTCAGTCAAAAACATGCATTTACTAATAAAAATTTCGGTTTCCGCAATTATTTCGCAATAGATACAGGGCAGATATATCAGTGATCAAGGCCCCTATGCATGCTCTTTCCAGTCATTCAAGCTATACAAACATGAAACTAAACGAATCTACCTATTCAGCTATCATCAGACTACACTAAACAAATTTAAATACTACAATTAAAGAACTAAAACAGATCAAAATACTAACTCAAAACAGCATAATTCACATGGTTCAACAAAAAGCAGTTTGATTTTTTTTTCTTTTTATTTTAAGGGAACAACAATACTCCCTTGAGTGCCTAGCACTCAGATGTCTTCCTCCTCATCATTCCTTCTTGGCCTTGGAGGCGCCCATGAAGTCATTAGGTTCGTGGGGAATTCAGGAAAGATGCATCCCAATTGGTCAGCAACCTCCTTGTCCCTTGCCTGCGCATATGTGGCCCATTGAGCCATCCTCTTCTGCAGATCCATCAGGCAGGCCATGGACAGCGACTGAGCAGCAGCCAGGCCATCCAGCTCGAACTCCATGTTCCCCTTCCTTCGCATCCTCAAGCCTGTAGGGAGCTCCAAGTGCCCCGTGTAGGCCAGCTGCTTTTCCATTCGTTCGATTGGTACCCCTGCACATAAGCAGAGCTTAGTAATTGTATTAGGAAAGAAAAGTGGACCCTTACCCTTTTTGGCGCAGTCAGCAATTGAAGCTGCAATGACCTCGCCCACGTTGATTGTGAGACCTCGCATGATCGCGTAGACCAGCAGCGATCTGCTTTGGTTGATGGTGGTCTCATGGGTCACTGGGGACAGCTTCCTGCACACAAATGAAAACCATATAGCCGCCTTGGCTGTGAGGTTGCACTCATGAGAGTGTGCCTCCCATTGCGCGATACTGTCCACGATGCCTCTGGCTGGCCAATGATCCGAATTGCCTCCTCCAGGACAGCTTCTGTTGGCTCATCAACGATCCTTGCATAGTTAGTGTGTTTTTGGCCCTTGAGGCCATAGGCTTCGTTGATCGCCTTCGCTGAGAAGTCCACCTCGACTCCTCTGACCACAGACAGGCCATCCTCAGGATTCATCAAATTGGCGTAAAAGTCATACACCATGCTGGAGTAGGCTGGATTGGGTGGTCTGCACAGCTCCTCCCAGCCGTGATTCGTGATCCCTGCGCGCAAGAATTGCGGCAGGTCTGTGAGGGCGTCCAGGAATCCCTTCTCGTGCAGCAGTTCCCTCTTCCTCAGCTCAGTGCCTCTAGACTCAGCATCAGAGGACACGTACCTCACTGATTGAGGCTCATCTTCAGGGTAAAGCTTGGCTTTCCCTTTGTCTTTCGGTTTGGCTGACTCGGCAGCCTCAATCTTGAGCTTCTTCAGAGACGGCTCATCACTCCCCTTCTCGGATGAAGGCGCCCTCCTGGATTTCTTTTTCTTGGACTTCTTTGGCCGTTTGGCCTTGACAACCTTGGCTGCCTTCTTCTTCAACCTTGCCTTGGTTGTGATCTGCTGGAGGCAATCCCCCAGTGTCTCGTCCATCGAATCATCCCTCTGCGCAGGGCTCTCAGGGCTGGCTTCCCTCAAAGGAGAGAAGACCTCAGCTTCCCCACTACCCTGCGTCGATTCTTGATACTCTTCATATGGAAATTCAGGGTCAGGTTGTGGGGAAGTGGGTGATGCTTCAGGGCTCTCTGCTGGTGGGGTGTGTTCAGAACTCTGTGGCGATGGAGAAAGCTCAGGGCTTCGCGCTGGTGGCGATGGCGAAGAGCTCTGCTTGGCTGACTCGTGTGACCGACGGCCACTTTCTTGACTCTCCACAGAGGGAGTCTTTTTCTTGCTCGCTGCTTCGGCCACCGCCATGCTCCACTTGCGTTTCTTGGGTGTTCCTGCTGGTTCAGAGGGTCCAGCAGGTATCTCCGTAACTACCTTCCACTTCTTCTTGCGGATAGGCAGTTTGGGAAGTCGTTCAGTGCGCGCAGCCTCAGCATCTGCAAGGGCAAGAAGTGCTTCCCTCGCAGCAATTTCAGCGTCGTCAGCCCTCTTCTTGGAAGCAGATCTTTCAGCTCTCATTAGCACCATTGTTGAATCGTGGGAATCTGGAAAGAAGAATTGCAGATGAAGAGGGAGAGAGATTTCTTGGAGTTTAGATAATGGGGAAATCGTACGGATCATCGCGCCTCTAACGGATATAAGTAATGATAGAAATCCCAACGGCTATTTCCGTTGCGGATTCTGCAAATCCAGCGCAAATTTAGTGACCGTTGGAGATTTTCTGAGTTTAAATGCCAATCTTCTCTCAACTGAATCTTTGATTTGGCTCGATATCTCCTCGATTTTTTTATCTTGATCTCATCTTCTTGATTCCCTCTATCGATTCCCTATTAAAAGAGATAAAATAAACATCAAATTCATAATTAAAATCATACAAAAATATACACAAACAGTAACCGGAAAAATAGCAAAAAAATAAACTAAGGCATGAGCCTCGCATGGACGAGCACAGTGATCACTCGTCCTCTCTCGTTCTCATTTTCACGTTTCAGTCAAGAGGAAGGCCGAGAGAGTCTTCACATCTCCTTCCTCGTAGTAATGCTTCAATCTTGCACCATTAACCATGAACGGTTGTCCTTGCTGCAGGTTCTTAATCTCGATTGCACCATGAACAAACACATTAGTTATTACAAATGGACCTGACCATCTGGACTTAAGTTTGCCTGGAAATAATTTCAACCGTGAGTTAAATAATAAGACAAGCTGGTCTTTCTTAAAGTCCTTAATCCTAAGTCTACTGTCGTGCCAAATCTTGGTCTTTTCCTTATACATTTTAGCATTTTCATAGGACATATGTCCAAGCTCATCAAGCTCATGTAATTGCAAAGACCGCAATGTTCCCGCATCGGTCACGCAATAATTCAGCTCTTTTAGGGCCCAAAATGCTTTAATTTCTAATTCGAATGGTAGGTGACATGCTTTGCCATACACAAGTCTATAAGGAGACATACCTAGGGGTGTCTTATATGCAGTTCTATACGCCCAAAGTGCATCCTCGAGTTTAAACGACCAATCTTTTCTATTGGGTTTGACCACTTTTTCGAGTATGTTTTTAATCTCCCTATTTGAAATTTCAGCTTGTCCATTCGAATGTGGGTGATAAGGGGTGGCTACTCTATGTCTAACATTATACTTAGCCAACACTCTCTCCATAGCTTTGTTAATGAAATGTGTCCCCTCATCACTGATTATAGCACGAGGTGTCCCAAATCTAGTAAAAATATGTCTATGCAAGAATCTTATGACTGTTTTGGCATCATTATTTGGACATGCTATGGCCTCTACCCACTTAGATACATAGTCTACTGCTACAAGGATGTAAAGGTTACCTGATGATGGGGGGAATGGTCCCATGAAGTCAATGCCCCACACATCAAAGAGCTCCAACTCTAAGATGTAAGTGAGAGGCATCTCATCCTTTCGACTAAGGTTACCTGTTCTCTGGCATTCATCACAGCTGTGTGCATAGTTGTGGGCATCCTTGAAGATCGTTGGCCAATAGTAGCCACTCTGGAACACCTTTGCAGCTGTTCTCTGGCCACCAAAGTGTCCACCATAGGGGGCTGTATGGCAGTGCTGCAGCACAGACTTTGCCTCAGCAGCTAATACACACTTCCTGAGCAGACCATCAGCACATGTCTTGTAGAGTGTAAGATCATCCCATATGAATTTCCTAGCTTCATGAAGGAACCTCTTCTTTTCTTGTCCTCCCTTGAAAGTTGGTAGTACCTGCGATGCAAGGAAGTTAGCAATGTCAGCAAACCAAGGTTCCTCATCGTTATCACGATGAGTTAATACAAAGACATGTTCATCAATAAAAGCATCAGAAATTGCGGTTTCCGCAATTTTTCCGCAATTATGCCGCAATCTAGAAAGATGATCCGCAACCACGTTTTCACATCCTTTCTTATCTCTAATGTCCAGATCAAACTCTTGCAGCAGCAAAACCCATCTAATCAACCTAGGCTTAGCATCAGCCTTCCTCATAAGGTACTTTAAAGCAGAATGGTCAGTGTACACAATTGTCCTAGTGCCTACAATGTAATTCCTAAACTTCTCACAAGCAAACACTACAGCTAGCATCTCCTTCTCAGTAGTTGTGTAATTACATTGTGCCTCATTAAGTGTCTTACTAGCATAGTATACAGGGTGTGTTAACTTGTCAATTTTTTGTCCTAACATAACCCCTACAGCATAGTCACTTGCATCACATAACATCTCAAATGGGAGATCCCAATTAGGCCCTACTATAATAGGTGCTGTGACTAGTGCTTCCTTAAGGGTTTTCCAGGCTAGGAAACATTCTTTAGAGAAGATGAATGGTTTGTTCAGCTCTAGAAGTTCACATAAAGGCTTGGAGATCTTAGAAAAGCCCTTAATGAACCTTCTATAGAAGCCTGCATGCCCTAAGAAACTTCTAATGGCTTTGACATTCTGAGGTTCTACCAATTTCTCTATTATTTCAATTTTTGCCCTATCGACCTCTACACCTGCCCTAGACACTCTATGACCTAAGACAATCCCTTCGTCCACCATGAAATGGCACTTCTCCCAATTCAGGACTAGGTTAGTCTCCTCACACCTAGCCAGGACTTGTCCTAAGTTCTCTAGACAATTTGTGAATGAATCACCAAAGACTGAGAAATCATCCATGAATATCTCTATCATGGACTCATCCAAATCAGAGAAGATTGCCAACATGCACCTTTGGAATGTTGCCGGTGCATTGCATAAGCCAAAAGGCATTCTGCGAAAGGCAAAAGTTCCAAAAGGGCAAGTGAAGGTGGTCTTCTCTTGGTCCTTAGGGTCTATAGTTATCTGGTTATATCCTGAATAACCGTCTAAGAAGCAGTAGTAAGCTCTACCAGCTATTCTATCTAACATTTGGTCAATGAATGGTAGAGGGAAGTGGTCTTTTTTGGTTTCCTTGTTTAATTTCCTATAATCCATGCAAACTCTCCATCCTGTGATAGTCCTAGTTGGAATCAGTTCATTGTTCTCATTGACTACCACATTCATCCCCCCCTTCTTAGGTATACATTGTATAGGGCTCACCCACTGACTACTAGCTATAGGGAAGATCATACCAGCATCTAACCATTTTATTATTTCCTTTTTAACTACCTCTTTCATAGAGGGGTTCAACCTACGTTGGTGATCTACTCGGGGTGTATGCTCTTCCTCTAATATAATCTTATGCATGCAATAAGAAGGGCTAATGCCTCTAATGTCAGCAATAGTCCATGCAATAGCCTTCCTATGTTGCTTAAGTAATAAAATCAGTTCAACCTCATGCTCTTCACTTAGTTTAGAAGAAATAATCACAGGTAGAGTTTCATTACTTCCTAAATATGCATACTTAAGATGTGTGGGCAGTGGTTTCAATTCTAATACAGGTGGATGCTCAATGGATGGTTTTAAAGGATTCAAGGATCTGTCAGTCAGGTCATTACTCATACAAACATGCTGTGTTTTATCTACAGGTATATCCATTATCTCAGATACATTCAAATCAGCTACATCTAATTGTACATATTCATTAGCATGCTTAGTTAATAATACATGCTCCAGCTGTTCTTCCATTAATGAATCTACAATGTCCATGCTAGCACAAGATTCAGAGTCAGAGGGGTACCTTAAGGCTTTATATACACTAAATTTCACCTCTTCATCATGAACCCTCATAGTGAGCTCACCTTTTTGGACATCTATCAGGGCCCTACCTGTGGCTAGAAACGGTCTGCCTAATAGGATGGGGACCTCCTTGTCTGCTTCATAATCCAGGATAATGAAATCTGCAAGGAAAATAAACTTGTCAACCTTTACAAGAATATCCTCAATCTTACCCTCAGGGTAGGCTATGGATCTGTCTGCAAGTTGTAAAGTGACAGTGGTTGGACGTGCTTCTCCTATTCCTAGCTGGCGGAATAGTGATAGGGGCATGAGGTTTATGCTGGCTCCTAGGTCACAAAGAGCTCTGCCCACGTGCTTGCCTCCTAGCTCTACTGGTAAGGTGAAGGAACCAGGATCCTTCTCCTTCTTGGGTAGCTTGTTCTGGAGTATGGCACTGCACTCCTCAGTGAGATTGACTGTTTCAAACTCACCAATTATTCTCTTGTTAGTGATAATATCCTTCAAAAACTTAACATAAGAGGGCATAGACTGTAGAACTTCTACAAATGGAATATTAACATGCACTTGCTTAAGAATTTCTAAGAATTTATTAAAGTGCACTTCATGTTCTTGTTTTTTCTTTAGCCTTCGAGGAAATGGAGGTGGTGGCACATATGCAGGCACTTCAGGTCGCCTCAGGATAGGTGGAGGTCTTGGAATTTCTTCTATCTCCTCTATGATTGGCTCCAACCTTGGCCCTGTTGTGCTTGTTGGTGGTGGACCTTGGTTTGGCAGAGATTCCAGTGGAGCACTAGACTCATTGTTCTCTTCTCTCTTTGGTGTTTCTTTGGTGTTGCTCACCAATGGTCTCCCACTTCTGAGTTCAATTGCTTGAACTTGCTCTTTACCATCTCTTCTTGGCACTTCAGTGTCAGCAGGTAGTCTACCTTGGGGCCTACTTTTGAGTTCGTTGGCTAGTTGCCCTATTTGGTTCTCTAGGCTCCTAAGAGTAGCTTGCTGACTCTGTAGAGTGGCATCATTCTTGGCTATGTATTCCTTAAGTAAGTTTTCTACAGAAGACCCTACAGGTTGGTTGTATGGTTTTTGGTACATGGATTGGTTATGTTGGGGAGTGAAACCAGGTGTTCCACTCGGTCTTGGTTGGTTAGGAGCTTGGTTAGCATTCTGTTGGCCACCCCATGACAGGTTTGGGTGGTTCCTCCAACCAGGGTTGTAAGTATTGGAATAGGGGTTGTTCCTAGGCTGCTGTTGGCTTCCAATATAGCAGACTGAGGTTGGATTCCCAGAGCAGTATTCATACAGGTGCCCTTCCCCACAGAATCCACAGATAAGTGTCTCACCTTGACTTGGTTGGGTGCCCATTGACATGGCTGTGGCGGTGTTGACACTTGTTTGGAGATTGGCTTGAGCCATTTGCTTGACTAGGTTGGTCAGGGCGCTTATTTGGCTACTCATGGCATTGAGTGCGTCCTTGTCTTGAGCTCTAGTTGGCTCAACTGGATCATCTGACCACCTACAGTGAGATGCTGAGATCTTCTCCAAGATCTCATAGGCTTCATTATAACTTTTGGACAACATGGAACCTCCAGCAGATGAATTTAGAACTTGTCTGGTGCTGGGGTTGCATCCTTTGAAAAAGACCTCTATTTGGATACACCATGGGATGCCATGATGTGGACATTTGAGAAGAAGGTCCTTGAACCTTGTCCAAGCTTCGTGAAGAGACTCATTCTCAGCTTGTTTGAACTTGATTATATCATCACGAAATGTAGAATTCCTATCAGGTGGGAAGTATTTCACTAGGAATTTCTCCGCCAAGTCTGTCCAATTGAGGACTGATCCAGAGGGTAATGAGTTTAACCACGTCTTTGCTTTGTCCCTCAAAGAGTAAGGGAAGAGGTAGAGCCTCAAGGCTTCTTGGGAAACTCCAGGGATGATGAATGTATCACTGACTCCTAGGAAGTTTCTAAGATGGTTGTGGGGATCCTCATTTTCCACTCCAAAAAATTGTCCCACAGTGGACAACATTTGGAACATCACTGGCTTTAACTCGAATGAGTTGGCAGTGATTTCAGGGCGGATTATGCTGGGGTTCAGCTCCCCAGGCATAGGTACTAGGTATGAGAGAATGGCACTATCCTTATCATTCGCTATTTCGATGGGATTGCGAGTGACAGGCACCGGATTTGGAACTAATCTATCCATTTCTTCTTGATAGAATTGCGGAGGAATTGCGGTTCCCGCAATTATTGGAGGTATAGAGGGTTGGTCAAAGAGACGTTTCTTGGCTCTGTTTCTGGCTCTAAATAGTCTCTCGGGCTCAGGATTGAACTCTAGATCACAACTTGAAGACTCATTCATAAACTATCCCAATGGTACCTGCAAAAGAAATGAAAATAGATCAGCTTCAATAGATAATAAACTTGGTGTTTCAAACTTAACAAACTTCGTTTTCACTAAACTAAATCCCCGGCAGCGGCGCCAAAAACTTGTTGCGTGCTCAATGTGTGAAGTAAATAAGCAATAAGTAAGAGAGAGCACTCAGAACATGCAAGCATACATGATATTGTAAGCAAGTAGTAAGTATGTTTTCATTCGTTTTCCCACAGAGATTTATTATTAGCTACTCGTGAAGTGTATTGTTAAGAAAGAATGGGTGGATTTGATGGGGTAGAATTGATTTTAAGTTGTCTAATTTCTAAGGAATATGTAAAGGGAAGCAACATAAACAAGTGCAAGTCAATGATAAACTCAAAGGAAAAGAGAAGAGATTAATAAACGAAGAGAAAAATAGCTAGACAGAATTTTTAACTTAGCAGAATTGCGAGAACAGCAATTCTACCGCAATGTGACTAACAGCGAAAGTGTGTAAAATGGAGAAACAAGGGCTACTAACGACTCCTCTATAGGCATTTTTATACGATTCTCAAGCACTGGATCAACTCACTATGCATCAAACTAACTCAATCTCATGTATCTTCCGATTTCATGCATTAGATTCTTTAGTTTACTCATGTCCAAGTAAGGTCTTAAGCATCTTGTTAAAGCAGAAAGATATGGTTTGTACTAGGAAAACGCCTATTCCTAGGTCGTTTTCTGGTTACCTTGAAAGGCTAGTATGAGTGTATGACTCTGAACTCTTACTCTTTCCAGAGGTTAGGAGTTCTTTGGACAAAATGGATGGCCAATCGAAATTGCCCGTGGGATGAAGCTTACATACAATCAATGCTTCGACAGCTATCCTACATGGTTGGTTCACGTTTTTTAGCCTATAGGATTGTCATTAGCATGCCCCTATGTGATTTAGTTACTCATGGATATAGAAAGAACAGAAATAAGAGATGACGTAGACATGCTTAGAAGAGAAATAAACTTAAAACAGCAAGGCAAAACAGTACGCAGCAAAGATAAGAAACTGTGAAATGAAGAATTGTGCTTTGATTACTTGATTGTTTGAATGAACAAAGGAAAGCTTAAAGTGAATAACATAAAGACAGAAAGCAACGAAATGAAATGAACTAGTCACTAGAAAAGGAACCACAACTAAACAGAGCTGGAAATTAGAAATAAAAGATAGAAAGCAGTAATTGAGCTTGAACGCCTCGTCGCAAATGCCTCGGCTGAAGGGAGAGAAAGGATCGCCTTGCTTGGATGAATCCAATCAGGAGAGAAGATGAATCTTCTCTCCTTCCTATCAGATTGTCGACTCCAACAGCTGAACCTCTCACACCAACAGACGGAGAAGAAAAACAGGAGAAAAGATGGAGCTGCGAAGAGACTTGTACGCTTTTGGATGATGATCAAACCCTCTACTTTGACCCCCTTTTATAGTAATCTGCAGGTGCGTTTGGGCCAAGGAGAACCATCCATCCTCAACGTCATACTTCAAAATGGATGGAGGAGAAAGAACGAATCCCTGAAATAACGGAAAATAACAGAAAAAGATCAGTCAACTTACGGATTTCACTTGAAACATTGCGGTTTCAGCAATGTTTCCGCAATGCTACTGCAATGAACATTTTTCATTCTTTTAACCTCGTTTTTCATCCCTTTTCTTTCCTTTTGTGCACAAGTCCTAATTTAGCTTCCTTCTTCTAATTATCATATATAAGCATAGGTTTAAGCTAAATCCTATCAAAAACACCTAAGAGTGTACATCTTTCTAAGATAAATAAGTCCTAAAAATGTCACTTTTGGAGACGTAACAATTAACCTATACCAATAACTAACACCCATGGCGATAGTGTGAGTACTTGAACTTCATGTGTGACATGAATGTGAATCAAGTTCAAGTAGACAGCCAAAATGGTCTATAGTATAGGGATAAGGCTGGGTACCTTATCCTGGGACACTATTGGACGCGGCTCACTTTGTATAGTACAAAACGATGTGATTCGAATCGTTTCATGTAGAGACATGTGAGTGAGGGCGTCCTGTGCAATGAGTTTGCATAAGACCGAACCAAGAAATAAAATCGCTCTTTCTTTATAACACCGTTTACTGTAAAGACCGGTTTTTTCATATGATGACTTAGGTAACTCGATCTCAATCCTGAGTTCACTATGAACTCCTGTTTATTTGACCTTATCCTTTGATTTGTACGGGTGAGAGTGGCCAGATCGCCGACTCAATATGCCTACCATCTTGGGGATAAGATCGAATAAGTGGCTGGGGACGTAGTTGTGTGAGATGGAATTCACTCCTACCCGCTTTAAGGGTTAGTAGAGAGGTTGTTCCCTTAAGTGCTGACTCCAGGTCTTGAACAATGGGCCCATCCTCTCCTGATCAGGGAGGAATCTGATTTGATGGTTGGACCACAAATCAATTGTTCATTAGAGGTGTCAGTGGCACTTAAGGAACAAGATATAATACAAGGGTTAAACGGTTTAAATGACACGTTGTGATTATGAACGACCTGTGAAGGATCGACTTACTGATGATAGTTATATCAAGAGGACACAATATATCTACAGTGAGAAGAGTGCAGCCCTTGGACTTTAGTGGAGTCTCCAGGGGTTAACGAATGTTGGTTAGTTCGGTTGAAAGAGTTTTGACCGGATAATCTCGTATCGTTGGAGCTCATGATCTGTAGGTCCTTACGATTCTCTTGGCTAGCTCGGATAAAGCCGTGAAACAATATAAAAGAAAAGAAAAGAATTTGAATCGTTCAAATTCGGGTTTGTGGAAGAATATGGACATATTTAAATATGATTTAAATATGAGATTGGTCTACAATATGAATTGGATTCATATGCAAAAAGTCGGTTTTCGGAAAACCGGGTTTAATTATATTATTTAATTAATATTTGATATTGAATTAAATAATATTAATTAATATATATATTTTTTTTATTAATTAAAAAGTTTAATTAATAAAAATAATTATTATTATTTTTAATAATATATATATATATATATATATATATATATATATATATATTTACATGTGTCTTACATGCAATGCAATGTAAGACACATGTAAACATACAAGGTATATATATATTGACAGATCAATTAAAAAAAAAAAAAAAAGGAAAAAGAAAATCAAAAGAACTCAGTGCTCTTTTGGGTTCATTTTGAAAAATTTGTTTTCAATTTGAAATCTTCTTCCGTCTGCTTCCTCAACTCAGCTCTCTGTATTGATTTCTATCAGTGAGCTTCTTCCTTCTTTTCTCTTGTATAAGGAGTCCCACTACTCCGTTTCTCGGCCTGAGGATAGCGGGATTACCGTGGGTGGTCGACGAAGATTTCGGGAGAAGGCTCGGTGAGGAGCTTCTGGCGGTGAAATTGAAGAAATTCAAACAACAAGGGTATGTGTTCTAATTTCTCTTTTTCATTGCGTTTGCATGTTTCCATTTGTTTAAATTGATGAAATTAGAGTGTCTATGATCCAAATCGCTTCCGCTGCGTTCCATCAACGCTCCATCAATTGGTATCAGAGCGTTTTTGGCCACTCAATTTCTATCAATTTAAGTTATGGTGGGTTTTATTTAGAAATTGTTTCTGATTGGCGTCTAAAGTGAATATCGATTTTGGCATAGTTTCTTTTTGAATTTCATTATTTGTAATTGCTCGAGAATGTATGGGCTTTAATGCATGCTAAAGAGTCTGTATTTTTAGAGTCATTAGAGTCCAAATAGGTTTCTTTGTGAAAGAAGTTTGAGTTTGAAACTCGCTGAAATGTTCGATGTAAGTTCAAACACGTTCTAGGCAATACGAGGAGAAATTCGAAGAGATTTTGGCCGAAGCGTTCGGAGGAAGCAAGTTGGTCAAAGGCGGTGCGAAGAGTTCGAAGTCCGCTCAAGACGTAGCTTGTTGATCAAGCTTGTAATAAATTAGTTATTGCTTGCTATATGCCAAAATCGATCCACTTTAGTGTGTTTAATTAATTATGCATTGCGAATGTATGTTTTAATTAAATTCCATGTTTGTATGTGCATAACGTATGCCATATAGATTTAAAATCCCACCGTAGGAAGCATGCTTCATGCATTGAAAATATGTTATAAGTGTTATAATATATCGTATGCATATTTGACAATTCATGAGTTTTGATATAAAAGTTATATTAATTCATGAATTAGTTGTTGTTAGTTCAATAAAATAATTGATATAAGTGTTATATTAATTATGAAATTGAATGTACAACATAGGTTGTCCTAATTTTATGCACATGGTATATTATAAGTGTTATAATGTATAGGATGCATGTTTATTCATGAGTATTAATATAAGAGTTATATTAATTCATGAATTAGATGTTGTTTGCTTAATAGAATAATTGATATAAGTGTTATATTAATTATGAAATTAAACATCCAACATTAGATGCATTTTGTTTGTTATAAGTGTTATAATGTATAGGATGCATGTTTAATTCAGAGTATTGATATAAGTGTTATATTGATTATGAATTAAGAGTTGAATGTTTAAGAGCATAATCGATATAAGTGTTCTATTGATTATGAAATTAAATATTCAACTTGTCATGCCTTAGTGTTGCATGTTTGAGAAGCATGTAGAAGTTTGTTGTAGTATGTTTTAGTTTTGCAAAGCGTTGTAAAATTGGCATAGACTTTTAAAATCTATAACAAAGACAAAGGCATGCTCACTTAGGGTTGAATGTATCGTTCCGTTTCATTAGATGAATAGGTCGATATCTTGTAAATGCTAAGGTTACAAGAAACTCACCCGGGGACATCCTGTTCGAGGTTGGAGGTATTTAAGCTGACGGTTTACGGAACACCTCCTACCTGGGGACCATCCGGTACTTGAGTAAAGTTAACCTGGCTTTATGAGCATGCGAGAGTGGTGTGAGGTAATAAAGTGTTTATCACCTAGACATCATAGGTAAAAGTTTGTTTTACCTAGACTTAGGTCTTATTGTCTTAGCCGGATAATGCCTGAGTAATTTACCCATTCCGTCTTAAAATACTTAGTAGAGGTGTTGAGAAGGTATATATGATTTGTCTCTCTCCTCCTACGTTCTCTGTCAAGTTCACACCGTGAGAATTATGCTCGGCCTCGTGATGTCAATAGGGCATCCCCATTCGGATGGTATTTGCATAATTCAAGAGCAAGGTGAATGGAGAAAGTATTTATAGTAAGTGGGAGAAGGAAGTATGTCAATACATCCTGCGGTCTCCTCCATTGGATTGAACCGTGAGATTCCTATGTTCTGCCTGCTAGGTGCCCACAAGTGGTACCGATCCATTCGGAGGGTCGTTTCATAGGAATCGGAACATCTCAATCACCATTTATGGATAAAGAAACATAGAGCCATTCCCAACTTTGACATTTCCATTTGGTTGCATCGTTGGGGCCGCCCTATGAATTCTAAAAATGGAGGGTCACACTTACTAGATTTGCTAAGGAGTTAGTAAATTTTGACCAAACAGCGATAACTAAGATGCTATGGGAATATGAGATATTCTGGTATTAGCATTTAGTCAAGAATGTCTTGATTCAGGGAAGGAATGCTTGACTGCCCCTCGGTAGCGACCATTCTGATCCACTGAAGTATCGTTGCAGTTTAATAATGAGTTTTGGGTACATTATTATTCTTTGCTAAATTCTTGATTGGTGTGTAAATTAGGTTAAAAACCTTTTCACTAATTTTATTTTTTTCATTCTCTTTTCAGCATGTCTAGCTCTTTTATTCACTTACTAGCTTCCGATAAGTTAACGGGCGATAACTACGCGACCTGGAAATCGAACTTGAATACGATTCTCGTTCTAGATGATCTAAGGTTCGTCTTATCAGAGGATTGTCCTCCCCCTCCTAGCTCGGATGCGACTAGAACTGTTCGAGAAGCATATGATAGATGGACAAGGGCTAATGATAAAGCCCGAGTCTATATCTTAGCCAGCATATCTGATGTGTTAGCTAAGAAGCATGAGGATATGGTTTCTGCTAAAGAAATCATGTCTTCATTACAGGAGATGTTTGGACTACCGTTCTCATCGGTCTGTCATGAAGCCCTCAAATACGTTTACAACTCTCGCATGAAAGAGGGTACCTCTGTTAGGGAGCATGTCCTTAACATGATGGTCCACTTCAATGTGGCGGAAGTAAACGGTGCTACTATTGATGAGTCAAGTCAAGTAAGCTTTATCATGGAATCTCTTCCGAAGAGTTTCCTTCAGTTCAGAACCAATATGGTAATGAACAAGATAAAGTATAATTTGACTTCTCTTCTCAGCGAGTTACAAACCTATCAGTCCCTACACTCTTCTAAAGGAAAAGAGAAGGAGGCAAACGTTGTCACTTCAAGGAAATTCCAAAAGGGGTCGTCTTCAGGGAGTAGGTCTGAAGTTTCTTCTATTAAGAATAAGAGTATTCAAAAGAAGAAGAAAGATAAAAGGAAGGGAAAAGCACCTGCTGCAGGTAAGAGCAAGACTAAATCAACAGACAAAGGAAAATGTTTCCATTGTGGTGTAGATGGGCACTGGAAACGAAATTGCCCAAAGTATCTTGCAGAGAAAAAGGCTGAGAAGGAAAGACAAGGTAAATATGATTTATTTGTTGTCGAAACATGTTTAGTAGAACATGATTGTCATACCTGGATACTTGATTCAGGAGCTACTAACCATGTTTGTTCTTCTTTTCAGGAAACTAGTTCTTGGCAGCCACTTTCTCGCGGTGAGATAACTCTAAGAGTTGGAACTGGAGAGGTTGTCTCAGCTGAAGCAGTGGGAGCTGTAAAGTTGTTGTATAGAGATATTTTCATTTTACTAGAAAATGTACTCCTGGTTCCTACCTTTAAGAGGAATCTTGTATCTATATCTTGTTTGTTAGAACAGTTGTATAAAGTATCTTTTGTACATAATGAAGCGTTCATTAGCAAAAGAGGTGTACGTATTTGTTCTGCGAAACTTGAAAACAACTTGTATGTGTTAAGACCAACCGAAGCCAAAGCTATTTTGAACACTGAAATGTTTAAAACAGCTGAGACTCAAACTAAAAGGCAGAAACTTTCTCCAAGTTCTTATCTTTGGCACTTAAGACTAGGTCACATTAATCTCAATAGGATTGGGAGATTGGTTAAGAGTGGTCTGCTAAATTGTTTAGAGGACAACTCTTTACCGCCATGTGAGTCTTGTCTTGAGGGCAAAATGACCAAACGATCTTTTTCTGAAAAAGGTCATAGGTCCAAAGAACCTCTAGAAATCGTGCATTCGGATCTCTGCGGTCCTTTGAATGTCAAAGCACGAGGAGGGTATGAATATTTCATCAGTTTCATTGATGATTATTCTAGGTACGGTTATCTTTATCTAATGCATCATAAGTCCGAAGCTCTTGAAAAGTTCAAAGAGTATAAGGCAGAGGTTGAGAACACATTAGGTAAATCGATAAAAACACTCCGATCAGATCGAAGTGGAGAGTATATGGATTTAAGATTCCAGGACTATATGATAGAACATGGAATAGTATCTCAACTCTCATCGCCAGGAACACCACAGCAGAATGGTGTGTCCGAGAGAAGAAATAGAACCCTGTTAGACATGGTTCGATCTATGATGAGTTATGCTCATTTGCCTAGTTCGTTTTGGGGATATGCAGTAGAGACTACAGTATATATTTTGAACATGGTTCCTGGTAGAGGTACTTTTGGGGTACTCCAAATTCAAGCTGTCGAGGCTTGCCAAAATACAATTTATAAACCCGAATACACCGAGCTATTTGTAGCTAAGTGGCAACGGGGTCGATCCACAGGGAAATAAGAAATTCAATCTAACTAAGTCTAATTTGCTAGAAATAAAAGAATGCACAAATTAAAGAATAGTAATTTGGTTTTGGGGGAAGGGAGCTCCTAATATGCTACTAACAGAAAATTAAATGGCAACGTGCAAAAATGAAACGGTTGTGCTTAACTTCGAGAAATGGAATTGCTCGTTATGGATGTTCGGATCATCGATACAATTTACGCGTTAGCTAATTCATGCACACAATTCATTTAGTTATTCCTAACTCAAATGACCCAAGGAATTAATTAGAGGCGTGCAATTCTAATTAAACTTAGCCAATAATCTATCTACGGTAGCGATCCCTGAATCGATTACGTGCCAGTGACGGGAACATTGCGACGGTCTAATCCTAAGACTAACCCGGTTTCTCTCTTGCTTTAAGCCTAACATGAAAACGTTAATTAATTCAGTTTACCAATGTCACTTTGGGCCGAACTAATTAGCCATGCTTAGACCCGTGCTACCTAGCAGTATAGGCAATTATACGTCCCAACCTTTAGCCCTCTATCATGCATAGGAATTAGATTGTCAAACTAATTTAGCTACACATGCTAGAATTTGATGAAGAACAAGCAAGAAATGCATAAACAAGCTAAATGGCTTAACATTCACAAAGGGGAAAATCTCCCCAAACATCCATAATTTACAAATCCAAACCCAAAATCAAACACTAACCTTGGTTTAGCCTTCCATGGAGATTGGATTAATGCAATCTCCCATGGAAGAGCTTGGAATCATGCACAAAGAAGGAGAAGAAGTACAAAAATGGCGGAATTTTGCCCTAGACCCGAGAGGAGAAGCTTGGAGAAGATGGAGAGGGAAAAAATGGCTGCAAAACTGAAGGTTTCACGCCTTTTAAGCTCGGAGCGTCGAGACGCTAGGCCAGCGTCTCGACGCTGTGCCCTAAGTTGGCAGGCGCGCGCGCGGGGCGGCGTCGAGACGCGCGCGCGGCGTCGAGCGAGCGTCGAGACGCTTGCGCTCGACGCTTGCTCTCGGGTGGAAACTCAGAATCACGCTTCAGACTTCGGAGCGTCAAGACGCTCGGCCAGCGTCTCGACGCTGTTCGGCGTTGAGCGAGCGTTGAGACGCGCGCTCGACGCTGATGCACGTCTGTCTTGGGGAATTGTCGGGGCAGCGTCGAGCTAGCGTCGAGCTAGCGTCTAGACGCTGGGGCGCACGCAGATCTTCAATGACGGGCGCGCGGGCGAGGCGGACACGGGCAAGGGCGCGCGCGGACATGGGCGAGGCGGAGCGGGCGAGGGCGCGCGGGCGCGAGGCGAGGCGGCGCGCGCGGGCGCGCGCGCGTCTGGCCGTCTGGGCGCGGGCGTGCGGTGCTTGCGAGCGGCGCGCGCGCGTGCTACGTGCGTTGGGCGCTTGGGCGCTGGGCGCCGGCGCTTGGGCGCTGCCCTCTCGGCTCTTAGCCCACTTTTGGGTCGTTTTGGCTCCCGAGCTCCGTTTGGCCTATCGTTTTGACCCGAACACTTCCCGAAACTTGTTAAATGACCTTTTTAGCCCCGAAAATCATCAATGGACTTCCCGAGCTCTTCACCATGAAATCACCTATAAGAAAGCATTTTAATCAATATATATCATGGTTTTAGCTAGAATTAGGGACATTAAGATAGCTCTATTTTGGAGCTATCAAAATACCCCCGACCTAAATCTTGCTAGTCCTCGAGCAAGGTATACTCTAAATAATCTCCAAAGAATTAAATGCATGCTTGGACTCTAATCTCAATGCTTGTGAAACAAGGTACTTGTAGTAAATTCAAAACCATCAAAAGCATGCAAACGTTGAAATCATTTCAAAATTTAAACTCCTATTCCCTTACGTGTGTGTGTGCTTAGCACCTCTCAACCTAGCTCACGCAAGCCCGGAACAACCTTATACAGTCCTATGACTCGTTTTCCCCCTACTTATGGCGATAAGAACAGTCTAACGGCTTTTAGTGACAAGAATAGCAACAAAACATAAGGCCTAATTTTTATTCTTTTCTTTGAGTACTTTGTACCCATTTTCTTTTCTTTTGAACAACTTTTTTTTTATTTTTTTTTTCTAGAGAGCCTAACACGTCAAGCCAAATTTAGCTTCACGTTTTTAAGGACCATTGCTCACTTCCATTAGTTCCCCTTTCATGCAGTGACAACCGTGGGTTACACGATCGCCCCTGGTTACACGGGCAACACAAGAAGGAGGAGCAACTCTAGAGGTTTTATTTTTCATGCATACCTTTTTTTTTAGGCAATAGCTTCGCTATACACAAATGAGTAATTACTACTTCCACACATCAAGCCTCCCTAATGGTACCTTTCGGGGTGACAACAAGGTTTCAGACAAAATAAGATCAGTCTAGACCTACAGAACTGAGGATAAGAGTGCTATGTGCTCAGTGAATGTAGGGAAATAACAGAAAAAATTTTAAAATAGGCTCAAAATGTGCATACATCGTCAAATTTTCGAATCATACAAATACGGAGTGTTCACAAGCAAATCACAGACCGTCCTCATCGGACACATGCATTCAGATTCTAATCTAACAGCCAGAGTACACGTATGCTCGACAACTACTAAGAAGTCTCATCTCTATATATCAACAAACTCCACCCCCCACCTTAAGATATGCATTGTCCCCAATGCATTCAACTATAAAAACAATAAAATTCTAAGGGAACAGAAAACCTCCCCTGAATTTTATGGAGCCGACGGGCGGAGATGTGCACCAACGTCCTCCAATGGACTCTCGAATCGTCAACCGTTCCACCTTTTCTCCTAGGAAAACAAGAAAACAAACAACAACTCAAAAGCAAATAAAAACAAAAGCAAAGCGATAAACAACAGAAATACAGTTCAAACTCGGGTGCCTCCGAGAAGCGCAAATTTTTAAAGTCGATTGCTCGACTGTATTCTCTTGACCACTCATCCATAGTCAAACTTGGAAGATGCCCCATCCATCTTCCTAAGCACCTCTTTCCTGCGAAAATCCATGAACAATTCTTTCTCTCGTGCCTTCTGTGCACATACAACATCAAATTTAAATTTTGAAGGTTTAACAAAAGGTTGATCCCATAAAATTGATGCAAAAACGTGAGAGAAATTTTCATGCATTCCTAAAGTGTAAGGATCAGCAGGAAAGAACGGGTCATTAACTTTGCCCAAAACATCTTCCACCTTTTCCAAGGGGTGCACATAAGAATTATCAACCAATTGCAAAGTAGAACCAGATTCATGCAAGTCATTCATTTTAGGCTCATTAAAAACAGCATGTGACTCAACATTAACCGGTGGTTCTAAATCTAGCATGGCTTGATTAGTCATTTCATTTTCAAAGGTGCAAGGTAAAGTGGAAGGAAGTAGATTAGCAGGATTCTCAGTTGTCAAAGTAGAAACAGATGAATCACAAAATTCAGTCAAGGATGGCTCATGCAACTCATAATCATCAAAAAGTTCAGTTAAAAATAATGGGTCATCTCCATCCTCAACAGTCATGTATTCATTATGAGCTACAGATTCAAATGTGTCTACTTTACAAAGAGAGAATACATCATCAACATGCTCTTCTACATTGGGCAAATGCATCTCAACAACCTCTCCGCCATACTCAACAGATAATATGCCCTTATCCACATTTATTTTAGTTTTAGCAGTTTTCATAAAGGGCCTACCTAATAAGATCGAAGCATGCGAAGAGGAATAATTTTCATCCATTTTCAGAACATAAAAGTCAACAGGAAAAATTAATTCATTAACTTACACTAACACATCTTCAATAATTCCTAAAGGATGCACAGAAGTTCTATCAGCAAGTTGAATAATTGTTCCTGTTTTAGTCATTCCTTTCAGTTTCAGATTCTGATAAATGGAATACGGCATAACGCTAATGGAGGCTCCTAGATCGAGCATTGCTCTTCTAATATGCATACCTCCAATCTTACAAGGGAGAGAGAACATACCTGGATCGCCGCATTTAACTGGTAAGTTCTTTGTGATCACAGCAGAGACGTTCTCACTTACCACGACGCGTTCACTCTCCTTTGTCTTCCTCTGGTTGGTGCAAATTTTCCTGAGGAACTTGGCGTACCTCGGAATTTCCTTCAGAGCGTCCAACAGAGGGATGTTGATCTCTACTTTCTTGAATGTGTCCAGGAACTCCTTCTCGTAGTCCTCCTTAGGCGGTCTCGCTAACCTGCTAGGAAAAGAAGCCTTAGGCACATAAACTCTAGTACATGTAGGATCGAAATTTACCCCATGCCACCGTGGTTCGGGATTTTCTGTCTGTGGCTCGACGTGGCCATGATCGACTTCCACTGGCGGGGTACTAGTGGGAAGCTGCTTCCCACTTCTCAGGGCGATGGCACTAGCATTCTCAGCGTTCTAATGCTCCATCACCGTCACCTTTGTAGCCATCTGAGACACTTCCTTGCCCAGATCTTGCACTAACATTCCAAAACCGTCCATTCTTTCCCGAGTGTCCTTCTAAAATTCCCGAGTGTCCTCCTGAAATTTCCGGTTAGCTGAAACAAAATCTTGCAAAATATTTTCAATAGAATTACCTGAAAATGATATCCGAGCTTGCACAGAAGCTTGAGAAACATTTTCCGCTAACCGGATCATCGCATTGCCTAATTCTGACACTCGAGCATTAAGCGCGTTTAACTCAACTGAGAAACGGTCTTGCTCACCCCCTTTACCTGCGTAATGGTGCGAATTCTCAGCCATATTTGAGATCAGCTGTCTTGCTTCTTCAGGTGTTTTATCCATGAGTGAACCTCCACTGGCGGCATCGATAAACTGCCGAACACGTGGGAGCAAGCCATCACAAAAATACTGAATGAGGAGTTGATCTGTTATTTGATGGTTAGGACAACTCTCGCACAAACGATTAAACCTTTCCCAACAGTCATAAAGGTTCTCTCCTTCCGCTTGCAAAATACCGCATATTTGCTTCCTGAGAGAGGCAACCTTGGGAGGCGGAAAATACTTCGCATAAAACGCTCCCTGCAGTTCTTCCCAAGAAGTGATGGACCCAGTCGGTAGGTAATGCATCCAATCCCTCGCCTTCTCTTTCAGAGTGAAAGGGAAAGCCTTGAGATGGAGTTGATCTCCAGTGATGCTGTCGGTCCTGAATGCCGAACACACCGTCTGGAATGCCTTGAGGTGTCTGACGGGATCCTCATCTGTATTACCACAAAAAGAAGGTAATAAGTTAATCAGACCAGCTTTAAGTTCAAAATTACCTGCAGCTACCGGATACAAGATACTCGATGTGTTCCGGCCTAGCTCAGATGTTGCAAGCTCCCTCATGGTTCTTTGACGCTCAAGATTACCCACGACCTCCATCTTGGCGCTTCTTTTGAATTTTCAAAGAATGACTGCGCTCCAAGAACTCAAACAAAACGCGTAAAATAATACAAAATAATTAAACTGTACAAAAAGAAATAAAGAAATTTTTTTTTTTAAAACTAACAAACCTAACTTAACTAAACTAAATTAATTAATTCCCCGGCAACGGCGCCAATTTTGGTAGAGGTACTTTTGCGGTACTCCAAATTCAAGCTGTCGAGGCTTGCCAAAATACAATTTATAAACCCGAATACACCGAGCTATTTGTAGCTAAGTGGCAACGGGGTCGATCCACAGGGAAATAAGAAATTCAATCTAACTAAGTCTAATTTGCTAGAAATAAAAGAATGCACAAATTAAAGAATAGTAATTTGGTTTTGGGGGAAGGGAGCTCCTAATATGCTACTAACAGAAAATTAAATGGCAACGTGCAAAAATTAAACGGTTGTGCTTAACTTCGAGAAATGGAATTGCTCGTTATGGATGTTCGGATCATCGATACAATTTACGCGTTAGCTAATTCATGCACACAATTCATTTAGTTATTCCTAACTCAAATGACCCAAGGAATTAATTAGAGGCGTGCAATTCTAATTAAACTTAGCCAATAATCTATCTACGGTAGCGATCCCTGAATCGATTACGTGCCAGTGACGGGAACATTGCGACGGTCTAATCCTAAGACTAACCCGGTTTCTCTCTTGCTTTAAGCCTAACATGAAAACGTTAATTAATTCAGTTTACCAATGTCACTTTGGGCCGAACTAATTAGCCATGCTTAGACCCGTG
The DNA here is from genome assembly GCA_028017165.1 of Herpetospermum pedunculosum. NCBI lineage: Eukaryota > Viridiplantae > Streptophyta > Magnoliopsida > Cucurbitales > Cucurbitaceae > Herpetospermum > Herpetospermum pedunculosum. Next base: position 48,484,396 of record CM051523.1, on the reverse strand, counting down.
CTACCTAGCGGTATAGGCAATTATACGTCCCAACCTTTAGCCCTCTATCATGCATAGGAATTAGATTGTCAAACTAATTTAGCTACACATGCTAGAATTTGATGAAGAACAAGCAAGAAATGCATAAACAAGCTAAATGGCTTAACATTCACAAAGGGGAAAATCTCCCCAAACATCCATAATTTACAAATCCAAACCCAAAATCAAACACTAACCTTGGTTTAGCCTTCCATGGAGATTGGATTAATGCAATCTCCCATGGAAGAGCTTGGAATCATGCACAAAGAAGGAGAAGAAGTACAAAAATGGCGGAATTTTGCCCTAGACCCGAGAGGAGAAGCTTGGAGAAGATGGAGAGGGAAAAAATGGCTGCAAAACTGAAGGTTTCACGCCTTTTAAGCTCGGAGCGTCGAGACGCTAGGCCAGCGTCTCGACGCTGTGCCCTAAGTTGGCAGGCGCGCGCGCGGGGCGGCGTCGAGACGCGCGCGCAGCGTCGAGACGCGCGAGCGGCGTCGAGCGAGCGTCGAGACGCTTGCGCTCGACGCTTGCTCTCGGGTGGAAACTCAGAATCACGCTTCAGACTTCGGAGCGTCGAGACGCTCGGCCAGCGTCTCGACGCTGTTCGGCGTTGAGCGAGCGTTGAGACGCGCGCTCGACGCTGATGCACGTCTGTCTTGGGGAATTGTCGGGGCAGCGTCGAGCTAGCGTCTAGACGCTGGGGCGCACGCAGATCTTCAATGACGGGCGCGCGGGCGAGGCGGACACGGGCAAGGGCGCGCGCGGGCGCGCGCGGACATGAGCGAGGCGGAGCGGGCGAGGGCGCGCGGGCGCGAGGCGAGGCGGCGCGCGCGGGCGCGCGCGCGTGCTACGTGCGTTGGGCGCTTGGGCGCTGGGCGCCGGCGCTTGGGCGCTGCCCTCTCGGCTCTTAGCCCACTTTTGGGTCGTTTTGGCTCCCGAGCTCCGTTTGGCCTATCGTTTTGACCCGAACACTTCCCGAAACTTGTTAAATGACCTTTTTAGCCCCGAAAATCATCAATGGACTTCCCGAGCTCTTCACCATGAAATCACCTATAAGAAAGCATTTTAATCAATATATATCATGGTTTTAGCTAGAATTAGGGACATTAAGATAGCTCTATTTTGGAGCTATCAGTTCCCTCTAAGAGTGTTTCTGAAACACCTTATGAGTTATGGAGAGGGCGTAAAGGTAGTTTACGTCACTTCAGGATTTGGGGGTGTCCGGCACATGTGCTAGTACCCAATCCAAAGAAGTTGGAACATCGTTCAAAATCGTGCCTATTTGTAGGTTACCCCAAGGAAACGAAAGGTGGTCTATTTTACGATCCTCATGAGAACAAGGTACTAGTATCGACTAATGCCACGTTCTTAGAGGAAGACCACATGAGAGATCATCAACCGTCGAGCAAAATTGTTTTGTCCGAATTTTCCAGGAAAGCTACAGACGGATCAACAAAGGTTGTTGATCAGGCTGGTCCTTCTCAAGAGTTGAGAAAGCCTCGACGCAGTGGGAGGGATGTAAGACAACCTGACCGCTACATCGACTTGTCTGAAACTCAAGTCGTCATACCTGATGATGGCGTTGAGGATCCATTGACCTTTAAACAGGCAATGAATGACATAGACAAGGACCAGTGGCTTAAAGCCATGGATCTCGAAATGGAGTCTATGTATTTGAATTCGGTCTGGGATCTTGTAGACCAACCAGATAGTGAAAGACCTATCGGTTGCAAGTGGATCTACAAAAGAAAACGAGACCAAGCCGGTAAGGTGCAAACCTTTAAGGCTCGACTTGTGGCAAAAGGTTATTCCCAAAGAGAAGGGGTGGACTATGAAGAAACCTTTTCTCCTGTTGCCATGTTAAAGTCGATTACAATACTCTTATCCATTGCTACATTTTATGATTATGAAATATGGCAAATGGATGTCAAGACTGCCTTTCTGAATGGTAATCTTGAGGAGAGTATCTATATGGCTCAACCAGAGGGATTCATACTTCAGGGTCAAGAGCAAGAGGTTTGCAAGCTTAATCGATCCATTTATGGGTTGAAGCAAGCATCTAGATCCTGGAATATAAGGTTTGATACGGCGATCAAATCTTATGGCTTTGAACAAAATATTGACGAACCTTGTGTTTACAAGAAAGTAGTCAATACTGTTGTAGCTTTCTTAGTCTTGTACGTAGACGATATACTACTCATTGGGAATGATGTAGGGTTCCTAATTGACGTTAAGAATTGGCTAGCGACCCAATTCCAAATGAAAGATTTGGGAGAGGCTCAGTTTGTTCTAGGGATTCAAATCATAAGGAATCGTAAGAACAAAGTGCTAGCGCTGTCTCAAGCATCTTATATTGACAAGGTGTTGGCAAGATATTCGATGCAGAATTCCAAGAAAGGTTCGCTGCCTTTTAGGTATGGAATTCACTTGTCTAAGGAACAGTCTCCTAAGACACCTCAAGAGGTTGAGGATATGAGACGAATTCCCTATGCATCTGCAGTTGGTAGTCTCATGTACGCTATGTTGTGTACAAGACCCGACATCTGCTATGCAGTAGGAATTGTCAGTAGGTTCCAGTCCAATCCAGGATATGATCACTAGACAGCCGTTAAACACGTCCTCAAGTATCTTAGGAGAACGAGAGACTATGTGCTTGTGTATGGCGCGAAGGATTTGATCCTTTTAGGATACACTGACTCTGATTTTCAGACTGATATAGATTCCAGGAAATCTACATCAGGATCAGTGTTCACTCTTAACGGAGGAGCAATAGTATGGAGGAGTATAAAGCAAGGTTGTATTGCTGACTCCACCATGGAAGCTGAGTATGTCGCAGCTTGCGAAGCAGCGAAGGAAGCTGTATGTATGGCTTAGGAAGTTCTTGACAGATTTGGAAATTGTTCCAAATATGAACTTGCCAATCACCCTTTATTGTGATAACAGCGGTGCAGTGGCAAATTCTAAAGAACCTAGAAGCCATAAGCGTGGAAAGCATATTGAGCGGAAGTATCATCTCATCAGGGAGATAGTGCAACGAGGAGATGTGATCGTCACACAGGTAGCCTCGGAGCACAACATTGCTGATCCGTTTACTAAGTCTCTCACGGCTAAAGTGTTTGAGAGACACCTAAAAAGTATAGGGCTGCGAGCTGCTCAGTAGGACAGTGGGAGAAACTTTAGATATTTGATATTCTAGTTCTCTCGACCAGCATGTACTCCACTGACGTTTTAGTCCAAGTGGGAGTTTGTTGGGTTTTATGTCCTAAAACTCGTAGTTTGTAAACTGTTTGAATGTAAATATTATATTTCAATAAAGTTGTTATTGAATTTTAGTGAATTGTGTTTGTATTAACCTATACCAATAACTAACACCCATGGCGATAGTGTGAGTACTTGAACTTCATGTGTGACATGAATGTGAATCAAGTTCAAGTAGACAGCCAAAATGGTCTATAGTATAAGGATAAGGCTGGGTACCTTATCCTGGGGACACTATTGGACGCGGCTCACTTTGTATAGTACAAAACGATGTGATTCGAATCGTTTCATGTAGAGACATTTGAGTGAGGGCGTCCTGTGCAATGAGTTTGCACAAGACCGAACCAAGAAATAAAATCTCTCTTTCTTTATAACACCGTTTACTATAAAGACCGGTTTTTTCATCTGATGACTTAGGTAACTCGATCTCAATCCTGAGCTCACTATGAACTCCTGTTTATTTGACCTTATCCTTTGATTTGTACGGGTGAGAGTGGCCAGATCGCCGACTCAATATGCCTACCATCTTGGGGATAAGATCGAATAAGTGGCTGGGGACGTAGTTGTGCGAGATGGAATTCACTCCTACCCGCTTTAAGGGTTAGTAGAGAGGTTGTTCCCTTAAGTGCTGACTCCAGGTCTTGAACAATGGGCCCATCCTCTCCTGATCAGGGAGGAATCTGATTTGATGGTTGGACCACAAATCAATTGTTCATTAGACGTGTCAGTGACACTTAAGGAACAAGATATAATACAAGGGTTAAACGGTTTAAATGACCCGTTGTGATTATGAACGACCTGTGAAGGATCGACTTACTGATGATAGTTATATCAAGAGGACACAATATATCTACAGTGAGGAGAGTGCAGCCCTTGGACTTTAGTGGAGTCTCCGGGGGTTAACGAACGTTGGTTAGTTCGGTTGAAAGAGTTTTGACCGGATAATCTCGTATCGTTGGAGCTCATGATCTGTAGGTCCTTACGGTTCTCCTAGCTAGCTCGGATAAAGCCGTGAAACAATATAAAAGAAAAGAAAAGAATTTGAATCGTTCAAATTCGGGTTTGTGGAAGAATATGGACATATTTAAATATGATTTAAATATGAGATTGGTCTACAATATGAATTGGATTCATATGCAAAAAGTCGGTTTTCGGAAAACCGGGTTTAATTATATTATTTAATTAATATTTGATATTGAATTAAATAATATTAATTAATATATATATTTTTTTTATTAGTTAAAAAGTTTAATTAATAAAAATAATTATTATTATTTTTAATAATAATAATATATATATATATATATATATATATATATTTACATGTGTCTTACATGCAATGCAATGTAAGACACATGTAAACATACAAGGTATATATATATTGACAGATCAATTAAAAAAAAAAAAAAAAGGAAAAAGAAGATCAAAAGAACTCAGTGCTCTTTTGGGTTCATTTTGAAAATTTTGTTTTCAATTTGAAATCTTCTTCCGTCTGCTTCCTCAACTCAGCTCTCTGTATTGATTTCTATCAGTGAGCTTCTTCCTTCTTTTCTCTTGTATAAGGAGTCTCACTACTCCGTTTCTCGGCCTGAGGATAGCGGGATTACCGTGGGTGGTCCACGAAGATTTCGTGAGAAGGCTCAGTGAGCTCGTGAGGAGCTTCTGGCGGTGAAATTGAAGAAATTCGAACTACAAGGGTATGTGTTCTAATTTCTCTTTTTCATTGCGTTTGCATGTTTCCATTTGTTTAAATTGATGAAATTAGAGTGTCTATGATCCAAATCGCTTCCGCTACGTTCGATCAACGCTCCATCACCCCTCTCCACCGGTAAAAGTCAACCGAGAAAGTTGACCGGTAAGAGTGACCGAGGTTACCGGTCTGGAACGTTTCACAAACGTCCACCGGTAAGAATACAACCGGTAAACCAACCAGTTTATTCTTATCGGTAAGGACTGAACCGGTATACCGAGAAAAAATCACAATGTGATTTTTTTACCGATATATCGGTTCGGACTTGAACCGGTAAATTTATCAACTGATAAATTAGACCGATAAGCCCAAGCGGTTTCCTCGATGGATAATATACCGATGCCACACTGGTAAATACCAACCGAGGAAACAAACCCCAAACGCTTAAGAAACAACGTCTGGGAAGCTCTACCGGTAAATTTCCAACCGATAAATCTGTGCAATTTACCGACCGGTAAATTTACCCGAGAGCTACACAGAGGGAAAACATACATTTTCTTGATGTTCGTCTTCTCGTCTACCTCAACACCTCTCTTCTCGTCTACCTCAGCACCTCTACTGCCCCCTCGAATTCTACGTCTCCTCCGATCACGAACTCAGGACGGGCACCGACGAGGACCACCCTTAAAGTAGTCCCAACTATTCTCGGGCTTAATAGCGGAGTAGTGGGACTCCTTGAGCTAAGGGGGTTTGTTGAGAGAGAGGAAGAAGGTGATGAAACTTGGATGAGTTTGGATATGAGTTTACCAAGAACTTGATGAACAATTCATCAAGAACATGAAGAACTCAAACAACAAACTCATAAATTTCAACAATTGAAATTCAAAATTAGAGGAATAAGTATAAACAACTTTACACTTACTTGGAGTTCTTCCAAAGAACAAACCTCTAAGTTTCAAAAGTCCAAAGCTTCAAAACTTCATCAATCTCAAGCAATAACCCAAGAACTTCTTCTTCAACCCTTGAAGATGAATGTTCGGTTGTGAGAAAAACTAGAGAGAAGAAGTGCTTGAGAGAGAAGCCAAAATCCCATTATTGGAAATGTTTCAATTCTCCAAACATGGAGAATGAAAATGGATAATGGAATCCACATGGAGCCCATGCACAATGCATGGCTCCATAGTGGATTCTTAATAATAATCATAATTATAAATAATTATTAATAATATAAACTATTAATTAAAATAATTTTAATTATAATATTTATTATTAATATTAATATCAAATATTAATATTATAATAAACTATCCACTAAGCCCGGTTTCCGAAAATCGACTATTCCAATATATGAATCTAAATTCATATTTTCCACCGGTCGATATTTAAATCATATTTAAATACGACTTCTTCCGATTATATATTTAAATCATATTTAAATACACAAACCCTCGAACAACAGACCCGAATTCGGATTTCTCCGAGTTCTACCCTATAGCCCTGCTATACCGCTTTATCCGAGCTAGCCAGGAGAACCTAAAGAACTTACAGATCATGAGCTCCAATGATACGGGATCATTCGGTCAAAACTCTTTTAACCCGAAACGATCAACATTCGTTAACTCTCGGAGACTCCAGTATAGTCCGAGAGTTGCACTCTCCTCACTGTAGATATATTATGTCCTCTTGATATAACCGTCATGGGTAAGTCGACCCTTCACAGGTTGTCCGTAATCACACCTGGGTCATATTAACCGCTTAACCCCTGTGTTACATCTTCGTTCCTTAAGTTCCACTGACACCTCTAATGAACAATTGATCTGCAGTCCAACCGACAGATCAGATCCTCTCTCAAGCATGGAGAGAGTGTGCGCAGATTGTTGAAGACTAGATGTCAGCTATTAAGGGAACAACCTATCTACTAACCCTAAAGAGGGTAGGAGTGAATTCCATATTGCCACACTATGTCCCCAGCTACCTATTCGAGTTTATCCCCAAGTTGGTAGGCTTATTGAGCGGGCGTTCCGCCAGTCTCACCCATACAAGTCTAAGGAAACTCTCGAATAAGCAGGAGTTCATAGCAAGCTCAGGATTCAGATCGAGTTACCTAGGCTATCATAAAGTGAAATAGTCGGTCTCTTCAGTAAACGGTGTTATAAAGAGAGAGGGAATTTTTCGTGGTTCAGTCTTACGCAAACTCATCGTGTAGAACGCCCCCACCCGCACATCTCAATGTGAAACGATTCAGATCACATCGTTCTGTGTAACACAGAGCAGGCCACATTGAATAGTGTTACCAGGAATAGGTACCCAGCCTAATCCATATACTATAGACCGTTTTGACTATAAATGCTAGAGCTTGATCCACAATCATGTTATACATGAAGCTCCCGTATTTGGCATACGTCAAGGGTTTTGTGTATTGGTATAGATTAATGCAAATCACGTTTCACTTTATTCTGGTAAACGCATTTACCGAATAAAACTAATAACTGATTATTCTAAATAGTATATTTACAAACATAGTTTAGAAACCACGAGTTTAAGGACATTAAACACAACAAACACATTTTCTTCTCCCACTTACTATTTAAAATACTTTCTCAAGAGATTCACCCTGATATTGACTCATGCAAACACCTTCCGTAGGGAGGACGGTCTAAAGCCGCCATAAGGCCTCACATGAATCTCATGTTGTGAATCTATGGTAGAGACCGTAGGATTATCTTGACATATGTCATTCTCCCACTAAGTATTTTGAAATATGATTTTTTATTACTTAGACAAATTAGGCTAATCTAATTTATCTAAGTTTTTCAATCTACCCCTTCATAACCCTTATGTTGTTTAGATTGATTTTAATGTGAATTACCAAGTATATTAAACTATTTAAAACAAATCACATTATGAGCTTGCGTAATGAAATTAAATAAAATTTGACTAATTCAACCTCCAGGCCAATTTTTAGGTAGAGGGGTTCATTTTCAGTCAACTTAAGTACCTCACCCGAGTAACCTTTCTTAGACAGGTTCCCTTATAGTAAATTTTTATTTTAAATTCATTAATTTGTAATTAACTATTAATTACTAAATTAATGAACTTCAGTGAGTTTTAAATAGTTTTTAATCCTATTAAAAACTAATTCACCTTATGATAATCTTGAAATTTTAGCCTTTTAAACCCTTTAAAAAAAATTAAAAGATTATCATATATTCTTATTAGAATAAAAGATAAACTAAATTCAAATAATTAAAGTATTTAAATAATGAATTAAATTATCTTTTAATTAAGGAAAGAAACATCATAATCTCATTGGGAATAAATCCCAACAGATGGCACGAACAATTGATGATAATTCTTCATTGAATTCTGCCCCTCCAAACCGCACTCACATCATGGCAATAAAGGGTAAAAATGACCACAATGGAAGTTAGAATTGTGGGGGTGGCCGCGGTGGAGGCAAGGGAGGCAGCAGTTGCAATGACAATAGTCGCGACAGTAGACAACAGAGCTCTGGTCAGCAACAACAATGGTAGCTGTGGATGGGTAGCGGCCATCAACAATGGCGTGCTCTTTATCCCCTTGGGCGACTCTTTCTTGCCCTTACCCAATGACTTCTTGGACCCCACTCAATAATTCACAACAGAAAAATGGGGTCCTAGGCCCATGCCCACAACAAACATATTCTGCCATCGAACATCTCACTCTAATGTGAGTGGGTGAGTCTTCGTTGTAGATTTCCCTTGTGCCTTGGCCTCGGGCTGTGAGGTCCTCTTTTTTTGCTTAGATATATCTACTTTGCAAAAAAAAAAAAATATTGTGGCCTGAAGAACTCAAAATGCCTTTAGCGAAATTCAAGATCCCAACTTTGCGTCCATAATCCTTCAACGAGCTCATCGCGAAAACCTGATTTAGAATACAAAGGAACTTATTTAAGTACAATCAAGCATCAATATTTACAACTTTCGCACAACTCTTAAGCAGACTCTTAGTCAAATGCAATGCAAAATCCCTTAAATCATCAATCTTTGCAAGCCATTACTTAATGAAGACTCTAATTTCCTTCTAGTTTAGCCCTAATTAACTCTCATTTGGAGAGTTATCAAGAGGTAGCTCCAATATCCATGTACGAGTTTGCATTTGGAGGATTAATTCCAAGAGTGTGCATTGAAACCTTGATGTCGGTGGCGAGCAAGAAGCCCGCACACACAACAAGCCAAAGGAACATCCCCCGAAGGGGAACTTCATTGTCCACGAGCAAGGCACAAGAAACAACAAGCAAGACACACCCATTCACAAGTGAGCAATGAGTCCACACACCCTTCAAAATAAAAAGTAAATAAATAAATAAACACCCCCCAAAAGGGGGTTCTCAAAGCCAGAGGACATGGCACAATAGACCAACAATAATCAACCCACCACACCCACAGGCGAGCAGGGGGGCCAACGCCTTGAAACCCAAAAAGGCAAACCACCTAGAAGCTCACATCGAGCATAGGGACAGACTTGCACCAGGCACACACCACAAGTAACTCGCACCAGGACAGAGGCTACGTGATTATTTGATAAAATTTTGGCGGTAATAAAGCATTTAAAATAGCTGCACAAGTGGAGGATTGAACCCTCACCATGGGAAGCAGACTAGGCAATGCGCTGAGTCGTTGCGCCAAATGATTGTTTGATAAAAAATTGGGCGGTAATAAAACATTTTAAAGCTTTTTAAGTAGCTCCACAAATATTATTACAATATGAACTATTGATTAAAAGGTCAGAAGTTCGAATCTCTCACCCCGCATGTTGTAAAAAAAATTGGAATATCGAAACTAAGAACAAGAAGGAAAGAAAAACCATTGTTTCAAGCTCAATTCTCGTCTTTTATAGCTAGAAAGACCTTTAAATCTAGGCACAACTAGACGAATAACTAAAATTAAACAATACAACTCAAAAATAGCTAAACCTAATAAAGTTTTGAAATATAGTTAAACGTTATTTTTAGTAAAAAACAAAAAAAAAACTGCATTGAGACGAAAATGCCCCCAGAGATTTATACTTTTAATCATCCTAACAAAATCGCTATAAAAAAGCAATGAATTTGGGAAAGATAAATATATGAAAAAAAAACAAAAAACAAAAAAAAAACTAGTATTCTATTAGATTAATTCAAATTAGTTGCTAGTATAATGGTACTATAGATTCAAACAATGATTAAAAAACAAATACATTGGTATGTGTGTTCATAGTTGAAATTGATATATGAACACTCTACTAACAACGATGACCAGAAAATATTTTTATTGGGGGTATATAGACGTAATTAAACTTATGACATGGTTCTAGCTTTAAAAATTAGTGTATTAAAAATATACATTGTTATGTTGATTCAAAAATGAAAAACCAGACTTCTTAATTTAAAATGAACAACATAAAATGATTTAGAAATACTTTGCATTTACCCAACAATAATGTGAAATCGGTATTGAGACCCAACACCATCAAACAATCTAAATTAAAAAAGAATATACAGTTGCATCCACCCAAGAAAAACATGTCAAACTGAAAATATATTTACCTTAAGCTCCCTTCACATTTCCTTCAACCTTCATTCTCATGTGTGTTTCCATTTACATCCCGCTCTTCTTTCTCTCATATCGCTCCGAACTTTGCATTCTGAAAATTTGGGCTTGAAGAAAGATGTGTTCTTCGCTTAACTGTTTTTTTTTTAAATATTTTGCATTTAAATCTTGAACTCTACCTCGACATTTTAGGGATTTTGTTGCATGGCGAAAAAAATGAAAATGATATGACTTATAGGACCCACGTTTCACAATTTTAAATGCAAATTTGGGATTCTAAAACTTGATTCTACTTTCTTTTGAGATTTTGTAACGTTTTTTATTTATAAAATAAAATAACTTTGATTCCACTATTTTAGGGATTTTTGTAATGTCTTTGATTTAAATAAAAAACTATCTCTTAGGTTATTGTATATACTCTTACGTACATAGAGATGCATATGAATGATAGAGTGATTAGGTGTGTTTGGCTATAATTATTGTTTGTATATATGCATATAGAAATATATTATATGTCATATATTTTTATTGATAATATCCTATGTATGTAAGACATGTGTGTGTTTCTAGTATGTAGTACTATAGACCGTTATAGATTGTTGTTGTAGTTTTTTCACATGTATGTATCCTTATATATACATAAGTGTTGACTGATTTGATGTGTTTAATTACATGCATATGAGACACATTGTTGTTGCTCTTGATAGTTAATAATTTACATGCATATAGTTGAAGCGAGCTTGTCGAGGCCCATCAAATAAAATTTATATTTACCGATCAACGACCTGTAGCAAATTACAGCGGACCAGGTCGAACTCAGGGAGCCAAAACTTAATTTCTTTAAGCTAAATTTGTATGTAAAAACAATAAATGAGAAGTTTTTTGAATGCAGGTTAATCTAATGAATTAAAAATAATTAAAGATAATAGAGAGTTCAGGAGATAGACAAAAGATTACCTCGTCAATTCGGAGACGTGATCGGGCTAATTATGTGCTAAATAAATTATCAATTACTTGATTAAGAGTCTAATCGACCAATCTGGAACAACTAGATTAGTCTCTAAGATCCTTTAATTCAATTAATTTGACAAAGCATCCTAATTAATTATAAACTAGTAAATTAGTTGGGCACGATAATGTTTCATGTTAATCGACTAATCGTCTTAAGTTCTAGGGATTGATTAGAACACATAAACTAAATTGATTAACTTAATTCGATTTAAACGCCTTCCTAAATCTATGGACTCTCATGCAAACTATGAAAATTAATTGAAAAAAAGAATTAATTAACCTAAACAAAACTTATCACAAATGCTACTTTAGCGCAATTAATCACAACAATTACGTATTGAAATTTCATGCTTTAGCAAAATGAACAAACAAGTCAACTAAATTGTCAATTTAATCTAACAAGCATGCTCAATAATTTATTCAAGAAATAGGAAACAAACAACTAAAAATTGACATTGCAATTACAACGTACAATCTCACAAAAACTACATAATTTGGCCCGATTTACGTCTGAATTGGCGCTATGAGCCTAGCCTAGCATCGTCGTGACTATTCCCGATGCCATATGTTCAATTACAAATAAACAACCTCCATAAAATCACTAGAAAATTAAGAGAAAATGATAAAAACCCATAGCTTCTTGTTCTCCCTTTTGCTCTCTGTAAAAAATGATGAAGATCCATGTTTTTCACGATTTTTAAGATTAAAATCGGACTCCACTACGAAGATCCGAAATATGGGGCGTTATGGGTGAAATTGTACAGTGTGTCGACTGATTTGAGGTTGGGCTGAATATATAGGCGCGGCGCGCGGGTGTTGAACCGAAGCTGAGCAAACTCATGCGAGTCACAGGCAGATGGAGACGCGCGCGCCCAGGATTGGCGAAGACATGATGGGTTGGGCCGAAGAAGGGCGTTGGGCGCGCGAAGTGAGCCAAACTGGTGTGCTGGGCCGCAGAAGGTTGGAGTTGGATATCGGGGGGGGGGGGATGAAGATCGAACTGGGCTAGGTCTTGAATTGGGTCGATTATTGTCGTGGCCCGCGAGCTGAAGCTTGACCGGTTGACTTGATGACAAAAGTAGAAAAATTTGCAATGCCCAAGATTCAAACTCTAACTCTTTAATTTAATAAATGCAAACCCTTCACCATCATACTAAGCTTCCAATTTGTGGTAAAAATGAGTTTTATATGTATAATATTATCCGTCGGCTCGATTTGTTGATGTTATACTCTAAAACTCCTCTTTAAAGCTCTTATTTAATAAAATGACCTCGTTCACTTCTCAACGCTCATTTCCTGCAAAACATATGATTAAACATACTAAATTCAATCAACTAACAAGAATTAAGGATTATAAAATAGCACTTTTGGATAGAGATGTCCATTTTTCGCGCCCCGCCCCGCCCCGAATGGGACGGAGAATCTCCAATTACACGTGGAATGGGGCAGGGAGCAGGGAATTTTTTTTGCCCCGTTAGCAAAACGGGGCGGGGTTGGGTAATAGCATACCTGCCCCGCCCCCAATACCCGCCCCGCCCCGTATACTTTTATATATATATATATATATATATATATATATATTATTCATCAAAAAATTAACTACATACTCATTTTTTTGGTCTAAAAAAATACATATCTTACCAATAGAGTTCTAAAAAACACACATCTTACAAATAAAGTTGATTGAATTAAATATATATAATATTAATCAACTTAACAAATAACAAAACTTAAAAAAAAATGGATAAGAATAAATTAAAAATTAAATTATTTGCGGGGAATACCTGTTACCCGCGAATTCCCCGCGTGGAATACCCGCCCCGTCCCCGCGAAATTAAACGGGAAATTTCGCGGGGACGGGTAATAAAATGGGAGACAGGGACGGGGCGGGGAAAGCATTACCCGGCCCCGCCCCGCCCCATGAACATCTCTACTTTTGGAGTGCTATCAATATTACTATATACTATGTTAATAATCATAACATATTTTTGGTATTGAGAATCTTAAGATTGGCGTCGTCCCTGTATGTATTTGTATCTACAGCTTCAACAGCCACGATTAGACAACAGTCGTGGTACATTCAATTTGAATAACCTGCTAACATCCACACAAGATCCATGTCTTCAAGGAGCCTTGTGATCAATGATTTTTCCTCGTTCCTTAAGAGGGACAACTGTGAAATTCTTTTTTGGCGTCTAGTGCCAGAAGTTTGACGATGGAATTGTTGAGTTCAGCAACGGTTGAATCACAGGGTTGTGTGCATCGTACAAGGCTTGAAGTTGTTGTAGATGTTCTTGTCATCCCATACACCATCAAAATCAACCGTAATTTGACGGGCAACTATTTTCTTTGTCAAATCCGGTTGTATGAGCAGATGAATCCCGTTGTATGAACAACGTAGTAGAAATTGTTTTGCTTCGAAAATATCGATATATTCGTATTCAAACATAAAAATGAGTTGAAGCAATTTTCGAAAAGCAAGATTCTTGGAGGTTAGTTCGATATATTTAGGTTGTGATATTTTTTGGTTGTTGGGAGATTTGGAAAACAAAAAGGTCATCTTATGTGGGTTGACCGTAAATATCCATATATACTCGGGTATAATTAGAAGAAAATGTTCACTCTCCTCCCCTACAATTTAGGTAGATATGAAATCCAAATATATAAAGTTTTTAGATATTTTTGCTTTTTATATTTAGACATTCTTCACAATTCCCATAGATTTAGGACTATTTATATCGATTATAGGGTGATGTGTGAAGTTTTAAATGTTGACTCTAAGCTATGGATTCAACTACTTCTCCACATTAAGAAAAACATTTAAGTTATGTCCTATCCTAATTAAGCCACTAATTTTGTTGTTACCGAAATTTGGGGAAGGAACGAGCAAAATCCTGCCAAATAGAAGAGATGATGGGTCTTGCACCGGTGTGGTACTAACCACAAGGGCTTCGACGCTCAAGTTAGATTGAGAAGGAGAGAATGTTTATTATGGAAATAATCAATAAGATAGAATATTTCTTACCCTTTTCACCTCTTCCTTTTGTAACCCCTCGGGGGCGGTTTTCTCTTGACCAGGCAGAACCAGAGGGGTCGGTCATTCATCCCGCCGAACCGACCCCGAAGGGGTCGGCTACTAACAATCGTGGGCCGATGTGGGTCGATCACCTTAGTTCTCGGTCGATCCCTTCTTGGAATCGACGCTTCTACAGGGGTCGGCCCCCTCGACGGTTTGGCTATCCCTATATGGGATCAATTTTTAGTTCTCCTCGCCCACCCTCTTCTCTCGGGATTGGGCAATTCCACTTGCTCTCTCTTAGTGGTTTGGGCCTCATCTTTGTTGGGCACTTGTCTAGGTTGATGTATTTTTAGCCATAACAAATTAGGGAATTGAGAGAAATGTTTAGGATAAATAACCTACAATAAAAAAAAGAATGTCTAAATTTTCGCATTCTTTGCACTCCATGTCTAGATTTTTTTTTAGGGATGAGAGTGAATTTTTTGTAATGTCCATTATAACCCCACTCTTTAATAACTACTTTTTATTTTCTAATTAATTAATCTTAAAATAAAAATAAATAAAAAACCAAAATATTTCCGTGCAAGTGGTGTTAACTTATTGTTAAGTGTAGGTTTAAGGCATGTACGCGTGTATACTCTTTGAGTGGCTGTTAACACCGTATTTTGTCCGGCCTTGTTTGTCATCAGTTTGGGGTTTTCACCTCTTTTTTTGTTTTTTCACCTTTTTTTTAAGTATTTTTGGAGTTTTTCTTACATTTCATGTTTTTCCGTTATTTTCAAAGTTTTCGAGAAAATCGCAAAACAATGTTTCTATTAGTAGATCGTTCAAGGCGTCTAGGTTTCATTTTAGGGCTTCCAACATAGGGTTCTTGTGTTTAGGGTTTGGTGTCTCGGTCTCGGGATTCTAGTTTAGGGTTTCTTGTTTTATGATTTGGTGTTTCAGTCTCGGGATTCCAGCTTAGGGTTCTTGTTTTAGGGTTTGGTGTCTCGGTCTTGGGATCCTAGTTTAGGGTTTCTTGTTTTAGGATTTGGTGTTTTAGTCTCGGGATTCTAGCTTATGGTTTCTTGTTTTAGCGTTTAGTGTCTCAGTCTCGGGATTTCAGTTTAGGGTTTTTCGTTTTAGGGTTTAGGTTGGTTTAATGTTTCTTTTTAGGGTTTTAGTTTGGGGTTTCAAGTGTTTAGGGTTTAAGGCCCATTTGGATGTTGACCTAATTTTTGGCTATATAGAAAGAGAAAAGTTGGAAAAAGAGGAAGAAGACAAAAAAATGGGAATCACAAAGAGATAAAAAAAATCATTTTCTCTCCCCACTTTCTCTCTCCTACTATTCATCATCTCTTTCATCTTTTCCACCATCTTCAACCCAACTCTGGAACTTCACGGCGGCGTATCACCACGCACGGTGGCGCAGAACGGCGGGCTCGCGGCGGAGAGCCACAAGGCACGGTGACTACTTCACTCCAAAAATCCGGCAGGATTCATCTTCTTCGGTGCGACCTGATGGCAAGGCGAACCTGCATGACGACGAAGCTCGTTTCTTCAGCCTTCAGCTCAAACCAGACAACGGTTTCATCTCATCTCGAGCTTGAGGCTTCGAACGACGACAACAATGGTGGAGCTCTATGAGATTGAGCGGCGACGACTCCGTTTGAAGCAAAATCCGTTGGCGATCTCCCTTCTCCGAGCAAACCAGGCGGCCAAACCCTCATCTCTGGCGGCAAACAGACCGGCGACAACCCAACTCAAACCAGCAGTACTGCACGGCTACAGAGACCTTCGCACGGCGGTGACCCGAGCTCCATTTCCCCCACGACGAACCAGACGACGCCGATCCCCAACTCCGACGATTTGAATCAGATCGGCGACCTCTCCTCGAAACCAGTGAACCTTCACGGCGGACGGACCAACGACGATCTCCTTTCTTCACCGATTGAACCAGACGACGGCGAAGTGAGCAAACGGATTTGAGCTCGGACGAACCAACGACGGACGTACCAGCGACGATCTATTTTCTTCTCTGATTGATTCAGACGACGGCGACGACGCACGATAGTAGACCTCGAGTTCCAGACGGTAGCGTTCGTTCGTTCTTCTTTGTCCTCTGAGCGGCGGCTGATCTTCGACGGCGAAGTTGCGGGCAACGAACTCCGGCAGCAATTTCGGAGCTCCAAAGGCAGTAGCCTCATGAAGAAGTGCGGCGTGGAGAAGGAGACCCAGACGACGTGGGTAACGTTTGATTATTTTTTTAAGTTTTTCTTTGGTTAATTATGATTTTTCCCATGTCCTTATATTGAAGTTGATGGAGCGCAGCGGAAGCGAGTCGGATCAATTGGCACTCTAATTTCATCAATTTAGCTAAACTAGAAACATGCTCAAAACTAGAAATAAAAGAAATTAGAACAGTTACCTCTTGTAGTTCTAAAAACTTCTATTTCGATGCTCGAATCTCCTCACGAACCCTTCAAAGCTTCCCTCGAACTCCTCGAGAACCACCTCCGGTAATCCCGCTATCCTCGGGCCGAGCAACGGAGTGGTGGGACTCCTTTATGAAAGAAAAAGTTTGGAAGAAGAAGATGGGAAGATGAAAGTGATGAGGATTTTGTGAGAAATATTTAATACTTAGCTTTCTAATTTCTTAAGTAACATGAACTCTTCATGCTCATCCAAATATTCAAACTCTTTGAAAATTCATCAACCTCAAACCATTTGAACTTCATCCAATTTATAGGCAATTTACATGCAACAAACTCTTTGCTTAGCATGACACCTCAAATTGGATGGATTTGTCTTCAACCAAGTGTTCCAAAATTGATGAGTTTATGCATGTTGTTGGTGATTCACAATCCACTTCACAACTTGGATAAATCCACTCAACTTGGATAAATCCACTTGACTTGGATAATCCCACTTGTAATATTTTGTCATTTTAAAATTAATTCATAATTAATTTTAATAAACAAAATAAATTTTAATTAATTAATATTATTATTTAATTCAATATCAAATATTAATTAAATAATAAGACTAATCTCGGTTTCTTAAACCGAATCATCACACATGAATCCCTATTCATGTTTTAGACCGATCCCATATTTAAATATGTCCATCATTCTTCCAAAAATGAATTTGAATAAATTCAAATTCTTTTTCTCTCATATTGTTACACGGCTTAATCCGAGCTAGCCAGGAGAACCTAAAGAACCTACCGATCATGAGCTCCAACGATACGAGATTAACCGACAAAACTCTTTAGCCAAGCTAACCAACATTCGTTAACCCCCGGAGACTCCACTAAAGTCCTAGGGTTGCACTCTCCTCACCGTTGATATATTTTTGTCCTCTTGATATAACCATCATCAGTAAGTCGATCATTCACAGGTTGTTCGTAATTATAGTTGGGTCAAAATAACTGTTTGACCCCCGTAATTACATCTACTTGTTCCTTAAGTCCCACTGATCCTCTAATGAACTATTGGTTTGTGGTCCAACCACCAAACCGATTGGTATGTGATCTCATCACTATACCAAGACCCTCTCGGGCCAATGAGAGGGTGGGATCCCTAGTTCAAGACACGGAGTCAGCACTTAAGGGAACAACCTCTCTACTAATCCCTCAAGGCGGGTAGGAGTGAATTCCATCTCGCAGGACTATGTTCCCAGCTACCTACCCGGTCTTATCCCCAAGAGGGTAGGCTTATTGAGTCGGTGATCTCGGGCCACTCTCACCCATACAAGTCAAAGGATAAGCCCGAATAAATAGGAGTTCATAGTGTGCTCAGGATTCAGATCGAGTTACCTAGGTCATCATATGAAAAAATCGGTCTTTACAGTAAACGGAGTTATAAAGAAATAACGAGTTGTGTCGCGGTTCAGTCTTATGCCAACTCATTGCATAGGACGCCCCCACTCACATGTCTCCACATGAACGATTTCGGATCACATCGTTTGTACTAGACAAAGTGGGCCGCGTCCAATAGTATCCCCAGGATAAGGTATCTAACCTTATCCCTATACTATAGACTATTCTGGCTATCACTCGAACTTGATCCAAAGTCATGTCACCACATGAAGTTCAAGTATACATCCTATAGCCATGGGTTCTTAGTTTATTGGAGTTAGGTTAAAAGTAAACACAATTCACTTTATTCAATAACAACTTTATTGAAAAATAGAATATACATCCAGTTTACAAACCACGAGTTTTAGGACATAAAACCCAACAGAAGTATTCTGGTCTGTTTATGTGCCCTTATATACCCCTGCATAATCAATATATACCCTGCTTGCTATACCTAGGTTATATCGCATGTGCCTACTGTTTGAAGTCGATATTGCTGTTGTTTGGTTAATTGTGATGGGTATTCGAGTATACCAGAGTAGTTGGGGGTGTTGATGTTTGCTTGAAGTTCATATATGCCCACTGTTTATATGATATATACCCCCTGTTATATTGAGCATGATATATACCTTGCTGTCTTGAGCATGATATATATCCCCTGTTTTTTTGAATGATGTATACCCTGCTGTCTTGAGCACAATTATATACCCTACTGTCTTGAGCATGATAATACCCTTGCATATAACATTTGTACCCCTGTTTTACTTTGTTATTTAATTTCATTGTAGGTTTCTTTAGTTTATTTTTCCGTTTGCTTTTATTTCCTTAGTTTGTTTAGTGTGTTTTTTAAAATATCAATCCCGGGATAGGTGGTGGATTTTTTCTTCCCATCTTGAGGATGAGTTTGTCGCTTTTTTATTTAGAATCCCGGGATAGGTGGAGAATTGTTCCTTCCACCTTGAGGACGTCGTTAAACTTCGTTTTTCTAAGCTTTTAATCCCGAGATAAATGGGGATTTTCCTATTTGGAAGTTCCGTTCTTAATTACTTTCTTTTAAAATGCCATTATGTGCTAATTACATAATTTTGCTCTTTTATGTTTTCATTTGATTTTCAAATTGAGTTTAAAATTGAATTTCAAAATTTATTTTGATTGGAAAACAAAAAGAATTTTATTTTCAAATTGAGTTAAATTAAATTTCAAAATTGCTTTGACTTCAAAACAAAAAGAATTTTATTTTCAAATTGAATTTTAAATTAAATTTCAAAATTGCTTTGACTTCAAAACAAAAAGATTTTCTTAATTGATTTCAAAATTCTTGTTTTTGTTGTAGGATTAAGGCAATTAATGGAAAAATTAACAATCTCGATCACAAATCAAGTCCCTGTTTTATCTTAAAATTAGGCTACGATTAGTTGAGACATTTGTTTTAATTTTAATTATGTTTTTTTTCTTTCTCAAATTAAGGATTTTTTTTAAAATTAGTTGGATATTTAGGATAAAATAATTTTGGCTACAGTTTTAACGGGATGTTGTACGGTGCTAATACCTTCCCTACACTCAAACGATCTCCGAACTTTGTTTTTGATTTCGTAGACCATTTTTTTAGGTGACCAATCGAACCCAAAATGATTGGTGGCGACTCCGTTTTGTTTTTATATTTCTTGTAAAAACCCCTTTTTAACAGAAGGATGTCGGCCGCTTCGGGTCGCATAAACGTTGCGACAGTGGTCGTCCCGCAGGTGTTGAGATGTAGACACACATATATACGCGTACTGAATGTTGTATATACACGTATATACTCCATTAAACTTTGATTTTGTTCTAGATCTGCAATAGAAAAAGATTTTGGGACTTCCGCTTCTTCATGAACAACCTTTCTACCACTGCTCATCTGCTTCAGCATACTCTTTCTCACCGCTATCGTAGGTCGACAACATTTCAATCGCTGCCCATTTCAGCTTCTCGTCCTTCTCATCTGGCGCCGTCTTCTGGCGACTGCTTCGCTCGTACACGCTCGCCGACCAATGCAGCTTCGACTGCTCGTCTACCGTAAACACTCGTCTTCCGTGACAAATAGATAAATGGGCCCTATAATCAGGGATTTTCAAATTTTGGGTATGTACATACAAGGACACGCCTTACAACTAAATCGAGAACAACAAAATAAATGAGCCCTGTAATCGGGGGTTTTAAATTTTGTCGGTTTATAGACGGGTTGTTATTTTCGAAATCTAAAATAAAATCCTTAAATCTAAATCTCTAACTCTCCCCCTAAACACAACGCGAATATGGAGAACATTAAAGTTTAAAACATTTAATTAATTAAATAAGGTTGAATTTGAAGAGTCAATATTTAAAAATTTAAATCATCCATTGAATTCTTCATTCAAGTTCGTAAAGACGGTACCCAATTTACTTTCAGATTTCAACGTTTAGAAAAGAAACTAAGAGAGAAAACAAAAAGAAAAGAAGAAAAGAAGAGGGAAAAAATAAACAGAAAAACAATGTTTTAAAAATTAAATACCCAACCTCTATTCTTCTTCTCTCTTCCTCCCCTCCTCACGCCTCCATTCCTCTTCAATCTCATCTCTGAAAATGCACCCACGTCCAGCGGCGGGCGAGCGCCGACTTCTTTTTGTTGCGTCCCTGGGTGGGCACGACGTTGCAACTGAAAGAGTTTCGACATGCATAGCGGAAACAATTATATGGATCTAAGTACTCTAATTTTGTTAATTTCAAAGGAA
This sequence comes from Herpetospermum pedunculosum, assembly GCA_028017165.1. Taxonomy (NCBI): domain Eukaryota; kingdom Viridiplantae; phylum Streptophyta; class Magnoliopsida; order Cucurbitales; family Cucurbitaceae; genus Herpetospermum; species Herpetospermum pedunculosum. The sequence goes on along the minus strand of CM051523.1, from coordinate 48,463,245 downwards.
AAAGCATGTAAATTGAAAATCAAAGATAATAAATTAGAAATAACCTTTGAAGCTAAAATTCTTCTCGATTCCAAACCCGATCTTCGAATGTAACGGTCACGAACCACCACGAGAGTCTTCCCGACTATTCTCCGGCTTAGAACGGGATTGTGGGATCCTTTGAGTGACTAATTTGAAAGGAAATTGAAGATATATTTGGAGAGAATGGAAGAGAAATTGTCTTTACAATTCTCAAATTTAATCAAAATTTCAAGAAGAAGTTAATCTAATTAACCCTTTGTATATATAGAAGACTACATGCAAAAACATGCAAAATTGAGTTAACAATAGGATGACATCTAGAATCCACTGAATTTAGTGGGATCAACACTCAGCAAAAAAGTTTGAGTCATAAAAACACCAACAAATGGTTTTTCCCACTAACTCAAGAATTGGATTTTTCAACTAACTTAAGAATTGATTTTTTCTAACTTTAGTCATTATATTAACTCTTGACTTTCAAGGTTTAGTGGAGTCAACATTTGACTTTTGACTTTCAAAGTTTTATTCAATTGTCAACATTTTGACTTTTGACTAACTTTGATCAAATTAATTCAATTTAAAGATTAATTCAAATAATTAATTTTAAATTAAATTAAATTAATATTAAATAATTAATTAAACAATTTAATTAATTAAAATTTAATATGCAATAAATCCAACACTAATCCCGATCATTCCCGATATACATGATTATGAATCCCTATTCATATTTTCGATATTTAAATCTTATTTAAATATCTTCATCTCTCTATTGTTCAATTCGCAATCGAACGTTATGTCGTTAAATATATCACATATATTTAACGCTTATTCTCTAATTCGAATTCGAACACTTCGAATTCACTCGTCACACTATTCTAAGGTTTAGTCCGATATGAGCTAGCAGGGGGACCTCATGGACCTACAGATCATGAACTCCAACGATCTGAGATTAACTGATTAAACTCTTTAACCCAGTTAGTCAACATTCGTTAACTACCAGGACATTTCACTATAGCCTAGTAATTGCACTCTCCTCGTTGTAGATATATTTATGTCCACTCGATATAACCATGATTAGTAAGTTGACCCTTCACAGGTTGTTCGTAATTTACGGTTGGGTCAAATATCTGTTTTACCCCCGTAATTACATCTTGCTCCTTAAGTCCCACTGATTCTCTAATGAACAATTGGTCTGTGATCCAATCACTAAACCGATTGGTATGTGATCTAATCACTATACCGAGTCCCTCTCGGGCCAATGAGAAGGTGGGACCCCTTGTTCAAGACCTGGAGTCAGCACTTAAGGGAACAACCTATCTACTATCCCTAGAGACAGTAGGATTGAATACCATCTTGCACCCTATGTCCCCAGCTATCTATCCGGTCTTACCCCTGAAATGGGAGGCTTATTGAGTCGGCGTTGTTGAGCCACTCTCACCCATGCAGATCTAAGGATAATCACGAATAAACAGGAGTTCATAGTTAGCTCAGGATTAAGGTCAAGTTACCTAAGTCATCGTTTTGAAAAAGTCAGTCTTTAAAACAGTAAACAACGTTATAAAGCAAGAGTGACTTATTTCGCGGTCCGGTCTAATGCAAACTCTTTGCATAGGTGTTGCGTGCTCAATGTTTAAAATAAATATGCAATGGTAGAGCACTCAGAACATGCAAGCATACATGATCTTGTAGCAAGTAATAAGTATTTTTTCATTCGATTTCCCACAGAGATTTATTCTTAGTTACTAACGAAGTGATTTGTTAAATGAGAATGGGTGGATTAAATGGGGTAGATTTGGTTTTAAAGTGCCTAATTACTAAGGAATGTGTAAATGATGGAAGCATAAACAAGTGCAAGTAGATAATAAACTTGAATGTAAAGAGAAAAGAATATTAAACGAAGAGAGAGATGGCTAAGGCAGAATTTGAACCAAGGGAATTGCGGAAACAGCAATTATTTAGCAATGTTACTAACAACGAATTAAGTGTAAAGTGTGGAAACAAGGGCTACTAACGACTCCTCTCTAGGCTTTTTCACACGATTCTCAAGCAGTAGATCAACTTCTCATGAATCAAACTAACTCATTCTCATGTATCTTCCGATTTCATGCATTAGATCCTTTAGTTTACTCATGTCCAAGTAAGGTCTTAAGCATCTTTTTAATAACAACAAGTTGTGATTTGTACTAGGAAAACGCCTATTCCAAGGTCGTTTTCTGGCTACCTTGAGAGGCTAGCATGAATGTACGACTCTGAACTCTTACTCCTTCCAGAGGTTAGGAGTTCTTTGGACAAAATGGATGGCCAATCGAAATTGCCCGTGGGATGAAGCTTACATACATTCAATGCATTTGAGAGCTATCCTACATACTTGATTCACGTGTTTTTACCTATAAACTTGTCATTAGCACGCCCTTATGTGATTTAGTTACTCATGGATGAAGATAGAATGAGAAGAATAGATGAAGACGACATGCTTAACATATTATAAAGGTCAAAGCAGAAAAGAAAAACAGTAAGCAGACGAGATGAAGAGCTTGTGAATTGACGAAATAATACTTTGATTGACCAACGTTTGAACTAAACAAATGACAACTTTGAACAACTAAAGCTAAACAGACAGCAACGAAGTGAAGTAGAGTAGCTGACGGAAGGGAAATGCAACAGACAGAAGCAACAAAGGAAATGAAAACAGCAGAAAGTAGTAAATGGTGCGTGTGAACTCCTCGTTGCAACGCCTTGGATGACAGCCGAAGGTAAGCTTGATCGTGGATGAATCCAATCAGAAGAGATGGAAGATTCTCTCTTCTTCCTCTTAGATTATCGATTCCACCAGCTAAAACCTCCACGCCAACACCCGTGAGAGAAAACGATGAGAAACTGCGTTGAAAGGAAGAGATCTACGCCTTTCGAGTGTGTTTCAACCTTCCATCTTGACCTCCTTTTATAGTGTTCTGCAGGTACGATTGGGTCAAGGAGAACCATCCATTCTAAACGTCGTTCTTCTATGTGGCAGCAGGAGAAAGAACGAGCCCCTGAAAGATCGGAACAAAACAGAAATTGGTTAGACAACTTACGGATTTCACTTAAAACATTGCGGTTTTAGCAATGTTTCCGCAATGCTTCAGCAATGTGCAATTTTCACTCTATTAACTTTGTTTTTGGTTCTTTTCCTTTCCTTTTTCATATAAGTCCTAATTTAGCTTCATTCTACTAATTCTCATATATAAGCACGAGTTTAAGCTAAATCCTACCAAAAACACCTAAGAGTGTACATCTTTCTATAGTAAATAAGTCCTAAAATAGTCACTTTTGGAGACGTAACACACCCCCAAACTTAAGGTTTTGCTCGTCCTCGAGCAATATCAGGACTTTATCTAGGCTGCTGTTAACCTCTCTAACCACTTGCTGACTTCCCTAAATTCCTATCTATGGCAATGCTGTCCTGTGACACGCTTCTAAGCTTAAAACTAACTTCTCATTTTTGCTGCTTCTGACTTATCTCGCCTTATGATCCTACTGTTTCATTAACTCCCCACAACTGATCTATCTGCTTTGGTCATTAAGTTCATTGTGCAACTATCCCTAAGGTTTCAAATTCTACCTAGCTTTACCCTAGACTCAGTACATGCTTCTAATGCTTTTGAGCTACCTAGGATTCCTTAGAGTCATGCCAGTCTTAGTATAAACCAGTAACAGTAGTACATTCATAGAACAATCTAAACCCTGGCATCACTACATTGGATATACATTCATCTCCCTAAACAAACCTACAAGCTACAACCTTGTGCTTAGCTAATTGAGGATCACAGTTCTTTTATTCAGGACACCTAAGCACAAAACTGCAACTCATAGGCATACACTCTTCTTCCTTAGTTTTTTTCTTTTTCTTTCTTTCTTTGGTAGGGCCTCTCCTTTGGTTGCCTTTTGATGCAATGCCACTTGTGGGTTACACACATGGCACTGATTACTCAACAACCTAAAGAGAGACACCTCTTTTATTCTTTTTTCATTTTTTTTTTTCAGTTCATCATTTTTTTTTTCAAAAGAGAAGAAGAATGCTTATGTTTACAAAGGGAGAGAGGAATGTTCCTAGGCCTAGGGTGACCTCCCCCAAACTTAAACTTCTCATTGTCCCCAATGAGAGTCTGAGGTGGCACACCCCCAAACTTGTCCTAGAAGCATCTAGTCTAGGGCAAAACAAAGAGAATCTAAAAGTCTTATGCATAGAATGAACTTTCTTAAAGCAAATACTACAGCAGCAGAAATTTGAAAAAACAGTATGGTAAGGACTTAAAGAGATGCATGCTGAGCAATTTAAGGAAGCTAAATTAAACTATCAAAGGTGCCCTAAGACACTCATCCAGCATGCTTACAGATAGGTCATATATGGTAGTCAAGAAAGCAGCAAGAGAACAAAATTGAAACAGAACCAGCCTATCTAACAGTCAGTCAATAGCATGCGATAACTAACAAAAATTGCGGAGTCCGCAATAATCTCGCAATGAACCAACAGGGCATATTTATCAGTGATCAGTCCCTTTTGCATGCTATTTCCAGTCATCTACAGCTAAACAAAAAGAAAACTAAAACAACCTAGCTACTCAGATACCATCTACCTATACTAAACTATCCTAAACAGCCAACAGAAATTAAAACAAAACAAACAGTTGATTCAAAACTATCAGTCACAAGTTAACGAAAAGCAGATTCTTTTTTTCTTTTTATTAAAGAGGGAACAGAAGTACTCCCTCGAGTGCCCTTCAGACTAGCACTCAAACGTCCTCATCATCATCCTTCCTTGCTCTTGGAGGTGTCCATGGCTTCAGTAGATCAGTGGGGAAGGCAGGGAAGATGCATCCCAATTGATCAGCCACGTCTTTATCCCTCGCTTGAGCATACTCAGCCCACTATGCCATCTTGCGCTGGAGATCCATTAAGCAAGCCATGGAGAGAGATTGAGCTGCAGCAAGGCCGTCTAGCTCAAATTCCATGTTCCCCCTTCTTCGCATTCGCAGGCCTGTAGGCAGCTCCAGATGACCTGTGTAGGCCAGCTGCCTCTCCATCCTCTCGATTGGCACACCTGCACGTAAACAGAGCTTAGTGATGGTGTTTGGGAAGAAAAGAGGGCCCTTACCTTTCTTGGCACAGTCGGCTATTGAGGCTGCAATGACCTCACCAACATCTATAGTGAGGCCCCTCATAATTGCATACACCAGCAACGATCTCCCTTGATTTATGGTGGTTTCGTGGGTCACCGGGGATAGACGCCTACGCACGAAGGAGAACCAGACGGCTGCCTTGGCCGTGAGGGTCGCACTCATCAGAGTGTGCTTCCCATTACGTGAGATTGTCCAAGCCGCCTCAGGTTGGCCTATGATGCGCAGGGCTTCTTCCAGGACAACCTCAGTTGGTGCGTCGATGATCCTCGCGTAGTCAGTATACCTCTGCCCCTTGAGGCCATAGGCTTCATTGATAGCCTTGGCCGAAAAATCGACCTCAATCCCCCTCACCATGGACAGACCATCCTCGGGGTGCATCAGATTGGCGTAGAAATCGTATACTAGGTTGGAGTAGGCAGGGATGGGCGGTCTGCACAGCTCTTCCCAGTCGTGGTTGGTGATCCCTGCGCGCAAGAATTGCGGCAGGTCCGCCAATGCATCAAGAAACCCCTTCTCATGGAGCAGGTTTCGCTTTCTCAACTCATTGCCCCTTGATTCCGCGTCGAAGATACATACCTCACAGCTTGAGGTTCATCTTCGGGGTACAATTTGGCTTTCCCCTTATCCCTTGCCTTGGCCGACTCAGCAGCCTCAACCTTCAGCTTCTTCAAAGAAGGCTCACTACTGACCTTCTTCTTCTTGGATCTTTTGGAAGCTTTTGGCCGTTTGGCCTTCACGATCTTGGGCACCTTCTTCCTCAGTCGTGCCCTGGTAGTGATCTGCTGGAGGCAGTCCCCCAACGTCTCATCCATCGAGTCTCTCCCCCCTTCTTCTGGGCTATCAGGGCTGACTTCCCTCAAAGGAGAGAAGACCTCATCTTCTTCGGCTGCCTCTTCGCTCGGCACTGATTCTTGATGCTCTTCAATCGAGGCTTCAGGCTCTGGTGTCTGCGAAGATGGAGATGGCTCAGGGCTCTGTGAAGGTGGAGATGGCTCGAGGCTTTGTCTGGCCGTCTCGTAAGATGGACGACCACTCCCTTGACTCTCCTCGGTGGGAGTCTTCTCCTTGATCGGTGCGTCCCCGACTGCCATCTTCCACTTTCTTTTCTTGGGTGTACCCACTGGTTCAGACGGACCAGCAGGAATTTCAGTCACCACCTTCCACTTCTTCTTGCGTACTGGAAGCTTAGGTGGTCGTGAGGGCTGCGCAGCCTCGGCATCTGCCAAGGAGAGCAATGCTTCCCTCGCAGCTTCCTCTGCGTCAGGTGACTTCTTCTTGGAGACAGATCGCTCAGCTCGCGTAAGCACCATTGTTGATTCGGAGAGATCTGAAGGTAGGAGATGCAGAGGAAGAAGAAGAGTGATTTCTTGAAGTCCAACGAACACCGAAAGCGTAAGGGGCACAGCTGTCTTAACGGCTATTTGTAATCAAGTGAATCCCAACGGCTCTTTCTGTTGCGGTTTCAGCAAAACCACCGCAATTAAATGGCCGTTGAGGATTTTCTTGATTTAAATCCCAAGATTCTCACAACTCAATCTTTGATTCGGCCCGATTTCTTCATCGATTCTTTTCCCTTGATCCATCTCTTTGATTTCCTCTTTCGATCCTCTATTAAAATGTACAAAATTAACATCAAATTCGTAATAAAAATCACACTTAAACATACAAAAGTAAAAACCGAAGAAATACGAGAAAAAAAAACTAAGGCATAGCCTTCACATGGACGAGCACAGTAATCACACATCCCTTCTCGATTTGGCTCTCAAGCTTCAGATAAGAGGAAGGCTGAGAGTGTCTTCACATCTCCTTCCTCGTAGTAATGCTTCAATCGTGCACCATTGACCATAAACGGTTGCCCGTGTTGCAGGTTCCTAATCTCAATTGCACCATGAACAAATACATTAGTTATAACAAAAGGACCTGACCATCTGGACTTAAGTTTACCTGGAAATAATCTCAACCTTGAGTTAAATAACAAGACATGCTGGCCTTTCTTAAAGTCCTTAATCCTAAGTCTACTATCATGCCAAATTTTAGTTTTTTCCTTATACATTTTGGCATTTTCATAGGACATATGTCTCAGCTCATCGAGCTCATGTAATTGCAGAGACCGCAATGTTCCCGCATCGGTCACGCAATAATTTAGTTCTTTTAAGGCCCAAAATGCTTTGATTTCCAATTCAAATGGTAAGTGACATGCTTTGCCATACACAAGTCTATAAGGAGACATACCTAGGGGTGTCTTATATGCAGTCCTATATGCCCAAAGTGCATCCTCTAACTTAAACGACCAATCTTTTCTATTGGGTTTGACCACTTTTTCGAGTATGTTTTTAATCTCCCTATTTGATATCTCAGCTTGTCCATTCGAATGTGGGTGATAAGGGGTGGCTACTCTATGTCTAACATTGTACTTAGCCAATACTTTTTCCATAGCTTTATTAATAAAGTGAGTCCCTTCATCACTAATTATCGCTCGGGGTGTACCAAACCTAGTAAAGATATGTCTATTAAGGAACTTAATGCCTGTTTTGGCATCATTTGTTGGACATGCTATGGCTTTTACCCATTTAGATACATAGTCTACAGCTACAAGTATATAGAGGTTACCTGCTGATGGGGGAAATGGTCCCATGAAGACAATGCCCCACACATCAAAGAGCTCCAACTCTAAGATGTAAGTGAGAGGCATCTCATCCTTCCGACTAAGGTTACCTGTTCTCTGACATTCATCGCAGCTGTGTGCATGGTCGTGGGCATCTTTGAAGATCGTAGGCCAATAGTAGCCACTCTGGAACACCTTTGCAGCTGTTCTTTGGCCACCAAAGTGTCCACCATAGGGAGATGTATGGCAGTGCTGCAGCACAGACTTCGCTTCAGCAGCTGACACACACTTCCTCAGCAAACCATCTGCACAAGTCTTGTAGAGTGTAGGATCGTCCCAGATGAACTTCCTAGCTTCATGTAGAAACCTCTTCTTTTCTTGTCCTCCCTTGAAAGTTGGTAGTACCTGCGAGGCAAGGAAGTTAGCAATATCAGCAAACCAAGGCTCCTCATCGTTATCACGATGTGCTAACACAAAGACATGCTCATCGATAAAGGCATCAGAAATTGCGGTTTCTGCAATTTTATCGCAATTATGCCGCAATCTAGAAAGATGATCCGCAACTACATTTTCGCATCCTTTCTTATCTCTAATGTCTAAATCAAACTCTTGCAGCAACAACACCCATCTAATTAACCTAGGCTTAGCATTAGCCTTCCTCATAAGGTATTTTAGCGCAAAGTGATTAGTGTACACAATGGTCCTAGTGCCTACAATGTAATTCCTAAACTTCTCGCAGGCAAACACTACAGCTAGCATTTCCTTTTCTGTGGTTGTGTAATTACATTGTGCCTCATTCAGTGTCTTACTAGCATAGTATACAGGATGTGTTAGTTTATCAATTTTTTGTCCTAGCATAACCCCTACTGCATAGTCACTCGCATCACACAACATCTCAAATGGGAGGTCCCAATTTGGTCCTACTATAATAGGTGCTTTGACTAATGCTTTCTTAAGGGTTGTCCAAGCTAAGAAACATTCTTTTGAGAAGATGAATGGTTTAGAGATCTTCGAAAAGTTCTTAATGAACCTTCTATAGAAACCTGCGTGTCCTAGGAAACTTCTAATAGCTTTTACATTCTGAGGTTCCACTAGCTTCTCTATTATCTCTATCTTGGCCCTATCGACCTCTACTCCTGCTCTAGAAACTCTGTGACCTAGGACTATCCCTTCTTCCACCATAAAGTGGCATTTCTCCCAATTAAGGACTAGGTTGGTCTCCTCACACCTAGCTAGGACTTGTCCTAAGTTCTCTAAGCAATTTGTAAAAGAATCACCAAAGACCGAGAAGTCATCCATAAATATTTCTATCATGGATTCATCCAAGTCAGAGAAAATGGCCAACATGCACCTTTGAAACGTTGCTGGTGCATTGCATAAGCCAAAAGGCATTCTGCGAAAAGCAAACGTTCCAAAGGGACATGTGAAGGTTGTCTTCTCCTGGTCCACAGGGTCTATGGTGATTTGGTTATATCCAGAATAACCATCTAGAAAGCAGTAGTAGGCTCGGCCAGCTATCCTATCTAACATCTGATCTATAAAAGGTAAAGGAAAGTGATCTTTTTTTGTTTCTTTATTTAATTTTCTATAGTCCATACAGACTCTCCATCCTGTAATAGTTCTAGTTGGAATTAGTTCATTACTCTCATTCACTACTACAGTCATCCCCCCCTTCTTAGGTACACATTGAATTGGACTCACCCACTGACTATTGGCTATAGGGAAGATTACACCGGCATCTAACCATTTGATTATCTCTTTTTTTACTACCACCTTCATGGAGGGGTTCAACCTACGTTGGTGATCTACTCGGGGTGTATGCTCTTCTTCCAATAGTATCTTATGCATGCAGTAGGAAGGGCTAATACATCTAATGTCAGCAATCGTCCATGCAATAGCCTTTTTATGTTGCTTAAGCAGCAATACTAACTCGATTTCATGCTTTTCACTTAACTTGGATGAAATGATAACAGGCAAAGTATCATGCTCTCCTAGATATGCATACTTAAGATGTTCAGGCAATGGTTTTAATTCTAAGATAGGTGGATACTCAATGGATGGTTTCAATGGATTCATGGATCTTTCAGTCAAATCATTAGTCATACAAACATACTGAGGTTTATCCACAGGTACATCCATTATTTCAGAAATATTTAAGTCAGTTACATCTAATTGTACATAATCATTAGCATGCTTAATCAACAGTTCATGCTCAAGCTGCTCTTCCATCAGTGAATCTACTATGTCCATACTTGCACAAGATTCAGAGTCAGAAGGATACCTTAGAGCTTTAAAGACACTAAACTTAACCTCCTCATCATGAACCCTCATGGTGAGCTCACCTTTCTGGACATCAATCAAGGCCCTACCTGTGGCTAGAAAGGGTCTGCCTAATAGGATGGGGACCTCCTTGTCTGCTTCATAATCCAGGATGATGAAGTCTGCAAGAAAAATGAACTTGTCAACCTTGACAAGAATATCCTCTATCTTACCCTCAGGGTAGGCTATGGATCTGTCTGCCAACTGCAAGGTGACAGTGGTTGGACGTGCTTCTCCTATTCCAAGCTGACGGAATAGTGATAGGGGCATGAGATTTATGCTGGCTCCCAGGTCACAAAGTGCTCTGCCTACGTGCTTGCCTCCCAACTCCACTGGTAAGGTGAAAGAACCAGGATCCTTCTCCTTCTTTGGTAGCTTGTTCTGGAGTATAGCACTGCACTCCTCAGTGAGATTCACTGTTTCAAATTCACCAATAATTTTCTTGTTAGTAATTATATCCTTCAAAAACTTAACATAAGAGGGCATAGATTGCAAAACCTCTACAAATGGAATATTAACATGCACTTGCTTTAAAATTTCTAAAAATTTATTAAAGTGCACTTCCTGTTCTTGTTTTTTCTTTAGCCTTCTAGGGAATGGAGGTGGTGGCACATATGTAGGCACTTCAGGTCGCCTCAGGACAGGTGGAGGCCTTGGAATTTCTTCTGGTTCCTCTATGATAGGTTCCAGCCTCACCTTTGATGTGCTTGTTGGTGGTTGACCTTGGTTTGGCAGAGAATCTAGTGGAGCACTGGTGGTAGGATTTTTGAATGTCCTACCAATTTTGGGTTGTCGAAACCCGCCAAAATAATATTTATAATCCGAACTCACTAAGTTTTGCAGCTAGTGGCAACGGAGTCGATCCACAGGGAGCAAGCTATAATCCTAACTTAATTAAATTGAATTTGTAATGAAGTAAAAACAATGGGAGGTTTTGTTTGGAAAATTACTAACATGCAAAGAATTGCGCTAACGGAAAATTAAAGAGGGAAATATGAAATTGACAAGTATGCTTAATTAGAAAGTATCGGGATTGCTCTATTGTATTTCAGTTCATCGATAAACATGGAAATTAGCGGAGATGCTCATGCACGCGAAATATTTGCTCGACACCGATACAAACACCCCGAAGAATTAATTAGAAACAGACAATTCTAATTAAACATGCCTCTTAATCAATTCAAGGTGATTAGTCCTAAATTAATCAGAAAACAGTAATGGGTAACATCGCGACGAATTAATCCTAAAACTAATTCGATTTCTCTCTTAACCTTGAGCCCACCGCGATACGATAATCAATTCATACCCCATTCGTCACATAGGGTCAAATTGATTAGGCACGATTAGACCCTCGCTACTTGCATTAAAACTAATCAGGAATCAATGCTAGCCGACTAACATGCGTAACAATTATGGGCGTCAATCCTAATTAGAAAGGCATGCTATTCGTTCTTAGTACAGGAAAGAGATGCAAGAGTTCATACACATATGCTAAACATTCATATAAAGCATAAATCTCACCTAAATACAATAGAAATCAATCCCTCAACCAACTAATCAAGCATTTACCTCTAGCCTTCCATGGGAGATGGAGTATTCCAAGCTTCCATGGAGGTTGTAGAGTTCATACAACCCAAATGGAGAAGAAGAGCTTCAAAAATGGTGAAAAAACGTCAATCCCGAGCCCAAAACGAAGATGGAATGACCTAAAATCGCGAAAATGTTCTTTTTATACTTCAGGGTAGCGTCGAGACGCTGTCCTAGCGTCTCGACGCTATGGAGAATGGAAAAATGGAAAACACCGCTTTTTTTTAGACTTTTAATGACGGGCAATTTTTTGCACTTTTAATGACGGGCATTTACAGTCACGGATAGGGCGCGCGGGCGAGGGCGAGGGCGTGGTGCGCGAGGGCGAGGGCACTGGGGCGCGAGCGATGGCGAGGGTCTGGGCGTGGTGTTGACCGTTGACTGTTGACCGTTGACTTTCTACAAAAATAATAAAATTCTACTCCCACAAGGATTTGAACCTTGGCTTCACCATTCCCTCAACAAGACCTACACCATTAAGCCATTAGTCTATTTTGAGTTGAAATTAGATTATTTAATTAATGTAGCTTAGTCACTCAAAACGACTAATTAATAAAATATTCTAAAATATTCATTTAAGCTCTTAATTATCGCAAATGCCCGGTTTACCCCTTAGCGATTAAATTATACAAAATATATCAATTAAGCCCAAATAATTATTCTAATTTACAAGACTTAGGAGCTAAATATTAGCACTTTTAGAGTGCTATCAAAACCCCCAACCTAAATCTTGCTAGTCCTCGAGCAAGGAAAACTCTGAACTAGCTCCTAAGAATGAAATTGCATGCAACGACTCTAACCTCAATGCTTTCAAAAACAAGGCACTTACAACAAAGAGAACAATTGATTGCATGCATAAGTTGAGAACATTTCAAAAATTAAACTGTTACTCCCCTACGTGCGTGTGTGATTAGCCAACCTATTCTAGCTCTTATAGACTCGGAAAAACCATATGCAACTCTACATCTCGTTTTCCCCCTACTTCTAGCAATAAAGAACAGTCTAATGGCTTTTCAACAATCAAGAGAGTAACAAATCAAACGGCCTAAACATTTTCTTTTTCTTGAGTACTTTGTACTCTTTATTTCTTTTGATCCACTTTTTTTTTTAATTTTCTTTTGCTTCTCCAAGAGAGCCTAACACGTCAAGCTTCATTTCGCTTCAAGTTTTTAAGGACTAATGCTCACTTCTTAATGTGCACTTTAAGAAGGAGGAGCATCTCTAGAGTTTTTATTTTCATGCTTACTTACTTATTTTTTTTTTTTTTTTTAGGCAATAGCTTTGCTATAACACGATTAATTTAATACAACCTATCATGCATCAAGCCTTCCCTAGGGGTGCCTTTCGGGGTGACAACAAGATTTCATGCAACATAAGACAATTCTAAGCCTACAGAACCAATAATAGGATGCTACGTGCTCGATAGATGCAAGGGAGAAACAGAAAAATTTTAAATTTTTTTGAAAAATGCTCAACATGCACATACAATCTCATGCTTTTCTAGATATGTAAATACGAAGAATTTAAAAGCATTTCATAGATTGTCCTCATCGAACAACATGCAACAACAGACCAAAGCACTTCTAATTCAGAATTTCCACAGCTCAACAACTTCAAAAATCCAACAAACTTCTCCACCCCCAACCTAAAAGGATACATAGTCCTCTATGTATCACACTTCAGACTAAGCAGTTAAAACGCACAAAATAAAAGAGAACAGAAAACCTCCCCTGAATTTTGTTCGGTTGTCGGTTGGAGCAGCGCGGTCTTCGCCCACTGTCTCGATCCTCAGGTCAAACCTCCTACAAAAGGAAAAGCAAATAAACTAAGCAAGGAAAAATAAAAACTGAAAGTAAAGACAAGAATTTAAGAACACATGGGTTGCCTCCCAAGAAGCGAAAATTTTTAAAGTCGATTGCTCGACTGTATTCTCGCACTCGACTCATCCATAATCAATCTTGGAAGATGCTTCATACATCTTCCCAATCTCATCGTTCCTGCAAACATCAACAGACAAATTTCTCTCTCGTGCCTTCCGCACGCAGACAACATCATTTTCGAATAAAGAGCAAACAACATCAACATTCCCAACAGACTCCTCTGATTTTAACTTATCAATTTTAAACTTATTCACATCTCCATCGAATTCAACAGACAGGACACCTTTATCAACATCGATTTTAACTTTTGCAGTTTTCATAAAAGGTCGTCCCAACAGAATTGATTTAGAGACATGAGATGGTTTATCCTTCATTTCAAGCACATAAAAATCCGCAGGGAAATACAGATCATTTACTCTAACTAGAACGTCCTCAACTTTACCCAAGGGATGCACATATGATTTATCAGCCAATTGCACAATAACACCAGTTTCATGCAAGTCATTCAATTTAAGCTCTCTAAAAACAGCATATGACATTACATTAATAGATGCTCCTAAATCTAACATGGCATGATTAATCAGTTGATCTCCTATAGTGCAAGGCAATGTAAACATACTTGGATCCTTGCATTTGTTGGGCAATTTACCTTCTGAGATAGCGTAGACGTTATCACTCACCAACTTTCCTTCCTTTTTCTTCGACTTTCTTTTGGAGGTGCACCAGTTCTTGAAGAATTTGGAGTACGTGGGGATTTTCTTGATGGCTTCCAAAAGGGGAATGTTCACCACCACCTTTTGAAAAGTATCCAAGACTTCTTTATCAGTTTCATCCACCTCGGGATTTGGTCTAACCAGCCTACTTGGAAAAGGTGCTACCGGAACATATTTTTGCTTAAGCGAAGGTGGTTTCTCATCTTGGTCCTCTTCCTGTATGATCTCAGGATTCAACTGTCTTCTTGGGTTGGGAGGCTTTGGCACATACTTCTGAACAACAGGAGGAGTTTCTTTTTCTTTGCTCTCCTCTTCCTCAGGCACATGCCTCATCAATCTGCTTGGAAAAGGAGCTCTAGGCACGTACTCCCTTCTCCTCGGTTCAGGTTCTACAACCAGATCATCCCCCACCGGCGTAGTATTAGAAGGAATTTCCTTCCCGCTTCTCAAGGTCATGGCGCACACTTGCTCACAAGTGCTCGCCACCGTCTGCTGGGGTGGTTTCCATGAACACTGATCCTCCACCTTACTAAGTCTTTCGTCGAGCCTCTTCATTACATCGGCCATACCTCGCACTAGATCTCCACTACTCTCAAATATGGCCGAAAATTTCGTCAAATAAGAACTCACAATCTCCTCGACATTTCGATCTGAAACACAAGATTGAGATTTTTGTAAGCTTTGAGCTACTATGAGAAGTGAGTTACTTACCTCGAGTACTTGGGCTTTGAGCTCGTTCAGATCCTTTGAGAGACGGGCTTGCTCCACTCCTCCACCACCATACTGCTGAAGGTTCCCGGCCATATTAGAGATCAGAACTCTAGCTTCTACGGGAGTCTTATCAAGGAGAGATCCTCCACTAGCAGCATCAATCATTTGGCGGTCTCGTGGAAGCAAGCCTTCGTAGAAATACCGGATCAACTCTCCGTCTGCTATCCTATGGTGGGGAAAACTTTCACATAGCTGACCGAACTTCTCCCAGCACTCGTGAAGGGTCTCGCCTTCCTCTTGCGCAATGCCATAAATCTTTTTCCTAATCAAAGTGGCTTTGGAAGCGGGAAAATATTTTTCCAAAAATAGCCCTTTCAACCCGCTCCATGTGGCAATGGATCCCGACGGAAGATAATACATCCAGTCTCTTGCTTTTCCCTTTAATGTGAAAAGGAAGGCTCTCAGGCTCAACTGATCGTCAGTGGCTTCACTTTTCTTCATCGCCGAACAAACTATTTGAAACTCCTTCAGGTGTCTAATAGGGTCCTCATCTGCATTACCATAAAAGGAAGGTAGTAAGTTAATTAAACCGGCATTAAGCTCAAAATTACCTGGTACTACCGGATACGATATACACAATGGTTGGCGGTCCAAGTCAGGTGATGCCAACTGCCTCAAGGTCCTCTGAGGCTCATCGTTAATTGCAAGTTCCATTTCTTCCACTTTTCTCAAAAATTAAAAGAAAACTGCACACAACAACTCAAAACAAACGGGTCATACTGTACAAAAAGGATAAAAATAAACAGAACCAAAGAAAATAATTTTAAAAAGAAAAATTAAAAACACAAAACAAATAAAATTCAACCAAGTAAGATTAATTGTTGCTCCTCGGCAACGACGCCAATTTTGGTGGTAGGATTTTTGAATGTCCTACCAATTTCGGGTTGTCGAAACCCACCAAAATAATATTTATAATCCGAACTCACTAAGTTTTGCAGCTAGTGGCAACGGAGTCGATCCACAGGGAGCAAGCTATAATCCTAACTTAATTAAATTGAATTTGTAATGAAGTAAAAACAATGGGAGGTTTTGTTTGGAAAATTACTAACATGCAAAGAATTGCGCTAACGGAAAATTAAAGAGGGAAATATGAAATTGACAAGTATGCTTAATTAGAAAGTATCGGGATTGCTTTATTGTATTTCAGTTCATCGATAAACATGGAAATTAGCGGAGATGCTCATGCACGCGAAATGTTTGCTCGACACCGATACAAACACCCCGAAGAATTAATTAGAAACAGACAATTCTAATTAAACATGCCTCTTAATCAATTCAAGGTGATTAGTCCTAAATTAATCAGAAAACAGTAATGGGTAACATCGCGACAAATTAATCCTAAAACTAATTCAATTTCTCTCTTAACCTTGAGCCCACCGCGATACGATAATCAATTCATACCCCATTCGTCACATAGGGTCAAATTGATTAGGCACGATTAGACCCTCGCTACTTGCATTAAAACTAATCAGGAATCAATGCTAGCCGACTAACATGCGTAACAATTATGGGCGTCAATCCTAATTAGAAAGGCATGCTATTCGTTCTTAATACAGGAAAGAGATGCAAAAGTTCATACACATATGCTAAACATTCATATAAAGCATAAATCTCACCTAAATACAATAGAAATCAATCCCTCAACCAACTAATCAAGCATTTACCTCTAGCCTTCCATGGGAGATGGAGTATTCCAAGCTTCCATGGAGGTTGTAGAGTTCAAACAACCCAAATGGAGAAGAAGAGCTTCAAAAATGGTGAAAAAACGTCAATCCCGAGCCCAAAACGAAGATGGAATGACCTAAAATCGCGAAAATGTTCTTTTTATACTTCAGGGTAGCGTCGAGACGCTGTCCTAGCGTCTCGACGCTACGGAGAATGGAAAAATGGAAAACACCGCTTTTTTTTAGACTTTTAATGACGGGCAATTTTTTGCACTTTTAATGACGGGCATTTACAATCACGGATAGGGCGCGCAGGCGAGGACGAGGGCGTGGCGCGCGCGAGGCGGCGAGGGTCTGGGCGTGGTGCTGACCGTTGACTGTTGACCGTTGACTTTCTACAAAAATAATAAAATTCTGCTCCCACCAGGATTTGAACCTTGGCTTCACCATTCCCTCAACAAGACCTACACCATTAAGCCATTAGTCTATTTTGAGTTGAAATTAGATTATGTAATTAATGTAGCTTAGTCACTCAAAATGACTAATTAATAAAATATTCTAAAATATTCATTTAAGCTCTTAATTATCGCAAATGCCCGGTTTACCCCTTAGCGATTAAATTATACAAAATATATCAATTAAGCCCAAATAATTATTCTAATTTACAAGACTTAGGAGCTAAATATTAGCACTTTTAGAGTGCTATCAAGCACTAGACTCTTCATTCTCTACTCTCTTTGGGGTTTCTCTAGTGTTGCTCACCAATGGTCTTCCACTGCGAAGTTCAATTGCTTGAACTTGCTCTTTTCCATCCCTTCTAGGCACCTCAGTGTCAGCAGGCAGTCTACCTTGGGGCCTATTTTTGAGTTCATTGGCTAACTGCCCTATTTGGTTCTCTAGGCTCCTAAGGGTAGCTTGCTGACTTTGTAGAGTGGCATCATTCTTTGCAATGTACTCCTTAAGTAGATTTTCTACAGATGACCCTATTGGTAGGTTATATGGTTTTTGATACATGGATTGGTTATTTTGGGGAGTGAAACTAGGTGTTCCACTCGGTCTTGGTTGGTTTGGAGCTTGGTTAGTATTCTGTTGCCCACCCCAAGAAAGATTTGGGTGGTTCCTCCAACCAGGATTGTAAGTGTTAGAATAGGGGTTGTTCCTAGGCTGCTGTTGGCTTCCAACATAGCAGACTGAGGCTGGATTCCCAGGGCAGTATTCATACAGGTGCCCTTCCCCACAGAATCCACAGATCAGTGTCTCACCTTGACTTGTTTGTGCGCCCATTGAGATGGCTGCTGCGGTGTTGACACTAGATTGGAGATTGGTTTGAGCCATTTGTTTGACTAGGTTGGTCAGGGCGTTTATTTGGTTGCTCATTGCACTGAGTGCATCCTTGTCTTGAGCTCTCCTAGGCTCTACTGGATCATCTGACCACCTACAGTGAGAGGCTGAGATCTTCTCCAGGATCTCATAGGCTTCATTATAGCTTTTAGAAAGCATGGAACCACCAGCTGACGAATTCAGCACTTGCCTTGTGCTGGGGTTACATCCTTTAAAAAATACTTCTATTTGGATACACCATGGGATGCCATGGTGTGGACATTTAAGCAGAAGGTCCTTGAACCTTGTCCAAGCTTCGTGAAGAGATTCGTTTTCGACTTGTTTGAATTTGATTATGTCATCACGAAAGTTTGAATTCCTATCAGGTGGAAAGTATTTGACTAGGAATTTCTCAGCCAGATCTGTCCAATTGACAACTGATCCGGAAGGTAATGAGTTTAACCACGTTTTGGCTTTATCCCTTAATGAGTAAGGGAAGAGGTAAAGCCTCAAGGCTTCTTGGGAAACTCCAGGGATAATGAAGGTATCACTAACTCCTAGGAAGTTTCTTAGATGGTTGTGGGGGTCCTCATTTTCCACTCCAAAGAATTGTCCCACAGTGGACAACATTTGGAACATTACTGGCTTTAACTCGAATGAGTTGGCAGTAATTTCATGGCGTATAATGCTTGGGTTTAGCTCCCCAGGCATGGGAACTAAGTAGAAGAGAATGGCACTATCCTTGTCATTCGCTATTTCGATGGGGTTGCGAATGGTAGGGGCTGGATTTGGGTTTATTCTATCCATTTCTATTTGAGAGAATTGCGAAGACTCTGCGGAGTCAGCAATGTTTTGAGGTATAGAGGGTTGTTTGAAGAGACGTTTCTTAGCTTTGTTTCTGGCCCTAAGTAATCTCTCAGGCTCAGGATTGAACTCTAGATCGCTACTTGAATGCTCATTCATAAACTAACCCAATGGTACCTGCAAAAGAAATGAGAATAGATCAGCTCCAACAGGTAGTAAGATTCGTGTTTCTAACTTAACAAACTTCGTTTTTACTAAACAAAATCCCCGGCAGCGGCGCCAAAAACTTGTTGCGTGCTCAATGTTTAAAATAAATATGCAATGGTAGAGCACTCAGAACATGCAAGCATACATGATCTTGTAGCAAGTAATAAGTATTTTTTCATTCGATTTCCCACAGAGATTTATTCTTAGTTACTAACGAAGTGATTTGTTAAATGAGAATGGGTGGATTAAATGGGGTAGATTTGGTTTTAAAGTGCCTAATTACTAAGGAATGTGTAAATGATGGAAGCATAAACAAGTGCAAGTAGATAATAAACTCGAATGTAAAGAGAAAAGAATATCAAACGAAGAGAGAGATGGCTAAGGCAGAATTTGAACCAAGGGAATTGCGGAAACAGCAATTATTTAGCAATGTTACGAACAGCGAATTAAGTGTAAAGTGTGGAAACAAGGGCTACTAACGACTCCTCTCTAGGCTTTTTCACACGATTCTCAAGCAGTAGATCAACTCCTCATGCATCAAACTAACTCATTCTCATGTATCTTCCGATTTCATGCATTAGATCCTTTAGTTTACTCATGTCCAAGTAAGGTCTTAAGCATCTTTTTAATAACAACAAGTTGTGATTTGTACTAGGAAAACGCCTATTCCTAGGTCATTTTCTGGCTACCTTGAGAGGCTAGCATGAATGTACGAATCTGAACTCTTACTCCTTCCAGAGGTTAGGAGTTCTTTGGACAAAATGGATGGCCAATCGAAATTGCCCGTGGGATGAAGCTTACATACATTCAATGCATTTGAGAGCTATCCTACATACTTGATTCACGTGTTTTTACCTATAAACTTGTCATTAGCATGCCCTTATGTGATTTAGTTACTCATGGATGAAGATAGAATGAGAAGAATAGATGAAGAAGACATGCTTAACAGATTATAAAGGTCAAAACAGAAAAGGAAAACAGTAAGCAGACGAGATGAAGAGCTTGTGAATTGACGAAATAATACTTTGATTGACCAACGTTTGAACTAAACAAATGAAAACTTTGAACAACTAAAGCTAAACAGACAGCAACGAAGTGAAGTAGAGTAGCTGACGAAAGGGAAATGCAACAGACAGAAGCAACAAAGGAAATGAAAACAGCAGAAAGCAGTAAATGGTGCGTGTGAACTCCTCGTTGCAACGCCTTGGATGACAGCCGAAGGTAAGCTTGATCGTGGATGAATCCAATCAGAAGAGATGGAAGATCCTCTCTTCTTCCTCTTAGATTATCGATTCCACCAGCTAAAACCTCCACGCCAACACCCGTGAGAGAAAACGATGAGAAACTGCGTTGAAAGGAAGAGATCTACGCCTTTCGAGTGTGTTTCAACCTTCCATCTTGACCTCCTTTTATAGTGTTCTGCAGGTACGATTGGGTCAAGGAGAACCATCCATTCTAAACGTCGTTCTTCTATGTGGCAGCAGGAGAAAGAACGGGCCCCTGAAAGATCGGAACAAAACAGAAATTGGTTAGACAACTTACGGATTTCACTTAAGACATTGCGGTTTTAGCAATGTTTCCGCAATGCTTCAGCAATGTGCAATTTTCACTCTATTAACTTTGTTTTTGGTTCTTTTCCTTTCCTTTTTCATATAAGTCCTAATTTAGCTTCATTCTACTAATTCTCATATATAAGCACGAGTTTAAGCTAAATCCTACCAAAAACACCTAAGAGTGTACATCTTTCTATAGTAAATAAGTCCTACAATAGTCACTTTTGGAGACGTAACAATAGGACGCCCCCATTCACATGTCTCCACATGAACGATTCAGGATCACATCGTTTGTACTATATACAAAATGGCCCGCATCCAATAGTGTCCCCAAGTTAAGGTATCCAACCTTATCCGTATACTATAGACCGTTTTGGCTATGTACTCGAACTTGATCCACTTTTATGTCTCCACATAAAGTTCAAGTACTCATCTTATAACCATGGATCTTAGTTTATTGGATTTAGGGTTTTCTAAAATGAAATAAGCAATTCACATATTCAATAATAACTTTATTACTTTATTGAATAAACCTCAATAACACTTTATTAGTAATAAAATATGTTTATCGTTTACAAACCACGAGTTTTAGGACATAAAACCCAATTAGAACGACAACAACAGGTAAGTCTTCTCCTCCTCCGACAATCTCGGAAAGTCATCACCCACTTCGCCCAACGCTAAACTTGTAAGATTTGGGCGTATTTGCTCGTTGTTCAACAATGAATTTTGAGCTAGATTCGACGTTTGTCGAGTACCCACAAGAAGAACGACCTCAAATTCGAATGCCCATAGCCCGTGGAGGTTAGACCGAAAAATTCGAACTCAAGTTATGGAGTGTTAAATGAGATTAGACTTTTGGGATCCTTAAGTTCATCATTGCTCGGGCCTTAGGGAAATAATACATGATAAAACAGTCATCGGTTCACTACACATGCAGCACAATCACTTAATGGTTGTGTCACACCAAGATGTGATGAGTATTAATGAACTGTATACATACCTATATACAACCTCGGTGGACTTAGATGTGAGTGTACAAAAGTATGTCCGCAGGTATACAATACCCGTCAAATGCAATTTTTAATTGTTCCCTTTGTAGTTGTCAACTTCTTTATTTTAAAGTTTATGTTATTTTGCCATCCATTACTTTCTCTCCCATCCTAATCATTCTCTATTTTAAAACATTATTTCATTTAATCGTTAAATTATATAATATAGTAGAAGGGTATTTAAATTTAGCTTGGTTTAGACATTTTTAATGTTGCATTCTCTCTCACATTCCTCTCATTAATCCTAACAAGTTTTAATAGAACGGTATCAAAACAAGTGGTTCATGTTAATTGTTTTTTTCTTTTTTGAAGTCTCAATTTTAATTGTTTTTTTTCTTTTTTGAAGTCTCATGTTAATTGATTGAAGTTAATACTTCTTTCAAATTTAAGCATCACCATTAGTAAACTTTGTTATAATAGAGCCAAAATTCAAATTCATGCGTAGTTATAATTGTTTTTTTTTTTTTTTTAAATCAATTATTGAAATAAGGTGTAAAAAGTCGAAACATTAAAGAATCCATGGAACTAATTGAAGCAAGCTATAATTGGCCATTAAATGTCAATTAGTTCGGTTTCTTTACAACTTGTAAACCAAAAAATAATAAAAAATGGATAAATTAAATTTGGTCAATTTTGATTGATTGTTCGATTGATTAGTTCTACTTTTACTCTTATATAATTCGTATATTTCACAAAAGATGGGTAGGTATTAATTTGCAATCATCCCTTAATTAAATATATAACAAAATCAAAAGAAACTTTACGAATAATGATTATATGATCACCTAATAATAGCTTTAGAAGTCAATTGCTTTAAACTTTCCTTTTTATTATTTATTATTTTTTTCCAGATTTTAAGCTTTCTTCCCATTATTATTAGGAGAAAATAAATAAATAAATAAAAAATGCAGCATTTATTGATGAACATCCAAACCACAAACAAATCTCTGTACAAAAACAAAATAAAATTAGGTAATTTGACATCAATGAACTGCTTCTTTCCTACCTTTCCCAAACAAATTAAAAAAAAAAAATGAATTAAATTCATTCATGATTGGGAGGAGGTGGTGGAGAAACATAGCCGCCACCTTTTATGTTGGTGTTTGGTTCTGGATCTGCATAATCCATTATCTCCATCATCATCATCCTCCATTTTCCTCCCCTTTGCTGCAACCACATACAAACAAAAGAATTTTTTCAGATTTCCCCAGAAAAAAAAAAAACAAAAAAACACAAAAATAACATTATTAACCTTTAGTTGAACTCTGGATCCATGATGTGAATTAACAGCCTCCACCATCCTCATTTTTCTTCCAAATCCTTGAGATTTACCACGAAAACAAAGGGAAAAGAAAAGATTTAAAAGGAAGAGAAAAGAAAAAGGGATTTTTAAGAGGAAGAATAAGAAAGAAGGGAGAAATATGTACCTTTAGTGAAACAGAGAGCGATGAAGAGAGAAAGAAGAAGAATTGAGAGAAAAGAAGAGCGACCCATTTTTGTGAAGACGATTTTGAGCAATGGGTCGTTTTCAGATTTATGAATTATTAATGAATGAATGTGTGAGTGATTAGTAAAATAAGAAGAAAAATAAGTGTTTTTTGTTTTCTTCTGCCAATATATATATTATGTTTTGAGATTTGGAAGAAAAAGAAAAAGAAAAGTGGGAACGGGAAGACCCCAAGCTGTGAGCAGAAATGAAAGATCCCTACTTCTTAAACTCATTCCTCTAAACCCAATCGCCATTTTCAGATTTGTTTCATATGAGTCAAATGGGACAGAATCTAATTTACTTTATGGATTTTTCTATATTAAGCCAAAGCCAACAGGGATTTTAAATGGATTCTAAGCAATATTATGATTTACTTTTATCCTAAGGCTAAATAAATGTTTTTGACTAAATTATTAAAAAGTTGCATTAATATCTTGACCTTTTTTAAAAACAATTAAAAAAAATACCTTTATTCCTAAGTTTTGTGTTACGATAAATCAATAACAAAGAATAAGTAAGCGCAGAAGAAGAACGACACAAATTTACGTGGTTCACTAACGTCGTGTTAGCTACGTCCACGGACAGAAGGGAGAGCTGTATTATACGAAGTAGGAGAGAATTACAAATGAACAGATAAGAGGCAGCTGAAGTCATTAGAAGGTTTATATATGGCACCCTTCTAATGACGTAATACAAAATGGGCCAAAGCCCAAAACAGATAAGTAAAAACCCAAATCAGACAAATTCAAGACATTCCAAAAAATCTCCACCTTGACTTGAATTCTCCCACAACTGACAAATGTACTAGATGCAACACAAAGTTACCAGATGCAACACGAAGTTACCAGATGTACACAAAACTCTCCTTCTGCCTCAAAATGCCCCATAAAGGGGCCATCAACAATTCTTAACATTTAGCAAGTCCAAACAATGTTGGAACTTGCCATGTGGAACTGGTTTGGTGAACATATCAGCAGGATTATCAGCAGTACCTATTTTCAACACCTTAACTGATAGCTCTAAAATAGAGCTATAATTACAACCTCAAATCTAGCTAAATGCCATGCTTAATTTAGTTAAATTGTCTTTTTATAGGTGTTTTCGTGGCAAAGAGCTCGGGAAGTCCATTTATGATTTTCGGGGCTAAAACGGTCATTTAAGAGGTTTCGGGAAGTGTTCGGGTCAAGAAGATAGGCCAAACGGAGCTCGGGAGCCAAAACGACCCAAAATTGGGCTTAGACCCGAGAGGGCAGCGCCCAGGCGCCCATCGGAGCCAGACGCCCGCGCCCAGACCGCCCACACTCGCGCCGCCTCGCCTCGCCCGCTCCCAGACCGCCCACGCCCGTGTCCGCCCACGCCCGCCTCAGCGCCCCTTCCCTGACGCAAAATGCCCGTCATCTAAAGTCCTGAAGCCCGTCCTTAAAAGTCAAGAAATTCCCAATTTTGTTAATTTTCCAGAGGGCTCAGCGCCTAGGCGCTGACTTATGGCGCCTAGGCGCTGTCCCGATTCTGTGCGCGCGCCCCCGCGGCGCCTAGGCGCTGACTTATGGCGCCTAGGCGCTAGTCTGACGCAGAAATGGGTATTTAAGTCCGTTTTTGCTGTTTTTAGGTCATTCTTTCCGATTCTCTCTCATTTTCTTCCGCCCCCATCTTTTGTAGAGCTCAAATCTTGAGCCAAAACACGTTTCTTACCTATTTCTAAGGTAAGTGCTCTAATTTGGGTCTAGGGTTTGTGTTGTTGATGTTTTAGGTGAGATTTGTTCATTTTATCATCTTCTTGGCTTGTTCTAGCATTCAATTCATCTCTAGCATCGATCTTAATGTCCAACATGATTTTCTTAATGATTGACACTCGTTTAGTAAATTGTGTGTTGGTTCGATTAAAAATCCATGACTTAGCGATCGCACTTCATGTTTTGAGTAATTAAATCTTGCATTCTGAATTAAATGTGGCCACGTTTGTTTGGTTTGCTGATAAATTATAGAGATAGAATAAAATCGAGTCCCATTGATAGAGATTTCATCAATTGGCTCGTCGCATGAATACCCGTCGCTCGCGACTAATTCCAATTTGGGAGAGCGATCGCCCCTAAGTTAGAATTATTAGCGAAGCATAGTCTAGAGTCGTCACCTCTTTTCTAATTAATTGAGATTATTAGTTCTAATTAAAGCATGGGAGCACTTGTTTTAATTAGGTCTTTTAATGTGTGTGAGTGTTAACAAAAATCGGCTAAGTATATTTTGTGTCTATGATCCGAACCACATCAACAACCAATCCCAACACTCAAATTAGGAGCACGTGTTCCGTTTATTTTCCTTGCATTTATTTTTCTCGCATTTTATTTTATCTTTCCGTTAGCTATTTTTCTGTTTTACATTAAATTCTCCGTTAGCGTTTTCCCCCTTTATTTTACTGTTTTAATTTGAGTTTTATTAAAAACAAATAGAAGTTAATTAAGAGGAAATAATTTTGGTTCCTTGTGGTTCGACACCCGACTACCACTAGCTGCAAAGCTCTGTTGTATCGCATTTATAAATGTTATTTTGGCGGGTCTCGACAACCTGAACATTAGAGAAATTTTTATTAAGTTAAGAAAATCTCTTGCCATTAACCTTCTTTTCACTTCTCAGGAAATGATATCTCACATATATGTGTTTAGTCCTCTCATGATGGACTTGATCCTTAGCCAGACATATTGCACTCAGACTATCACAATATACAATGGCCTGATCATGATGCAAACCGAGGTCACCAACTAGCCCTTTCAGCCATATCCCCTCTTTAGCAGCTTCTGTTAAGGTCATGTACTCTGCTTCAGTAGTTGACAAAGTAACTGTAGGCTGCAGAGTTGCCTTCCAACTAACAACTGAACCACCAAGGGTAAACACATAGCCAGTCATAGACCTTCTGCTGTCAACATCTCCAGCATAATCAAAGTCAGAATAGCCGGTCACTAAACACTCTGTATCATTTCCATAAACCAAACCGACATCAGATGTACCTCTAAGGTACCGAAAGATTCTCTTCACAGCTTGCCAATGTTCCCTTCCAGGTTTCCCCATGAACCTGCTAACGACACTAACAACATGTGCAAGATCAGGTCTAGTGCAGACCATAGCATACATCAAACTACCTACTGCACTAGCATACGGGACTCGAGTCATGTAGTCCTTCTCAGCTTCAGATTGAGGTGCAAATTCAGCAGACAAACGAACATTTGCAGTACTAGGAGTATCTATAGGCTTAGCTGATGACATGCCAAACTTGGACAATATCTTCTGAATGTAGCCTTTCTGTGACAAGAAAAGCTTCTTCTGATTTCTTTCCCTATAGATCTCCATACCCAAAATTTTCCTAGCAGCACCCAAATCCTTCATTTCAAACTCAGCACTGAGAAAACCTTTCAACTTCTGAATCTCAGACTTGGACTTCGCAGCTATGAGCATATCGTCTACATACAGCAGCAAATAAATAATAAAATTATCATCAGCTTTGTTGTGATACACACAACAATCATAAGGACTCCTGTTGTAGCCTAACTCAATCATATAACTGTCAAACCTCTTATACCATTGCCTTTAGTCCATATAAGGACTTCTTCAGCTTGCAGACATAATCTTCTTTACCTGGAAGCTAAAAACCATCTGGTTGGCTCATATAAATCTCTTCTTCCAACTCTCCATGTAAGAAAGCTGTTTTTACATCTAGTTGCTCAAGTTCCAAATTCTGATGTGCCACCATTGCTAGTAACACTCTGATGGAAGTATGTCTGACCACTGGTGAGAAAATCTCATTGTAGTCAACTCCCTCCCTTTGTGTGAACCCTCTTGCAACTACTCGAGCTTTATACTTAATACCTTCCTCAGGTGTGATACCTTCCTTTTTCTTGAATACCCACTTGCAAGTAACAATTTTTCTCCCTTTAGGCTGTTTGACTAGTTCCCAAGTCTGATTCTTATCAAGGGGGGGAGCAAGCAATTTCTTCTTATCAAGGGAGGGAGCAATCTCATTGCAGCAAGCCATTTTTCAGACTCACTACATGAAACATCTTCTCTGTAGGTGGATGGCTCATGAGCATCCACATCTTCAGCAACCTGCAGTGCATAATTCACCATATCCTGATACCTCTTTGGAGGTCCAACACCAACTCTCTTAACTCTATCAAGAGCTATACATGGCTGATGTGTCTGTGAACTAGAAGCTTCTGAACTAGCTTCCTGGGAACTAGAACTCTCTGGCATATCAGTTTCTTCTAGCACAATCTCAGATTCATTTTCAACATGTTGATCTTCTCCACCTTGGGGCTGTGATTCACTCCCAAATGGAATGAATTTCAGCTCCACTTGTTTATCAACATTACTAACATCTTCTGCAACAGTAGACTTCACAGTAGAGTTAAGCATAGAATTTTCATCAAATATCACATTCCTACTTAGTATGACTCTATTTTCAGAAGATGACCAGATTCTATACCCTTTAACTCCATCCCCAACACCCACATATACACCCTTTTTAGCTCTTGGCTCTAATGTACCCTCATTAACATGGTAAAAAGCAGTACAACCAAAAACTTTTAATAAAGAGTAATTAGCAGGCTTACCAGACCACATCTCGTAAGGTGTGTTACAGTCAATACCTGTGTGAGGTCCACGATTAATCAGAAAATATGTTGTGCTTACTGCTTCTGCCCAAAATTTTCTAGATAACCCAACATTAGAAACATGCACCTTGCTCTCTCCAACAATGTCTGATTCATGCGTTCTGCCACACCATTTTGCTGCGGTGTATGTCTGACAGTGTGATGACGGGCAATCCCTTCATCCTTGCAGAACTCATTGAACTCAGACGAACAAAATTCCAGACCGTTGTCTATTCGCAGTCTTTTGATCTTCTTCCCAGTCTGATTTTCCACTAATGCCTTCCACTGCTTGAAATTCTTGAAGGCTTCACTTTTATGCTTCATCATAATTACCCAAGTCATTCTTGAATATTCATCAATCATAGACAAAAAATACTTACTGCCTCCCATAGATTCCACTCGTGAAGGGCCCCAACGATCAGAATGAATGTAATCGAGTGTTCCCTTTGTACAGTGAACACCACTCTTTGGAAACTTACTGCGATGTAGTTTCCCAAATACACAATGCTCGCAGAATTCAAGACCCTGCATCTTGTGCCCACAAAGAAGATCCCTCTTAGACAGAATCTGCATCCCTTTTTTCACTCATATGACCAAGCCTCATATGCCATAGCTTGGTCATATCCTCTTGGTGAACCGTAGACGATGCAACTGAAGGGAATGAACTCTTCATTCCCCGCAGCGGAAGCGTTTGGAATCGTTACTTTGATTTATTTGGAATTAAACTAAAATACAAGTTAAGGATATTACCTTTGAAAACTACAAATCTCTTCTTGTGTTCCTTTTTCCACGAGATCTTTCTCGCTATGACTCGAACACGGGATCAAGGCTTGTGGGAGCTCTTTGAAAGAATGAGAGAACAATTCTCTCTAGAAGGTGAGTAGTGTGTTTGGCCAACCTTTTGGCTAAACCTAAATGTCTTATTTATAATAAGGCTTTTAGGAATTAATTTTATTTTATAAAATACATTTTAATATCTAGTATATTAAAATATGTATTTTATATTTATTTGAATCTTATTCAAATATTATAAAATTAATCTTTTATAATATACTTTAAACCAATTTGAATCACATTCAAATAACATAAAGTATATAGTTTTTAATATTAATGTATCATATACATAAACTATTTCCTCTAATATTTAATGTATCAAATACAATAAATATATTTTACTCTTCTACATTTAATATATCAAATATATTAAATATTAATTTGAATATTTCAAATTTTCTTTCAACTAAATTGATCCTTTTAGTGTTACTATGAGCTAGCAAGGGGACCTTATGGACCTACAGATTTATAAGCTCCAATGATACAAAATTAATTAATTAAACTCATTAATTAATTGACTTTCATTCATTAACTCTAGGTCACTCCACTATAGGCCTAGAGTTGCACTCTTATGCACTGTAAGACAAGTTGTGTCCATGGATATAACCATTACATGCAAGTCGATCCTTCACGAGTTGTTCGTAATTACAGCTGAGTCAAAAGTTTGTTTTACCCCTGTAATTACATCTTATACCTTAAGTACCACTGATTCTCTAATGAACAACTTGTTTATGATCTAACCATAAACCAAGTCCCTCTCGGGCCAGTGAGAGGGTGGGGCCCCATTGTTCAAGTCCCGAAATCAGCACTTAAGGGAACTACTCATCTACTTTCCCTATAGGGAAGAAATGAATTTCATCTTGTGAAACTTATGTTCCCAACTCCCTATTTGGTCAAGTCCCCAAAATGGTAGGCTTATTGAATCGGCTATAAAGGTCATTCTCACCCATACAAATCAAAGGACAAGCCCTCACAGGCAGGAGTTCATAACTCACTCAGGATTAAGATCGAGTCACATATGATCATCCTGTGAAATATTAATCTTCTCAAATAACGGATTTATAAAGAGAGATTATATATTTCGTGGTCCAGTCTTATACAAACTCATTGTATAGGATACCCCCACTCACATGTCTCTACATGAATGATTTGGATCAAATCATTTGTAACAATTACAAAGTGGGCCGTATCAATAGTGTTACCAGGATAAGGCACCCAACCTTATCCATATACCATACACCCTTTAGGTTATTACTTGAACATGATCCTCCCGTATGTCAACTACATACAGTTCAAGATTACACTAATAACCTTGGATTTTATTTATATAATGAATATTATAAATTGCAAATAATAATAATAAAATAATTACAAATAATTATTAATTAATTACGAGGCTTTAGGGCATAAATCCCAACAATCTCCCACTTGCACTAAAGCCGGTGAGACATGTATCCTAGGGCATACTCTACACCCAACATGTTCTCCCACTTGCCCTAGTGAAGATGAGACATGTCTCATAATCCTAGACATTCTAGGTGGCTTTCAAACACTTTAGCCTGGAAAGTCTTTTTATATAGATCAATACGACTGTCAATTAAAAGTCATCTTGGTTCTACCACGATTCTTTCTGTGTCTGGATACCCTATATATTGATGTTATCTAAGTTCCTTAAGTTTAGCCATTACATAAAACGTTTTAGGCTTAACTATATCTGAAACATCTTTCAGACCAATAAGAAATTATTTGAGTTATGCAAGTTCTTTACTTCATAAGTAAGAACATTTAACTTGCATACGATACTCCATCATCTAGGGTAAACATAGATTTCCATAAATCTTTGTTAAAACCAGTGCATCTCGTAAAGATCAAATATTTAACCTCATAGACAAAAATATAATTTCTCAATTTATCCATAAAAATTTTGAGAAAAGTTTTTATTTTTCCGTGCAATGGTCATACCATTGGGTTAACTAATAAATGCTAACCAATTTTACTGTCAAATGTCATGTCTCAAGTGTACATTAGATTTTCTCCCACTCAAACGTAGATAGTCAATCTTATGTTCTCAACATTTTGAAATATCTTAGGACACTATTCCTTAGACAATCTAAACTTCATGTAAGAATGATACATTATCATTTTTTTTTTTGCAACGATAGTTTAATTAATGCGGGGATTGAACCCATGACCTTTTGGTCACCGGCACAACCCTATGCCAATTGAGCTATGCTCGGTTTGGCTACATTATCATTTTTTTGAAGTACTACATCATATACTTGACAACAAATTTGTTAATATAACATGTGTGAGACATAAATAACATTTTGTCCTCGAAAACTCTATTTTAGGACATACCCAGTAATTTAAATCATTCATTTGGAATTGGTTAGGTAGTCAACATTTTATGTTGGATTCAAATCTTACAGCATTCACAATGGGTAATAAGTCATCCACATAAATATGAGAAAATTCCACTAAGTAATTAATGATTTTCTTGTCTATACAATATCATTAATATTTATTCAAAGTCATAGTTTTTTATACTTTTATCAAACCTTAAATTAAAAAATCTAGTGATCAAATTCATTTCATAAATGAACATTTACTGCTTGCAAACCTTTTGCTTTTGATTTTTTAAATTGAACTCATGTAATTGATTTGTAAATGCATTCTGTAAGACTTCTTTTCAAAAACAATTTCTTAAACCTTCACTTGACATATCTCATATGCAACAATGAATTAGAAAATGCTTATATACTCTAATATGACAACAAATGAGAAAGTTTATCCATAGTTTACTTTCTCCATCTATATTTGTCATTAGTCTTATTTTGAAGGTCTGTACCTTCTTATTTACAAATCTTTTACTTTTGTAGATATATTCAAAACCTATGGGTTTTACCCCATCACGAATATCTACAAGTTCTAGATAAAGATGAGTACATCTACTCTATCTCGAGATTTATGACTTTGGTCTACTAGTCTTTGTCATTGACCCTCATTTCAACTTTGAGGTCAACAAGCCCTACATTTTGTCATCTAATACGACAACTTAGGCTTCATATAAGCTCTTGTAACGGTTGGGTCATCTCATAACTCTCACACTACGATGAGGCTTATCCAATTCATGACTAGGATCCATTTGACTATCAAATGTAATTAAATTGTTAACAACTTTTGTTAACTATTTAGTGGCTTCACTTGGAACCAACTTTTCAACACTATTGAACATATTCAAGTTTCAGCATGTATGCTTAAAACTCTCAAAACTCGAAGGGTTGTAAACTAACTTTACTACTCTTCTATAATCTCAAAGTTGTCTCATAGACACCTTTCAGATAGAATCATGTTCACTATACAATCTATATTGTATATCCTAACAAGAGTCTTATAATGGCGTGTAATTATTTATTGTTCTGACCATGTCTAACAAGGTCTTGTTTCTCCTCTTACAGCACAATTTCACGTACTTTGTGCTAGAGTTGAGATAAAATCTCACTTTCTATCAATTAGTCTTAGTACATAACGTTCCTGTACTTTTCACTGTGATCTGATCATAGTGTTTTGATAGATTTACCTAATTGACCTTCAACTTGAGTCTTATATTCCTTGAACTTTTCAAAATATTCAGACTTATGTTGCATTAGGTTACGATACTTATTTCTTGAATAATCATCAGCTAGAGTGATATGAAATATTCATCAGTGTTCTTTGGCCTGTAGGCTTTTCCAACAAAAACCTATTAATTATCTTGCATGAAAGGCAAGATCTTAAGACATATAAAGCAATTAACTCTAACATTTAGAGAATCACTTCGTAGTAGTCTTTTTATTCAAATTGATCAGAATCAATCTCGAATGCCAAAGACGGGTATCATATTTTAGGAGAATATAAATTGTCTTTATATTCTGGATTCTATAATCCTGAATATCTCAATGTGTAGTATTTTATATGTTAACAATTTAACATATACAAATTATTCTTATTTTTCAGCTGAACTTTTCAAACAATTTTGAAAATAAAAATTTAGTACTAAAATATTCATACTATATGAACATTTTATTAGTAATAAAGTTAGAGAAATTGAATTTCTCCTATGGTACTAAAAACACCATATTCAGCATTAAATAACAATTATTTCTTATGGACATCTTAATGTCTCCCACTACATTAATTGAGATGAGTTTTCTGGTGCCAACAAGTAGAGATCATTCTACATAATTAAGTATTTTCCAAGAATTATATAAAATGTAATGAAGAACAAATTTTAATAGTGGATCTGAATCTACTATATAGGTGGTAATGAAAAAATCTAGTAAATCAAATTTACTTTTATCCATGTTCTTCTTATAGAGGTATTTCATAAATTCCTCTTATTATGACTACTTTGCTAATTTAGAAACTATTTTCTTTTAGCTACAGTCATATGGTTTCTTTTCTTGGATTTTGATAATACTTAATTTTTGAGATTATTTAGATAAATATCTAAATCTAGCTTTTATTGACTTCAACAATATCTCATATGTTGTTCTCATCTTCTTTATCTTCTTAGCTTGACATCTAATATGTCAAATAGAAAATTTGTATAAGCCATCTCGTTATATTGTTTTATTAATCATGTGCTTTACGAACAATTTGATTAGCATTGACAACAGGTTTTTGAGAACATTTCTCAATAAAGACAAATTAAAGAAAAAATTTACACGGTCATTATATAGTGTTAACATTATTTTTCCAAGTGATATTATTTTCTCAATTTGACAAATTAGTAACGAAAATTAAAATTGAGAGAAATAGACATAATATTGAAATATATAAAAAATATATATATTTATCTAATAACATGCAATCAATATTCATTCAATTTCAGCATAGAAAACAAACAATTTGATAAATGAACCCTGAAACATTATTTTTTTAATGCTATGATACTTTAGTGAGTTAGAACAAGTGCCGCCGTAGGGTAGGTCAAATGCCCCTTCACTAAACCGAGACAATCTCAACCAAGTGTTATCCCAAAATAACTCTTATTTCTATAACATTTAGTTACCATTAGTTTGGTCAAGAAAATCATTAACAACCTTAATGATATCTTTGTAAGTGTAACCCATCATTTTAGATTCTATAATTTTATCCCAACAAGTGCCGTCGTAGGGTAGGTCAAGTATTGGAAATAAAATTACAATCCTATCATTCTCAGGAGATTCACCCTGATATTGACCCATGTAAACACCTTCCGTAGGGGGACGGTCCAAAAGCCGCCGCGAGGCCCCACATGAATCTCATGTTGTGAACCAATGATAGAGACCGTAGGATATGTTGACACATTTCCTTCTCCCACTTACTATTTAAAAATACTTTCTCAAGAGATTCACCCTGATATTGACCCATGTAAACACCTTTCGTAGGGGGACGGTCCAAAGCCGCCTCGAGGCCTCACATGAATCTCACGTTGTGAATCTATGGTAGAGACCGTAGGGTTATTTTGACATATGTCTTTCTCCCACTAAGTATTTTGAAATAGGGTTTTCTATTACTTAGACAAATTAGGCTAATCTCATTTATCTAAGTTTTTCAATCTACCCTTTCATAACCCTTATGTTGGTTAGATTGATTTTAATGTGAATTATCAAATAAGGAAAGAAAAAATCTAATCTCATAGGAAAATATCCTAAGCTCATTTGGAAAATATCCTAACTTATAGGAAAAGATTTCACAATTAGGAAAAGATTTCACAATTTTTCCAATCTTATTAGGAAAAGATTTCCCAATTTTCCAATCTTATTAGGAAAAGATTTCACAATTAGGAAAAGATTTCCCAATTTTTTCAATCTTATTAGGAAAAGATTTCCCAATTTTCTCAATCTTATTAGGAAAAGATTTTCCAATTTTCCCAATCTTATTAGGCCAATTTTCTCAATCTTATTAGGAAAAGTTTTCCCAATTTTCCCAATTTTATTAAGAAAAGATTTCCCAATTTTCCCAATCTTATTAGGAAAAGATTTACCAATTTTCCCATGAAAAGATTTCTAATCTTATTAGAAAAAGATTTTCCAAGGAAAAGAAAAGATATCACTATATCTAAGAAAAGATATCCTAATCCATATTAGAAAAATATGGATTCCTATGAATTCCTATTATGAAAGGAAGTATCCTAATTTAAAATTTCCAAATATAACCATTATATTGAAAGATATGGAAATATAAATATATTAGGAAACAATCTAATCAAATTAGAAAACATTTTAATCATAATATTCCAAATATAACACTTATATTAAAAATAATTAAAATGCATGATCATGCTTAACCTATGGTGAGATTTTAATCTAGATGGCATACTCTATGCAATCAATTAAAATTTAAAACATACATCAACATGCATAATTAAATTAAAAACACAGCAAAATTGACTGACATATTTGGCATATCCTAAGAAATTGAAAGCAATTTTGAATTACATTAATTTAAATCCAAGACATATCTTGGTCTTCAAAATCCTCCTTGAGCCTTCCAAATTTGAATCCAATTTCCATAATTCAATTTGGACATTCCAAATCAAATCAAATCCATAGACATTCCAAATCTGAATTTAAATTTCCATATTTTATTTTGGACATTCCAAATTCCAAATATGAATCTAAATCTTCAGAATTGATTTTGGACATTCCTAATCAAATATATAGAAATTCTAAATTTGAATCTAAATCTACAGAATTGATTTTGGACATTCCAAATCGAATCTATAGACATTTCAAATTTGAATCTAAATTTCCAGATTTTATGTTGGACATTCCAAACATTCCAAATCTGAAATTCGGTAGGATTCACACAAATTGAATCTTCAATTTCGTAATGGCTTCAATTCCACCATCGTTTGACACCATCTTCAATTCTGTAATGGCTTCAAATCCACCAATTTCAATTGGTTTCAATCCGTAATGGCTTCAAAAAATCATACAGAGAATTCCTATCTCTTTCGAGTTTCACATTTGATCTAAACAAAGCAATAAAACTAATGCCAAAATACGCCTAAACAGTCAATTTGCAAACCACATATATGAAAAACAAATTAAAATACCCACCATGAACTTTTAATTCTAAACAAAAACAAAGTTGCTCTGATACCAATTGAAGGGAATGAACTCTTCATTCCCCGCAGCGGAAGCGTTTGGAATCGTTACTTTGATTTATTTAGAATTAAACTAAAATACAAGTTAAGCATATTACCTTTGAAGACTACAAATCTCTTCTTGTGTTCCTTTTTCCACGAGATCTTCCTCGCTATGACTCGAACACGGGATCAAGGCTTGTGGGAGCTCTTTGAAAGAATGAGAGAACAATTCTCTCTAGAAGGTGAGTAGTGTGTTTGGCCAACCTTTTGGCTAAACCTAAATGTCTTATTTATAATAAGGCTTTTAGGAATTAATTTTATTTTATAAAATACATTTTAATATCTAGTATATTAAAATATGTATTTTATATTTATTTGAATCTTATTCAAATATTATAAAATTAATCTTTTATAATATCCTTTAAACCAATTTGAATCACATTCAAATAACATAAAGTATATAGT
The DNA here is from genome assembly GCA_028017165.1 of Herpetospermum pedunculosum. NCBI lineage: Eukaryota > Viridiplantae > Streptophyta > Magnoliopsida > Cucurbitales > Cucurbitaceae > Herpetospermum > Herpetospermum pedunculosum. Next base: position 48,427,042 of record CM051523.1, on the reverse strand, counting down.
TTTTAATATTAATGTATCATATACATAAACTATTTCCTCTAATATTTAATGTATCAAATACAATAAATATATTTTACTCTTCTACATTTAATATATCAAATATATTAAATATTAATTTGAATATTTCAAATTTTCTTTCAACTAAATTGATCCTTTTAGTGTTACTATGAGCTAGCAAGGGGACCTTATGGACCTACAGATTTATAAGCTCCAATGATACAAAATTAATTAATTAAACTCATTAATTAATTGACTTTCATTCATTAACTCTAGGTCACTCCACTATAGGCCTAGAGTTGCACTCTTATGCATTGTAAGACAAGTTGTGTCCATGGATATAACCATTACATGCAAGTCGATCCTTCACGAGTTGTTCGTAATTACAGCTGGGTCAAAAGTCCGTTTTACCCCTGTAATTACATCTTATACCTTAAGTACCACTGATTCTCTAATGAACAACTTGTTTATGATCTAACCATAAACCAAGTCCCTCTCGGGCCAGTGAGAGGGTGTGGCCCCATTGTTCAAGTCCCGAAATCAGCACTTAAGGGAACTACTCATCTACTTTCCCTGTAGGGAAGAAGTGAATTTCATCTTGTGAAACTTATGTTCCCAACTCCCTATTTGGTCAAGTCCCCAAAATGGTAGGCTTATTGAATCGGCTATAAATGTCATTCTCACCCATACAAATCAAAGGACAAGCCCTCACAGGCAGGAGTTCATAACTCACTCAGGATTAAGATCGAGTCACATATGATCATCCTGTGAAATATTAATCTTCTCAAATAACGGATTTATAAAGAGAGATTATATATTTCGTGGTCCAGTCTTATACAAACTCATTGTATAGGATACCCCCACTCACATGTCTCTACATGAATGATTTGGATCAAATCATTTGTAACAATTACAAAGTGGGCCGTATCAATAGTGTTACCAGGATAAGGCACCCAACCTTATCCATATACTATAGACCCTTTAGGTTATTACTTGAACATGATCCTCCCGTATGTCAACTACATACAGTTCAAGATTACACTAATAACCTTGGATTTTATTTATATAATGAATATTATAAATTGCAAATAATAATAATAAACTAATTACAAATAATTATTAATTAATTACGACGCTTTAGGGGATAAATCCCAACAGCAACAACAACAGAACCTGTTACTGTCAACCCTGTCAGAAAATACAAGGTGCCACGCTTGACACCTTTCAGAACCACCTTAGAACCCTTACATATATTCACAGCTCCACCTTCACCTTTGAAACTGAAACCCTTACTGTCAAGAACACTCAACGATATCAGATTCTTCGTCATTTGTGGAACGTGTCTAACTTCGTTCAAGGTGCAGAAAATACCATCATGTGTCCGTATCTTGATTGAGCCAATTCCAACTACCTTGCAGACTTCACTGTTGGCCATAGAGATATTGCCTCCATCTATCTGCTCATAAGTTGTAAACCACTCCCTGATTGGACAAATATGGTAAGAAGCTCCAGAGTCAATAATCCACACATCCTTACAATGTGAAGATTTATTTGCATCTAAGGCCAAATCAAAATCAGAATCGGTATCAGTTTCTGCCACAGCGGCAGAACCTTCCTTCTTTCCAATATGCTTTGCTAGCTTAGGACATTGGTTTCTCCAATGCCCTTTCTCCTTACAATATCTACAGACATCGTTAGTTGTAGAACCCTTAGGCTTAAAATTCGATTTCTTCTTTTTCCTTACATTTTCCGAATTATCATATCCCCTACTAATTGCAGCAACTAACCCGGCTGTTTGTGTTTCTGTACCTGGAGCAGATGCCTTATAGCGGTCTTTTCTGGTATGAAGAGCAGATCTGACCTCTTCTAGAGACAAAGTTTCTTTCCAAGCAATAAAAGAGTCAACAAAATTCTCATATGAAGGAGGCAAAGAAACTAACAGAATTAAGGTAGCATCCCCATCGTCTATTTTAACCTCAATATTTCGCAGGTCTAGCAAAATTGTATTTAGTTTATCTAGATGGTCTCTAAGCGGCGTACCTTCGTGCATATGCAAAGTAAACAAACGTCGCTTCAAAAGCAACTTACTGGTTAAAGACTTCGTCATGTAAATGATGGAGCGACATGCGCAGCGGAAAGCGATTTCGGACCGATGATACTCTAATTTCATCAATTTAACAAATAGTAAACATGCTCAAAAGACGGAATTAAGAAATTAGAAATACATACCCTTGTAGCTCCAATTTCTTCAAGTCCGCCGGCCGTTCCACGTCACGAACTCTTCCGGCCTCTTCTCACGAAAGCCCCGAGAACCACCTCCGGTAGTCCCGCTATCCTCGGCGCCGCGCAACGGAGTTGTGGGACTCCGAAACCAAGAGAAAATATGAAGAAAAAATAAAAGAAGAAGAAGAACAGAAGGTTGCAGAGGGGACTCCCGAAGAAGATGAAGAAAATGAATTCACAATTCATTTTTATCATGAACCCCAAAACCCACCCAAAGCCCATCAGCCCAATTATATATATAACATGTTGGAAAACCACGTGGTTTACATGCAAAATGCATGTAAACCTTTATATATATAATAATAAATATTTTATTTATTAAACTTTTTAATAAATAAAAATATATATATATATATATTAATTAATTAAACCTTTTAATTAATTAACATTATTTAATTCAATATCAAATATTAATTAAATAATAAGGCTAAGCCCGATTTTCCGAAAACCGACTTTTTGTACATGAATCTTATTCATGTTTTAGACCATTCCCATATTTAAATCATATTTAAATATATCCATCATTCTTCCACAAGACTAATTTGAACAATTCAAATTCTTTTTCTTTTTCTTTTCTTTTATACTGTTGCACGACGTTATCCGAGCTAGCCAGGAGAACCTAAAGAACCTACAGATCATGAGCTCCAACGATACGAGATTATCCGGTCAAAACTCTTTCAACCGAACTAACCAACATTCGTTAACCCCCGGAGACTCCACTATAGTCCGAGGGTTGCACTCTCCTCACTGTAGATATATTATGTCCTCTTGATATAACCGTCATGGGTAAGTCGATCCTTCACAGGTGTCCGTTATCACAGCTAGGTCTTTTAAACCGTTTAACCTCTGTGATACCTCTTGTTCCTTAAGTACCACTGCCACCTCTAATGAACATTTGATCTGTGATCCAATCATCAGATCAGAATCCTCTTCACACAGAAGAGGATGAGGCCTCATGTTCAAGCCCCGGGGTCAACTATTAAGGGAACAACTCTCTACTAGACCCTAAAGAGGGTAGGAGTGAATTCCATCTTGCTACACTATGTCCCCAGCTACCTATTCGAGTTTATCCCCAAGTTGGTAGGCTTATTGAGCGGGCGATCTGCCACTCTCACCCATACAAGTCTAAGGATACTCTCGAATAAGCAGGAGTTCATAGCAAGCTTAGGATTAAGAACGAGTTACCTTAGGTCATCAAAAGTGATAAAGTCGGTCTCACCAGTAAACGGTGTTATAAAGAGAAAGCGACTTTATCGTGGTTCTGTCTAATGCAAACTCTTTGCATAGGACGCCCCCGCTCGCACATCTCCATGTGAAACGATTCGGATCACATCGTTTTGTACAATTACAAAGCGAGCCGCATCCAATAGTCTTACCAGAATAAGGTACCCGGCCTTATCCGTATACTATAGACCGTTTTGACTGACTACTTGAGCTTGACCCACAATCATGTCATACATGAAGCTCAAGTACTCATATTCAGCCAAGGGTGTTGTTATTGGTACAGGTTAAAGCAAACACGTTTCACTATATTCAATAAACACCTTTACTGAATAAACCTCAATAACTTTTTATTGCGTTAATAGATATATTACATTTACAACGTTTACAAAACACGAGTGTTAGGACATAAAACCCAACAAACTCCCACTTGGACTAACATGTCTGTGGGACGAATGCTGGTCCGGAATACAAAGTATCTCCCACTGTCCTATTTAGCAGCTCGCAACCCCAGACTCTCCAGGTGTCTCTCAAACACTTTAGCCGTGAGAGACTTTGTAAACGGATCAGCAACATTGTACTCCGAGGCAATCTGTGTGACGATCACATCTCCTCGTTGCACTATCTCCCTGATAAGGTGATATTTCCGCTCGATATGCTTCCCGCGCTTATGACTTCGAGGTTCTTTAGAATTTGCCACAGCACCACTGTTATCACAATAAAGTGTGATGGGCAAATTCATATTTGGAACAACTTCCAAATCTGTCAAGAACTTCCTGAGCCATACTGCTTCCTTCGCTGCTTCACAAGCTGCGACGTATTCAGCTTCGATGGTAGAGTCAGCAATACAACCTTGCTTGATACTCCTCCACACTATAGCCCCTCCGTTAAGAGTGAACACTGATCCTGATGTAGATTTCCGAGAATCTATATCAGTCTGAAAATCAGAGTCAGTGTATCCTGCCAGGATCATATCCTTAGGCCCATACACGAGCACATAGTTCCTCGTTCTCCTAAGATACTTGAGGATATGTTTAACGGCGGTCCAGTGATCATATCCTGGATTAGACTGGTACCTACTGACAATTCCGACTGCAAAGCAGATGTCAGGTCTAGTGCATAACATAGCATACATCAGACTGCCAACTGCAGATGCATACGGAATCCGTCTCATGTCCTCAACCTCTTGAGGTGTCTTAGGAGACTGTTCCTTAGACAAATGAATTCCATGCCTAAACGGCAGCGAACCTTTCTTGGAATTCTGCATCGAATATCTAGATAACACTTTATCTATATAAGATGCCTGAGACAGTGCTAGCGTTCTGTTCTTGCGATTCCTTACGATCTGAATCCCAAGAACAAACTGAGCCTCTCCCAAATCTTTCATTTGGAATTGGGTTGCTAGCCACAGTTTTACGTTAGTAAGAACCCCTACGTCATTCCCAATGAGTAGTATGTCGTCTACATACAAGACTAAGAAAGCTACAACCTTATTGACAATCTTCTTGTAAACACAAGGTTCGTCAATATTCTGTTCAAAGCCATAAGATTTGATCGCAGTATCAAACCTTATATTCCAGGATCTAGATGCCTGTTTCAACCCATAAATGGATCGATTCAGCTTGCAAACCTTTTGCTCTTGACCCTGAATTATGAACCCCTCTGGTTGGACCATATAGATACTCTCTTCAAGATTGCCATTCAGAAAGGCAGTCTTGACATCCATTTGCCAGATTTCATAATCATAAAATGCGGCAATGGACAAGAGTATTCTAATCGACTTTAACATGGCAACAGGAGAAAAGGTTTCTTCATAGTCCACCCCTTCTCGCTGGGTAAAACCCTTTGCCACAAGTCGGGCCTTAAAGGTTTGCACCTTACCGGCCTGGTCTCGTTTCCTCTTGTAGATCCACTTGCAACCGATGGGTCTTTCACCATCAGGTTGATCTACAAGACTCCAGACTGAATTGAAGTACATAGACTCCATTTCGAGGTCCATGGCTTTGAGCCACTAATCCTTGTCTACATCAGTCATTGCCTGTTTAAAGGTCAATGGATCCTCAATTCCATCATCAGGTATGACAAATTGAGTCTCAGACAAGCCGATGTAGTGGTCGGGTTGTCTCACATCCCTCCCACTGCGTCGAAGCTCTCTCAACTCTTGAGAAGGACCAGCCTGATCAACAACTCTTGTTGATCCCTCTGTAGCTTCCCTGGATAATTCGGACAAAATTATTTTGCTCGAAGGTTGATGATCTCTCATGTGGTCTTCCTCTAAGAACGTGGCATTAGTCGACACTAATACCTTGTCTTCTCGAGGATCGTAAAAGTAACCACCAAAAGTTTCTTTGGGATAACCTACAAATAGGCACAATTTTGAACGATGTTCCAATTTCTTTGGACCGGATACAAGCACGTGTGCTGGACATCCCCAAATTCTGAAGTGACATAAACTACCTTTACGCCTGCTCCAGAGCTCATAAGGTGTTTCAGAAACACTTTTAGAGGGAACCATGCTCAAAATATATACTGCAGTCTCTACTGCATGTCCCCAAAACGAACTAGGCAGTTGAGCATAGCTCATCATAGAACGAACCATGTCTAACAGGGTTCTATTTCTCCTTTCGGATACACCGTTCTGCTGCGGTGTTCCGGGCGCTGAGAGTTGAGATACGATTCCATATTTTATCATATAGTCATGGAATCTAGTATCCATATACTCTCCTCCTCGATCACATCGGAGTGATTTTATCGATTTACCTAATTTGTTTTCAACCTCTGCCTTATACTCAATGAACTTTTCAAGAGTTTCGGACTTACGATGCATTAGGTAAAGATAGCCATACCTAGAATAATCGTTAATGAAGCTGACAAAATATTCATACCCTCCTCGTGCTTTGACATTCAAAGGACCGCAGAGATCCGAATGCACGATTTCTAGAGGTTCTTTTGACCTATAACCTTTTCCAGTAAAAGGTCGTTTGGTCATCTTGCCCTCAAGACATGACTCACAAGGCGGTAAAGAGTTGTCCTCTAAACGATTTAGGAGACCGCTTTTAACCAACCTCTCAATCCTATTGAGATTAATGTGACCAAGTCTCAAGTGCCAAAGATAGGTACTAGGAGAAAGCTTCTGCCTCTTGGTTTGAGTTTCAGCTGTTTTAAACATTTCGGTGTTCAAAATAGCTTGAACCTCTGTCGGTCTTAACACATATAAGTTGTTCTCAAGTTTAGCAGAACAAATCTGTACACCTCTTTTGCTAATGATAGCTTCATTATCAGCAAAAGATACTTTATACATTTGTTCTAATAAACAAGCTATAGAGACTAGGTTCCTCTTGAAGCTAGGAACCAATAGCACATTTTCCAATAAAATGAAACTATCTCTATAGGACAACTTAACAGTTCCCACTGCTTTAGCTGAGACAACCTCTCCAGTACCAACTCTGAGAGTTATCTCATCTTTAGCTAGCGGCTGCCAGGAACTAGTTTCCTGAAACGAAGAACAAACGTGATTAGTGGCTCCTGAATCAAGGATCCAGGCATGACTATCATTTTCCACTAAACATGTTTCTACAACAAGCAAATCATATTTACTTTGTTGTTTCTTCTCAGCAGGACTCATTACTGAGCTGGGAAGAGGACAATCCTCTGTTAAGACGAACCTAAGATCATCACGAACAAGAATCATATTCGAGTTCGTTTTCCTGGTCTCGTATTTTTCGCCAGTTAACTTAACCGAAGCTAATACGTTTTTAAACGAGCTAGACATGCTGAAAAGAAATGTAAATCTATTAGTGAAACAGTTTTAACCTATTTAAACCAATCAAAAATTAGCAGTAAATAAAGTACCCAAACTCTTTATTTACATGCAACAATATTTTAGTGAGTTAGAATGGTTGCTACCGACTGGTAGTCAAGCATGCCTTCACTAAACCAAGACATTCTTGACTAAATGCTAACACCAGAATAACTCTTATTCCTATAGCATCTTAGTTATCGTTTTTGGTCAAGATTTACTAATACCTTAGCAAATCTGCAAGTGTGACCCTCCAGTTTTAGAACGCACAGGACGACCCCAACAACGCAACCGACTGGAATGACAAAGTTGAGAATGGCCCTATGTTTCTTTATCCATAACAGGTGACTGACTTGTTCGACCCCCATGAAACGGCCCTCCGACTGGATTGGTGCCTCCCAGGGTCACCTTGCAGGCGGAACATGGGAATTTCACGGTTCAATCCAATGGAGGAGACCGTAGGAAATACTGACGTACTTCCTTCTCCCACTTACTATAGATACTTACTCCATTCACCTTGCTATTGAAAGTTGCAAACACCACCCGACTGGAGATGCCTCTAATGGCATCATGAGGCCCTGCAAAATTCTCACTTTGTGAACTTTAGGGAGTGCGTAGCAGGAGAGGGATATATCATATATTCCTTCTCAACACATCTACTAAGTATCGTGTTCGGTTTTAGGGTAGATTACTCAGGTTTTATCTGGCTAAGAAATTAAAACCTTAAGTCTAGGTAAACTTTTTACCTGAGATGTCTAGGTTATTAACAAGTTTAATTAACTTCATACCTCTCGCGCACGCTCATAAAACCAGGTTAACTTTACTCAAGTACCGGATCGTCCCCAGGTAGGAGGTGTTCCGTAAACCGTCAACTTAAATACCTCCAACCTCGAACAGCATTTCACCGGGTGAGTTTCTCATAACCTTAGTATTTACGAGATAACGACCTATTCATCTAATGAACCGGACGTCTCAATTAACCCTAAATGAACATGCGTTTCTTTGTTATAGGTTTTAAAAGTCTATCCAATTTTACAACTCTTGCAAAAACTTAGACATACTATAACAAACATCTATATGCTTCTCAAACATGCATCACTAAGGCATGACAAGTTGAATATTTAATTTCATAATCAATATAACACTTATTTCGATTATGTTTTTTAAATATACAACTCCTAATTCATAAATTAATATAACACTTATATCAATTATAATGAATTAAGCATGCATCCTATACATTATAACAATTATAACATACAATATGCATCTAAAGTTGGAAGTTTAATTTCGTAATTAATATAACACTTATATTAATTATTCTATTAAGCAAACAACAACCAATTCAAGAATTAATATAACACTTATATTAATACTCATTAATTAAACATGCATCATATATATTATATCACTTATAACCTATAATATGCATAAAACTAGGGCAACTTTGTGTTGTATATTTAATTTCATAATTAATATAACACTTATATCAATTATTCTATTAAAGTAACAACATTTAATTCATGAATTAATATAACTCTTATATTAATACTCATGAATTCCCAAATATGCATATTATAAATTATAACACTTATAACATATTTACAATGCATGGAACATGCTTCCTACGGTGAGATTTTAAACCTATATGGCATACTATATGCACATACAAACATGGAATTTAATTAAAACATACATTCACACTGCATAATTAATTAAACACACTAAAGTGGATCGATTTTGACATTTAACAAGCAATAACTAATTTATTACAAGCTTGAACAACAAGCTAAGTCTTGAGCGGACTTCGAACTCTTCGCACCGCCTTTGACAAGCTTGCTTCCTCCGAACGCTTCGGCCAATTTCTCTTCGAGCTTCTCTTCGAATTGCCTAGAACGAATTTGAACTTATACCGAACATTTCGGCGAGCTCAAAACTCGAGCTTCTTTCACAAAGAAACCTATATGGACTCTAATGACTCTAAAAATACAGACTCTTCAGCACACATTAAAACCTATACATTCTCGGGCAATTACAAATAAGGAAATTCAAAAAGAAACTATGCCAAAATCGATATCCACTTTAGACACCAATTCAGAAACAATTTCTAATTTAAAATACCCACCAACTTAAATTGATGCAAATTGAGTTAATCACAAAATCGCTCTGATACCAATTGATGGAGCGACATGCGCAGCGGAAAGCGATTTCGGACCGATGATACTCTAATTTCATCAATTTAACAAATAGTAAACATGCTCAAAAGACGGAATTAAGAAATTAGAAATACATACCCTTGTAGCTCCAATTTCTTCAAGTCCGCCGGCCGTTCCACGTCACGAACTCTTCCGGCCTCTTCTCACGAACGCCTCGAGAACCACCTCCGGTAGTCCCGCTATCCTCGGCGCCGCGCAACGGAGTTGTGGGACTCCGAAACCAAGAGAAAATATGAAGAAAAAATAAAAGAAGAAGAAGAACAGAAGGTTGAGAGGGGACTCCCGAAGAAGATGAAGAAAATGAATTCACAATTCATTTTTATCATGAACCCCAAAACCCACCCAAAGCCCATCAGCCCAATTATATATATAACATGTTGGAAAACCACGTGGTTTCCTTTATATATATAATAATAAATATTTTATTTATTAAACTCTTTAATAAATAAAAATATATATATATATATATATTAATTAATTAAACCTTTTAATTAATTAACATTATTTAATTCAATATCAAATATTAATTAAATAATAAGGCTAAGCCCGGTTTTCCGAAAACCGACTTTTTGTACATGAATCTTATTCATGTTTTAGACCATTCCCATATTTAAATCATATTTAAATATGTCCATCATTCTTCCACAAGACTAATTTGAACAATTCAAATTCTTTTTCTTTTTATTTTCTTTTATACTGTTGCACGACGTTATTCGAGCTAGCCAGGAGAACCTAAAGGACCTACAGATCATGAGCTCCAACGATACGAGATTATCCGGTCAAAACTCTTTCAACCGAACTAACCAACATTCGTTAACCCCCGGAGACTCCACTATAGTCCGAGGGTTGCACTCTCCTCACTGTAGATATATTATGTCCTCTTGATATAACCGTCATGGGTAAGTCGATCCTTCACAGGTGTCCGTTATCACATCTAGGTCTTTTAAACCGTTTAACCTCTGTGATACCTCTTGTTCCTTAAGTACCACTGCCACCTCTAATGAACATTTGATCTGTGATCCAATCATCAGATCAGAATCCTCTTCACACAGAAGAGGATGAGGCCTCATGGTCAAGCCCCGGGGTCAGCTATTAAGGGAACACCTCTCTACTAGACCCTAAAGAGGGTAGGAGTGAATTCCATCTTGCTACACTATGTCCCCAGCTACCTATTCGAGTTTATCCCCAAGTTGGTAGCCTTATTGAGCGGGCGATCTGCCACTCTCACCCATACAAGTCTAAGGATACTCTCGAATAAGCAGGAGTTCATAGCAAGCTCAGGATTAAGAACGAGTTACCTTAGGTCATCAAAAGTGATAAAGTCGGTCTCACCAGTAAACGGTGTTATAAAGAGAAAGCGACTTTATCGTGGTTCTGTCTAATGCAAACTCTTTGCATAGGACGCCCCCGCTCGCACATCTCCATGTGAAACGATTCGCATCACATCGTTTTGTACAATTACAAAGCGAGCCGCATCCAATAGTGTTACCAAAATAAGGTACCCGGCCTTATCCGTATACTATAGACCGTTTTGACTGACTACTTGAGCTTGACCCACAATCATGTCATACATGAAGCTCAAGTACTCATATTCAGCCAAGGGTGTTGTTATTGGTACAGGTTAAAGCAAACACGTTTCACTATATTCAATAAACACCTTTACTGAATAAACCTCAATAACTTTTTATTGCGTTAATAGATATATTACATTTACAACATTTACAAAACACGAGTGTTAGGACATAAAACCCAACAGTAGAGACTTTCGAGCTTCAACCAGAGACCCGCAGCAGTCTCTTCATCTGCGATTTCAGTGATGACGCCATCAGCTAAACATAGCATGATTGTTGAATGAGCCTTCTCCTTCAGGCTATTCCACTCATCGTCATTTGTGCCCGCTTTCTTCGGTTTCTTAGACAGCGGCGCCCACAAACCCTTGTTCTTCAACAAGGCTCGCATCTTGATCTGCCATAAACTGAAACTGTTTCTCCCATTGAACTTGTCGATTTTCATGCTTACACCAGACATCTTTGTTATCGAAAAAATGCAGAATTTCGAAAACTAACGATGAGGCTCTGATACCAATTTGTTACGATAAATCAATAACAAAGAATAAGTAAGCGCAAAAGAAGAACGACACAGATTTACGTGGTTCACTAACGTCGTGTTAGCTACGTCCACGGGCAGAAGGGAGAGCAGTATTATTATGAAGTAGGAGAGAATTACAAATGAACAGATAAGAGGCGGCTGAAGTCATTAGAAGGTTTATATATGGCACCCTTCTAATGACCTAATACAAAATGGGCCAAAGCCCAAAACAGATAAGTAAAAACCCAAATCAGACAAATTCAAGACATTCCAACATTTTGGATAGGAAATATTTTTTTTCTTCCTCTCCCTCTCTACAAATTCATCCTCTATAAAAATTGATGAGAAATTTTGCTCATAAAATTATGTGCAATAATAACTTCTCATATGAAAACATGGTCGGAGATCGAGCTCTCTTGATATGAATTATTTTGGCAATCTAATTCATATCCATGATGAAACTCAAGGAGGTCAAACCATTGTTATGGAACAAGGGTTAAAGTCAACGATGAAGAGAAAGACATTGGTTTCAACTTGTCTCTCAAGTCCAATTTATGGAAGACTAAAGTATTATAATTAAACTAAGTTTAATATGCACATTTTGTCACTTATTACACTAATTAAAAGTGTAACAAAGTCTTAGGCAAGCTTTCATATTTCTAGATGACTTTTACTTTCCCAAGGTGCCTTTTAGAATATCAAGGCACCTTTTGGTATTTCAAGGAGACTTTTCATATTAGCATTTATGTTAGGGAGTTAAAGAGACTATTGGCTGAATTCCTTGTCTATAAAAGGGATTGGTCTTGTCTTATGAAAACAACAACTTTGATATTTGAATGAAACTCCATTGAGAGCTGTTTGGTTACCTTTTTGCATTTCTTGTATGACTTGCATGTTTTAGAAGCATTCTATTAGACTTGATCAATCTAATAGTGGAGTGTTTCGGTTCAAGGTTAGGGACAAGTTCCTCATCCTTGGATATTCGATCTAAAGGTATTTCTATTCTTCTCTTTATCTTGGGGTGAAACTAAATGTATTAAGGGGTTTTAGTATTTGTGATTCAAGGGTTCGAATAACCAAGGGGTTCTTGATCCAATTCACTAGGGTTTCGTATCATTTGGTATCAAAGCTTAGGTTGTTCTAATCGAAAGCTCAAGATTAGAAAAAAATCTATCTTTAAATTTTGTCTTTTAAATTTTCAAGTTGCTTCCAATTCTGTAATTTTTTGTTCTTTTCAATTTTGAATTATTAGAACAATCTATTACATCTCTATCCTTTACTTTCTGTCCAAATTCCAAAAAAAAAGTGTCAAATTAGTTTGTTTCTAGTTTTGCATGTCAATTGGTTTTCCAATGCATGCATGAGTTATAATCTACAATTTAAATACACTGTATTTAATGCATGAGTTGTAACGTGTGCTAATTGATTCCAACAACATTCTCAACCATAAAATTCAAATTGTGTCTTTTCATTTCATATTCTAAACTTTAACTATGTTGTTGAAATATATCCACTAATTAAGTTAATAGTTGCTTTTCTTACATGGTTGTTTATTACTTAATTGCAAAAATTTCATAGCTCTCATTTTTGCTCCAACCAACTTCAGAGAAGTGAGCTGTGAGATTATAATCGAGTGTAAACATGAGTGATCTTCATTCTAAAAGAGAGTAAATACACGAGGGTTTGCTTGAGAGGATTTTTATTTGGCAGCCATGTTTCACCAAAGAAGAAGACGTCATGTGACCTACAATCGCGATGATCATTTTATGAAGGATTTTCTAGATAATATAGCCGAGATGCGTCAATGCATCAATGAGCTATTTGAAATAGATCAAGAGTTGAATTTGCGGGACAAGGCAAAGGAGAAAAAGGTCATGCAATCTGTTCAAAGTGGGGAAGATTGCCCTAATAAGTCTACAAGGTACACTAAACCTAAACCAACTTCCATTATTAATTCATCTATGAAAAAAGTTAGTTTACCTACTGAAATTAAGCCTATTGATGAGGTGGAAAATGATAAAGTTCAAGATGAGATACTTTGTGATTTGGTTCCAATGCATACTAATGATGAAATCATAGTTAGTAGGCAATTAGATTGCAAAGTCTTGTTTAATTGTAACACTTCTTTTGTATTGCCTACACTTGAAGAAATGCATGTTGATGTGTGTGAGTTAGAGGAAAAGGCACAAAAGGCCAAGACAAAAGCATGCGATTGTATTGAAAAAGAATCACGTGAGAAAAATAGTGAGAAAGAAAAGAATGAGATTAGTTTATGGCCTACAATAAAAAATGAGATAAAAGCCAAGAATGTGAGCTTGTGTGAAAGAAAATGTGTGGTTAAATCTATTTTGTTTTCAAAGCAAAATATTTATGATCTTTTATATAAAGGATCTTGTTTTCTAACGGGTGAGCTCAAACCATGTTTTGCTAGTATTCCTTTTGAGTTCTTACAGGAGGCCAAAACACTCATCGAGAAGTTTGATTCAAAGATCGCTTCCACCGTCAACAATTGCAGACAACACATGGACATCAATGCCAAAACATTTATTGAGAAACAAAATACCAAAGTTTCTTTTAGGACCATCCATGGCAGCAAGCATAAGGTGTTCAAACCGGGTGATTGGGTTTGGAAATTATTTTGGAAAGATCATTGTTCTTTTTATAAGAAACCCAAGTGGAGTTCAAGAGGCAACTTACCTATGAAATCTCATGACTACAAGATTGCTCTACAAGGCGAGGGAGATATCAATTATATGTTCAATGCCGCTGATTTTCGTCCTTTTGATGTAGATGATGGTGATTCGAGGACGAATCATTTTGAAGAATGGGAGGATGATATGAATTATTTTGGCAATCTAATTCATATCCATGATGAAACTCAAGGAGGTCAAACCATTGTTATGGAACAAGGGTTAAAGTCAACGATGAAGAGAAAGACATTGGTTTCAACTTGTCTCAAGTCCAATTTATGGAAGACTAAAGTATTATAATTAAACTAAGTTTAATATGCACATTTTGTCACTTATTACACTAATTAAAAGTGTAACAAAGTCTTAGGAAACCTTTCATATTTCTAGATGACTTTTACTTTTCCAAGGTGCCTTTTAGAATATCAAGGCACCTTTTGGTATTTCAAGGAGACTTTTCATATTAGCATTTATGTTAGGGAGTTAAAGAGACTATTGACTGAATTCCTTGTCTATAAAAGGGATTGGTCTTGTCTTATGAAAACAACAACTTTGATATTTGAATGAAACTCCATTGAGAGCTGTTTGGTTACCTTTTTGCATTTCTTGTATGACTTGCATGTTTTAGAAGCATTCTATTAGACTTGATCAATCTAATAGTGGAGTGTTTCGGTTCAAGGTTAGGGACAAGTTCCTCATCCTTGGATATTCGATCTAAAGGTATTTCTATTCTTCTCTTTATCTTGGGGTGAAACTGAATGTATTAAGGGGTTTTAGTGTTTGTGATTCAAGGGTTCGTATAACCAAGGGGTTCTTGATCCAATTCACTAGGGTTTCGTATCATCTCTTTTTAAAGGTGTGGAGAGGATCAACTCCTCATATGAAAACATAGTTTGAAATAAAACTCTCGTTTTAAAGGTAGGGAGAGGATCAACCTTTAAAGGTAGGAAGAGGATCAACACTATTTTAAAGGTATGAAGATGATCAACAGGATAAAAACACGAAAGTTATTTATTTATTTCTTTTTTCTTTTTTCTCTCTCTTAGGTTAGTAATAGAAAGAAGAAGATTAATGTGGTTTTCGATTACCATGGGTGGTAGAGAGAGAGGGAAGTAAGTTTTTGTTTTGTTAGTCTTTGGAGGATTACCTTAGTCGAACTATAAAGAAAGAAAGGGTTTGCTAAGTGCTTTTGCGTCAAGGGTGGACGCATGGATTTTTATACCATGTATGCTCGTTGTTTGCTTGCTATGGAGGGTTATGAGTATGAATTTTGGGTTTTCAAAGCTTATTTGGTCAAATTAATAGTATTTGTGGACCTTGGATTATTCTTTTTTGTCTTTCTTAGTCTTTTTTTTTTCTTCTAAATAAGTTATATTGTTTTCAGATTAACTTTCTCCCCTTGAATTTGAATGTTGTGTTTTTTATATTCTCTAAGGTTTAGTTTGAAGATGAAACATTTGGTTACAACAAATCATGACACTCATCAAACTCCAAAAAAATTGGACAGTAATCAAATATTTTAAATTGTTGAACAACCATAGAGTTAAATATAGTTGCACAAGTGTAAGATCAAATCCCACTCTGGAATAAGCTCAGCAGTGCGGTGAGCTGCTTCACCAAGTGGTTGTTTAATTTAAAATAAATCTTTTTTTTGCAAATATATTTAATGCTATGGTGGTTGTGAGACAAGTTTCCAAGCGCTAAAGAAGAGATTGGTGACAGCACCAGTTCTAACAATACCTGATGGTACAAAATGGATGGTAATCTAGAGTGATGCTTCCAAGAAAAGCTTAGGTTGTGTTCTTATGCAACATGGTAAGGTAATAACCTATGCCTCACGTCAATTAAAAAAACATGAGTTGAATTATCCCACACATGATATGGAGTTAGCAGCTGTTGTTTTCGCATTAAAAATTTGGCGGCACTATCTTTATGGAGAAAAAACTCAAATATTTACCGACCATAAAAGCCTTAAGTATTTATTTACTCAAAATGATCTAAATTTAAGGCAAAGACAATGGTTAGAAGTGAAAGATTATGATTGCGAGATAAATTATCATCCAGGAAAGGCGTATGTTGTAGCTGATGCCTTGAGTAGAAATACATCTCATATGCATCTTTTGATGTCACATCAAAGGAACTTGCAAATGAATTAGAAGCATTTGAGGTTGAGATAGTTTCTAAAGATACCAAATCATTGTTAGCACATCTTACAGTAAAATCATCCCTACGACAAAAGATTATTGACGCTCAACAAGGTGATATAAAGTTAATGGAGTTGCGAAAGTCGGTTGGCAAGGGCGACTTTACAATATCCTCAGAGTTTGCCTTATTGTTCTGAGGTAAGCTATGCGTTCCTTCAAGTCCTACCATTAGAAGGGAAGTGTTGGAAGAAGCACATAACACACCATTCTTTGTACATCCTGGTAGTACAAGAATGTATCGAGTGTTGAAACAACACTACTGGTGGCACAATATGAAGAAAGATGTGGCAAATTTTGTTAGTCAATGTTTGACTTGTCAGCAATTGAAAGCTTTGAAGCAGAAACCATCAGGTTTATTGCAACCCTTGAGTGTTCCTTTATGGAAATGGGAGAATATCTCGATGAATTTTATAGTTGGTCTTCCAAGGACTCCTAAGGGTTATACTACGATTTGGGTTATTGTGGATAGATTCACAAAATCAACTCACTTCTTACCTGGTCAAGATACTTATACAGTAGAAAAGTGGGCACAATTGTATATCAAAGAGATTGTGAGACTTCATGGAGTTCCAGTTTCCATCGTGTCTGATAGAGATTCCAGGTTCACATCTACGTTTTGGAAAAGTTTACAAAAGGCTATGGTTACTAAGTTGGAATTTAGTACAACCTTTCATCCTTAGACAGACGGGCAGACAAAACGGGTAAATCAAATTCTAGAAGATATGCTTAGAGCCTGCGTTTTAGATTTCAAAGGTAGTTGGGATACACATCTACCTCTCGTGGAGTTTGCATATAATAATAGTTTCCAGACTACAATTGGGATGACACCATTTGAAGCTCTTTATGGAAAGAAATGTAGATCACCGGTCCATTGGGACAAAGTGGGGGAGCGAATTTTATTGAGACTAGAGTTAATTCGAACTACCAATGAAGCTATTCAATTGATTCGTAAGAGAATGCAAACAGCACAAAGTAGACAAAAAAGTTATGTTGATAATAGAAGAAAGGATTTAGAGTTCGAAGTAGGAGATCATGTGTTCGTTAAAATAGCTTCAATGAAAGGTGTTTTTCGGTTTGGTAAGAAATGAAAATAGAGTCCTCGATATATCAGACCGTATGATATTTTGGAATGCATTGGTCCAGTGGCGTATCGACTAACATTGCTACCAAACCTGTCGACAGTACATAATGTGTTCCATGTGTCAATGCTACGAAAGTATGAATCGTCCCCTTTCAATGTGTTGGATCCTAAGCCGCTTTAGTTGAATGAAGATCTTTCTCATGAAGAGAAACCTATATGTATTATTGCTACAGAGACAAGGAAGCTAAGAAATAGGGAAATTCCTATGGTGAAAGTCTTGTGGAGGAATCACTCAGTAGTTGCTGCGACTTGGAAATTTGAGAAGGATATTATAGAAAAATTCTCGGACCTGCATTACGAGGATCAGGTAACTTTCGAGGACGAAAGTTCTTTGAAGGGGGGTAGTTTGTAATGTCCCACATTACCATTAAGGGTATTTTCGTAATTTTCTATTGTTGTTTGTTTTCTATGATTGTTATAATTAGAGAAGTTCATTTCATATATTAATAACTTATTGAATTTGTATTTAATTATTTATCCATTAGGAGAGTCAAATGTTCATGCATAAAAGATTAATTAACAAAGAATGTAACTTTAAATTGGAAGTATGATGTGGTTACTTATAAGTATAGTGAATTGTAACTTTTGCCATAAGTTATATTATTTTATAAACTATTTTACTATGAGGTAATAAAAGAAGTAAACTATAATTCTTGACATTTACATTCCATAATTTATCTTAGTCAAAGTAAGTAGACAAAAGAGGAGGAAAATAGTCATCTTAGTTATTAAGTTCTTTAATCTTAGTAAGTTTTTCTTAAGACATCTTTTAGACTTTCACCCAAGGGTCATTAGAAATTTATGTGGGTGAGTTGAAGAGCCAAATGACATGTTGTAAGACCTTTTGGATGTTCATACAAAGAGAAGGGTAAACACTTAGGGCTCGTTTGATAACGTTCCCGTTTCTTGTTCCCTGTTTCCTGTTTCTTGTTCCCTGTTTCTTGATCTTTGTTTTTTGAGAACTAGAAACAGGAACATGTTTGATAACTACTCTGGTTTTTTGTTTCTTGAAAAAAAGAAACAGAAACAGAAATTTGTTTGATAACGTTTCTTGTTTCTTGTTTCTTGAAAAAAAAATAAACAAAATAGATTGATAATTTTTTTTTTTTTTTTTTTTTTCTTTTTTATAGTTTAAATATAATTTAGTATACATAATATAAAAAAATATAACATGCATTAAAATATATATATATACAAAAAAAAAAAAAACTATCCAAAGTTTACATAATCGAATACAAATAAGTCTCGATGCAAAATTAAAAACAACCATAAAATTGTATTTATACTTCAAATGTTATCCAAATTTGATTTGGTATATGTTTTTGTGTGTTAACCGGGTAAGGAGACATTTTAAAGTAGATATTTACATTACTATTAATATATGAGTTACTTCAAATGTTCACATTACTATTAATATATTCAATATATAAATTAATAAATAAACATTTTATGGAAATGTTGATAAAAAAAAAATATCGATAAAATGTGATAGATATTTATGAAAAAAAATATATATACTTAAATTAATAATAAATAAACACTTTTTTTTCTTGCAACGGTATTTTAATAAATGCAAGGATTGAACCCATGACCTCTTCGTCACGGGCACAATCTTATGTCAATTGAGCTATGCTCGATTTGACAATTGATATAAATAAACATTTTAACGTAGCTAGATAAGATAAAAGACTTATTATTAATATTAGTTTCACATTACTATTAATATATTCTCAAACAAAACAAAAATAAAAAGTGGCAAAATTCAAAATTAAAATAATATATAAAAAAATACTGCAAAATTAAGAGAAAGAAAAGATAAAAAAAACAAAAATGACACTTATAGGATTTGAACCAAGGACCTTGAGAATGTAAGGGGCATAAGAAAACACATCTCTTGCCAACAAACCAACCACACTATTTTGGTTTAAAAAGGAACTGAAGTGTATAAATGGGAACAGAACAGAAGAAACAACTTTTTGGTGTTTCTCAAATTTTGCCATTTTTTTAGAAACGTTTCTCAAAATTTAGAAACAAGAAACGGGAATAGTTATCAAACAAGTCTGTTTCTTAAAAAATGAGAAACAGGAATAAGAAACAGGAAACGGGAACGTTATCAAACGAGCCCTTAGTTGCTTCAAATTCCAATGAACTTTACTCTTAAGTTCTATGTGTCCTTTCATTGTCATTCCAAAATTGTCTAAAAAAATCTCCAAGGTTTTCTCTCTAGCACCTATTCTAATCCTGTAAATCTCATCTTGAGAAAGGATCACTTGTTTTCCAAGTTGTTTCAAGTGTTGTTCTTGGATTTTACAAGATCGTTCATCGGTTGCACCAAATCGGTAAGAAATGAGTTGTTTTCCATCTAGTTTCGTAGTGAATCTTTTTTGATATTTTTCATAGATCCTAAACATGTTCATACCTATCTTTTTCTATGGTATTCCAGCATCATTTGAATCTAATTAGTTGCTGAAAATTTTCCTCCATTCATCGTTTACGGTAGAGAGGAAAAACACACCACCGGTAAGCCTTTTTTTCTCTCTTGTTTGAAATCGTTTAGGGGTTCTCATGAAAAAATTTAGGTGTTGTTTTAGATCTAAAAAGTGTTGATTTTGGGGCTGAAAATCAGAATGAAAATGATTAAAAAAACAATCTTTAAAATTGCTCTAAAATGATGTTTATCGGTTTACGCTATTTCCTAGTTCTACCTCGAAATTGATTGATATAGAAGTTTAATTACATTTGTTTTGAGTTTTTTTATCATGCCAAGTAGCATAAAGTAAGCTTAAATATATTTTCAAGGAGTTCAAATTAACTTTCATGATCATATTTTCATAGGGCTTAAAATCGGTAAAAACTAGTACAATTTGTGTTTTCAATTTTTTAATGAAATCTATGAAGTAGTAAATTATTTTAATGTATTTTTTATCTATAAATTAGAGCTTAATATGTTCACAAAAAGTATCTTATGAGTTTTGAATATTAATTTTATGATTAATATTAACTATGTGAATTAATATGTCAATTAGGTTAGCTAGTAAAGTTAGTGTGTTTTAGCTAGTGGGTGAAGTTTTTTTAGCAAAACTAAATTTAAGTTAGACCTAATTTATTTTGTATCATATGTTAATTAGGAAGCTTTAAAAGATTTAGATTTGAAGTGTGAGGTAAGTGGATTCTATCATAGGTAACTGAATTGATTGTTGTATTGTATAGTTATGATGTTTGATTAATCTTTTTATTGTGGTATTGAATGTAAGTAAGTTATATTATATTGTTTGAATATATACTAGATTGATTTGTTGTTTTATGATATTTGATGTTTTGCAAAGTATGTTATGTCATGTTATTTTTGTATAGTTTTATGCTTCACATGATCTATGTTACTTTGATTGGTTTTGAAGCATGCTTAGGTTGAGTATGACATATATGTCTGTTACATTACATTCATGAAGTCAAGTAAAGTAGAGTCATGGAGTTAGGGAAGAATATGCTATGCAAGAAATACTCAAATTAAGCAGTTATGTTATGCAGCTAGATGTATGATATGACAAGTATGATTTCTGCTAACGGGCTGGGCCCTAAGAAACAAAATTAGTTCATGTTAATGATATTTATAAGGGGCAATTACCTTGTAAATTTTACATGCAGAATTGACGATTATGGTATGGGGTATTTCTGCTTAGCATGACGCCAAATCAAGGATATAAGTATGTATGTAAGAATATGTAAGCAAGTACAAGTATGTTAAGGTAGATTGTTTCATTGTCTACCTATTAGGATGTGATATGCAAGCATGTAAGCATGTTGTGTGTGTTTGAGCATGAAGGTTCCTTATGATAGGAACCACTTACAAGGTATTTTTATACTACCTCTCGTGATTTTATATTTTTCAGATAGCCCTGTAGATGATGGTGAATTCATCGAGGATGATCTTGGCATTGAAGAGGAAGAACCATGATATGTGCCCGAAATTTTAAGTTTAATGATTTATGATCACAACTTTAGTTTATGTTTATTTTATTTATAGACATTGTTTTATAATTTTCGTTGCTACAGATAAATTTTAAGTTTTATTTAAGTTGTTAAGACTTATGATTATGAAATTTATATTTTTATTTAAAAAGAAAATTATGCGAGTAATTATTCATTTGAAGTTAATTAATTATATATAAAATTTGGGATGGTTCAATCTCATAAATTTTCAAGATGACTAGATGAAGACATCGACTTCAGTTTCACCTCCCGCCCAGTCCAACACTACATTCCATCATATAGGCTCTATCTCTTTGTTTAGTGAGTCCTTTTATCTCCTTTATAAATTATTTTACTATTTTTTTTAATCATTTATGCGCACAATTTTTGAATTATGCCTTTTTTTTTTGTTTCACACGATTCCGAAATAGTTTTAAAAAACAAAATTTAAATTACATACTGTTGGACGACCAAAGTCCCACATCGGTTAAATTAAGGGAAAGATCATGGTATATAAGAAGGGACAATATTCTCCATTGATATGAGGCCTTTTGGGTAACCAAAAGCAAAGCCATGCGGGTTTCGGTCCAAAGTGGACAATATCTTATCATTGTGGAGGATTGTTGATTGTTGGAGTGCGACCAAAGTCCCACATCGGTTAAAATTAGGGGAAGATCATGGTATATAAGAAGGGACAATATTCTCCATTGATATGAGGCCTTTTGGGTAACCAAAAGCAAAGCCATGCGGGTTTCTATCATTGTGGAGGTCCGGTTTTCCTTAACAAGTGGTATCAGAGCCATGCCCTTAATCATGTTTGTAAAAATCCTGATTATCGAATAAAGGAATCTCCCAATAGTAGATCCGTGGTTTGGGCTTTATCGGAAAGGCGATGGTGCTCTAGTGGAAGGAGTGCCCTTAATCATGTTTGTAAAAATCCTGAGTATCGAATAAAGGAATCTCCCAATAGTAGATCCGTGGTTAAGGCGATGATGCTCCAGTGGAAGGAGTTTGCCCTAGATAAGAAGGCGATGAAGCTCCAGTGGAAGGAGTTTGCCCTAGATAAGAAGGCGATGATGCTCCAGTGGAAGGAGTTTGCCCTAGATAAGAAGGCGATGATGCTCCAGTGGAAGGAGTTTGCCCTAGATAAGAAGGCGATGATGCTCCAGTGGAAGGAGTTTGCCCTAGATAAGAGCTAAACGGATAAATATGACGATTTGAGGGGAGGCAGTGGAAGGAGTTTGCCCTAGATAAGAGCTAAACGGATAAATATGACGATTTGAGGGGAGGTTCTCGGTGGTACTTTGTTCGAGGGGAGGATTGTTGGAGTGCGACCAAAGTCCCACATCGGTTAAAATTAGGGGAAGATCATGGTATATAAGAAGGGACAAGGGACAATATTCTTCATTGATATGAGGCCTTTTGGGTGACCAAAAGCAAAGCCATGCGGGTTTCGGCTAAGGTTTTCCTTAACACATACTAAAAGTATTAAAATTATATTTGCTAGACTCAATGAATCTTGGAATATAAAATACACTCTGAATAAATAATATATATTTTACTCATTTGATCAAATATCATAAAATTAATCTTATAATTTATTCTGCTTCTAATATCATAAAATTAATTTTATAATTTATTTTCTTTAATATTCTTGCTTTGATTTCTCCACCACGCATCGTTCGGGTGCAGAGCAATTTTCCTCATTTACTAGGTGCCTTAGTTGAGATCCCAGAACGGTCGTTTAGTGTGTACATAGTGAATGCTGTTTTTTTTTACAACATGTGAAGGTGGGGGATCGAATTCATTACTTCTTGGTCACTAGTCTATACAATATACAATATGCTCGTTAAGCTTTGTTGTTGGCTATATTTATCATTTCATTTTTTTTTTTTTGTTATTATTTTTTTTAATCACTCCATTTATTAATATATACTAAGATTTCATTAAAAAAAAAAAAAAATAAATAAATAAACTATTTTGAAATATCGTATAAAAAAGGCATTATTCTTGGTCATTATTTTTAATTTCCATTTGACCATTAACTGGGTTTGAAAACCATATAAAGAAACTCTTTATTTAAGTCAATTAATTCGTACTTGGTTTTAAATAATCTGAAGGGCACACCAAAGTTCACTTGCTTAAACTAAACTTTTTTTTTTTTTTTTTTTTTTTGTCAAATTACAGATTATTTAAATAGAAACATTTTTATCTCCACAAAACTTTAATTAATAATAACAACTATATTTTATTATTGATGATAAATATTTGTTAAATATATGAGAAATATTAATAAATTATGCATTAGCTCACTTTTTTAATTTTTTTTAATTTTTTACAACAGATTGGAGTGTGGAATTGAACTTAAAATTTTTTGGTCACTAAGCGATACGGTAGGCATGCATTAACTCACTTAAAATAGAAGAATAAGATAAAAGAATCTTCCCTTGCAACAAAAAAAAAAAAAAAAAGCAAACATCCCTTTTAATTCTGTTTTCTTATAAAATTTTCGATTCAGTCTCTTTTAATTTGTTTTCGAAAGAAATCTTTTGTTAGCAATTTTCATTTAGAATAAGAAATTATTTTTTTATAATGTTACTAGCGAAATCTGAAATCTAATGCATAGGAATTAATTTATATAGCTTAATTAGTATAATTTTTCGTCCAGTTTATCTATGTGGCTTCAATTTAGTTCCAAACATTTGAGGAAATATTTAAAATTTTAAAATATTAACTGAAACTATAGTTTAATCAGTAGCATTTTATAGCTCATATCTCAACCGGGAAAGAAGAATTAGCAATGTGATTTCCAATTTTATTTTACAATTCAAACTTTTTAATGTTTTTAGTCTAAATTTCATTCCACATTTATTATTTATTATTATTATTATTATTACTTGAAACAATTTGTCGTGGCTGATCCAGAAAAAGACCCATCAGACCCAGTTTTTCAAAGAGGAAATGCCCATAATGTTGCTTAGACAAAACACGAGGAAGGTCAATCAAATTATTGATATAAAAATCATGCAAAGAATGGTCAAATCCTCCTAACATGCATTAAGCCTAGAAAAGTTCTCACAACCAATATGAAATTAAAATACCAACTATTAATTAAAAAAGAATAAGATTCAATAAACTGTTACATCAAAACTCTAAGAGGTTCAATAATTCAAAATAGAAACTAAAAAATAAATCCATAATAAAAACTACAAATTAAAAGGGAAAGAAGAAATAAAACTCGTGTCGATTCCACGTTTCCGCTGCAATTTCCACGTTTTCGCTGCAATTTCCAAAATCTGTACTTTTTGCTCCTAAAAATATCTTCCAACTCTAAAAATTATGTAATTTCGAAATTGAGATTTTCTCTCCAAATCGGCTCCTTAGTAAATCCTAAAAAATATCTATTTATACCATATTTTAGGTCAAAATCGGGGATAACAGGTCTGGAAGAGCTCGGATCAGGTGCGACGCGCGTCTATGGAGTTTGATGTATGTGCGGAGATGAAATTTCACATTAATTTGAAGAATAAAATTCATTTCGCTGCATTTATCATTGGAATAGATGTTTGGTTGAGTTGGAGAAGTGTCAGGTGGATGCTTCTTTGGGCGTTAAGGGGCCTGAGTTTAAATCCAAGATGGTACATTTTGCAGTTTTTTTTTTCATTATTTTGTAGCGTCCTGGCGCTCGGAATTGGCGCCTAGGCGCTATGCTCTGGTTTTCAACCCAATTTCTTCCTTTTAGTCACTTGGGAACTTCAAATTTTATCCAAATAGCTTAGTTTTCACCACAAAGCTTATAAATTCCCTAGTTTGCTCCAAAATGCTCGATATCTATAAAATAATCAAATATAATCGTGAAAGTACACATTTAATCCTCTAAACTATCATAAAATAGGTCCTAAAGATAGCTCATTTTGTGTGCTATCAAATACCCCAAAACTTAAGCTTTTGGTTGTCCTCGAGCAAAATAAAACAAGACCACAAATTAAATCAACAAATGCATGCAAGTGACTCAAACCTTAGTATTGATAAAAAAAATAATCCACAATTGAAGGACATATTAAACCACAACACATCATTAAGACATTTAAAAACAAATCATCGTATCTCTTGCATGAGTGTGTGCAAATTAAACTTCCCTTCTGTTACCTCTCCAAATGAGTGTTATTTAGGACCTTAATTACCTGAAATTCATGGAAATTCTTGAGCATTTTAGTTAGAAGTTAGCATAATGTGTGCTTAAAAGTGAGATTTTGTGAAATGATACTAATTTGAGGCTTATTTAGAAAAGCAACGAAAAAGTATGCAAATTGGTGAAAAAATGACTAATTTGTGCCTTGCAGATGTAATGCTGGAATTTTGCGAAGCTCACAATAGGATCAGAGGAAGAAGAGCTGGAAACAGAGCATTGCGACCCTCGCAATGCAACCGCAATACCGGTCTTTGCTGCTGCAGTTTTCCAGCCGCCAGTCTTTGCTGCTGCGATTTTCCAGCCGCCTAACCTTTCTGCTGCTGCCACGTGGGAGGTTGTTACTCCAGAATGGATGGAGATCCGCAGCTGATGGAACCTCTGCAGGCTATATAAAGAGAGTTAGATGAAGGATCAAGGCAATTGAATCTCCTTCAATTAAATCCACAACTCGAAAGTGAAGAAAATCGGCAGAAGCCTAATCCCGAAGACAAAATCCTTTCCCCTGTTTGTTGGATCGAAGAAACTAAAGCCCTTGGCGTCGATAATTCGAAAGGAAAAAGAGAGAAATTCTCTTCTGATCGAAGTCCTTCCCAAGATCAGCTCTTCTTCTCCTTCATCCGAGGCGATTCACGACTGGGATTATCTTCATTAAACTTACATCTTTCCTTTACTGCTTTCCAAATTAATTTCTGCTTCCCTTTAAAGTGTTGTTTCGAATCATCTACTGCTTTTCCCTTTAATTGTTGCTTTCAGATTGACGTATGTTTGTTTACGAATTGTTATATGAATTGCCTTTTTAAAAGAGTAATCAATTAGTTTTATTGAGTTATTCATTTTGCCATCCCTTAATCAATTAGGTTTGTTGAGTTCTTCATTTAATCATCTTCTAATCATTTAGTTTCGTCAAGTTCTGCATTTCATGAGTAATCAATTAGTTTTCTTGAGTTCTTCGAAAACCATGAGTAACTAACTAAAAAGAGGTTTGCTAAAGATGAATCTATAGGATAAGAGTATGTGAAACCAGCATGTAAAGTAGCAAGAATGCATTGAATGAGTGAGATCTTCATCCCATGGGCAATTTCGATCGGCCATCCATTTTGTCTAAAGAATTCCTAACCTTTGGAAGGAGTAAGAATTCAGAGTCGTTCATTCATGTTAGCCTTTCATGGTAACTAGAGAATGAATGACCTAGGAATAGGCATTCTCCTACCACGTTTGTTAGCATGTGTTTATAAATAGGTTGTTAGCTTTACTTGGACATAAGTAATCTAAGAATCTAATGCATGTAATCGGAAGATGCATGAGATCTAGCTAAGATGATGCATGAGATGTTAATTTACTGCTGAATGATCATAGTTA
The DNA here is from genome assembly GCA_028017165.1 of Herpetospermum pedunculosum. NCBI lineage: Eukaryota > Viridiplantae > Streptophyta > Magnoliopsida > Cucurbitales > Cucurbitaceae > Herpetospermum > Herpetospermum pedunculosum. Next base: position 48,399,886 of record CM051523.1, on the reverse strand, counting down.
GATGCCTATAGAAGACTCTTAAGCCAACCTTGCCGTCTTTATTTTAGGTTTTAATCGTTGCTAGTTTATTGCGAGAATATTGCGAGAACCGCAATATCACTTTCTGCTTTTACCTTAGTCGTTTTATTAGCTTTTTAATCCATTGCGAAAGTATTGCGAGACCCGCAATACTAGTTTTTAACGTCATAGCCTCCTTTAGTTTATCTTGCTTTGTGTTAACCTTGCATTCTTCTTGCATCTTTTATAATTTCGTGCCTCAAACTAAAATCCATTCAATTCAAGTCACCTTATCTAATTTAACACACACCAAATCGCTAGTCACTCAACTCAGTCTCTGTGGGAAATCGATATAAATTATACTTATCACTTGCTGCAGACCGTGTATACTTGCATGATATGAGTGCTCTTTCCATTTAATTTACATTCACACTGAGCACGCAACACCTTCATATCTATGAATCCAAATAAAACTAAACACACATCAATGACTTGAGTCATAGTGACAATCAAGAAAATAAGCATTCGTAGGCTACATTTTGTACCAAAAACTCAAACATCTCATTGAGTTACCAAATTTGAATGCACAAGAATTTCACTCAATACGCTCAACTGTTTATGGTATATATAAGATAAACACTTGAACCAAAACATAAAAGATTTTTACCATAAGCTTGCTAATATATCACATCTTCATCATCGATGAATAAAATGAATGCAAAAAATTTCAAGGGTCTCATTTTGGTTGTACTTGGGCTTAGGTAAGGGTAAATAAATGGAAATTTTAAGCTACTAGAATGAAAGAATTATAAGACTTGTTTACATGAAGCTCAATTTTGTTTTTTGGTTGACTCTTGAAGAACGATCATTTTTTAACTTTGTTGAAGCATTGACTTCCCTTCACATAATGAACTATTTTTTTTTCAATGTATATTCTTTCTCTTTCTATTTTCTTTTCTTTTCTTTTCTTTTCTCTTTCTATTTTTTTTTCTCTTTAGAAGCTAAGAAAGATATGCTTCCCTTTGACTACTTTATTGACAAATGAACAACTCTCTCCTTTTGATTAACTGAGACTTCATGTGGTAAGCAAATATAATCCTTCATTTCAAGGTTCAAAGAAAGGAAAACAACAAAAGAATGGATTTATGGCTTGTAATGTGGTAATTTTCCAAATGAACATGTCTAAGGCCCAAAATTTGGCTTTCTAAGGATAATGACAAGGTAAGTTATTTGAGAAAGCTAAAAGTAGTTTTACCTAATTGCCCTTGTGAAATTAATGCATTCAAATCAAATTCAGAGATCCAGACATACATAACAAAGCAAGTTCTAGAAAAATCAATCATGCATGGTAATCACACAATTTAAAAGAGTAAAGCACCGTGTAATGGAGTGCTTAAATGGCTCAAAAACTCACATAAAAGTAGGGTAGTTTAACATAAAATCCTATGCATTCTTCATTTTATAACTCAAAGAGACACCATCATATATTTTTCAACGAAGTAATAATCATGCTTATCCTTCTCATGCTTAAAATTCAAAACAAAGATGCACATTTAGCATACAAAGTATTCAATGATATCACTGGGGACTACAAAAAAAAAAAAAAAAAAAAAAAAATTACTAAGTTTAAAGGCATGGTCTCTGTTGGGTTTTATGTCCTAAAATTCGTGGTTTGTAAACTGAATGTATATTCTATTTTGCAATAAAGTTGTTATTGAGATTTATTCAGTAAAGTTGTTATTGAATAAAGTGAATTGTGTTTACTATTAACCTAACTCAAATAAACAAAGAACCTATGGCTGTAGGTTGTATACTTGAACTTCATGTGGTGACATGATTGTGGATCAAGTTCAAGTACTAGCCAAAACGGTCTATATATAGTATAGGGATAAGGATGGGTACCTTATCCTGCGGACACTATTGGACGCGGCCCGCTTTGCATAGTTCAAACGATGTGATCCGAAATCGTTCATGTGGAGACATGCGAGTGGGGGCGTCATGTGCAATGAGTTTTCATAAGACTGAACCGCGAAACAAGTCGTTCTTTCTTTATAACTCCGTTTACTGTAAAGACCGACTTTTTCATATGATGACCTAGGTAACTCGATCTGAATCCTGAGCACGCTATGAACTTCTGTTTATTCGGGCTTATCCTTTGACTTGTATGGGTGAGAGTGGCCCGAGATCGCCGACTCAATAAGCCTACCATCTTGGGGATAAGACCGGGTAGGTAGCTGGGAACATAGTCCTGCGAGACGGAATTCACTCCTACCTGCCTTGAGGGATTAGGAGAGAGGTTGTTACCTTAAGTGCTGACTCCGAGTCTTGAACTAGGGATCCCACCCTCTCATTGGCCTGAGAGGGACTTGGTATAGTGATGAGATCACATACCAATCGGTTTGGTGGTTGGACAACAAACCAATAGTTCATTAGAGGATCAATGAGACTTAATGAACAAGATGTAATTACGGGGGTAAAACGGTTATTTTGACCCAGCTGTAATTACGAACGACCTGTGAAGGATCAACTTACTGATGATGGTTATATCAAGAGGACATAAATATATCTACGGTGAGGAGAGTGCAACCCTTGGACTTTAATGGAGTCTCCGGGGGTTAACGAATGTTGGTTAGTTTGGCTAAAGAGTTTTGCCGGGTAATCTCGTATCGTTGGAGCTCATGATCTGTAGGTTCTTTAGGTTCTCCTGGCTAGCTCGGATTAAGCCGTGTAACAATATGAGAGAAAAAGAATTTGAATTTATTCAAATTCGTTTTTGGAAAAATGATGGACATATTTAAATATGATTTAAATATGGGATTGGTCTAAAACATGAATAGGGATTCATGTGTGAAGATTCGATTTAAGAAACCGGGATTTGTCTTGTTATTTAATTAATATTTGATATTGAATTAAATAATAATATTAATTAATTAAAAAGTTTAATTAATAAAATTTATTTTGTTTATTAAAATTAATTATGAATTAATTTTAAAATGACAAAATATTACAAGTGTGATTATCCAAGTTGAGTGAATTTATCCAAGTTGAGTGGGTTTATCCAAGTTGTGACGTGGATTGTGAATCACCAACAACATGCATAAACTCATCAATTTTGGAACACTTGGTTGAAGACTAATTCATCCAATTTGAGGTGTCATGATAAGCAAAGAGTTTGTTGCATGTGAATTGCCTATAAATTGGATGAAGTTCAAATGGTTTGAGATTGATGAATTTTCAAAGAGTTTGAATATTTGGATGACCATGAAATGTTCATGGTACTTGAGAAATTAGAAAGATAAGTGTTAGATATTTCTCACAAAATCTCATCTCTTTCACCTTCCCATCTTCATATTCCAAAGTTTTTCCTTTGTAAAGGAGTCCCACCACTCCGTTGCTCGGCCCGAGGATAGCGGGACTACCGGAGGTGGTTCTCGGAGAGTTCGAGAGAAGCTTTGAAGGGTTCATGAAGAGATTCGAGCATCGAAATAGAAGTCCTTAGAACTACAAGAGGTATGTGTTCTAATTTTCGTTTATTTCAATGCTTTGAGCATGTTTCTTATTTAGCTAAATTGATGAAATTAAAGTGCCAATGATCCGACTCGCTTCCCCTACGCTACATGCGTTCCATCAATTGGTATCAGAGCGTTTTTTGGTCACTCAATTTGCATCAATTTGAGCTCGGTGGGTATTTGTTTTAGAAATTAATTTTTCTGGGCGTCTAAACTTTTTCCCGGTTTTGGCATATTTTTTTGAGCTTCGATTTGTATTTCGTTTTGTAAATGCCCGAGCGTGTATGAGCTTTAATGTGTGCAGAAGAGTCTGTAAAAAATTCAGAGTCATTAGAGCCCATATAGGCTTTCAATTAGAAGACAGAAGCTCGGGTGTCGGAAAAAACAGCTTGCTGTTTTTTTTTCCTGCAAAATTCCAGCACAAAACCGTTTTAGCGCAAGGTGGAAGAAACGGTCCGGTTCGGTCTTCAGGCGATCCGGTTCACTTAAAGTCAGACCGGTTTCGGGTTCTTCACCCTCTGACGGTTCAGTTCAGTGCTTGTTTGGTCCAGCTCGGGTTTGTTTTGGTCCGGTTTCGAGCTGTTTAAGACGGGTTTGCTATTTTGAACCGGTTCAGTTTTTGTTGAAGCTTTTGTTGCTAGCAATTCAAGCTGGTTCGTGGTGGTTTGAAGGGTTCGGAAGCGTCTCAACCTAGTTTACGAATTATTATTGTAATAATTTAGTTGCTTGCTTGCCCGTGATGCCAAAACCGGTCTACTTTAGTGTGTTTAATTAATTATGCATTGTGAATGTATGTTTTAATTAAAGTCTCTTGTATGTGCATAAAGTATGCAATATAGATTTCAAATCCCACCATAGGAAGCATGTTGCATGCATTGAAAGTATAATATAAGTGTTATGTTGTATAGTATGCATGCTTAATTCATGATAATTAATATAAGTGTTATATTGATATATAAATTGGATGTTGCTTGTTTAAAAGTGTAATTTATATAAGTGTTATATTAAATGTGAAATTAAACATACAACATAGTTGAATATAATTGTTATATTCTTGCTTGGGAATCATGTTATAAAATGAATGTAATGATTATATTCTAGCTTAGGAAGCATGTTATAGAATGTCTTTGTTTTATAAAGCGTTGTAAAATGAGATAGACATTTAAAATCTATAACAAAGATAAATGCATGCTCACTAAGGGTTAAAGAATTCCAATGCGATTAGGAATTTAGTATCAATTCGTTTTAATAGTTAAAATAGGTCGATATCTTGTAAAGCTAAGGTTACAAGAGAACTCACCCGGTGAGATCCTGTACTATGGTTGGAGGTATTTAAGATGACGGTTTACGGAACATCTTCTACCTGGGGATCGATCCGGTACTTGAGTTAAGTTAACCCGGCTTTATGAGCATGCATGTGGGAGGTGTAAGGTTATAAAGCGTTTATCACCTAGACATCTTAGGTAAAAATCTAATTTTATCTAGACTTAGGTTTTATTGTCTTAGCCGGATAATACCTAAGTATACCCAAACTGTATAAAATACTTAGTAGGATGTTGAGAAGGTATATATGATATATCAATCTCCTCCTACGCTCTCTGTGAAGTTCACACCGTGAGATTTATGCTCGGTCTCATGATCTCAATAAGGCATCTCTAGACGGGTGGTGTTTGCTGTTGCGTGCTCAATGTGTTAATAAAAATGATAAATAAGAGGGAGAGAGCACTCAGAACATGCAAGCATACATGGTCTTATAGCAAGTAGTAAGTATATTTCATTCGTTTTCCCACAGAGACTTGTTTTTAGCTATTCTCGAAGTGTTTTTGTTAAGAAAGATGGGGTGGATTTGAGGGGGTAAAATTGGTTTTTAATTACCTAAGTTTTGCTGAATGTATAAAGGAATATAACATAAACAAATGGAAGTTGAAATTAAACTCAAAGGACAAGAGATGGAACTGATAAACAAAGGAGAAAGCAGCTAACAGAATAACAACTTAGCAGGAATTGCGAGGACCGCAATGTTTCCGCAATTAAACAGCAAAAAAAGTGTGCAGATGGGTGAATTAAGGGCTACTAATGACTATCCTATAGGCCTTTTTATACGATTCTCAAGCACTGGATCTCCTCTCTATACATCAAACTCACTCTACCTCAAGTATCGTCCGATTCCATGCATTAGAGTCTTAAGTTTACTCGACTTCAAAGTAAGGACTTAAGCATCTTGTTTAAGCAGGAGTGTTTAGTTTGTACTAGGGAAACGCCTATTCCTAGGCCGTTTCCTGGTTACCATGAAAGGCTAGCATGATTATATGACTCTGAACTCTTACTCCTTCCAGAGGTTAGGAGTTCTTTGGACAAAATGGATGGCCAATCGAAATTGCCCGTGGGATGAAGCTTACATACAATCAATGATTCGAGAGCTATCCTACATACTTGATGTACGTTTTATTTAGCCTATAGTTCTGTCATTAGCATGCCCCTAAGTGATTTAGCTACTCATGGATATATAGAGAACAGAAATGGCAGATAAGATAGACATGCTTAGAAGGGAAATGTGCTTTAAAACAGTAAGCTAAACCCGTAGCAGAAGATGGGAAATGAGAGATGCAAAAACGAACTTTGATTACTGAAATTGTTTGTTGAACAGATAAAAGCTGTAAAGTAAATAGCAACAAGACAGAAAGCAACGAAATAAACTAATCTAGCTACTTAGGAACAGAACAGCACGAAGCAGATTGTAAACAGAAGAGAAAGACAGAAAAACAGTAAAGAGTTGCTGGAAAGCTTCGTGGCAGTCGCCTCGAATGAAGGGGATGAAAGATCAGCCTTGCTTGGATGAATCCAATCGAGAGAGAAGAAGAATCTTCTCTCCTTCCTATCAGATTATCGATTCCAACAGCTGAGACTCTCACTCCAACAGACGGCAAAGGAAAACAGATGGAAATGGTGGACTGCGAGAAGACTTCTGCGCTTCGAGTGATGACTGAACCTCCGACTTTGACCCCCTTTTATAGTAGTTTGCAGGTGCGTTTGGGCCAAGGAGAACCATCAATCTTCAACGTCATATATCAGAATGGATGGAGGAGAAAGAACGAATCCCTGAAAAGTCGGATCTAAACAGAAAAAGATCAGCCAACTTATGGTTTTAACTTGAATAATTGCGGTCACCGCAATGTTTTCGCAATTCATTTGCAATGCTCATTTTTTCATTCTTTTCCTTCGGTTTTCAACCCTTTTTCTACCTATTGTGCATAAGTCCTAAATTAGCTACCTTCTTCTAATTCTCATATTAAAGCATAGGTTTAGGCTAAATGCTAACAAAAACACCTAAAAGTGTACATCTTCCTAAGCTAAATGGGTCCTAAATAAGTCACTTTCAGAGACTTAACACACCCCCAAACTTAAGGCTTTGCTTGTCCTCAAGCATACTAAGGACTTACTTAGGCTGCTGTTTCTTCTTCTTTAACTACTCACCGACTCCCCTACATCCCTCTCTCTAGCAGTGCTGTCCTGTGACACACTCCTAAGTTTAGAACTAACCTCTTTATCAAGCTTCTTCTGACTTCACCTGCCTACTATACCTGCTGTTTTTATTAACCCCCTACTACTGATCTAGCTACTTTTATGACATCATGCCACTATCCCTAAGGTTTCAAATTCTACCAAGCTTTACTCCAGACTCAGTACATGCTTCTAGCTTATTTTTAATGTGTCTAGGATTCCTTAGAGTCATGCCAGTCTTAGTATTAACAGTGACAGTGGTACTTTTAGAGAACAACCTAAACCCTGGCATCACTACATTGGATATACATTCATCTCCCTAGACAAACCTAAAAGCTACAACCTTGTGCTTAGCTCATTAAGGATCAGAGTTCTTTTTACATAGGACATCTAAGCCACAAGATTATAACTCCCAAGCATACATTCTTCTTCCCCTATTTCTCCTTTTTCCTTTTCTACTTAGGTGGAGTCTCTCCTTGGTTTGCCTTTTGATGCAATGGCACTTGTGGTTTACACACTTGGCACTGATTACTCAGCAACTTGAGAAAGACTCCCCTCTTTATTCTATTTTTCACTTTTTCTATTTATCAAAAAAAATTTTTAGGAGAAGAAGAATGCTTATGTCCTAAGGAAGAGAGGAATGTTCCTAGGCCTAGGGTGGCCTCCCCCAAACTTCAACTACTCATTGTCCCCAATGAGTGTCTGAGGTGGCACACCCCCAAACTATCCTAGAAGCATCTAGTCCAAAGTAAAACAAAGAGAATTTAAAAATCCTAGGCATAGGCAAAACATTCTAAAAGCAACTATCCCAGCAGCAGAAAATTTGAACATAACAGAAAGTTTTAAGGACTTATGGTTTATGCATGCTGAGCACTATTCAGAGGCAAATTTAAACTATCAAAGGGTGTCCTATGACACTCATCCAGCATGCTTCAAGATCAGCTATATAAGGTAGTCATGCTAGCAGCAAAAGATAGAATTTAACAGATCACAGCCTAACTAAACAGACAGTCCAAAGCATGCAATTAGTCACAAAAATTGCGGGAACCGCAATTATTTCGCAATTCAATCCGGGCAGATATAACATTGACTCAGGCCCCTAGCATGCTTTTTCCTGTAACTCATGCATCCTAAAAATAAAACTAAACTATCCTACCTATGCAGCTAACATCAGACTAGACTAAGCAAAAGAAAAAACATAAAACTAAACATTAAAAACAGATCAAAAGTTGAACACAAACAGCATAATTCACAATACCCTATCAGAAAGCAGAAAAATTGTCTTTTGTTTCTTAAGGGAACAGCAATACTCCCTTTAGTGCACTTCAAACCAGCACTCAATTCTCATCATCCTCATCTGGTTGCCTTGGTCGTGGGGGCACCCATGGAGTTAGGAGGTTGGTGGGGAAGTCCGGGAAGATGCATCCCAACTGGTCTGCAACTTCTTTGTCCCTTGCCTGCGCATAGTTGGCCCATTGAGCCATTCTCCTCTGCATGTCCATTAAGCAGGCCATAGATAGGGACTGTTCAGCAGCCAGCCTATCCAACTCAAACTCCATATTCCCCTTTCTTCTCAGCCTCAGGTTCGCAGGCAGCTCCAAATGGCCTGTGTAAGGCAGCTGCTGCTCCAAGCGCTCGGTGGGAACTCCTGCAAGCAAACACAATTTGGTTATAGTGTTGGGGAAAAATAATGGCCCCTTACCTTTTCTGGCGCATTCAGCAATGGCAGCTGACATGATCTCCCCCACATTGACCGTGAGACCGCGCATGATGGCATAAACCAGCAGTGATCTACTCTGGTTGATTGTCGTCTCGTGAGTCACGGGGGACAACTTTCTCCTCACAAAGGCAAACCAAACAGCTGCCTTTGCTGTCAGATTGGCACTCATTAAGGTGTGCCGACCATTGCGTGAGACAGTCCACGCTGCTTCAGGCTGGCCAATTGTGCGAATGGCCTCTTCCAGCACGGCCTCAGTCGGCTCATCAACTATCCGTGCATAATCTGTGTGAGTTTGGCCCTTGAGACCAAAGGCTTCATTGATGGCCTTGGCTGAGAAATCCACTTCCACCCCTCTGACCATAGATAGGCCATCCTCAGGGCTGAGCACATTGGCGTAGAAATCGTACACCATGCTCGTGTAGGCTGGATTAGGCGGTCTGCAGAATTCCTCCCAGCCATGGTTGAGCACTCCTGCGCGCAAGAACTGCGGCAGGTCAGCGAGTCGGTCGAGGAAACCTTTCTCGTGCAACAGGTCTCTCTTCCTCAACTCAGCACCCCTGGATTCAGCGTCAGACGAGACATACCTCACTGACTGAGGTTCGTCTTCAGGGTAGAGTTTAGCCTTCCCCTTGTCTGCTGGTTTGGATGATTCGGCAGCCTCCACCTTGAGGCGTTTGAGCGAAGGCTCAGTACTCTCTTTATCCGTTGATGGCACCTTCTTGGCCTTCTTTTTCTTCAACTTCTTGGCCTTAACAATCTTGGCCTTCTTCTTCTTCTTGAGCCTAGCCTTGACATTGATCTGCTGGAGGCATGCCCCCAACGTTTCTTCCATAGAATCGTCCTGCTGTGCAGGCTCGGCAGGGCTATCTTCCCTCATAGGAGAGAAGACTTCTTCTTCCCCAGCATCTCCACTGCCTTGCGTGGACTCCTGATAATCCCCATAAGGAAATTCCGGATCAGGCCGTGGAGAATGATGCTCTGCTGATGGTGTCTGCGCAGAACTCAGTGGCGAAGATTGCAGCTCAGGGCTCTGCGCTGCTGTTGCGTGCTCAATATGTAAAGATAAATATGCAAAAGGGAAGAGAGAGCACTTAGAACATGCAAGCATACATGGTCTCACAGCAAGTAGTAAGTATATTTCATTCGTTTTTTCCACAGAGACTCATTTTTAGCTATTCGCGAAGTGTGATTGTTAAGAAAGATGGGATGAATTTGATGGGGTAAAATTGGTTTTTAATTACCTAAGTTTTGCTGAATGTGTAAAGGGATATACCATAAACAAATTAAAGTTAAAATCAGACTCAAAGGACCAGAGATGGAATTAATAAACGAGGAAGAAAACAGCTAAACAGAATGCAACTTAGCAGAATTGCGAGAACCGCAATTAATCCGCAATTAACTCAACAGCAAAAGTGTGTAAATGGGCGAATTAAGGGCTACTAATGACTATCCTATAGGCAGTTTACTACGATTATCAAGCTTTGGATCAACTCTCTATACATCAAACTCACTCTATCTCAAGTATCGTCCGATTCCATGCATTAGAGTCTTAAGTTTACTCGACTTCAAAGTAAGGTCTCAAGCATCTTATTTAAGCAGGAGTGTTTAGTTTGTGCTAGGGAAACGCCTATTCCTAGGCCGTTTCCTGATTACCATGAAAGGCTAGCATGATTATATGACTCTGAACTCTTACTCCTTCCAGAGGTTAGGAGTTCTTTGGACAAAATGGATGGCCAATCGAAATTGCCCGTGGGATGAAGCTCACATACAATCAATGTTTCGAAGGTGATCCTACATGCTTGGTTCACGTTTTTTAGCCTATAGTTCTGTCATTAGCATGCCCCTAAGTGGTTTAGCTACTCATGGATATATGAAGAACATAAATGGTAGATAAGATAGACATGCTTAGAAGGGAAATGTGCTTAAAACAACAAGACAAAGCCGTAGCAGAACAAGGTAGAAACTGTGAAGTGCAGAATTTTACTTTGATTACTTTGAACGTTTGAATGACAAAGGAAAGCTTTAAAAGAAATGAATCCAAGACAGACAACAACGAAATGCAGTAAGTAAAATACTAAACTAAGAACAACAGTGATCAGAAATGAAAATAAGAAGAACAGAACAGAAAAGCAGTAAGGATTGCTGGAAAACTTCGTGGCAGTCGCCTCGAATGATGGTGATGAGAAGTCAGCCTTGCTTGGATGAATCCAATCGAGAGAGAAGAAGAATCTTCTCTCCTTCCTATCAGATTATCGATTCCAACAGCTGAGACTCTCACTCCAACAGACGGCAAAGGAAAACAGATGGAAATGGTGGACTGCGAGAAGACTTCTGCGCTTCGAGTGATGACTGAACCTCCGACTTTGACCCCCTTTTATAGTAGTTTGCAGGTGCGTTTGGGCCAAGGAGAACCATCAGTCTTCAACGTCATATATCAGAATGGATGGAGGAGAAAGAACGAATCCCTGAAAAGTCGGATCTAAACAGAAAAAGGTCAGCCAACTTACGGTTTTAACTTGAATAATTGCGGTCACCGCAATGATTTCGCAATTCATTCGCAATGTTTATTTTTTCATTCTTTTCCTTCGGTTTTCAACCCTTTTTCTACCTATTGTGCATAAGTCCTAAATTAGCTACCTTCTTCTAATTCTCATATTAAAGCATAGGTTTAGGCTAAATGCTAACAAAAACACCTAAATGTGTACATCTTCTTAAGCTAAATGGGTCCTAAATAAGTCACTTTCAGAGACTTAACACACCCCCAAACTTAAGGCTTTGCTTGTCCTCAAGCATACTAAGGACTTACCTAGGCTGCTGTTTCTTCTTTTTTAACCACCTACTGACTCCCTTATATCCCTATCTATAGCACTGCTGTCCTGTGACACACTTCTCAGTTTAAAACTACCCTCTTATCTAGCTTCTTCTGACTTCGCCTGCCTAACACTCACCTGCTTTTTATTAACTTCCTACAACTGATCTATTTACTTTTGTCATATCATGCCACTATCCCTAAGGTTTCAAATTCTGCCTAGCTTTACCTCAGACTCAGTACATGCTTCTAGCTTTATTTTTAATGTGTCTAGGATTCCTTAGAGTCATGCCAGTCTTAGTATTAACGGTGACAGTAGTACTTTTAGAGAACAACCTAAACCCTGGCATCACTACATTGGATATACACTCATCTCCCTAAACAACCCTACAAGTTACAACTTTGTGCTTAGCTAATTGAGGATCAGAGTTCTTTTTAAATAGGACATCTAAGCCACAAAGTTATAACTCCTAGGTATACATTCTTCTTCCCTATTCTTTTCCCTTTTTCTTACTTAGGTGGAGACTTTCCTTTGGTTGCCTTTTGATGCAATGCCACTTGTGGGTTACACACTTGGCACTGATTACTTAGCAACCTAAGAAAGACCCCCCTCTTTATTCTATTTTTCATTTTTTTTTTTTTTCAGTTCATCATTTTTTATAAAGGAGAAGAAGAATGCTTATGCTTTAAGGGATAGAGGAATGTTCCTAGGCCTAGGGTGGCCTCCCCCAAACTTAAACTACTCATTGTCCCCAATGAGTGTCTGAGGTGGCACACCCCCAAACTTGTCCTAGAAGCATCTAGTCTAAGGTAAAACAAAGAGAATCTAAAAGCCCTAGGTATAGACAGAACATTCTAAAAGTAAATATCACAGCAGCATAAATTCGTAAAGACAGGCAGGTAAGGACTTAAAGCTATGCATGCTGAGCACTTTTAAGAGGCTAATTTAAACTATCAAAGGTGTCCTATGACACTCATCCAACATGCTTTGAGATAAGCTATATAAGGTAGTCAAGATAGCAGCAAAAGACATAATTTACACAGAACCAGCCTAGCTAAACAGTCAGTCAAAAACATGCATTTACTAATAAAAATTGCGGATTCTGCAATTCTTTCGCAATAGATACATGGCAGATATATCAGTGATCAGGGCCCCTATGCATGCTTTTTCCAGTCATTCAAGCTATACAAAAATGAAACTAAACTAATCTACCTATTCAGCTACCATCAGACTACACTAAACAAATTTAAACAGCAAAAATAAAGAATTAAAGACAGACCAAATATTAACTCAAAACAGCAGAATTCACATGGTTCGACGAAAAGCAGTTTGATTATTTTTTTTCTTTCTTTTAAGGAACATAAATACTCCCTTGTCAATCTGCCTCATATGGATATTCTTCAATGTTTCGAGGCATCACTTTTGCTCCTTTAAGATACTTAAGTCTTGATTTACGGGGTCGGACATTCTGCCACACCTTGAATTTGTTGATTCTTTCAAAGAGACTGCATGTTATAACATCCCAAGGTTTGTACTTTCTGTGCGTTGGTTTTGTTTCTACAATATTTGCTACAACATAGCTTTGATGCGATGAGACTTCTTTTTCTGGCACAACTCTTTCTAACTCCTTCAGCTGGAGCATTTGTGGTGGTGGTGGCTCAACTCTTTCATTGGTGGAGAAGCTTGCTACAACCTCAAACATTTCAAATTCTTGTTCCTCAAGCAGCGCATTAGTCTCTTTGGCCTCATCCAGCACAATTTCATTTTTCTCAACTTTCACCAACTCCACCATTTCATATGGAGATTCCATTGGATCACTCTTCTCAGATTCGAAGGTAACAAAAGATTCATCATCATAAAAATCGAACATCTGAGGGCATGGTGGTAGTGATTTTGCTATAGCAAGTAGCTCTTGTAAGTCATTTGTGAGCTGAGCTAATTGCACATCCATTCTCCTCATGGATGCATCATTCCTTCCCATGAATTCTATCCATAGTGCCTCCAAAGTGGGTGATAATTCTTCACTTGGAATTGGGGCATAATGTTGATAGTTTTCATGTTGGGGGAACTCTTCATAATGAGCAATTTGCACATGCTCTTCCCAAGGATTATTTGAGAGTTGCCACTGATCATGTTCACACATGTACGAATAATGGTTGTCATAGCTTTGTTGATATTGCCTCTCTTGATAATTCAATGTTGGGCAATTCTCCAAGTTATGATTATCCCCACAATAAGCACATGGCTGGTAAAATCCTTCAAACTGTTGTGGGCAAACTCGTCCTCCAATTAAGTTCTGCAGCGTATTCATTTACTTTGTCGTACCCATACGTTTTCCACCTGCAAAGTTTCTCTCTGTTGCGAGTTGAGGTTTGGAAACTCTTTCATAAACTAGCTTGATAGTACCTGTAAAGGAAATGAGAGAAGATTAGCTCCAATAGATATTAAGAGTTGGTTTTCTAACTTAACAAACTTCGTTTTCACTTAAATAAGTCCCCGGCAGCGGCGCCAAAAACTTGTTGCGTGCTCAATATGTAAAGATAAATATGCAAAAGGGAAGAGAGAGCACTTAGAACATGCAAGCATACATGGTCTCACAGCAAGTAGTAAGTATATTTCATTCGTTTTTTCCACAGAGACTCATTTTTAGCTATTCGCGAAGTGTGATTGTTAAGAAAGATGGGATGAATTTGATGGGGTAAAATTGGTTTTTAATTACCTAAGTTTTGCTGAATGTGTAAAGGGATATACCATAAACAAATTAAAGTTAAAATCAGACTCAAAGGACCAGAGATGGAATTAATAAACGAGGAAGAAAACAGCTAAACAGAATGCAACTTAGCAGAATTGCGAGAACCGCAATTAATCCGCAATTAACTCAACAGCAAAAGTGTGTAAATGGGCGAATTAAGGGCTACTAATGACTATCCTATAGGCAGTTTACTACGATTATCAAGCTTTGGATCAACTCTCTATACATCAAACTCACTCTATCTCAAGTATCGTCCGATTCCATGCATTAGAGTCTTAAGTTTACTCGACTTCAAAGTAAGGTCTCAAGCATCTTATTTAAGCAGGAGTGTTTAGTTTGTGCTAGGGAAACGCCTATTCCTAGGCCGTTTCCTGATTACCATGAAAGGCTAGCATGATTATATGACTCTGAACTCTTACTCCTTCCAGAGGTTAGGAGTTCTTTGGACAAAATGGATGGCCAATCGAAATTGCCCGTGGGATGAAGCTCACATACAATCAATGTTTCGAAGGTGATCCTACATGCTTGGTTCACGTTTTTTAGCCTATAGTTCTGTCATTAGCATGCCCCTAAGTGGTTTAGCTACTCATGGATATATGAAGAACAGAAATGGTAGATAAGATAGACATGCTTAGAAGGGAAATGTGCTTAAAACAACAAGACAAAGCCGTAGCAGAACAAGGTAGAAACTGTGAAGTGCAGAATTTTACTTTGATTACTTTGAACGTTTGAATGACAAAGGAAAGCTTTAAAAGAAATGAATCCAAGACAGACAACAACGAAATGCAGTAAGTAAAATACTAAACTAAGAACAACAGTGATCAGAAATGAAAATAAGAAGAACAGAACAGAAAAGCAGTAAGGATTGCTGGAAAACTTCGTGGCAGTCGCCTCGAATGATGGTGATGAGAAGTCAGCCTTGCTTGGATGAATCCAATCGAGAGAGAAGAAGAATCTTCTCTCCTTCCTATTAGATTATCGATTCCAACAGCTGAGACTCTCACTCCAACAGACGGCAAAGGAAAACAGATGGAAATGGTGGACTGCGAGAAGACTTCTGCGCTTCGAGTGATGACTGAACCTCCGACTTTGACCCCCTTTTATAGTAGTTTGCAGGTGCGTTTGGGCCAAGGAGAACCATCAGTCTTCAACGTCATATATCAGAATGGATGGAGGAGAAAGAACGAATCCCTGAAAAGTCGGATCTAAACAGAAAAAGGTCAGCCAACTTACGGTTTTAACTTGAATAATTGCGGTCACCGCAATGATTTCGCAATTCATTCGCAATGTTTATTTTTTCATTCTTTTCCTTCGGTTTTCAACCCTTTTTCTACCTATTGTGCATAAGTCCTAAATTAGCTACCTTCTTCTAATTCTCATATTAAAGCATAGGTTTAGGCTAAATGCTAACAAAAACACCTAAATGTGTACATCTTCTTAAGCTAAATGGGTCCTAAATAAGTCACTTTCAGAGACTTAACAGCTGCTGCAGGTGTCGGATCAGAACTCTGAGGTGCTGGAGACAACTCAGGGCTCTGTGCAGGCGGTGACGACTCTGCGCTTGGCACTGGTTCAGATGGGAGAGGGCTGCGCGCAGGTGACGCAGACGGCGACGATCCTTCTTTGGCTGACTCGTGGGATGCACGATCAGGTTCTTGACTCTCCACGGGAGTCTTTGCTGTGCTTGGTTCGGCGGCCGTCTTGACACTCCACCGGCGTTTCTTGGGCGTGCCCACTGGCTCAGATGGTCCAGCAGGGATCTCAGTGACCACCCTCCACTTCTTCCTACGAATAGGAAGCTTGGGAAGAGGACCGGTGCGAACGGCACCATCGTCTGCAAGGGCGAGAAGCGCTTCCCTCGCAGCCGCTTCAGCTGCGTCATCAGCCTTCTTCTTGGCTGCGGATCTTTCAGCACGTGTGGCCACCATTGCTGAGTCTTGAAGATCTTGAGAGAAGAATCAAAGATGGAGAGAATCGCTGAATTCTTGGAGAGCAAAGAGAGAGATAATCGTAACGATCGAGCGGCTTCCAACGGATATAAAGGCAACGGAAAAATCCCAACGGCTCTTTTTTGCGGATCCAGCAATTTTAGCGCAATTCTAGGGATATTATTTCATCAAAATCTCAATCTTTGATCGCCCGTATCTTTTATTTGGCTCAACCGTTTCTTGATTTTTAAAGTGGGATTTACTCTCCTTGATCCCCTCTTTCGAATCCTTGCAAAAACAAACAAAACAAACATTAAATACGCACTTAAAATTACACCACAAAACATACAAACGACAATCGGAAAAACAGAAAAAATAAACTAAGGCATTGGCCTTGACTAAACGAGCACAGTAACCACTCGTTCTCTCTCGTTCTTTTTGTCATGCTTCAGTCAAGAGGAAGGCCGAGAGAGTCTTCACATCTCCTTCCTCATAGTAGTGCTTCAACCTAGCACCATTGACCATAAATGGCTGGCCTTGCTGCAAGTTCTTTATCTCTATTGCACCATGAACAAAGACATTAGTAATAACAAATGGACCCGACCATCTAGACTTTAGTTTGCCTGGGAACAACTTTAATCGTGAGTTAAATAAGAGTACAAGTTGGCCTTTCCTAAAGTCTTTGACCCTAAGTCTACTGTCGTGCCATATTTTGGTCTTTTCTTTATACATTTTGGCATTCTCATAGGCCATATGCCTAAGCTCATCAAGTTCATGTAGCTGCAAAGATCTCAATGTCCCCGCATCCTTTACACAAAAATTTAATTCTTTCATGGCCCAAAATGCTTTATTTTCCAACTCAAGTGGTAAGTGACAAGCCTTGCCATATACCAACCTATAGGGAGACATACCTAGGGGTGTCTTATATGCTGTTCTATAAGCCCAAAGTGCATCCTCAAGTTTAAATGACCAG
Source organism: Herpetospermum pedunculosum (assembly GCA_028017165.1). Classification (NCBI taxonomy): domain Eukaryota; kingdom Viridiplantae; phylum Streptophyta; class Magnoliopsida; order Cucurbitales; family Cucurbitaceae; genus Herpetospermum; species Herpetospermum pedunculosum. The sequence goes on along the minus strand of CM051523.1, from coordinate 48,382,696 downwards.
TCTTTCCTATTAGGTTTGACTACCTTTTCTAGGATGTTCTTTATCTCCCTATTGGAAATCTCAGCTTGACCATTTGAGTGTGGGTGATAGGGAGTAGCTACCCTATGTCTAATGTTATATTTAGCCAATATCTTCTCCATAGCCTTATTAATGAAATGCGACCCCTCATCACTAATGATAGCACGAGGAGTCCCAAATCTAGTGAAAATGTGCCTATGCAAGAAGTTAGTGACTGTTTTAGCATCATTATTAGGACATGCTTTGGCTTCTACCCACTTGGACACGTAGTCTACTGCTACTAAAATGTACATGTTACCTGATGATGGAGGGAATGGTCCCATGAAATCAATGCCCCACACATCAAAGAGCTCCAACTCTAAGATGTAGGTGAGGGGCATCTCATCCTTGCGACTGAGATTACCTGTCCTTTGGCACTCATCACAGCTGTGGGCATAGTCGTGTGCGTCCTTGAAGATTGTTGGCCAGTAGTAGCCACTCTGAAATACCTTCGCAGCTGTCCTTTGGCCACCAAAGTGTCCACCATAAGGAGATGAGTGACAGTGCTGCAGCACAGACTTTGCTTCAGCAGCTGAAACACACTTCCTTAATAAACCATCCGCACAGGTTCTGTAAAGTGTGGGGTCATCCCAGATGAATTTCCTTGCTTCATGCAGGAACCGCTTCTTTTCTTGTCCTCCCTTGAACACTGGTAATACCTGTGATGCACGGAAGTTAGCAATATCAGCAAACCACGGTTCCTCATCGTTATCACGATGAGCCAAAGCAAATACATGTTCATCTATAAAAGCATCAGAAATTGCGGTCTCCGCAATTTTTTCGCAATTGTGCTGCAATCGAGACAGGTGATCTGCAACCACATTTTCACAACCTTTCTTGTCCCGTATGTCCAAATCAAATTCCTGCAGCAATAACACCCATCTAATCAATCTAGGCTTAGCATCAGCCTTTCTCATAAGATATTTTAAAGCAGAATGGTCAGTATATACAATGGTCCTAGTTCCTACAATATAGTTTCTAAATTTTTCACAAGCAAAGACTACAGCAAGCATCTCTTTCTCTGTAGTTGTATAATTACATTGAGCCTCATTCAAGGTCTTACTAGCATAATAGACAGGGTGTGTGAGCTTGTCAATCTTCTGTCCTAACATGACTCCTACAGCATAGTCACTGGCATCACATAGCATCTCAAATGGGAGATCCCAATTTGGTCCGACTATGATTGGTGCTGTGACCAGTGCTTCCTTAAGGGTTTTCCAAGCTACTACACATTCCTTAGAGAAGATGAATGGTCTATTTAGCTCTAGAAGCTCGCACAGAGGTTTGGCTATCTTAGAAAAGTCCTTAATGAACCTTCTGTAGAAGCCAGCGTGCCCTAAGAAGCTCCTAATAGCCTTGACATTCTGGGGCTCTACCAACTTCTCTATGATCTCTATTTTTGCCCTATCCACTTCTACACCCGCCCTTGACACTCTATGTCCTAAGACAATCCCTTCATCTACCATAAAATGGCACTTTTCCCAATTTAGGACTAGGTTGGTCTCTTCACACCTAGCCAGGACTTGTCCTAAGTTTTCTAGACAGGTTTTAAATGAGTCCCCAAAGACTGAGAAGTCATCCATGAATATTTCTATCATGGACTCATCCAACTCAGAGAAGATTGCCATCATGCACCTTTGGAAAGTTGCCGGTGCATTGCATAGGCCAAAAGGCATTCTGCGGAAGGCAAACGTTCCAAAGGGGCAAGTGAAGGTAGTCTTCTCTTGGTCCTTAGGGTCTATAGTTATTTGATTATAGCCTGAGTAGCCATCTAAAAAACAATAGTAGGCTCTACCAGCTATTCTGTCTAGCATCTGGTCAATAAACGGTATAGGGAAATGGTCTTTTTTAGTTTCTTTATTTAATTTTCTGTAATCCATACATACCCTCCACCCTGTGACAGTCCTTGTTGGAATTAGTTCGTTATTCTCATTGACTACCACAGTTATTCCCCCCTTTTTAGGTACACATTGGATGGGGCTCACCCACTGGCTACTAGCTATGGGGAAAATTACTCATGCATCTAACCACTTGATTATTTCTTTCTTCACTACCTCTTTCATAGAGGGGTTTAACCTACGCTGGTGATCTACCCTAGGTGTGTGCTCTTCCTCTAGTATAATTTTGTGCATGCAATAAGAAGGGCTAATGCCTCGAATATCAGCAATCGTCCATGCTATAGCCTTCCTATGTTGCTTAAGCAGTAAAATTAAATCAACCTCATGTTGTTCACTTAGTTTAGAAGAAATAATTACAGGCAGCGTGTCATTATCTCCTAAATATGCATATTTGAGGTGAGTAGGTAGCGGTTTCAGTTCTAAAATAGGTGGATGCTCAATGGAGGGCTTCAACGGATTTATAGTTCTATCAGTTAAATCGATATTCATACATACATGTTGAGGGTTATTTACAGGCATATTCATTATGTCAGATACATTTAAGTCAGCTACATCTACTTGTACATATTCACTAGCATGCTTGGTTAACAGTACATGCTCTAATTGTTCTTCCATTAGTGAGTCAACAATATCCATGCTAGCACAGGATTCAAGGTCAGAGGGATACTTTAAAGCTTTATAAACACTAAATTTTACCTCTTCATCATGAACCCTCATAGTTAACTCACCTTTCTGAACATCTATTAGTGCCCTACCTGTGGCTAGAAATGGTCTACCTAGCAGGATGGGGACCTCCTTGTCTGCCTCATAGTCCAGGACAATGAAATCTGCAAGGAAAATAAATTTGTCAACTTTAACTAGAATATCCTCGATCTTACCTTCTGGATATGCGATGGATCTGTCTGCTAGTTGTAAAGTGACAGTGGTTGGACGTGCTTCTCCTATTCCCAACTGGCGGAATAGGGACAGGGGCATGAGATTTATGCTGGCGCCCAGGTCACAAAGCGCTCTGCCCACGTGCTTGCCTCCAAGTTCCACAGGTAAGGTGAAGGAACCAGGATCCTTCTCCTTCTTGGGCAGCTTGTTCTGGAGGATGGCACTGCACTCCTCGGTGAGGTTTACTGTTTCAAACTCACCAATTATTTTTTTGTTAGTAATAATGTCCTTCAAAAACTTTACATATGAAGGCATAGACTGTAAAACCTCTACAAAAGGAATGTTAACATGCACTTGCTTCAGTATTTCTAAAAATTTATTAAAATGAACTTCTTGTTCCTGCTTCTTCTTAAGCCTTCGAGGGTATGGAGGTGGTGGCACATATGCAGGCACGTCAGGACGCCTTAGGATAGGTGGAGGCCTTGGAATTTCTTCTACGTCCTCTACAATTGGCTCGAGCCTGGCTCCTGATGTGCTAGTTGGTGGTGGACCTTGGCTTGGCAGAGACTCCAGTGGAGCACTAGACTCAGTGTTCTCTACTCTCTTTGGTGTGTCCTTTGTGTTGCTCACCAATGGTCTTCCACTCCTAAGTTCAATTGCTTGAACTTGTTCCTTGCCATCTCTCCTTGGTACCTCGGTGTCAGCAGGGAGTCTACCTTGGGGCCTGCTTTTAAGTTCATTGGCTAATTGGCCTATTTGGTTTTCCAGGCTCCTAAGAGTAGCTTGCTGGCTCTGAAGAGTAGCATCATTCTTAGCTATATATTCCTTGAGTAGGTTTTCTACAGAAGATCCTACAGGTTGATTGTAAGGTTTTTGGTACATTGATTGGTTATGTTGGGGAGTGAAACCAGGTGTTCCACTCGGCCTTGGTTGGTTAGGATTTTGGTTAGTGTTCTGTTGGCCACCCCATGACAGGTTAGGGTGGTTTCTCCAACCAGGATTGTAAGTTTGTGAGTAGGGGTTGTTCCTTGGCTGCTGCTGGCTTCCTACATAGCAGACCGAGGATGGATTCCCAGGGCAATATTCATAAGGGTGCCCTTCCCCACAGAATCCACAGATTGGTGCCTCGCCTTGACTTGGTTGGGTGCCCATTGACATGGCTGTGGCGGTATTGGCACTGGTTTGGAGATTGGCCTGAGCCATTTGCTTGACTAAGTTGGTCAGGGCATTTATTTGGGTGCTCATGGCGCTTAGAGCATCCTTGTCTTGAGCCCTAGTTGGCTCTACTGGATCGTCTGACCACCTACAGTGAGATGTTGAGATCTTCTCCAAGATCTCATAAGCTTCGTTGTAACTCTTGGACAACATGGAACCTCCAGCAGATGAATTTAAAACTTGTCTGGTGCTGGGGTTGCATCCTTTAAAGAAGACTTCTATTTGGATACACCATGGGATGCCATGATGTGGACATTTAAGAAGAAGATATTTGAATCTTGTCCAAGCTTCGTGAAGAGACTCACTTGGAGCTTGTTTGAACTTTATGATATCATCACGAAAGGTCGAATTCCTATCAGGTGGGAAGTATTTGACTAGGAATTTTTCTGCTAAATCTGTCCAATTGCGGACAGATCCTGAGGGTAAAGAATTTAACCATGTTTTGGCTTTGTCCCTCAAAGAGTAAGGGAAAAGATATAGCCTCAGGGCTTCTTGGGAAACTCCAGGGATTAGGAAGGTGTCACTAACTCCTAGGAAGTTCCTAAGGTGATTATGGGGGTCCTCATTTTCTATTCCAAAGAATTGTCCCACAGTGGACAACATTTGGAACATCACTGGCTTTAACTCAAATGAGTTGGCAGTGATTTCAGGACGGATTATGCTGGGGTTCAGCTCCCCAGGCATAGGTACTAAATATGAAAGGATGGCGCTATCCTTGTCATTCGCTATTTCAATGGGATTGCGAGTGACAGGCACCAGGTTTTGATTTACTCCAGCCATTTCTTCTTGAGGTAATTGCGGAGGAATTGTAGTCTCTGCAATGATTGGAGGTAAAAGGGTTTGTTTAAAGAGACGTTTCTTGGCTCTATTCCTAGCTCTAAGTAATCTCTCGGGCTCAGGGTTGAACTCTAGATCACTACTTGGAGTCTCATTCATAAACTACCCTAAATGGTACCTGAAAAAGAAATGAAGATGGATCAAATTCAATGGAAAATACTTTGATGTTTCAGACTTAACAACTTCGTTTTCACTTAAAATAAGTCCCCGGCAGCGGCGCCAAAAACTTGTTGCGTGCTCAATGTGTTAATAAAAATGATAAATAAGAGGGAGAGAGCACTCAGAACATGCAAGCATACATGGTCTTATAGCAAGTAGTAAGTATATTTCATTCGTTTTCCCACAGAGACTTGTTTTTAGCTATTCTCGAAGTGTTTTTGTTAAGAAAGATGGGGTGGATTTGAGGGGGTAAAATTGGTTTTTAATTACCTAAGTTTTGCTGAATGTATAAAGGAATATAACATAAACAAATGGAAGTTGAAATTAAACTCAAAGGACAAGAGATGGAACTGATAAACAAAGGAGAAAGCAGCTAACAGAATAACAACTTAGCAGGAATTGCGAGGACCGCAATGTTTCCGCAATTAAACAGCAAAAAAAGTGTGCAGATGGGTGAATTAAGGGCTACTAATGACTATCCTATAGGCCTTTTTATACGATTCTCAAGCACTGGATCTCCTCTCTATACATCAAACTCACTCTACCTCAAGTATCGTCCGATTCCATGCATTAGAGTCTTAAGTTTACTCGACTTCAAAGTAAGGACTTAAGCATCTTGTTTAAGCAGGAGTGTTTAGTTTGTACTAGGGAAACGCCTATTCCTAGGCCGTTTCCTGGTTACCATGAAAGGCTAGCATGATTATATGACTCTGAACTCTTACTCCTTCCAGAGGTTAGGAGTTCTTTGGACAAAATGGATGGCCAATCGAAATTGCCCGTGGGATGAAGCTTACATACAATCAATGATTCGAGAGCTATCCTACATACTTGATGTACGTTTTATTTAGCCTATAGTTCTGTCATTAGCATGCCCCTAAGTGATTTAGCTACTCATGGATATATAGAGAACAGAAATGGCAGATAAGATAGACATGCTTAGAAGGGAAATGTGCTTTAAAACAGTAAGCTAAACCCGTAGCAGAAGATGGGAAATGAGAGATGCAAAAACGAACTTTGATTACTGAAATTGTTTGTTGAACAGATAAAAGCTGTAAAGTAAATAGCAACAAGACAGAAAGCAACGAAATAAACTAATCTAGCTACTTAGGAACAGAACAGCACGAAGCAGATTGTAAACAGAAGAGAAAGACAGAAAAACAGTAAAGAGTTGCTGGAAAGCTTCGTGGCAGTCGCCTCGAATGAAGGGGATGAAAGATCAGCCTTGCTTGGATGAATCCAATCGAGAGAGAAGAAGAATCTTCTCTCCTTCCTATCAGATTATCGATTCCAACAGCTGAGACTCTCACTCCAACAGACGGCAAAGGAAAACAGATGGAAATGGTGGACTGCGAGAAGACTTCTGCGCTTCGAGTGATGACTGAACCTCCGACTTTGACCCCCTTTTATAGTAGTTTGCAGGTGCGTTTGGGCCAAGGAGAACCATCAATCTTCAACGTCATATATCAGAATGGATGGAGGAGAAAGAACGAATCCCTGAAAAGTCGGATCTAAACAGAAAAAGATCAGCCAACTTATGGTTTTAACTTGAATAATTGCGGTCACCGCAATGTTTTCGCAATTCATTTGCAATGCTCATTTTTTCATTCTTTTCCTTCGGTTTTCAACCCTTTTTCTACCTATTGTGCATAAGTCCTAAATTAGCTACCTTCTTCTAATTCTCATATTAAAGCATAGGTTTAGGCTAAATGCTAACAAAAACACCTAAAAGTGTACATCTTCCTAAGCTAAATGGGTCCTAAATAAGTCACTTTCAGAGACTTAACATTTGCATAAATCAATAGCAAGGTCAATGGAGAAAGTATTTATAGTAAGTGGGAGAAGGAAGTATGTCAATACATCCTGCGGTCTCCTCCATTGGATTGAACCGTGAGATTCTCATGTTCCGCCTGCTGGTTGCTCTTAGAGGCACCGTCCATACGGAGGGCCGCTTCATGGGAGTCGGAACATCTCAGTCACCAGAAATGGATAAAGATTACTTAGAGCCATTCCCAACACTGACATTCCATACGGTTACACTGTTGGGGCCGCCCTAAGAAATCTAAAAATGGCGGGTCACACTTACAAGATTTGCTAAGGAGTTAGTAAATTCTTGACCAAACAGCGATAACTAAGATGCTATAGGAATATGAGTTATTATGGTATTAGCATTTAGTCAAGATTGTCTTGGTTCAGTGAAGGAGTGGTTGACTGCCCCACGGTAGCAATTATTCTGACTCACTGAAGTATCGTTGCAAATTAATAATGAGTTTATGGGTACATTATTACTTTTTGCTAAATTCTTGATTGGTTGTTAAAAATAGTTTAAGTTCAATTCACTAATAGAATTCATTCTTTTCAGCATGTCTTGCTCGTTTATCCAATTACTAGCTTCTGATAAACTAAACGGCGATAACTACACGACCTGGAAATCGAACTTGAATACGATTCTTGTTATCGATGATCTTAGGTTTGTCTTAACAGAGGAATGTCCTCCCCCTCCTAGCTCGTCTGCAGCTCGAACTGTTCGAGATGCATTTGACATGTGGACTAGGGCTAATGATAAAGCCCGAGTCTACATCTTGGCCAGCACATCCGATGTGTTAGCTAAGAAGCATGAGGTAATGGTCTCTGCTAAGGAGATCATGGATTCATTACAGACAATGTTTGGACAATCGTCTTCATCGGTCTATCATGATCATACTGCCCTGATAAATGAGAGAGTCAACATTGACAATAGAGTTATGGAAGAGACTGATGGTGATCTTGCTCCTACAAAAAAATAATAAACAGAAACATGAGGACAATGACACACAACAAAATAAAGAAAATAACAAAAAAACTTAAAGAATGTAAACTTGGGTTGCCTCCCAAGAAGCGCTTTATTTAACGTCTTAGCTAGACGGGAGGAACATTTATGGGTCAGGGTACATAAAAACCCTCTATTTTCTTCGGTCCCTTCTTGCTTGAATCGATGTAACCTACCAAGTCTGGTAGGCTCAATTGTTTCTCATGGGTAGCTGAAGAATAAATATTTTTGTTATTTTTATTTAAATAAATAAAAGAAGAAAAAGACAAAAAATCAAAATCAAAATCACAAGATTCGTGAGTATAAAGAAAAGAAATATCAACTTGAGGAGGAAATTCTGGAAATAAAATAAGGTGAGGTTTTTCAGCCTCATACTCTATAACCTGAATTTTCTCCTCCACATTAGGCTCATTTTCTTTGTTTATCTCACAAACAGCATCCTGACATATCTCACAATTCTCCAGCTCATTCTCACTCTCAATGTCTATGGCTTCACAAATTTTTGTACTATCGACTTTATTGGCAACCACTAAATTTTGCACTTGTAAAGTTATGAATGAGTCAGGTACTGGACTAACTTGATATCCTATAGACTTGTATCTTGATGTAAGAGCTTCTATTTGAGTATTAAGTCTCTCTCTTGACTCACTCAAGAGCAAACAACTAGCTCTTTGTTCAACAATGAACTCTTGCAATAAGGTTTGATTAGCTTCCAAGGCAGATTTTAAATCAATTTTGTTGGAAGAATAAAAATTTTGGTTCTGAATGCCCTCATCATTATCATAAAAATAATTTCCATAACTCATAGATTCAAAATGATAATGACCAGACATATAATTCACATTGTCATAAAATGTATAGTTTAATGGGTATGAATCGAAGGATGGTGTTGGTTCTTGGGTGCTTTGAAACTCTCTATAAGGCCACACATAATTATTAAAAGCCATAAAAATAAAATAAACAACTAGACTTAGACTTTCAAGTAAATGCAAACACCAATAAAAAATATAGTCAGGATGTAAAGACAAAAACTCAAAGCAAAAACAATAAAATAACAAGACCAAAAAAAAAAAAAAAAAAAAAAGCTCTAAAGTAAGACCGAGTGAGTTCTCCACAATATCAGGTGAAACTAAATAATTATCAATCCCCGGCAACGGCGCCAAAAACTTGTTGTGCAAAATTAGTGCAATAAAATACCGCAAGTGTACGGGTCAAGTTTAAATATAGTGTATAAAAATACGGATATCGTCCTCAGGATTGGTTTTCTAGTTCACTTAATTACCACGAATAATATCACTCAATTTTATTTAGAGAATTAAAATCAAAGGATATGATTAAAAAAAATTAAATTAAATTTGGAGAACAATAAGGAGAGGTATGTCCTAGGGAATTGACTTGAGCAATGACTTCACCGTCATCTCATCATATTCTTCATTCATTAAAAGATGGAATTAATCAATTTCTAGATTGTTGACAAGTTCTACCCTATAGATTTGATATTCTCTCTCGAGCAATAACAATATTCTTTGAAAAGTAAATTACCTATATTTCTATGGCAATTCAAACAATCCAAATATAAAGAACGTAAAACTATGTCTGTCACAAAATCTACAATGATATGTCTATCTCATGTATAAATCAGGAAAAACAATTCGGATCATCAATAATAATCGTATCTCGACCTCAAATCATTGATATGAAATCATGCAAAGAATGGCCAAATCCTAACATGTATTAAGCCCAGAAAAATTCTCACAATCAATATGAAATTAAAATACCATCTATTAATTAAGAAGAATAAGATTTAAAACCGATTACATCAAGCTCAGAGTTAGGAGAGTTTAGCTAACCAGGTTCAATAATTCAGAATATAAACTAAAAAAAAAAACCCATAAAAAAACTACAAATTAAAAGGGAAAGAAAAAATAAAACTCGTGTTGATTCCACGTTTCCGCTGCAATCTTCACGATCCCGAGCATATAAATTTTTACTTTGTGCTCCCAAAAATCTCTTCAAACTCCAAAAACTATGTAATTTCGAAATTGAGATTGACTCTCCAAAAAATGGCTAAAAAATATGTATTTATATGGCAATTTAGGTAAAAATCATAAAAATCAGGTCTGAGAGGGCGACAATCAGATGCGACGCGCGTCCATGGAGTTTGAGGCAGGTACGAAGTTGAAAATTGAGAAAATGAGCTACAGTTGTAAATATAAAATGAGCGGTTTATGAATAAAATATTGCAATTTGTGTAGTGGTGAAGTGACTGTTTGAGCTGGGTTGTGCGTGCGTGGATGCATAAGTTCAAGCCTAGCCGATGTTTTATATTTTTCTTTTATAATTTCCAGCGCCTAGGCGCTATCCTCTCGGGTTTTGGACCCAAATTCCTTCTTTTTGTCACTTGTGAACTCCAAATTTCATCCAAATACCTTAGTTTTCACCACAAAGCTTCTAAATTCCCCGATATGCTTCAAAATGCTCGATATTTATAAAATAATCAAATATAATCGTGAAACTACATATTTAATTCTCTATACTTGCATTAAATAAGTCATAAAGATAGCTCATTTTGTGTGCTATCACTACTTCCAAATCTGTGAAGAACTTCCTAAGCCATACTGCTTCCTTCGCTGCGTTGCAAGCTGCGACGTACTCAGCTTCCATGGTGGAGTCAACAATACAACCTTGCTTAATACTCCTCCATACTATCGCTCCTCCGTTAAGAGGGAACACTGATTTTAATGTAGATTTCCTAGAATCTATATCAATCTGAACATCAGAGTCAGTGTATCCTGCTAGGATCAAATCCTTCGCGCCATACACGAGCACATAGTCCCTCGTTCTCCTAAAATACTTGAGGATATGTTTAACGACTTTCTATTGATCATATCCTGGATTAGACTGGTACCTACTGACAATTCTGACTGCAAAACAGATGTCAGGTTTAGTGCATAACATAACATACATAAGTCTGCCAACTGCAGATGCGTATGAAATTCGTCTCATGTCCTCAACTTCTTGAGGCGTCTTACGAAACTGTTTCTTAGACAAATGAATTTCATGCCTAAACGGCAGCGAACCTTTCTTGGAATTCTGCATCGAATATCTAGATAACACTTTATCTATATAAGATGCATGAGACATTGCTAGAGTTTTACTCTTGCGATTCCTTATGATCTGAATCCCTAGAACAAACTGAGTCTCTCCCAAATATTTCAGTTAGGAACCCTACATCATTCCCAACGAGTAGTATGTCGTCTACGTACAAGACTAAGAAAGTTACAACGAGTAGTATGTCGTCGAGCCTTAAAGGTTTGCACCTTACTAGCTTGGTCTCGTTTCCTCTTGTAGATTCACTTGCAACTGATGGGTCTTTCACCATTTGGTTGTCAACAAGATCCCAGACCGAATTGAAGTACATAGACTCCATTTCGAGATCCATGGCTTTGAGCCACTGGTCTTTGTCTACATCATTCATTGCCTGTTTAAAGGTCAATGGATCCTCAACGCCATCATCAGGTATGACGACTTGAGTTTCCGACAAGCCGATGTGGCGGTCGGGTTGTCTTACATCCCTCCTACTGCGTCGAGGCTTTCTCAACTCTTGAGAAGGATCAGCCTGATCAACAACCTTTGTTGATCCGTCTGTAGCTTTCCTGGAAAGTTCGGACAAAACAATTTTGCTCGATGGTTTATGATCTCTCATGTGGTCTTGCTCTAAGAATGTGGCATTAGTCCATACTAACACCTTGTCCTCTTGAGGATCGTAAAAGAGACCACCTTTCGTTTCCCTGGGGTAACCTACAAATTGACATAATTTTGAACGATGTTCCAGTTTCTTTGGATTGGATGCCAGCCCGTGTGCCAAACACCCCCAAATTTTGAAGTGACGTAAAATACCTTTACGCCATCTCCAAAGCTCATAAGGTGTTTCAAAAATACTCTTAGAGGGAACCATGTTCAAAATATATACATCAAACTCTACTGAATATCCTCAAAACGAGTTAGGCAGTTGAGCATAGCTCATCATAGAACGAACCATGTCTAACTGGGTTTTATTTCTCCTTTCGAACACATCGTTCTACTGCGGTGTTCCGGGCGCTAAGAGTTGAGATATTATTCCATGTTCTATCCTATAGTCCTGGAAACTAGTATCCATATACTCTTCTCCTCGATCGGATCATAGTGTTTTTATCGATTTACCTAATATGTTCTAAACCTCTGCCTTATACTCAATGAACTTTTCAAGAGTTTCGGACTTACGATTCATTAGGTAAAGATAGTCGTACCTAGAATAATCGTCAATGAAGCTGACAAAATATTCATACCCTCCTCGTGCTTTGACATTCAAAGGGCCGCAGAGATCCGAATGCACGATTTCTAGAGGTTCTTTGGGCCTATGACATTTTTTAGAAAAAGTTTGTTTAGTCATCTTGCCGTCAAGACAAGACTCACATGGTGGTAAAGAGTTGTCCTCTAAACGATTTAGGAGACCTCTCTTAACCAACCTCCCAATCCTATTGAGATTAATGTGGCCTAGTCTCAAATGCCCAAAGATAGGTACTTGGAGAAAGCTTCTCCCATTTAGTTTGAGTTCAACTGTTTAAACATCTCGGTGTTCAAAATAGCTTCAGCCTCTTTCGGTCTTAACACATATAAGTTGTTCTCAAGTTTAGCAGAACAAATTTGTACACCTCTTTTGCTAATGATTGCTTCATTATCTGCAAAAGATACTTTATACATTTGTTCTAATAAACAAGCTATAGAGACGAGGTTCCTTTTGAAGCTAGGAACCAATAGCACATTTTCTAATAAAATGAAACTATCTCTATAAGACAACTTAACAACTCCCACTGATTTAGCTGAGATAACTTCTCAAGTTCCAACTCTGAGAGTTATCTCACCTCGAGAAAGCGGCTGCCAGGAACTAGTTTCCTGAAACGAAGAACAAACATGATAAGTGGCTCCTGAATCAAGGATCCAGGTATGACTATCATTTTCCACTAAACACGTTTCAACAACTAGCAAATCACATTTACTTTGTTGTTTCTTCTCAGCACGGCTCATCATTGAGCTGGGAAAAGGAGGACAATCCTTTGTTAAGACAAATCTTAGATCATCACGAACAAGAATCATATTCGAGTTCGTTTTCCAGGTCTCCTAGTTGTTTTCGGTTAACTTCACGGAAGCTAATACATTATCGAAAGAGCTAGACATGCTGAAAAAGAATGTAAATCTATTAGTGAAACGGTTTTAACATATCTTAAACCAATCAAGAGATTTAGCAGAAAATAAAGTACCCAAACGATTTATTTACTCGCAACGATACTTTGGTGAGTCAGAATGGTCGCTACTGAAGGGCAGTCGAGCACTCCTTCACTAAACCAAGACATTCTTGACTAAATGCTAATACCAGAATAACTCTTATTCCTATAACATCTTAGTTATCGTTTTTTGTCAAGATTTACTAACTCCTTAGCAAATCCCGTAAGTGTGACCCTCCATTTTTTAGAATTCATAGGACGACCCCAACAGTGCAACCGAAGAGAATGTCAGTGTTGGGAATAGCCCTATGTTTCTTTATCCATAAATGTTGACTGAGATGTTCCGACTCCCATGAAATGACCCTCTGAAGGGACGGTGCCACTAAGAGCAACCAGCAGGCGGAACATAAGAATCGCACGGTTCAATCCAATGGAGGAGACCACAGGATGTATTGACGTACTTCCTTCTCCCACTTACTATAAATAATTTCTCCATTCACCTTGCTATTAAAATATGCAACTGTCATCCGAAGGGGATGCCCTATTGACATCACGAGGCCGAGCATAATTCTCACGTTGTGAACTTCACGGAGAACGTAGGAGGAGAGGGATATATCATATATTCCTTCTCAACACCTCTACTATGTATTTTAAACGGTTGAGGGTAAATTACTCAGGCTTTATCCGGCTAAGAAAAGAAAACCTTAAGTCTAGGAAAACTTTTTACCTAAGATGTCTAGTGTTACCTCTCCAAAAGTACATAATTTAGGGACTTATTTACCATGAAATCGTGTAATCTCTTAAGCATTTTTGTTAGAATTTAGTTTAAGACGTGTTTAAATATGAGAATTCAAGGAATAAAGCTAAAATAGGACTTATTTGTAAAAGGAACAAAAAAGAATAAAAAACGATGCTAAAAGAGTTAAAATGTACATTGCATGAGAATTGCTGAAACATTGCTGTCTCCGCAATGGACATTGCGGTCACGACGAGGAATCCGCAATGCCAAGTCGCTGCTGTTAAGTTTTTCCCAACCGTCAGTCGTCTCAGTTGCGATCTTTCAGCCGCCTAAGCTTTCCTCTGCTGCCACGTGGAGGATTGTCGTTTATAATGGATGGTTCTCCATGACTGAAGGTACCTGCAAAAAGCTATAAAAGGAGGTGAAGGGCGAAGGAGAACAGCAGCTCGGAAGCGTAGAGTTCCCCGCCTCAACGCAGTCTTCATATCCATTTCCTTATCCCGTTTGTTGGAGCGAAGAAATCAGACCTTGGCGCCGATAATTCGAAAGGAAGAAGAGAAGATCCTTCTTCTCTTCTGATTGAATTCATCCCCAAGAAACGATAATCTTCCCCTTCACCCGAGGCGGTTGCGACGAGGAGATCCGCGCACACTTTAATCAGCTTTCTTTATTGTTTTATCTCCTTTGTTTCTGTTGCTACATCGTGTTGATCCGTCTTTCATTTGTTCAGTTCTTTACTGTTTTACATACTGTTGCACATTGATCTTTGAACCTTACTTTATATAGTAATCGTTTAAGTCTTTGCAAACTCTCATTTCGCCATCTGTTTCCCCTTGTTTTCATTTAAGTACTTTAAAGCATGCTTAATCAATCTAGTCTTTCCAATCGCCCATCAACCATGAGTAACTAATCACACAAGGGTCTGCTAAAAATGAATCTATAGGTTAGAAATACGAAAGTTCAGCATGTAGGATGGCTTCGAATGCATTGAATGTATGTGTACTTCATCCCATGGGCAATTTCGATCGGCCATCCATTTTGTCTAAAGAACTCCTAACCTCCGGAAGGAGTAAGAGTTTAGAGTCGTCCATTCATGCTAGCCTTTCATGGTAGCCAGAAATCGACCTAGGAATAGGCGTTTTCCTAGCACGATTCATTAACTTGTTTATATAAATAGATGCTTAAGTCTTACTTGGATATGAGTGAACTAAAGGATCTAATGCATGTAATCGAGAGATGCATGAGACTGAGTTAAATTGATGCATGATAAGCTAAGCTACTGCTGAATAATCGTATGTAAAAGCCTATAGAGGAGTCTTTAGTTTACCTTGTTTCCTTATCTCACCTACAAATCGTTGCTAGTTTAATTGCTAGAAAATTGTTGTCTCCGCAATTCTATAACTCTGTTTTTGCCTTAGCCGTTTTTCTCGTATCTTACTTTTGCGCTTTTATTGCTAGAACATTGCTAAGTCCGCAATTCTTTCTCCTCTACTTAATTGTTGAACCACGTTATTTGCTTTTGTTTTTGCTTACATCTTTCTTACATTTTGTGTTAGTTTGGTACATCAACCTCACATCCACCCAATATTATTGACCCTCTCTAATTTAACACCTCACTTCGTTAGTAACTAAGAATAAATCTCTGTGGGAAAACGAATGAAAAAAATACTTATCACTTGCTGCAGACCATGTATGCTTGCATGTTCTGAGTGCTCTTCGCATCACATTTTTATTTACACACTGAGCACGCAACATCTAGGTTATAAACACTTTACTAACCTCACATCTCTCACGCATGCTCATAAAGCCGGGTTAACTTTACTCAAGTTCCGAATCGTCCCCAGGTAGGAGTTGTTCCGTCAATTCATGTTCCTCCAACCTTCGACAGGATTTCACCGGGTGAGTTTCTCATAACCTTAGCATATATGAGATTTCGACCTATTCATCTAATGAAATGGATCGAGTCATTTAACCCTAAATGAACATGCTTTTGTCTTTGTTATAGATTTTAAAAGTCTATGTCAATTTTACAACACTTTGCAAAACTTAGACTTACTACAACAAACATCTATATGTTTCTCAAAAATGCATTCGCTAAGGCATGATAAGTTGAATGTTTAACTTTATAATCAATATAACACTTATATCAATTATACTCTAAACATACAACCCCTAATTGATAAATTAATATAACACTTATATCAATTCTCATGAATTAAGCATGCATCCAATACATTAGAACACTTATAACATACAATATGCATAAAACTAAGGCAACTAATGTTAGATGTTTAATTTCATAATTAATATAACACTTATATCAATTATTCTATTAAGAAAACAACATCTAATTCAGGAATTAATATAACTCTTATATTAATACTCATAAATTCCTAAACATGCATACTATATATTATAACACTTATAACATATTTTCAATGCATGCAGCATGCTTCCTACGGTGGGATTTTAAATCTATATGACATACTTTAATAGGATGATGAAATTTAATTAAAACATACATACGCAATGCATAATTAATTAAACACACTAAAGTACCGGTTTTGGCATCAAGCAAGCAATAACTATTTTATTACAAGCTTGAACAACAAGCTAAGTCTTGAGCGAACTTCGAACTCTTTGTACCGCCTTGGACAAGCTTGCTCCTCGAACACTTCGGCCAATTTCTCTTCGACCTTCACATCGAACCTCCCAGAACGAGTTTGAACTAACACCGAACACTTCGGCGATCTCAAAACTCGAGCTTATTTCATAAAGAAACCTATATGGACTCTAATGACTCTAAAAGAATACAGACTCTCCAGCACTCATTAAAGCTCATACATTGTCGGGCAATTACAAATAATGAAATAAAAAAAGAAACGATGCCAAAATCGAAATAACACTTTAGACGCACATTCCGAAACAATTACTATATTAAAATACCAATCGAGCTTAAATTGATGCAAATTGAGTTGATCAAAATACGCACTGATACCAATTGATGGAGCGTAGAACGTTGCGGAAGCGATTTTGGATCGTTGATACTCTAATTTCATCAATTTAACAAAATAAAAACATGCTCGAAAAAACGGAAATAAGAAAAATTAGAATACATACCCTTGTAGTTCTAATTTCTTCAATTCAGCTGGACATTTCTTCTCACGAACGCCTCGAGGACCACCTCTGGTAGTTCCGCTATCCTCGACTTCGAGCAACGAACTTGTTGGACTCCGTAAATAAGAAAAAAGAAAGCAAATGAAAGGAGATGGAAAAAGGAGGTCGTATACCCCTCTTTGAATACCCAAATTTCCACGGAGTAAATATATATATATATATATATATATATATTACTTTGAAAATTAATTCTTAATTAATTTTAAATAATAATAAATATTTTATTTATTAAACTTTTAATAAATAATATATATATATATATATTAATTAATTAAACTTTTAAATTATTTAATATTATTTAATTCAATATCAAATATTAATTAAATAATATGGTTAAACCCGGTTTTTCGAAAATCGTGTTTTTGCACATGAATCATATTCATGTTTTAGACCATTCATAATTAAATCATATTTAAATATGTCCATTATTCTTCCAAAACTCGAATTTGAACAAATTCTTTTTCTTTTTCTTTTTCTCTTATATTGTTGCACGACGTTATCCAAGCTAGCCAGGAGAATCCAAAGAACCTACAGATCATGAGCTCCAACGATACGAGATTATCCGGCTAAACTCTTTTAACCGAACTGATCATTATTCGTTAACCCCCGGAGACTCCACTATAGTCCGAGGGTTGTACTCTCCTCACTGTATATATATTATGTACTCTTGATATAACCATTATAGGCGAGTCGATCTTTCACAGTTCTTTCGTAATCACAGCGGGTCATTTATACCGTTTAACCTCTGCATTACATCTTGTTCCTTAAGTACCACTGACACCTCTAATGAACATTTGATCTGTGATCCAATCAACATATCATAACTCTCTTTGTTCAGAAGAGGATGAGGCCTCGTGTTCAAGCATCAGACTCATCTATTAAGGGAACAACCTCTCTACTATCCCTAAAAGCGGGTAGGAGTGAATTTCATCTTGCTATACTACGTCCCCAGCTACCTATTCGAGTTTATCCCCAATATGGTAGGCTTATTGAGTCAGCGAACTGGCCACTTTCACCCGTGCAAGTCAAATGATACTCTCGAATAAACAGGAGTTCATAGCGACCTCAGGATTTAGATCGAGTTACCTAGGTCATAATATGAACAAGTCGGTCTCTTCAGGAAACAATGTTATAAAGAGAGAGCGACTTGTTTCGCGGTTCAGTCTTATGCAAACTCATTGCACAGGACGCCCTCACTCGCAAATCACCATGTGAAACGATTCAGATCACATCGTTTTGTACAATATAAAGCGAGCCGAATCCAATAGTGTTACCAGAATAAGGTACCTGGCCTTATCCATATACTATAGACCGTTTTGGTTGTCTACTTGAACTTGATCCACATTCATGTCATACATGAAGTTCAAGTACTCATACTTTCGGCACAGGTGTTTGTTATTAGTATTGGTTAATGCAAACACGTTTCACTATATTCAATAAACACTTTTACTGAATAAACCTCAATAACTCTTTATTACATAAGTAGAATTATTACATTCACAACGTTTACAAACTACGAGTTTTAGGACCTAAAACTCAACATTTTCTCCAACTATATAGACAAAGTTGAGGGACATAACCATATTATAACTCAACTAATACAATGATGCATAAGAAATATTAGCTCGTTTCGTCTAAGAGTCAACGCAGAAAACGTTTAAGGAGAGGTGGCATGTCATTCTTGTTTCTCTTAGATAAGAAGGCGAGAATTCTCTCATAATATTGTGTGAGTTGGTGTTTGATTTTCTGTTTCCTTTGTTTGCTCCTTAATTTGTTTATTATCTTTTTGTTGTGCCCTAGTGTAGAGTTGTGTGAGATCATTTCCAAACATGAGCATCAATTCAAAATTTATAATACTTCTCCCTTTATGTTATTTAGTGTAAAATTGATATCATTTTTTTTTCCAAAGGTGATTATATTATAAGAAAAAAGAACCTCAAAGCCCGAGGTCAAAGGGCACCATCAAACAAGAGAACATCCACTGGGAAAACCAATGTACCAAACAAAGCAACAACAACCCAACGGAAACCTCACAGCCTGAGGGAGAGTGATAGCACTCTAAAAGTGCTAATATTTAGCTCCTAGGTCTTGTAAATTAGAATAATTATTTGGGCTTAATTGATATATTTTGTATAATTTTATTGTTAAGGGGTAAATCGGACATTTGCGATAAGTAAGAGCTTAAATGAATATTTTAGAGCATTTTATTAATTAGTCGTTTTGAGTGATTAAGCTTCATTAATTAAATAATCTAATTGTAACTCAAAATCGATTAATGGTTTAATGGTGCAGGTCTTGCCAAGACAATGGGGGTGCCCAGGTTTAAATCTTGGTGGATACAAGATTTTCCTTCGCGCGCCTGCTCCGCCCTCGCTCAGCGCCCGCGCGCCCTATCCGTGACTGTAAATGCCCGTCATTAAAAGTCAACAAAAATGCCCGATTTTGTAAATTTTCCAGAGAGCTCAGCGCCTAGGCGCTAGTCTGACGCAGAAATGGGTATTTAAGTCCGTTTTTGCTGATTTTAGGTCATTCTCTCCCAATTTCTTCCGCCCCCATCTTTTGTAGAGCTCATTTCTTGAGCCAAAACCTATTTCTTACCTATTCTAATACATTGGAGTTGATTTCTTGTTGATTTCTCTTGATTTTCACAACGGGCAACTAAGGTAAGTGCTCTAATTCGAGTTTAGGGGTTGTCTTGATGCATTAGGGAGGGTTTAGCTTTAAATTCCAGCTTGTATTTTATAGTTTCTTGCATGATTCTTCCTTTGTTTGAATCCCATGAGCATGTATGACTGATTAGGAGTGACGTCCGAGTCCTCACGCATGTTTTATCGTTAAAGGTTAGGACGTATAATTGCCTCAATCGCTAGGTAACAAGGGTCTAAGTGTGACTAATTAATTCTAGCCTAAGATAGGAGAATAGCATTAATTATCGTTTGCACGATAGACTTAGGGAAAGAATAGAAATCGCGCCAATTGGTCGAGTTCTCGATCAATTTGTTCGTCGCGATATTACCCGTCACTGTTGTTTGATTGGTTTAAGCTTGATCAACTTAGATTAATTAGTGAGCATGTTTAATTGGAATTGCACTTTTCTAATTAATTCTTTGGGATGTTTGCTACGGAAACGAGCAAACATTTCGCGTGCATGAGATTAAATTACAAGCATGATTAGAATCCCTATGATCTAAGCGCATCAAGATAAATCCCTAGCACTCGAATTAGGAGCACGTGTTACATTTATTTTTCCGCTCTTTACTTTTCGCATTTATTTTTTCGTTAGTGTAATTCTTGCTTAGTTTAGTTTTAATTAACTCCCTCTTTATTTTATTTTGAGTTTTAGTTTAAAAAGACAAATAGAAATTAGTTAAGAGAGATTAATTTAGGTTCCCTGTGGTTCGACACCCGTTACCACTAGCTGCAAAGCTTAGTAGTTTCGGTATTTATAAATTTTATTTTGGCAAGCCTCGACAGCTTGAAATTTAGTAGGACATTCAAAAGTCCTACTACCAGAGAGCAACAAAAACCAACAAACAACAATACCCGGCCCCTAACCCACAAGCGGGAAGGAGCCAGAAAAGCCAAAAAAGCCAATAAAGACAACACAACACAAAGAGTCAATGAACACAACCGAAGCAAGAGGAAACAACAAGCTCGAACACGAACGAAGCAAAACTCCACAGCCGCCCAAAAACACCCCAAGCCAAACACCTCCGGCCGGCACGAGCAAAAGGAGCGACTCCAGACAAGGTCAAGGGGCACCAAGCAAGGCAGAGGGAGGACAGACAGATGCTGAGATAAAAAGAGGCCAAGCTGGCCATCCATCGTATGCAAGTAAGAAGCCAGCCCCCCAAGCACGACCAAGTAAACCAAAACAAAGAAGAGGCCCTTCAACTCATCTTCCCCCTACTTCTGGCAAAAGAACAACCATCAGGAATGAAGGCCCGGCAGAAAGCCACAAGGACCAGGCTAGCATCGCTTCCCTCGACAAAGCCTAATCCAAGGACACCCACCAAAAACCGACACACCCTTCGGACAAGGCGCCTTTCGGGGTGACAACAAGCATCCAGAACAAACTCAACTCAATTCAGGAACCAGGACCCCACCCGGGGGCCAAGAGCACCCACAGAACAAAGATGGACATCCAACTGCAAAAGAAGCAAGCACCGCCTGAACCAACCCCTACGGAGAGAGGCCCCCCACAGACTAGCCTCTCATAGTCACCACTCAAAAAGCCCACCAGGGAAGGAAGGGCCAAGGACAGCTAGGGGCAAACAGGGGAAGAAAGCAAGAAAACTGAAAGAGCCACTGCAAGACGCGTCCTCGGGAAGGAACAACCACAGGGAGAGGCCCCAAACAGGCCAGCCTCAGAGACCAAACTGAAGACCCCTCCAGAGAAGAGACAACAGCAGCACCTAGGGACAGAGCAGGGGAAGAAGTGGTAGAGGTACTTTTGGGGTACTCCAAATTCAAGCTGTCGAGGCTTGCCAAAATACAATTTATAAACCCGAATACACCGAGCTATTTGTAGCTAAGTGGCAACGGGGTCGATCCACAGGGAAATAAGAAATTTAATCTAACTAAGTCTAATTTGCAAGAAATAAAAGAATGCACAAATTAAAGAATGGTAATTTGGTTTTGGGGGAAGGGAGCTCCTAATTATGCTAACGGAAAATTAAATGATAACGTGCAAAAATTA
This sequence comes from Herpetospermum pedunculosum, assembly GCA_028017165.1. Lineage (NCBI taxonomy): Eukaryota > Viridiplantae > Streptophyta > Magnoliopsida > Cucurbitales > Cucurbitaceae > Herpetospermum > Herpetospermum pedunculosum. The sequence goes on along the minus strand of CM051523.1, from coordinate 48,360,969 downwards.
AACGGTTGTGCTCAACTTCGAGAAGTGGACTTGCTCGTTATGGATGTTCGGATCATTGATACGATTTACGCGTTAGCTAATTCATGCACACAATTCGTTTAGTTATTCCTAACTCAAACGACCCAAAGGAATTAATTAGAAGCGTGCAATTCTAATTAAACTTAGCCAATAATCTATCCAAGGTAGCGACCCCTAAATCGATTACGTGCTAGTGACGGGAACATTGCGACGGCCTAATTCTAAGACTAATCCGGTTTCTCTCTTGCCTTAAGCCTAACATGTAAACGTTAATTAATTCAGTTTACCAATGTCACTTTGGGCCGAACTAATTAGCCATGCTTAGACCCGTGCTACCTAGCGGTATGGGCAATTATACGTCCCAACCTTTAGCCCTCTATCATGCATAAGAATTAGAGCGTCAATCTAATTTAGCTACACATGCTAGAATTTGATGAAGAACAAGCAAGAAGATGCATAAACAAGCCAATTGTCTTAACATTCACAAAGGGGAAAATCTCCCCAAACATCCATAATTTACAAACCCATACTCAAAATCAAGCACATACCTTGGTTTAGCCTTCCATGGAGGTTGGATTACTCCAATCCACCATGGAAGTGCTTGGAATCATGCACAAGAAGGAGAAGAAGTACAAAAATGGTGGAAAAATCGTCTTGGAACCGAGAGGAGAAGCTTGGGGAAGAAGAAGGATGAAAAGATGGCTGCAAATCTGCAACTTCCACGGTTTTTAAACTCGGAGCGTCGAGACGCTAGGCCAGCGTCTCGACGCTGTGCCCTAAGTTGGCAGGCGCGCGCGCGCGGGGCGGCGTCGAGACGCTGCGCGGCGTCGAGACGCGCGCGCGGCGTCGAGCGAGCGTCGAGACGCTTGCGCTCGACGCTTGCTCTCGGGTGGATCTTCAAATGCACGCTTCAGAGTTCGGAGCGTCGAGACGCTCGGCCAGCGTCTCGACGCTGTCGCGCGCGGACACGGCGAGGCGGACACGGGCGTGGGCGCGCGGGCGTGGGCGGACATGGGCGAGGCGGACACGGGCGTGGGCGCGCGGAGATGGGCGTGGGCGCGCGGGCATGGCGGACACGGACAAGGGTGCGCGCGGGCGCGCGCGGACGTAGGCGAGGCGGAGCGGGCGTGGGCGCGCGGGCGCGCGCGGACATGGGTGAGGCGGAGCGGGCTGGCGCGCGAGGCGAGGCGGCGCGCGCGGGGCGCGCGCGCGTCTGGCCGTCTGGGCGCGGGCGTGCGGTGCTTGCGAGCGGCGCGCGCGGGCGCGCGCGCGCTGCTGCGTTCGTTGGGCGCCTGGGCGCCTGGGCGCTGCCCTCTCGGCTCTTAGCCCACTTTTGGGTCGTTTTGGCTCCCGAGCTCCGTTTGGCCTATCGTTTTGACCCGAACACTTCCCGAAACATGTTAAATGACCTTTTTAGCCCCGAAAATCATCAATGGACTTCCCGAGCTCTTCACCATGAAATCACCTACAAGGAAGCATTTTAATCAATATATATCATGGTTTTAGCTAGAATTAGGGACATTAAGATAGCTCTATTTTGGAGCTATCAAAATACCCCCGACCTAAATCTTGCTAGTCCTCGAGCAAGGTATACTCTAAATAATCTCCAAAGAATTAAATGCATGCTTGGACTCTAATCTCAATGCTTGTGGAACAAGGTACTTGTAGTAAATTCAAAACCATCAAAAGCATGCAAACGTTGAAATCATTTCAAAATTTAAACTCCTATTTCCTTACGTGTGTGTGTGTTTAGCACCTCTCAACCTAGCTCACGCAAGCCCGGAATAACCTTATATAGTCCTATAACTCGTTTTCCCCCTACTTATGGCGATAAGAACAGTCTAACGGCTTTTAGTGATAGGAATAGCAACAAAACATAAGGCCTAATTTTTATTCTTTTCTTTGAGTACTTTGTACCCATTTTCTTCTCTTCTGAACAACTTTTTTTTATTTTTCTCCTAGAGAGCCTAACACGTCAAGCCAAATTTTAGCTTCACGTTTTTAAGGACCATTGCTCACTTCCATTAGTTCCCCTTTCATGCAGTGACAACCGTGGGTTACACGATCGCCCCTGGTTACACGGGCAACACAAGAAGGAGGAGCAACTCTGGAGGTTTTATTTTTCAAGCTAACACTTTTTTTTTAGGCAATAGCTTCGCTATACACAAATGACTCATTACTAATTCTACACATCAAGCCTCCCTAATGGTACCTTTCGGAGTGACAACAAGGTTTCAGACACAATAAGACTATTCTAGACCTACAGAGCTGAGAATAAGAGTGCTATGTGCTCAGTGAATGTAGGGAAATAACAGAAAAAATTTTAAAATAGGCTCAAAATGTGCATACATCGTCAAATTTTCGAATCATGCAAATACGGAGTGTTCACAAGCAAATCACAGACCGTCCTCATCGGACACATGCATTCAGATTCTAATCTAACAGCCAGAGTACACATATGCCCGACAACTACTAAGAAGTCTCATCTCTATGTATCAACAAACTCCACCCCCCACCTTAAGATATGCATTGTCCCCAATGCATTCAACTATAAAAACAATAAAATCCTAAGGGAACAGAAAACCTCCCCTGAATTTAATGGAGCTGACGGGCGGAGATGTGCACCAACGTCCTCCAATGGGCTCTCGAATCGTCGACCGTTCCACCTTTTCTCCTAGGAAAACAAGAAAACAAACAACAACTCAAAAGCAAATAAAATCAAAAGCAAAGCGATAAATGACAAAAATACAGTTCAAACTCGGGTGCCTCCGAGAAGCGCAAATTTTTAAAGTCGATTGCTCGACTGTATTCTCTTGACCACTCATCCATAGTCAAACTTGGAAGATGCCCCATCCATCTTCCTAATCACCTCTTTCCTGCGAAAATCCATGAACAGTTCTTTCTCTCGCGCCTTCTGCGCACATGCAACATCAATTTTAAATTTAACAGGTTTTGTAAAGGGTTGATCCCCTAAAATTGATGCAAAAACATGAGAGAAATTTTCATGCATTCCATAAGCATAAGGATCAGCAGGAAAGAACGGGTCATTAACTTTGCCCAAAACATCTTCCACCGTTTCCAAGGGGTGCACATAAAATTTATCAACCAATTGCAAAGTGGAACCAGATTCATGCAAGTCATTCATTTTAAGTTCATCAAAAACAGTATGCGACTCAACATTAACCGGTGGTTCTAAATCTAGCATGGTTTGATTAGTCATTTCATTTTCAGTAGTGCAAGGTAAAGTGGAAGGAAGTAGATTAGCAGGGTTCTCAACAGTTGTCAAAGTAGAAACAGATGAATCACAGAATTCAGTCAAGGATGGCTCATGCAACTCATGATCATCAAAAAGTTCAGTTAAAAATAATGGGTCATCCCCATCCTCAACAGTCATGCATTCATTATGAGCTACAGATTCAAATGTATCTATTTGACAAAGAGAGAACACATCATCAACATGCTCTTCTACATCGGGCAAATGCATCTCAACAATCTCTCCGCCATACTCAACAGATAATATGCCCTTATCCACATTAATTTTAGTTTTAGCAGTTTTCATAAAGGGCCTACCTAATAAGATCGAAGCATGCGAAGAGGAATAATTTTCATCCATTTTCAGAACATAAAAGTCAACAGGAAAAATTAATTCATTAACTTGCACTAACACATCTTCAATAATTCCTAAAGGATGCACAGAAGTTCTATCAGCAAGTTGAATAACTGTTCCTGTTTTATTCATTCCTTTCAGATTCAGTTTCTGATAAATGGAATACGGCATAACGCTAATGGAGGCTCCTAGATCGAGCATTGCTCTTCTAATATGCATACCTCCAATCTTACAAGGGAGAGAGAACATACCTGGATCGCCGCATTTAACCGGTAAGTTCTTTGTGATCACTGCAGAGACGTTCTCACTTACCACGACGCGTTCACTCTCCTTTGTTCTCCTCTGGTTGGTGCAAATTTTCCTGAGGAACTTGGCGTACCTCGGAATTTCCTTCAGTGCGTCCAACAGAGGGATGTTGATCTCTACTTTCTTGAATGTGTCCAGGAACTCCTTCTCGTAGTCCTCTTTAGGCGGTCTCGCTAACCTGCTAGGAAAAGGAGCCTTAGGCACATAAACTCTAGTGCATGTAGGATCAAAATTTACCCCATGCCACCGTGGTTCGGGATTTCCTGTCTGTGGCTCGATGTGGCCATGATCGACTTCCACTGGCGGGGTACTAGTGGGAAGATGCTTCCCACTTCTCAGAGTGATGGCACTAGCGTTCTCCACGTTCTGGTGCTCAATCACTGTCAACCTATTACTTACTTGAATCACTGCATCGCTCAGAGTTTGAAACTGCTCTCGAGTTTCCTTATGTTGTGATTCAAGCATTTCTTCCAAGGATCTACCTGAAACAGAAGAACGGGGTTGTGAGTTATTTTTCAAAGCAAGAATAGCACTACTTACTTCAAAAAGTTGAGCCTTAAGCTCGTCCACGTCCCTTCTCAGGCGAGCGTTCTCTTTGTCTTTATCTGCACCCAATTCCAAGCTTCTAGCTACGTTGGAAATTAAAGCTCTAGCTTCGGCGGGTGTCTTGTCCATAATCGAACCTCCACTGGCGGCGTCTATCATCTGCTGGCCTTGGGGAAGCAAACCGTAGTAGAAACTCTGAATGAGGGAATGCTCGGTTATTTGATGATTAGGACAATCCTCGCATAACCGACCAAACCTCTCCCAGCACTCTAGGACGGTTTCTTCCTTTCCTTGCTCAATTTTGTGAATCTCCCTTCTGAGGGCGACGGCCTTTGACGCAGGAAAATACCTTTCTAAAAACGCCCCATTCAGCTCCTTCCATGAAGTGATGGACCCGGTCGGTAGGTAAAGTATCCAATCTCTCGCCTTCTCCTTCAAGGTGAAGGGAAAGGTCCTGAGATGGAGTTGATCTGCAGTGATGTCATCGGTTCTGAATGACGCACACATCATCTGGAATGCCTTGAGGTGTCTGACGGGATCCTCATCTGTATTACCACAAAAAGAAGGTAATAAGTTAATCAGACCAGCTGTAAGTTCAAAATTACCTGTAGCTACCGGATGTGAGATACTCGATGTGTTCCGGCCTAGCTCAGATGATGCAAGCTCCCTCAAGGTTCTTTGATGCTCAAGATTACCCACGACCTCCATCTTGGCGCTTCTTTTGAATTTTCAAAGAATGACTGCGCTCCAAGAACTCAAACAAAAACGCGTAAAATAATACAAAAGAATTAAACTGTACAAAAGTAAAGAAAATTTTTAAAACCAACAAACTAAACTTAACTAAACTAAATTAATTAAATCCCCGGCAACGGCGCCAATTTTGGTAGAGGTACTTTTGGGGTACTCCAAATTCAAGCTGTCGAGGCTTGCCAAAATACAATTTATAAACCCGAATACACCGAGCTATTTGTAGCTAAGTGGCAACGGGGTCGATCCACAGGGAAATAAGAAATTTAATCTAACTAAGTCTAATTTGCAAGAAATAAAAGAATGCACAAATTAAAGAATGGTAATTTGGTTTTGGGGGAAGGGAGCTCCTAATTATGCTAACGGAAAATTAAATGATAACGTGCAAAAATTAAACGGTTGTGCTCAACTTCGAGAAGTGGACTTGCTCGTTATGGATGTTCGGATCATTGATACGATTTACGCGTTAGCTAATTCATGCACACAATTCGTTTAGTTATTCCTAACTCAAACGACCCAAAGGAATTAATTAGAAGCGTGCAATTCTAATTAAACTTAGCCAATAATCTATCCAAGGTAGCGACCCCTAAATCGATTACGTGCTAGTGACGGGAACATTGCGACGGCCTAATTCTAAGACTAATCCGGTTTCTCTCTTGCCTTAAGCCTAACATGAAAACGTTAATTAATTCAGTTTACCAATGTCACTTTGGGCCGAACTAATTAGCCATGCTTAGACCCGTGCTACCTAGCGGTATGGGCAATTATACGTCCCAACCTTTAGCCCTCTATCATGCATAAGAATTAGAGCGTCAATCTAATTTAGCTACACATGCTAGAATTTGATGAAGAACAAGCAAGAAGATGCATAAACAAGCCAATTGTCTTAACATTCACAAAGGGGAAAATCTCCCCAAACATCCATAATTTACAAACCCATACTCAAAATCAAGCACATACCTTGGTTTAGCCTTCCATGGAGGTTGGATTACTCCAATCCACCATGGAAGTGCTTGGAATCATGCACAAGAAGGAGAAGAAGTACAAAAATGGTGGAAAAATCGTCTTGGAACCGAGAGGAGAAGCTTGGGGAAGAAGAAGGATGAAAAGATGGCTGCAAATCTGCAACTTCCACGGTTTTTAAACTCGGAGCGTCGAGACGCTAGGCCAGCGTCTCGACGCTGTGCCCTAAGTTGGCAGGCGCGCGCGCGCGGGGCGGCGTCGAGACGCTGCGCGGCGTCGAGACGCTGCGCGGCGTCGAGACGCGCGCGCGGCGTCGAGCGAGCGTCGAGACGCTTGCGCTCGACGCTTGCTCTCGGGTGGATCTTCAAATGCACGCTTCAGAGTTCGGAGCGTCGAGACGCTCGGCCAGCGTCTCGACGCTGTCGCGCGCGGACACGGCGAGGCGGACACGGGCGTGGGCGCGCGGGCGTGGGCGGACATGGGCGAGGCGGACACGGGCGTGGGCGCGCGGAGATGGGCGTGGGCGCGCGGGCATGGCGGACACGGACAAGGGTGCGCGCGGGCGCGCGCGGACGTAGGCGAGGCGGAGCGGGCGTGGGCGCGCGGGCGCGCGCGGACATGGGTGAGGCGGAGCGGGCTGGCGCGCGAGGCGAGGCGGCGCGCGCGGGCGCGCGCGCGTCTGGCCGTCTGGGCGCGGGCGTGCGGTGCTTGCGAGCGGCGCGCGCGGGCGCGCGCGCGTGCTGCGTTCGTTGGGCGCCTGGGCGCCTGGGCGCTGCCCTCTCGGCTCTTAGCCCACTTTTGGGTCGTTTTGGCTCCCGAGCTCCGTTTGGCCTATCGTTTTGACCCGAACACTTCCCGAAACATGTTAAATGACCTTTTTAGCCCCGAAAATCATCAATGGACTTCCCGAGCTCTTCACCATGAAATCACCTACAAGGAAGCATTTTAATCAATATATATCATGGTTTTAGCTAGAATTAGGGACATTAAGATAGCTCTATTTTGGAGCTATCAAGAAGCAATCGCCAGCAACGAAACAGTACCGTACAGAGCAACCAAGGACAGAGCAGGGGAATAAGCAAACGCCAGAAGCGAGACAGCACCGCAAAGAGCAACCTGAAAAAATACCTGCACACACTCAAAGAACAAGATAAAGTCAATCAAAAGAATCCCAGGGGGAACCGACCGAAACCGCACCCACCCAGGACGAGCATGCAGAAGATATATCAGACCGAATCGCAGCGATAACCGACTGAGGAGAACGGTGACCCGGACCGTGAAAACGCAAGTTGCGTTCCATCCAAATATGGTAGATCACAGCACACCAGGCCACTCTCCAAACAAGCTTACGCTTGTGCTGCCCAGCACTCTCTCGACAAATCCACTCAAGCTCAGTAGCCCAAGGGAGAACGAGGCGGGAAGCTCTACCCCAACTGAGGATATCTTCCCACACCAAACACGCAAAGGGGCACTGAAAGAACAGGTGGTCGTGAGACTCAGTCCCGGACAAACAAAGCAAACAATCAGTTGGGGTCGAGGGGATCCACCTAGCCAGCCTGTCACGGGTATACAGACGATCCCTCAAGGCCAGCCAGGTGACAAAAGCATGACACGGAATATTCCCCCCAAACCATAGCAAACCCTGCCAAGGAACCACCGTCCCACGAGGACGGATCGCCTCCCAATCACTCGAAACTGAAAAGCCAATCCCGCCTGGAACCCAGATCAACCTATCCTCCCGACCTGGGCAACACACAGTAGAGCGCACGGCTGATGGAGCGACTTGCGCAGCGGAAAGCGATTTCGGACCGATGATACTCTAATTTCATCAATTTAACAAATAGAAAACATGCTCAAAGCGACGGAAATAAGAAATTAGAAATACATACCCTTGTAGCTCCAATTTCTTCAAGTCCGACGGTCGTTCCTCGTCACGAACTCTTCCGGCCTCTTCTAGCTTCTTCTCACGAACGCGCCGAGGACCACCCGAGGTAGTCTCGCTATCCTCGGCGCCGTGCAACGGAGTTGTGGGACTCCAAAAGAAGAGAAAATGAAAAAGAAAAGAGGAAGAAGAAGAAGAAGGGCAGAGGATTGAAAGGAAAAAAAACTTCAGAAGTTTTTTTTTAAACTTTCGTGTACCCCAACATATTCTCTCAATTTAAAAAATGAAATTTAATGAGTTTCAATTCATTTATGCCCCTTTTGATGACCCAAGTACAAAATATATATATATATATATATATATATATATATCATATACATATATTAAGTAACAATATATATATATATATATATAATTATTATTATTATTAAAAATAATAATAATAATTTTATTTATTAAAATTTTTAATAAATAAAAAAAAAATATATATATAATTATTAATTAAACATTTTAATTAAAATTTATTATTTAATTAAATATCAAATATTAATTAAATAATATGACTAAACCCGGTTTTCCGAAAATCGACTTTTTCACACATGAATCCTATTCATGTTTTAGGTCATCCCCATATTTAAATCATATTTAAATATGTCCATCCTTCTTTCATAAACCGAATTTGAACAATTCAAATTCTTTTTCTTTTAAATTTCTCTTATACTGTTGCACAACGTTATCCGAGCTAGCCAGGAGAACCTAAAGGACCTACAGATCATGAGCTCCAACGATACGAGATTATTCGGTCAAAACTCTTTTGACCCGAATCAATCAACTTTCGTTAACCCCCGGAGACTCCACTATAGTCCGAGGGTTGCACTCTCCTCACTGTAGATATATTGTGTCCTCTTGATATAACCGTCATCGGTAAGTCGACCCTTCACAGGTTGTTCGTAATCACAGCTGGGTCATTTAAACCGTTTAACCCCTGCATTACGTCTTGTTCCTTAAGTACCACTGACACCTCTAATGAACAATAGATCTGTGGTTCAACCAACAGATCAATAAACCCTCTCATCACATGAGAGTGTGAGCGCTCATTGTTCAAGCCCTGGAGTCAGCTATTAAGGGAACAACCTATCTACTAACCTTGAAGAGCGGGTTAGGAGTGAACTCCAATCTTGCTATACTATGTCCCCAGCTACCTATTCGACTTTATCCCCAAGATGGTAGGCATATTGAGTCGGCTCTAATGGGCCACTCTCACCCGTGGAAGTCAAAGGATACTATCGAATAAGTAGGAGTTCATAGCGAGCTCATGATTAAGATCGAGTTACCTAGGCCATCAATATGTATAAGTCGGTCTCATCAGTAAACGGAGTTATAAAGAGAGAGCGACTTAATACGCGGTTCGGTCTTATGTAAACTCTTTACACAGGACGCCCTCACTTCTCACATCTCCATATGGAACGATTCGGATCACATCGTTCTGTACAATACAAAGTGAGCCGCATCCAATAGTGTTACCAGGATAAGGTACCCAGCCTTATCCGTATACTATAGACCGTTTTGACTGACTACTTGAGCCTGATCCACAATCATGTCATACATGAAGCTCAAGTACTCATATTCAGCCAAGGGTGTTGGTCATTGGTATAGGTTAAACCAAACACGTTTCACTTTATTCCAGTAAACTCTTTTACTGAATAAAACTAATAACTCTTTATTCTAAATAGAATATTTACAAACATAACAGTTTACAAACCACGAGTTTTAGGACATAAAACCCAACAAACTCCCACTTGGACTTAAACGTCCGTGGTGTACATGTTAGGTGGAGAAAACTAATATATCATATATCAGAAGCTTTCTCCCACTGTCCTCGCCAGCAACTCGGAGCCCTAGACTCTTCTAGGTGTCTCTCAAACACTTTAGCCATGAGAGACTTAGTAAACTAATCAGCATGAAGTACTACGAGGCTTTCCATGTGACCATCACATCTTCTCATAGCACTATTTGCGAGCTCAACTTATAAACCTATTGCTGCTTCACAAGCTGCAAATAGACTTAGCTACCTTGGAGGAATCAGCAATACAACTCTTGTATTCTACTCCTCTAAGTACAAGGACAAAACTTTAACCGGATTCCAATCCAATTGGACTAATATTACTGACAGCTCCCACTGCATAGCACATATCGGGCCATGTATCTCAAAAGATACATCTGACCTCCAATATGTAAATACACTTGGGTGCATCTCGTATCCTCAGCGCTTGAGGTGCCTCAGGAAACCATTTCCATAGACCATCAAATATTGACAACAACTTGTCAATAAAAGATTTTAGAGACTACACTAGCGATTTGTTCTTACGACTCAGATCAACCGGGCTGTCCTAACTTTCACACTCCTGTGAAAGAAACACGAGTTCCTATCCCCTAACGCCAACCATTTAACCCTCGATTTCTGCCGAAGAGATGCTTCTTCACACCTAGCTGCTGCCCAAAAACTATCCGAGGCCTCAGAGGCCTGAAGCTGGAGGGAGGGAGAGAGGGGGTCAGCCAACACTCCAGCCTGGGCAGCCTCCATGGCCAAGCGAAGATCAACAACCTGCTGACTAAGCACAGCAATCGGCTTCCCAAACTCCTGCCGAAGAGACCTCTTTAAACCCTTTAAATTGCGAGCGAAGCTAACAAGCGGAGAAACCCCAACACGGGTCACCCACCTACTAGCGACCACAGACAAAAACCTATCAGACTCCCCCCAATGGTTAAAGAACCGAAAGAAGGGAGACCGACGAGTACCTAAAGGGCTTGGAGAGAAAACCATCAGACTATGATCAGAAACACCCCAATCAAGCACATGCACCACACACAGATGGCGGGCAGAGGCCCACTCAATATTCACCAAAACTCTATCCAACCTCCCCAACTGACCTCCCGGGCCACCCCGCGGGCGGCTAGTCCAAGTGAACCAATTCCCCTGAACCGACAGCTCAACCAAGTCAGCCTCTAGGAGAGCACTATCAAAGGCTCCCATCGCAGAGATGCTATGGTTACCCCCACTCCTCTCAGTCAACCGCCGAGTCTCATTAAAGTCTCCCATAACCACTCCGGGGGAAGACCAGCTCGAACAACCCAAGGGCAACTCCCTCCACAAAGCAGACCGCCCCGCCTCGAGATTGGACCCATACACACAGGTGTTACGTCTCCAAAAGTGCATATTTTAGGGACTTGTTTGCTATAGAATGATGTACACTCTTAAGCGTTTTATAGAATTAAGTCTAAACATGTGCATATCTATGAGAATTTATAGAATGAAGCTAAAACAGGACTTATGTGTAAAAGGAAGGAAAAAGAATAAAAAATAAAGCTAAAGAGTTGAAATTTCTGTATTGCAGGAACATTACGAAAACATTGTTGTCTCAGCAATGTTTTAAGTGAAGTTGTTAAGTTGTCTAACCGTCCGTCGTTCTGTTGCGATCTTCCAGCCGTCCAATTGCTCTCCTGCTGCCATGTGGAAGGTCGACGTTCAGAATGGATGGTTCTCCTTCGCTGAAGAATACCTGCAAAACACTATAAAAGGAGGTCAAGGGGGAAGGACAAACACAAGCTTGGAAGCGTAGAACTCCCATCTCAACGCACTTTTCTCTATGTTTTCTCTTCCGATCGTTGGCGTGAAGGAATCAGCTGTTGGCATCGATAATCTGAGAGGAAGAAGAGAAGATCCTTCTTCTCTTCTGATCGGATTCATCTCCAAACAAAGCTCACCTTCTCCCTTCATCCGAGGCGTTTGCGACGAGGGGTTCACGCACACTTTTATTTGCTTTCTTCTGCTTTTTGCTTTTCCTTTTCGCTGCTGTTTGCTGCCATTTGGTTATGCTAGATACATTGTTTCATTTCGTCTTCTTCTATTTAGTCTTTACCGTTTCAAAGTTGTTGCTTATTACGTTTTGAACCTTGTTTAATCGAAGAAGTGTTTGATTATTTCGCGAGTTCATCATTGCTTTTTGGTTTCTGTTTGTTTCCATTTGAGTACTGCCAAGCATGTTTAATCAATTGAGTCTTCCCAATCCATCATCATCCATGAGTAACTAAACCACACGAAGGTCTGCTAATGACGAATCGATAGGTAGAAATACGTGAATTCAGCATGTAGGATAGCTTCGCACGCATTGAATGTACGTGTACTTCATCCCACGGATAATTTCGATTGGCCATCCATTTTGTCTAAAGAACTCCTAACCTCTGGAAGGAGTAAGAGTTGAGAGTCGTCCATTCATGTTAGCCTTTCATGGTACCCAGAAAACGACCTAGGAATAGGCGTTTTCCTAGCACAATTCATTAACTTGCTTTTATAAATAGATGCTTAAGTCTTACTTGGACATGAGTGAACTAAAGGATCTAATGCATGAAATCGAGAGATACATGAGAATGAGTTAATTTGATGCATGATAAGTTGATCTACTGCTGAAGAATCGCATGAAAAAACCTATAGAGGAGTCGTTAGTTGCCCTTGTTTCCACACTTCACCCTTAAAACACTGTTAGTACAATTGCTAGAAAATTGCTGTATGCGCAATTTTCTTAGTTTTATTTTTGCCTTAGCCATTTTTTCAGTTTTCTGTTTTGCGATTTTATTGCTAGATAATTGTTTTCTCCGCAATTTTTTTTCTTCTATATTCAAGTTAACCTCTTTACATGTCTTTGTTTATGCTTGCATATCTCGCACGTTCTTTATTAGTTAGGCACCTTAATCCCAATTCTACCCCATTTAAACCATCCTTTCTAATTTAACATCTCACTTCGTTAGTAACTAAGAATAAATCTCTGTGGGAAATCGAATGAAAAAATATTTATTACTTGCTACAAGACCATGTATGCTTGCATGTTCTGACTGTTCTCCCATTACATTTTTATTTTAAACACTGAGCACGCAACAAGTTTTTGGCGCCGCTGCCGGGGATTTTGTTTAGTGAACACGAAGTTTGTTAATTTAGAAAAAAAAAAACTTAATTGGAGCTAATCTTCTTTCATTTCCTTTACAGGTACTATCAAGCTAGTTTATGAAAGAGTTTCCAAACCTCAACTCTCAACAGAGAGAAACTTTGCAGGTGGAAAACGTATGTGTACGACAAAGTAAATGAATACGCTGCAGAACTTAATTGGAGGACGAGTTTGCCCACAACAGTTTGAAGAATTTTATCAGTCATGTGCTTATTGTGGGGATAATCATAACTTGGAGAATTGCCCAACATTGAATTATCAAGAGAGGCAATATCAACAAAGCTATGACAACCATTATTTGTACATGTGTGAACATGATCAGTGGCAACTCTCAAATAATCCTTGGAAAGAGCATGTGCAAATTGCTCAGTGTGAAGAGTTCCCCCAACATGAAGACTATCAACATTATGCCCCAACTCCAAATGAATAATTATCACCCACTTTGGAAGCGCTATGGATAGAATTCATGGAAAGGAATGATGCATCCATGAGGAGAGTGGATGTGCAATTAGCCCAGCTCACAAATGACTTACAAGATCTACTTGCTATAGCAAAATCACCACCACCATGCCCTCAGATGTTCGATTTTTATGATGATGAACCCTTTTGTTACCTTCGAATCTGAGAAGAGTGATCCAATGGAATCTCCATATGAAATGGTGGAGTTGGTGAAAGTTGAGAAAAAGGAAATTATGTTGGATGAAGCCAAAGAGCCTAATGCGCTACTTAAGGAACAAGAATTTGAAATGTCTGAGGTTGCAGCAAGCTTCTCCACCAATGAAAGAGTTGAGCCACCACCACCACAAATGATCCAGCTGAAGGAGTTAGAAAGAGATGTGCCAGAAAAAGAAGTCCCATCGCATCAAAGCTATGTTGTAGCAAATGTTGTAGAAACAAAATCAACGCACAGAAAGTACAAACCTTGGGATGTTATAACATGCAGTCTCTTTGAAAGAATCAACAATTTCAAGGTGTGGCAGAATGCCAGACCCCGTAAATCAAGACTTAAGTATCTTAAGAGAGCATAAGTGATGCCTCGAAACATTGAAGAATATCCATATGAGGCAGATTGACAAGGGAGATTTCTGATCCCTCTTTAAAATAAAATAAAAAAATCTGCTTTTCTGTGAACTGTTACCCCTATTGTTAATCCAATCAATGATCTGTTTTAATTGTTAATTTGTTTGTTTAGAGTAGTTTAGTTTAGTTTGATGTTATCTGAGTAGGTAGCTTAGATAGTTTAGTTGTTTGCTGTAGTTATTGATGTCTGAATATAGCATGCTAGGAGCCTTGATCACGGATAAAATTGCTCTGCTGAAATATTGCGAATTCCTTGCGGTGTCCGCAATTTTTTTGTTAGTTTTCGCATCCTGGTGGATGACTTTTTGATGGGTTGTGTCTGTTTAAATTTCGATATCTTGCTGCTTTACTGACCTTACTGAGTAATCTATCTGTGAGCATGCTGGATGAGTGTCATAGTACACATTTGTTCGTTTAATTTAGCTTCCTTTATTGCTCAGCATGCACCTCTATAAGCCCTTACCATGTTGTTTTTACAAACTTCTGCCTCTGCGTTATCTGCTTTAAGAAGGTCGTTCTATGCCTAGGAGTTTTAAGTTCTGCTTGTTTTTTCTTAGACTAGATGCTTTTAGGACAAGTTTGGGGGTGTGCCACCTCCGATTCTCATTGGGGACAATGAGGAGTTCAAGTTTGGGGGAGGCAGCCTCTAGGCCTAGGAACATTCCTCTCTCCCTCTTTAAACATAAGCATTCTTCTTCTTTGAAAAAAAAATGAAAAGGAAAAAAAATGAAAGAATAAAGAGTAGTGTCTCTCTTGAGGATGCTGAGTAATCAGGGCCATTTGTGTAACCCACAAGTGACACTGCATCAAAAGGCAAACCATAAGGAGAGACTCTACCAGAAAAAGAAAAGAAAAAGGAAAAGCCAAGAAAGAAGAATGTATGCCTACAAGTTATAGCCTAAGTGCTTAGGTGTCCTGTATGAATGAACTCTGATCCTTAGTTTGCTAAGCACAGGGCTGTGGCTTGTGGGTTTGTCAAGGGAGATGAATGTATATCCAATGTAGTGATGCCAGGGTTTAGGTTGTTCTATGAAATGTACTATTGTTACTTGTGTGTACTAAGACTGGCATGACTCTAAGGAATCCTAGGTAGCCCAAAAGAAAGACATTAGAAGCATGTACTGAGTCTGAGATAAAACAAAGTAGAATTTGAAAACTTAGGGATAGTTGCACAATGAACCTAATGACTAAGGCAAATAGACCAGTTGTAGGGAGTTTTAAAGACAGTAGGTTTTGCAAGGCAAAAGAAATCAGAATAAGCAAAATGTGGAGATAGTTTAAACTTAGAAGAAGTGTCACAGGACAGTCGTGCCTAAGATAGTGAACTTAGGGGAGTCAGCAAGTAGTTAGATAGAGTGATAGCAGCCCAAGTAAGTCCTTATATTGCTCGAGGACGAGCAAAACCTTAAGTTTGGGGGTGTGTTACGTCTCCAAAAGTGCATATTTTAGGGACTTGTTTGCTATAGAATGATGTACACTCTTAAGCGTTTTTTATAGAATTAAGTCTAAACATGTGCATATATATGAGAATTTATAGAATGAAGCTAAAACAGGACTTATGTGTAAAAGGAAGGAAAAAGAATAAAAAAACAAAGCTAAAGAGTTGAAATTTCTGTATTCCAGGAACATTGCGAAAACATTGTTGTCTTAGCAATGTTTTAAGTGAAGTTGTTAAGTTGTCTAACCGTCCGCCATTCTGTTGCGATCTTTCAGCCATCCAATTGCTCTCCTGCTGCCACGTGGAAGGTCGTCGTTCAGAATGGATGGTTCTCCTTGGCTGAAGAATACCTGCAAAACACTATAAAAGGAGGTCAAGGGGGAAGGACAAACACAAGCTTGGAAGCGTAGAACTCCCATCTCAACGCAGTTTTCTCTCTGTTTTCTCTTCCGGTCGTTGGCGTGAAGGAATCAGCTGTTGGCATCGATAATCTGAGAGGAAGAAGAGAAGATCCTTCTTCTCTTCTGATCGGATTCATCTCCAAACAACGCTCACCGTCTCCCTTCATCCGAGGCGTTTGCGACGAGGGGTTCACGCACACTTTTATTTGCTTTCTTCTGCTTTCTGCTTTTCCTTTTCGCTGCTGTTTGCTGCCATTTGGTTCTGCTAGATACATTGTTTCATTTCGTCTTCTTCTATTTAGTCTTTACTGTTTCAAAGTTGTTGCTTATTACGTTTTGAACCTTGTTTAATCGAAGAAGTGTTTGATTATTTCGCGAGTTCATCATTGCTTTTTGGTTTCTGTTTGTTTCCATTTGAGTACTGCCAAGCATGTTTAATCAATCGAGTCTTCCCAACCCATCATCATCCATGAGTAACTAAACCACACGAAGGTCTGCTAATGACGAATCGATAGGTAGAAATACGTGAATTCAGCATGTAGGATAGCTTCGCACGCATTGAATGTACATGTACTTCATCCCACGGATAATTTCGATTGGCCATCCATTTTGTCTAAAGAACTCCTAACATCCGGAAGGAGTAAGAGTTCAGAGTCGTCCATTCATGCTAGCCTTTCATGGTACCCAGAAAACGACCTAGGAATAGGCATTTTCCTAGCACAATTCATTAACTTGCTTTTATAAATAGATGCTTAAGTCTTACTTGGACATGAGTGAACTAAAGGATCTAATGCATGAAATCGAGAGATACATGAGAATGAGTTAATTTGATGCATGATAAGTTGATCTACTGCTGAAGAATCGTATAAAAAAGCCTATAGAGGAGTCGTTAGTTGCCCTTGTTTCCACACTTCACCCTTAAAACACTGTTAGTACAATTGCTAGAAAATTGTTGTATGCGCAATTTTCTTAGTTTTATTTTTGCCTTAGCCATTTTTTCAGTTTTCTGTTTTGCGATTTTATTGCTAGATAATTGTTTTCTCCGCAATTTTTTTTCTTCTATATTCAAGTTAACCTCTTTACATGTCTTTGTTTATGCTTGCATATCTCGCACGTTCTTTATTAGTTAGGCACCTTAATCCCAATTCTACCCCATTTAAACCATCCTTTCTAATTTAACATCTCACTTCGTTAGTAACTAAGAATAAATCTCTGTGGGAAATCGAATGAAAAAATACTTATTACTTGCTACAAGACCATGTATGCTTGCATGTTCTAAGTGCTCTCCCATTACATTTTTATTTTAAACACTGAGCACGCAACAACAGGAAATATGAGTCGCAACCTGAGAAGACAAATCCACCAGGGAGCCAGTAACCAACTGAGGACTAATCAAGGAAGGAGAGAAAGAGAACCGGCGAGAACGCCATAACACCCAAATACGACTCAGGCCACTATCCCCATAACTACACACACACTGCCAATCGGCCCCAAAGGAACGAAACACGAAGTCAAACTGATGAGCCTTAACCTTAGTTTCTACCAGACAGCAGAAACCAATATTCTCAGACTGCAAAAAGAAGCGAACACATCGCCCTTTTATCGGGTCAGTGAGACCGCGCACATTCCACGAGCACCAACTAGACATAGGAAGTAGAAGGGGAGACGTTGGCATCCTGACACCATCGAGGGTCCACATTGTCACAGAGCACCTTTTCCACTAAGGAAACCACCCGCGGGGAGGCCAAAGCACACTCCGAGGAATCAGCTAGAGAACCGAAAGAGTTAGTCACGCGGACCCCTTTTTGGGGCTCAGGAGACCGGGAAAGCCTAGAGGTGGGGCCAATAGGAGAACTCGGGAGGCTAACCAAGGCAATGGGATGGGCAGACGAGTCTGTCGCAGCCAAGGATTTGGCAGCCTTCTTCCTGTTCCGTTTACGCCTACGAGATTTCCCTCCCACAGGGATAAAATCATCACCAACCTCAAGAGAGGAAGCCTGTTGACCCTCCCCACTAGTGACCACTACCTGATCCGAGCCCACGCCGTCACTCTGGGCCGGCACCTTGACCTCACCCTCAGTAGACACCTGTGTAGGGAGGATGGGATCAATACTACCCCCAGTCTGTTTCGGACAACCTGAGTCTGAATGACCAAAGATACGACAAGATAGGCACCGCTTGGGCTTCCACTCGTATTCAATTGGGATAGTATGATCCACACCATAGACAGTGACCCCAACCTTACTAGGAAGTGGGGCATCAATCGCGACCTCCGCACAAACCCGAGCATACGATGAGCACGTTTTGTCCTTTGTAGGCTTATCCAACCGCAAAGGAACACCAACCGTACTCGCAATGTTGCTCAACCTAGGAGTGGTCCACAATTCCATAGGGACATGGAAAAACTTAACCCACACAGGTATTTTATCGAACACAAAGGTCTGGGGGACAATCCCAGGGGCCCACTGCCTCAGAAGGATAGGCTTCCCCCCGAAGTGCCAGGGGCCATTCTCTAGGACCCAGTCCCGAGCTGAGTCCTTTTGGAACCTGAAAATGATCAAACCATTATCAAACAAGTTAATGGTTGGAACTTCCACATGTCCCCAAATCTTCCTGACAAGCCGATCAAGAACAAAAAAGGGAAGTTTGCCATCAATAAATTGACCCACCAAAGAACCTCTCCAGACTGCTATGCCCTCCTCGATAACCTCATCCGAGGGAATGGCAAACATCATCCCATCCTTCTCAATTGGAGGGTTATAGACTAGGGGTTCAACAGCAGGGGAGGTCCACTGAGGCCCAAAAAGATTGGCCCAACTAGCCTTCTGTCCCTGAGGAAGGGTCCCTGCGGGCCCAAATGGCCCAATAGGATTCGTCCCAAAACCGTCCACCGAACCCGCCGACACATCATCCCCCTCACTAGCTCCCAACTCCGAACAAGGATGGCCTAACAGGGGAAACTTTCCTGGAATCCCCGAACCATTCCTCGGCCCAAGCGAGCTAAACCCCATTTCAAACTCACTATCTCCGACCTTTCCCTCCAAGGGCAAAACCTCAGCCCGAGCAGAAAAGGTACGACGGGTCACCAAGTGGCCGAACTGCCCACGCCCTATAGGGCTAAAGGAGGACGGCCCAATTGGCCTAATTGGCAAGGCTCCTTGCCCAAAGCCGGTCACGCTCAAATTTGGGCCCAAACCCATTGGGCCAAGCCCATTAATAGGAAGCCCATTCTTATCCAAAATATCAAGCCCAAGAGGTGCAAGCCCAATTGCATTAGGCTCATGAAGGCCAAGCCCATTCGAATTTAAGGACCCTCGGATTGGAAGCTTATCAAGAATTGTTGTACCATTTTTGGCTTGAAAGCCCAAATCACCATACAAATTCTCACGGTTTATAGGCAAAATTGACTTTCCATTTTGAATGCCCAAATGAGCATTAAAGCTTGTGGAATTGGCCCTAGAGAGAGAATCCTCTTTTAATTCCTTTTCCAAAGTTTCCTTAATAGCCATAGAAGAATCCTGTTGCATTGCCTTGCCCACATGAGCAGCCTTAAATCCTAAAAGCTTACTTTCCTTATTTGGCATCAAGGAGCTGTTAGAAAGCCCAGCCTTACCATAAGCAAAATTGACAGCTTGCAAATCCGAAATGGCATCAGAACTAGCGGGAGAGGGAATGGAGGAGCTCTTAGCTGAAGCCTTAACACCCAGCCCTTGAATCACGCCCCCATAGTTACTGCAATTTCCATCAATAGGCAAAGCAATTAAAACGGAACCCTCTAGCGCCGCAACCACATAGACGAAGATGTCTGCCCCATCCCTTCATCGTCAACCTTCCGTCTGCAAGAGATCGCACCATTGAAGCCCAGATCGGGAACCACGATAACCTCAGCCAAATTCTCAAATGGCTTAAGACTAATGGGTTGAGGACAAAACCGAGGGGAAACACAACAACACCCTCAGAAGCTTCTGGTAGGAGGACCTCTGTTTTTTCACCATCTGCAACAGCGTCCAAAATGATGCCCGAACTTCCAGATTGAGCCCTTTTGACACGCCCCTTACGACGAATAGGGAGAGAGTCACCATTTCTAACATTTGTAACAGCCCCCAAATTATTCAAACTAACAATCGGATCAACCGACAAAATGCTCAGCAGAGGACCCCCCCCCCCCCCCCCCCTCCCCAACACCCTCGCTCTGTTTTTGCCCAGATGGAGAAACCACCCTCGGGTCTCCCAAACTCGAGTTCAGCAACCCCAACTCTTCTGAGGCTTTTCCTGAACCAGCAGAGTCCTTCACAGAGGACTGAGTAAGGCCATACGAAGACCCCTCATTCAAAGCCACAGCTAAAGGAGATGGAATTTTATTACGAATTCCAGAAAAACCCGAGGTTGGAATGTTCTTGGCAAATGGTTTTTTCAGAGGTGATTTCTTCCTTCTCATGATGCACACCAACCGTGAAATACCGAAGAAGAATACCCCTTAAATTTACACAAATAGAACCAATGGAGGACCAAGAGCAGGGCAACACGAATTCTAAGAATCGAAATGAAAAACACACAAAACAGAACGAACAAACACACAAAACAGAACGTACAAAGATGCTAAAAAACGGAGTGTGAAGAGAACTTACCTCGGTGATGCGCCCAGCTCCGCTCCCTTCATCAGCCGGACATACGAAGCTTCAATGAACAGCCATGGAAGCCACGAAACCACCATTTGAGAAGCTCAAGAAAAACTCAGTCCCCCATTGTTGGGAGGAGAGAGAACAGAGAGAATTCAAAAAAAGAAGCCTCCGTTCTAAATTTGCCTTTTCTCGGGGTGTGCTTTGGCCTCCCCTAGGGTGGTTTCCTTAGTGGAAAAGGCGCTCTGTGACAGTGTGGACCCTCGATGGTTAAAAAAAAAACTTCCACTATTATTTTCTTTTCCTTACTCATGAAGCAAGTCATTTGAGGTTATCCTAATATTTTTTGGCTAAAATGAGTTCTCTCTTAGTTCTAGCAAGAACTTCAAAAGCTCTCTCGTTGGAACTTCTTCTCTCAAGTCTTTTGGATTGAGAATCTTCAAGTGTTGAAGGTAATATCCATGGTTGAAGCTTGAAGAAGAAGAGAGAAGTTGAAGCTTTGGTTGTTGTAGATTCAAGGTGATTCTTTGGGAAAGATTAAAGAAGAGTTAAGTTGTTAATTCTTCTTCCCATGATATTTGGATTTCAAATTGTTGAAACTCAAAGGGTTTGTTGTATTGTGTTCTTGATGTTCTTGATGAATTGTTCATCAAGTTCATATTAACAAAATTCCAAACTCAAGCCATAAGCTTCTTCTTGTTCCTCCACCCTCAAACTAACCCCCTTAGCTTAAGGAGTCCCACCACTCCGCTATTACCGCCTGAGAATAGTTGGGACTACTCTAAGGGTGGTCCTCGTGTGCTCGTGACTGTTTGTGCTGAGTTCGTGACCGGAGGAGAGGTAGAGATCGAGGGGGCTGTAGAGGTGCAGAGGTAGACGAGAAGACGAACATCAAAACAAGGTATTTTTGTCCTTTGTAGCCCACTAGTAAATTTACCGGTCGGTAAACCGGTCCGTTTTACCGATAGGTAATTTACCGGTGGGGCTTCCCAAACGCTGTTTCTTAAGCGTTTGGGGGTTGTTTCCCCGGTCGAGATTTACTGGTTGTTTACCGGTAAATCCTACACCGAGGAATCCGGTCGGTAAGTGTTACCGGTTTGCTTTACCGGTTGAAATTTATCAGTTGATAAATTTACCGGTCTAGAGTTTACCGATGGGGTTGAACCGGTTCGTTTACCGGTTGCCATTTACCGGTGTATGGGCGCCGGTTTATCGGTCAGGCTCTAGCTTCGGTAATTCCTTTACCGGTCTTCCTTGGTTGACTTTACCGGTCGGTATTTACCGGTGGTAGGGAATTACCGGTGGGACTCGAAGTGATGAAAAATGTTAAGTGTTAGCATTGTCTCACACTTCTTGTTTGTTGCTTATTAATTGCTGAAGATCCTCAGCCAATTTAGGCTTCTTCCGCTGCGCCTCTGGTTGTGTCGGGATCCTTCGGTTTCCATCACATTTGACATTAATCAATCCGGGATAGTCCTCACACCTATAGATGCCAACAATTTTGAGTTGAAGACAGGACTTATTCAAATGGCCATGAACAATGCATTCAGGGGTCGTCCCACTGAAGACCCTAATTCCCATTTGAAGAAATTCTTAGAAATTTCTAGCACGGTAAAGATTAATGGTGTTCCTACTGATGCAATTCGCTTACGCCTTTTTCCTTTTTCTTTACAGGAAAAAGCAACTGATTGGGTAGAATCATTACAACCAGGAAGCATCACCACTTGGGAGAAGTTGGCACATGCATTTTTTACTAAATTCTTCTCACCTGCTAAATTTGCCAAGCTTAGAACTGAGATAGGAACCTTCAGATAAAATGAAGGTGAACAGTTGTTTGAAGCATGAGAGCGGTACAAGGAACTAATTGTTGGGTTTTATGTCCTTAAATTCGTGGTTTGTAAACTGAATGTATATTCTATTTGCAATAAAGTTGTTATTGAGTTTTATTCAGTAAAGTTGTTATTCAATAAAGTGAATTGTGTTTACTTTTAACCTAACTCCAATAAACTAAGAACCCATGGCTATAGGATGTATACTTGAACTTCATGTGGTGACATGATTGTGGATCAAGTTCGAGTGATAGCCAAAACGGTCTATAGTATAGGGATAAAGTTGGGTACCTTATCATGGGGACACTATTGGACGCGGCCCACTTTGTATAGTACAAACGATGTGATCCGAAATCGTTCATGTGGAGACATGCGAGTGGGGGCGTCCTATGCAATGAGTTTGCATAAGACTGAACCGCGAAACAAGTCGCTCTTTCTTTATAACTTCGTTTACTGTAAAGACCGATTTTTTCATATGATGACCTAGGTAACTCGATCTGAATCCTAAGCACGCTATGAACTCCTGTTTATTCGAGCTTATCCTTTGACTTGCATGGGTAGAGTGGCCCGAGATCGCCGACTCAATAAGCCTACCATCTTGGGGATAAGACTGGGTAGGTAGCAGGGAACATAGTCCTGCGAGATGGAATTCACTCCTACCCGCCTTTAGGGATTAGTAGAGAGGTTGTTCCCTTAAGTGCTGACTCCGGGACTTGAACTAGGGATCCCACCCTCTCATTGGACCGAGAGGGACTTGGTATAGTAATAAGATCACTTATCAATCGGTTTGGTGGTTGGACCACAAACCAATAGTTCATTAGAGGATCAGTGGGACTTAAGGAACAAAATGTAATTACGGGGGTAAAACGGTTGTTTTGACCCAGCTGTAATTACGAACGACCTGTGAAGGATCGACTTACTGATGATGGTTATATCAAGAGGACAGAAATATATCTACGGTGAGGAGAGTGCAACCCTTGGAATTTAGTGGAGTCTCCGGGGGTTAACGAATGTTGGTTAGCTTGGCTAAAGAGTTTGGTCGGTTAATCTCGTATCGTTGGAGCTCATGATCTGTAGGTCCTTTAGGTTCTCCTGACTAGCTCGGATTAAGCAGTGTAACAATATGAGAGAAAAAGAATTTGAATTTATTCAAATTCGGTTTTGGAAGAATGATGGACATATTTAAATATGTTTTAAAGATGGGATCGGTCTAAAACATGAATAGGGATTCCTGTGATGATGATTCGGTTTAAGAAACCGGGATTAGTCTTATTATTTAATTAATATTTGATATTGAATTAAATAATAATATTAATTAATTAAAAAGTTTAATTAATTATAATTTATTTTGTTTATTAAAATTAATTATGAATTAATTTTAAAATGACAAAATATTACAAGTGAGATTATCCAAGTCAAAGTGGATTTATCCAAGTTGTGAAGTGGATTGTGAATCACCAACAACATGCATATAAACTCATCAATTTTGGAACACTTGGTTGAAGACTAATTCATCCAATTTGAGGTGTCATGCTAAGCAAAGAGTTTGTTGCATGTGAATTGCCTATAAATTGGATGAAGTTCAAATGGTTTGAGGTTGATGAATTTTCAAAGAGTTTGAATATTTGGATAAGCATGAAGAGTTCATGTTACTTAAGAAATTAGAAAGCTAAGTGTTAGATATTTCTCACAAAATCCTCATCACTTTCATCTTCCCATCTTCTTCTTCCAAACTTTTTATTTCATAAAGAAGTCCCACCACTCCGTTGCTCGGCCGAGGGTGGCGGGACTACCGAAGGTTGTTCTCGGAGAGTTCGAGAGAAGTTTTGAAGGGTTCGTGAAAAGATTCGAGCATCGGAATAGAAGTCCTTAGAACTACAAGAGGTATGTGTTCTAATTCCTTTTATTTCAAAGCTTTGAGCATGTTTCTTATTTAGCTAAATTGATGAAATTAGAGTGCCAATGATCCGACTCGCTTCCGCTGCGCTACATGCGCTCCATCACTAATAAGGAAGTGTCCTGAGCATGGGTATCCAGACTGGCTACAAATTCAATTTTTTTACAATGGACTCATAGGACAAACTAAGACAATTGTAGATGCAGCATCTGGAGGAACTATCCTGAAGAAAAATTTAGATGGAGCTCGTACACTATTAGAGGAGATGGCAACTACGAGCTATCATTGGCCAAATGAACGCTCCAATTATAAAACAGTAGCTGGCCTCCATGAGGTGGATGAGGTAAGTTCCCTTAAGGCTCAAATTGCATCTCATACTAATGCAATGAACAAACTTGCAGGAATAGGTGTCACTCGATCTATTGCAGCCTTAACAGCATCTCATATCCCTTCATCTGGTGAGGAATACAACTTGGAACAGGCCCAATATGTGAACAATAGAAATTTCAACTATGGAGGCCAACAGATGCAAAATAATCTTCCTACTCACTACCATTCAGGTTTGAGAAATCATGAGAATTTTTCCTATGCTAATACTAAGAATATTTTGCAGCCTCCACCAGATTTTGCATCCACTTCTCAACAGCCTGAAAAGAAGTCATCCCTTGAAGAATTGGTTGGAGCATTCGTTACAGAATCCAGAAATAGAGCCAACCAAATGGAAAGCACAATGACTAGTCAGGGAGCGGCCATAAAGAATTTAGAGGAACAAATGAGTCAGATGGTCACATCTATTACTAGTCTCCATAAAGGTAAATATCCTAGTGACAGTAAGGTAAATCCAAGGGAGCAATGCAAAGCTTGCAAGGCTATCACATTAAGAAGTGGAAGGATGGTTGATGAGATTGCAAAAGAACCAATTGAAAAGCCGACTGAAAACGAGTTCACTCTAGAGCCATCTACTAATGTGTTTATTCAGGTTGAGGAAGAACAAAAGAAGACTATTGCATCACCTGAAACTGAACAATCTACTAAGTCTTCTGTGCCTTTTGTTCCTAACTTTATTCCTTATCCTCAACGGTTTAAAAAGAAAAAGCTTGAATCTCAATTTTCTAAATTTTTAGACATATTTAAAAAGCTTCATATTAATATTCCATTTGCAGATGCTCTTGCTCAAATGCCACATTATGCAAGATTCATGAAAGACATCATGTCCAACAAGAAGAAACTGGAGGCCTACGAGACAATCAACCTTATTGAGGTATGCAGTGCCATCATTCAGAGAAAGTTGCCTCAGAAATTAAAGGATCCAGGGAGTTTTACTATCCCTTGTAGAAGATGTATTGGTTAAGGTTGACAAGTTTATCTTTCCTGTAGATTTTGTAGTGCTAGACATGGAGGAGGACAGTGAAGTCCCAATCATTTTGGGAAGACCTTTCTTAGCCACTGGACGAGCTTTAATCAATGTACAACAGGGTAAGCTATCTCTAAGATTGAACGACGAAGAAGTAATTTTCAATATATATAACTCTATGAAATTCCATGAGGAAGAAAGTGATTGTTTTCGTGTGGACATGATTAATTCTATTACTAATGAGTTTGAGAAATTTTTGGCAAATTCTGATAATTTAGATAAATTGGATTTAGACAATGAGAATGAGCAGGTGAAACAGGTGGAGGTGAAACACATGGGCAAGCGACCACCATGGTACATTTAATGAGCCTCGTCTAGCCAAAGACGTTAAACAAAGCGCTTCTTGGGAGGCAACCCAAGTTTATTTTTGAGTTTTTAGTTTGTTTTATTTGTTTTCTTTTGTTTAATTCTTTTGTGGCGTGTTGTTGTCCTTATATTCCTTTACTTTTCGTTTAGGAGTCTGATCAACAAATTTTTCTCCACATCTCAGAAGATAGTGGATTCACTTGCATTTCAGAGAAGTTTCGAAATCCCCTCTCTATTTTTTCTTGTCCTTTGCATATTATTGACTATACATTGAGGACAATGTATGTTTTAAGTTTGAGGGTGAACTATGCATGTTATGCATGTTTTAGGTGAATTTTATATTTTTTTTAGCATGATCTTCATGGTTCAATCTTTGTTGCATCGCTCATGATTAGGACAATCTAGGAGGTGTTCTAAAGTTTGATATTCTATTTTTGTTGGACTATGAGACCATACCGGTTAACGGAGAAAATTTTATTTTTTTAGTCCCTTTTGATATGTTTGAATACCTTGTAAGCTAAAAAAACATCTTTATTTTGAGTTTTAATGCATAAAGGAGATACACATGATTAGATTTTTCTTTGAAAAGTTATATGATGGTGTCTCATTTTTTTTTTTTTTTGCTAAATGAAGAATGCATAGGATTTGATACCAAAATACCTTGTTTTTTGGTGAGTTTTTTAGTCAATAAGCACTTCCTTAACACGGTGCTCTATTTTTTTAAAATTGAGTGATTGCCATACATGATTGATATTTATAGAACTTGCTTTGTTATGCATGTCTGGAATCTCTGAATTTGACTTGAATGTTTAATTTCACAAACGGCGTTTAGGTAAAACCACTTTTAGCTTTCTTAAATAGCCTACCTTCGTATAATCCTTAGAAAGCCAAATTTTGAGCCTTAGACCTTTCCATTGAAACATTACCACATTACAAGTCTTATACTGATTCTCTTGTTGTTTTCCTTTCTTTGAACCCTTAATGGAAGGTTTATAAGTGCTTACCACAGGATGTGTCAATCCATCCAAAGCAGAAAGTTGAAATGTGTTAATAGAATATTCAAAATGAAGCATTCATTCCATTAGCTTCTTTTAAAGACGAAAGAAAAGAGAAAAAGAAAAAAGAAGAGGAAAAGAAAAGAAAAATTGAGAAAAGAAAAAGAAAAGAAAGTTTAATGTGGTAAAGTCTTATAATTCTTCCAACCTAGTAGCTTCAAATGTTCATCCATCCACCTATACCTAAGCTCAATTACAACCAAAGCAAGACCCTTGAAGTTTTACATTCAGTCTAATTCATCGATGATGAAGATGTGATATATTAGCAAGCTTATGGTAAATGTCTCTTATGTTTTGGTTTGAGCGTTTATCTTTCATATGCCCTAAACAATTGAGTGTTTTGAGTGATTCTATGTGAGGGTATTGTTGCGTGCTCAATGTGTATGTGAAATTAAATGTGAAGAGCACTCAGATCATGCAAGTATACATGCTCTGCAGCAAGTGATAAGTATAATTTAATTCGTTTTTCCACAGAGATTAAGTTTAGTGACTAGCGATTTGGTGTGTTAGATTAGATAAGGTAACTTAAATTGGATAGATTTTGGGTTGAGGGACGAAAGTATAAAGGATGCAAGAAGAATGTAAACATAAATGCAAAGCAAGCAAAGAGGTAAAGTTATAAGGTGGAAAAGTAGGATTGCGGATCTCGCAATCTTTTCGCAATGATTTCGCAATGGATTAAAAGTTACTGAAAAAGACTAAGGCAAAGGCAGAAATGGTTATTGCGGCTCTCGCAAAAATCTCTGATAGAACTCCAAAATGTTGGGTTTTATGTCCTAAAACTCGTGGTTTGTAAACTGAATGTATATTCTATTTTGCAATAAAGTTGTTATTGAGATTTATTCAGTAAAGTTGTTATTGAATAAAATGAATTGTTTTTACTTTTAACCTAACTCCAATAAACAAAGAACCCATGGCTATAGGTTGTATACTTGAACTTCATGTATGACATGATTGTGGATCAAGTTCAAGTAATAGCCAGAACGGTCTATAGTATAGGGATAAGGCTGGGTACCTTATCCTGGGGACACTATTGGACGCGGCCCACTTTGTATAGTACAAACGATGTGATCCGAAATCGTTCATGTGGAGACATGTGAGTGGGGGCGTCCTATGCAATGAGTTTGCATAAGACTGAACCGCGAAACAAGTCGCTCTTTCTTTATAACTCCGTTTACTGTAAAGACCGATTTTTTCATATGATGACCTAGGTAACTCGATCTGAATCCTGAGCACGCTATGAACTCCTGTTTATTCGGGCTTATCCTTTGACTTGTATGGGTGAGAGTGGCCCGAGATCGCCGACTCAATAAGCCTACCATCTTGGGGATAAGACCGGGTAGGTAGCTGGGAACATAGTCCTGCGAGATGGAATTCACTCCTACCCGCTCTGAGGGATTAGTAGAGAGGTTCTTCCCTTAAGTGCTGACTCCAGGTCTTGAACTAGGGATCCCACCCTCTCATTGGCCCGAGAGGGACTTGGTATAGTGATGAGATCACATACCAATTGGTTTGGTGGTTGGACCACAAACCAATAGTTCATTAGAGGATCAGTGGGACTTAAGGAACAAGATGTAATTACGGGGGTAAAACGGTTATTTTGACCCAGCTATAATTACGAACGACCTGTGAAGGATCGATTTACTGATGATGGTTATATCAAGAGGACAGAAATATATCTACGGTGAGGAGAGTGCAACCCTTGGACTTTAGTGGAGTCTCCGGGGGTTAACGAATGTTGGTTAGCTTGGTTAAAGAGTTTGACCGGTTAATCTCGTATCGTTGGAGCTCATGATCTGTAGGTCCTTTAGGTTCTCCTGGCTAGCTCGGATTAAGCCGTGTAACAATATGAGAGAAAAAGAATTTGAATTTATTGAAATTCGGTTTTGAAAGAATGATGGACATATTTAAATATGATTTAAATATGGGATCGGTGTAAAACATGAATAGGGATTCATGTGTGATGATTCGGTTTAAGAAACCGAGATTAGTCTTATTATTTAATTAATATTTGATATTGAATTAAATAATAATATTAATTAATTAAAAAGTTTAATTAATTATAATTTATTTTGCTTATTAAAATTAATTATGAATTAATTTTAAAATGACAAAATATTACAAGTGTGATTATAAGTCAAAGTGGAATTATCCATGTTGAGTGGATTTATCCAAGTTGAGTGGGTTTATCCAAGTTGTGAAGTGGATTGTGAATCACCAACAACATGCATATAAACTCATCAATTTTGGAACACTTGGTTGAAGACTAATCCATCCAATTTGAGGTGTCATGCTAAGTAAAGACTTTGTTGCATGTGAATTGCCTATAAATTGGATGAAGTTCAAATGGTTTGAAGTTGATGAAATTTCAAAGAGTTTGAATGTTGGATGAGCATGAAGAGTTCATGTTACTTGAGAAATTAGAAAGCTAAGTGTTAGACTTCTTCTCACAAAATCCTCATCACTTTCATCTTCCCATCTTCTTCTTCCAAACTTTTTCTTTCATAAAGGAGTCCCACCACTCCGTTGCTCGGCCCGAGGATAGCGGGACTACCGGAGGTGGTTCTCGAGGAGTTCGAGGGAAGCTTCGAAGGGTTCGTGAGGAGATTTGAGCTTTGGAAGAGAAGTCTTAGAACTACAAGAGGTATGTGTTCTAATTCCTTTTATTTCAAAGCTTTGTGCATGTTTCTTATTTAGCTAAATTGATGAAATTAGAGTGCCAATGATCCGTCTCGCTTCCGCTGCGCTACATGCGCTCCATCACAAAAGTGCTATTTTATAATCTTTAATTCTTGTTAGTTGATTCAAATTAATGTGTTTAATCATACGTTTTGCCGGAATCGAGCATTTAAAGGTGAATGAGAAACTTATATTAAATAAGAACTCAAAAGAGGAATTTTAGAGTATAATATCAACAAACCAAGCCGCAGATGATATTATGAAAATAAAAATCATTTAATGTTCAAAGTTGAAAGCTTGGTCTAATGGTGAAGAGTTGATTATGATAGACTTCGATCTTAAGTTCAATTCTTGGAGAATGTTATTTTTAATTGTATTTTTTTTTACTCCAACCATCACCTCGCACACGTGTCAGCTCCTGATTGATCCAGGAAGAAGTCTCCCACGAAGCCACAAAGAAGTCTTCACTCAAGATCCCACTAACAAGAAACCACTCTTCAGCCACAAGTTTTAATGTTTTATTTATTTATTTATTTTTATTTTAAAATAGTAAATGGTTATTTCCTTTTTAGTATAAAAAGGGGAGAGTCCACACTTTACAACACACACCTCACACCTCACACCATTCCCCGCACACCAACACACACCATCACTATTCTTTTTAGAGTATTTTATTTATTCTGATGTTCGGCTAAGCTTGTAAGGCTGATTTAGAGGTTTGTCGGGCTTAACGTTTTTGTGAGATTTTTGGTATTAAATTGCAATCTAATTTCTTGATTAATTGTTTTCTATTCTTTGTTTATTTCATGTGCATTTTAGTATTGGTTAATGTGACAGCTTAATCAATTAAATATTAATTGTTCATGTATGCTATGTTTGTAATTTGTGATCCGTAATTGTCATAAATTGCATGCTTAATTATAGTAGCAAGATGGTCAGGTTATGACTAATGTTAGTATTATGGCTTTTCCATAGTTAACATGGTGCGTATAATAGACCTTAGGAATAGAAAAATGTTTAATTGAATCTGATCAATTTAATTAACGTTCTAATCAATCCATGTGCTTAGAGCTGCTAGGTAATTAGCATGGAACGTTATCGTACCCAACTAATTGATTAGTTTAGAGTTAATTACGATGCTTTGTCTAATTAATTGCATGATAGGATCTTTAGAGACTTTTCATGGCTGTTCCAGTTAAGTCGATTAAGCTTTTAATTAAGAAATTGTATTTTTATTGGAGTAAGTAATCGATGAGCAAAATCCATTAAGTCCCGACAATCTCTGAATCAGGAAGGTAATTTATTGTTTATTTCATTAATTCTTTAATTCTTTAAACTTTATCTTTAATTGTTTATTTTAATTCATTACATTAACATGCAATCCAAAAAAACCCCATTTATTGTTTTTACATAAACTTTAATTTAGAGAATTTATATTTCGGTTCCCTGAGTTCGACCCGGTCCGCTGTAGTTTACTACAAGCCGTTGATCGGTAATTATAAATTATATTTGACGGGCCTCGACAAGCCTGCTTCAATCTCGCAATAAATTCGCAACGATTTAAAAACTAAAGTAAGAAAGCAAGGTCGACTTAAGAGTCCTCTATAGGCATTTAACTATGATCATTCAACAGCAAATTAACATCTCATGCATCGTTTTAACTAGGTCTCATGCATCTTTCGATTACATGCATTAGATCTTTAGTTTACTCATATCCAAGTAAGACCTAAAAACCTATTTATACACACATGCTAACAAACGTGCTAGGAGAATGCCTATTCCTAGGTCACTCTCTGGTTACCATGAAAGGCTAACATGAATGGATGACTCTGAATTCTTACTCCTTCCAGAGGTTAGGAATTCTTTAGACAAAATGGATGGCCAGTCGAAATTGCCCATGGGATTAAGATCACATACATTCAATGCATTCATGCTACTTCACATGCTGAATTCACATACTTTTATCCTATAGATTCATCTTTAGCAGACCTCTATTAAGTTAGTTACTCATGGTTTTCGAAGAACTAGAGGAAATTAATTGATTAAACATAGAATGGAGAACTCAACAAAACAAATTGACTACGGGATGACAGAATGAAGAACTCAATTAAACTAATTGATTACTCTAAAAAGGTAAGTTACAAAACACTTCGTGAAGCAAGCGTGCAAAGGTCCGAAGCAATGAACAACGTAGACAATAGTAAATGATTCAGAACAGTATGTCAAATGGACAGCAAGTAGTTTAGAAAGCAGTAAAGAAAGCAGTAAAATGTGTAAGGATCCTCCAAGTCGCAAGACGCCTCGGATGAAGGGGAAGATTAGATGATCTTGGGGATAATTTCAATCAGAAGAGAATAGGGATCTTCTCTTCTTCCTCTCGAATTATCGACGCCAAGGGCTTGTTTCTTCGATCCAACAAACGGGGGGAAAGTTTTGTCTGCAGGTTTCTTCACGATCAGGATCTCCTCACTTCCAGATTGATTGTGTTTCCCATCGTCATTCGACTCCTTTTATAGCCTCTACAGGTACCTTCAGCCGCGGATCTCCATCCATTATGGAGTAACAACCTCCCACGTGGCAGCAGTAGAGAGGTTTGGCGGCTGGAAAATCGCAACAACGAAGACTGGCAGCTGGAAAAATGCAGCAGCAAAGACTGGCGTTGCGGTTTCATTGCGAGGGTCGCAATGCTCTGTTTCAGCCGATTCCATTGCGAGCTCCGCAATATTTTCGCAATGCACCTGCAATGTACAATTTAGCTCTTTTTTCACCATTTTGCATCCTTTTTCGTTCCTTTTCCAAATAAGCCTTAAATTAGCATCATTTCTCAAATTCTCACTTTTAAGCACACATTAAGCTAACTTCTAACAAAAACACTCAAGAACTTCCATGATTTTTAGGTAATTACGGCCCTAAATAATGTACTTTTGGAGAGGTAACACACCTCAAACTTGAGTTATTGCTAGTCCTCGAGCAATATAAAGGCTTACTTTCTCTCTAATTAGCTGTTAACTCTTGTCTTTTAAACTCTACCTAACTGATTTGCTGACTTTCCTAGGTTTACTGTCAAAGGCATTGCTGTCCTGTGACACTCTCCTAGGCTAAAACTAACTTCATATTTTGTCTATTCTGATTTCCCTTGCCTTTAAAACCTTTTGTTTTTACTAACTTCCTATCTTTTGGTTTATCTGCCTACATCATTGAGCTCATTGTGCAGTCATCCCTAAGCTTTCAAACTCTCCCTAGTTTTAACTCATACTCAGTACATGCTTCTAATGTTTTTATTTTTGAATTACCTAGGAATCCTTAGAGTCATGCCAGACTTAGAACACACAAGTATCAGAGTACAGTCCATAGAACAGACTAAGCCCTGACATCACTATGATGGATAGACACTCATCTCCCTCGACAAGCCTTCTAGCTACAGCCCTGTGCTTAGCTAACTTAGGATCAGAGTTCAGTTTCACAGGACATCTAAGCACCTAGGCTGCAGCTTTCTGGCACACATTCTTCTTCTTTTTATTTTCCTTCTTTTCTTTTTCTTTTGGCAAAATCTTCTTTTTGGATTGTCTTTTGATGTAGTGCCACTTGTGGGTTACACAAATGGCCCTGATTACTCAACATCCTTAGAGGAAGACAATGCCCCTTTCTTTTCTTTTGCTTTTTTTTTTCAACTTTTTTTTTTTAGAAGAACCATGTCTTTTTTCAAGGGAGAGAGGACTGCTCCTAGGACTAGAGGTTGCCTCCCCCAAACTTAAACTTCTCATTGTCCCCAATGAGAGTCTGAGGTGGCACACCCCCAAACTTATCTTAGAAGCATCTAGTCTAAATAAGAACCAGACAGAATTTAAAACTCCTAGGGATAGAATAGCCCTCACAGTTCAGATAACTCATCAGCAGAAATTTACTAAAATAAAAAATGGTAAGGTCTAACAGAGGCACATGCTCAGCATTTTATGAAGCTAATTAAACCTAACAAGAGTGTACTCGACACTCATCCAGCATGCTCAATAGACAGACTACCTATGGACATCAGTAATGCAGTCAAATAGTGAGAATTAAAGACAGACAGACCAGCAGAAAGTCATATAACAACATGCTTAAATGAACAAAACATTGCGGTGTCCGCAAAGAAATCACAATGATACTAACAGGGCAGATTTAACCGTGATCAAAGCTCCTAACATGCAATATTCCATTTGTGAACAACTACAGGCAACAGAAAAAACTATCTAAGCTAACTAATCATACGAAGTTAAACTAAACTAAGCTACTCTAACTCAAGCTAATTAAGGGAATCAAAACATAACAACAATTGATATTGGGGGGGGGGGGGGGGGGGGGGTAACTGGTTACAGAAAAGCAGGTTTTTTAGAGGGATAAGAAATACTCCATCGAATTCCGTCAGTCTGTGGCATTCATTCATTCATTCTTGTCCTCTTCATCACTCCTCTCGCTCGGAGGCATCCAGGGGCTCAACAATCCAGCTGGAAAGGTAGGGAACTTGCACCGTAGGTACTCAGCTAGTTCCTGGTCTCTCGCTTGGGAGTATTCAGCCCATTGGGCTAATTTCCTTTGTAAGTCCATCAAGCAGGCCATGGACATCGATTGTGCAACTGCAAGTCTATCCAGCTCGAACTCCATATTGCCTATCCTCTTCATCTTCAGGTCGTTGGGCAGCTCAAGGTGGCCAGCATAGGCCAATTGCTTCTCCTCTATCGTCACAGGCACCCTTGCGCGCAAGCATAACTTAGTAATAATGTTAGGGAAAAAGAGTCTGCCTTTACCTTTCTTGGAGAATTCGACGATCGAGGCTGCTATGATCTCACCCACGTCAATAGTGAGTCCCTTCATGGTCGCATAAACCAGCAGAGATCTCACCCACGTCAATAGTGAGTCCCTTCATGATCGCATAAACCAGCAGAGATCTCCCTTGATTGATGGTCGTCTCGTGCGTGACAGGAGATATTCTTCTCCGAATCAGGGAGTACCAAATGGCCGCCTTCTCTTTGAGGGCTGCACTCATCAGTGTGTGCTTCCCGTGCTTCGAGACTGCCCATGCTGCCTCTGGTTTGCCTATCATATTCAGCGCCTCCTCCAGGATTACCTCTGAGGGTGAAGCCACGATCTTTGAATATTCAGAACTCTTATGCTCCTTGAGAGCATAAACCTTGTTGATCGCCTCGGCAGAGAAGTCAACATCCACGCCCCTCACCACCGAATAATAGCCTTCGGGGTGAGTGAGGTTGGCGTAGAAGTCATAAACCATGTCCGAGTAGGCCTGAATCGGAGGCCTACACAACTCTTCACAGCCGTGGTTTGTGATTCTTGCGCGCAAGAATTGCGGCAGGTTCGAAGGAGAGTCTAGAAATCCTCTCTCGTGGAGAAGTTCCCTTTTCATTAGTTCCACGCCCCTGGCCTCTGCATCTTTGGATACATACCTCTCAGCTGGAGGCTCATCTTCTTGGAACATTTTTCCCTTCCCCTTATCCTTTGCCTTGGCTGCTTCAACAGCCTCAGTCTTCATCTTCTTGATAGAGGGTTCGGCTTCAGCCCTCTTCTTTTTAGCTTCCTTGGAGGCCTTTGCCGTTTTTCCTTCACAATTACAGAGGCCCTCTTCTTGAGCCTCGCTTTGGCAGCTATTTCCTAGATGCATTCATCCAGCGAGTCATCCATTGAATCTCTGCTCTCCTTCTCGACAGGGCTGTTGATAACTCCATTTTGAGCTAATATTCACTCCCTAATTCTAGCTAAATGTCGTGTTTAATTGTTTAATATGTCTCATTTATAGGAGAATTGCGGCGAAGAGCTTATGACGTCTGTTGGACTCGTTTATTAGCTAAAAGCGGTGTTTTGACGCCCCGGGAGTGCATCGGGAAAAGGGCAAACTAATCCAAGAAGAACCGGACCAAAATTGCCTAGGAGAGGCAATTTTCCAGCCCAGACCCGAGAGCAAGCGTCGAGCAAGCAGCGTCGAGACGCTTGCTCAACGCTGTCTGGCGTCGAGACTCTGTCGCGGCGTCGAGACGCTCCGAGGGGCGCGCGCGCTGGAAATCATCGGGGCAGCGTCGAGACGCCATCGCGAGGCGCGCGCTGATTGTTTAGGTCGCAGCGTTGCGACGCTGTCCCAGCATTGCGACGCTGTCCCAGCGTCTCGACGCTCCGACGGATTTAAAAGTTATAAGGACGATTTTTTGCAGCAATCTTCGTTTTTTATCTTCTTCCTCTCGGGTTTTCCTTCATTTTTATTCTTGCTCCGCCATTTGTGGCTCATTTTGGGAGCTTTCTTTTGTATGTAAGTTGGAGACTATGGCCAAGACATCCATGGGAGCGTTTGTGACGACTCTTCCCATGGTCGGTGGTAGTAGAATTTTGGAATATCCTATAAATTTCGGGGTGTCGAGTCCCGCCAAAATAACATTTATAATTCCGCTACAACTGAGCTTTGCAGCTAGAGGTAGTCGGGTCGATCCACAGGGAACCTAAATTATTTTCTCCTAATTAATTTCTATTTCCTTTTTAATTAACTAAAACAATAAAATAAAACGATAAAGTAAAAAATTAAAGTAAAGGGGAGATTTGCTAACGGTAAAATTAAAGGAAAACATGCATAAAGTAGCTAACGGAAAATTAAAACTAACTACATGTGCTCCTAATTTTAAGGGTCGGGGTTGACCTTGATGCGACTCGATTCATTGGGATTCAAACATACTTAGCAAAAGCATAATTAAACACATAATTTACTTGCACGAAACTACTAATACAAGTAACCCAAATAATTAATTAGAAACGTGGAGTTCTAGGTGGACTATTCTTTAATTACTCTAAGGTGATCAATCCTAAATTAAATAAAGAACAGAGACGAATGTTCGATTCTAATTAAACGTGGTAATGAATTAACAGGGGGCCAACGCCGCCCATATTGATTAATTGACAGTAACGGGAGGACTACGACGGATGTTTAACCTGGAAGGCCAAGTTAATATTCCGATTTATCTATTTCTTCAAGATAAGTTACAACCAAGATCAACAAGGAAGCCTATGTTACCTATGACTCAACTTATCCATGTTACTTGGCGATTAAGAGAGGCAAGGCATCATAATCTTTAACTATAAAACATGCCGGAAATCAAGGTCGTCTACTCCTATCAATCAAACATGCTTATGTGATATGCTTAGAAGAAATAAAATTGCCCAATCAGTCATGCTAAGCTCGAAATTAAAGATCTAAACCCTCAAAATTCTAGAGAGAAAACGCTAAAAAAATGTCCAAACCCGAGAGTGAATGACCTAAAAAACGCTAAAAAATGGGTTTTATACAGTCAGAGCGTTGAGACCCTACGGTAACAGAAATTTCCAGCACCTGTTGTCGGGGTAGCGTCGAGACCCTACAAGCAGCGTCTCGCTACTGGGTCTGTGCCTGAAGGAAAAATAACGGAAAATCTGCCCTCCTCTGGACTCAAACTCAAGCCTATCGACTTTCCAAATTCCTCCTGCACCACCAGACCACTTATCACAATTGAAATATCATTTGATTAATTAATATACATAGTATAAATACTCAGAATGATTAATCAAAATTATCCTCTAAACGTTCTTTTTATCTCTTAATTAATGCAATGGTCTGATTTACCCCTAAGTAATTAAATTATACAAAATATATCAATTAAGCACAATTAATTACTTAATTCGCAAGACTTAGGAGCTAAATATTAGCACTTTTGGAGTGCTATCAAAACCCCCAACCTAAATCTTGCTAGTCCTCGAGCAAGGAAAACACTAAATTAGCTCCTAAGGACTATACATACATGCTTCTAACTTAAATCTCGATGCTTTAAGAATCAAGGCATTTACATAAACAAGTAAGCAATCGATCGCATGCACTTAATCAATGAACATGTCAAAAATTAACTATCGCTCCCTAACGTGTGTGTGCTAGCCAACCTATCCTAAACCAACGTAAGCCCGGAAAAACCGCAAGCAACATGTCATCCCGTTTGCCCCCTACTTCTAGCATTTAAGAACAGTCTAAACTTGATTACACAAGAGAGAGCAATAAATTAAGAGACCTAAAACGATTTTCTCATACTTTTTCTTTTCTTTTTTAGTACTTTGTACTCTTTGTTAAGGTTCTTTGAACCCAACTTTTATTTTCTTTTTCTTTCCAATCCCGAGTTGCCTAACATGTCAAACTTAGGCCAAAGCTTCACATTTTTAAGGATTAACGCTCACTTCTTAGGTACCAAAAAGAAGGAGGAGCGCCTCGAGAGAATTTTCTAGCCAACATGTTTTTCTATTTTTTTTTCTTTAGGCTTAGCTTATGCTAACTCGATTAATTGACCACTAACTCTCATGCAACAAGCTACCCTAGGGGTGCCTTTCGGGGTGACAACAAGAATCTTGCGGCATGCAATCAACTAAGCCTACGGAGATTAAGACGAGGTTGCTAAGTGCTCGATAGATGCAAGGGAGCAACAGAAAAAAAATTAAATTTTTTGACATGAACCTAATAAATGCAAACAACTTCATGCTTATCCATACATGCAAATACGAAGATTCTAAAAATATTTCCTAGATCATCATAATCAAAAAGCATGCAAACAGAGTCCAAAACACTTCAAATTCTAAATCTACTCATGCTCAACAACTACACATGAATCCAGCAGACAACAATCTTCACCCCCAACCTTCGAAAGATACATAGTCTTCTATGTATCCATCCATCAGATAAAGCAATTAAAAACTACAAAATTAAAGGGAACATAAAACCTCCCCTGAATTTCGCAAGGTCGGTGGTTGGAGCAGCGCGGTCTTTGCCCATTATCATGTTCTTTAGGCCAAACCCCTACAAAAGAAAGCAAACAACAAAAAGGAAAAACAAACAAATAAAATCTAACTAAGAGAAATTAAATGGTTCCCCGGCAACGGCACCAATTTTGGTAGTAGGATTTTGGAATATTCTATAAATTTCGGGGTGGCGAGTCCCGCCAAAATAACATTTATAATTCCGCTAGAACTGAGCTTTGCAGCTAGTGGTAGTCGGGTCGATCCACAGGGAACCTAAATTATTTTCTCCTAATTAATTTCTATTTGCTTTTTAATTAACTAAAACAATAAAATAAAACGATAAAGTAAAAAAAGTAAAGGGGGGATTTGCTAACGGTAAAATTAAAGGAAAACATGCATAAAGTAGCTAACGGAAAATTAAAACTAACTACATGTGCTCCTAATTTTAAGGGCCGGGGTTGACCTTGATGCGACTCGATTCATTGGGATTCAAACATACTTAGCAAAAGCATAATTAAACACATAATTTACTTGCACGAAACTACTAATACAAGTAACCCAAATAATTAATTAGAAACGTGGAGTTCTAAGTGGACTATTCTTTAATTACTCTAAGGGGATCAATCCTAAATTAAATAAAGAACAGAGACGAATGTTCGATTCTAATTAAACGTGGCAATGAATTAACAGGGGGCCAACGCCGCCCATATTGATTAATTGACAGTAACGGGAGCACTACGACGGATGTTTAACCTGGAAGCCTAAGTTAATATTCCGAATTATCTATTTCTTCAAGATAAGTTACAACCAAGATCAACAAGGAAGCCTATGTTACCTATGGCTCAACTTATCCATGTTACTTGGCGATTAAGAGAGACAAGGCATCATAATCTTTAACCATAAAACATGCCGGAAATCAAGGTCGTCTACTCCTATCAATCAAACATGCTTATGTGATATGCTTAGAAGAAATAAAATTGCCCAATCAGTCATGCTAAGCTCGAAATTAAAGGTCTAAACCCTCATGAATCGCATCAAATTTAACCCCTAATCCTCAAATTAGAGCACTTACCTTGCTCGGGATGAAAACCAAGCTAAATCCAACAAGTCTTTGCTTTGATATAGAAGAAAAGGGGAGAAAACCCCAAAATTCTCGAGAGAAAACGCTAAAAAAAATGTCCAAACCCGAAAGTGAATGACCTAAAAAACGCTAAAAAATGGGTTTTATACAGTCGGAGCGTCGAGACCTTGATGATATAGGCAGATAAACCAAAAGATAGGAAGTTAGTAAAAACTGAAGGTTTTAAAGGCAAGGGAATTCAGAATAACAAAACATGAAGTTAGTTTTAGCTTGAAGGGTGTCACAGGACAACAATGCCTTTGACAGTAAGCCAAGAGAATAAGCAAGTAGTTAGGTAGAGATAAGGACAAGAGGTAGCAGCTAGGCAAAAAAGGGAAAGTAAGCCTTTGTAATTGCTCGAGGACTAGCAATAACTCAAGTTTGGGGGTGTGTTACCTCTCCAAAAGAGTGTTATTTAGGGCTTTAATTACTTGATATTTATGAAATCTCTTGAGCATTTTAGTTAAGAAGTTAGCATAATGTGTGTTTAAAGTGACATTTTGTGAAATGAGGCTAATTTAAGGCTTATTTGGAAAAGCTACGAAAAAGTGTGCAAATTGATGAAAAAATGGCTAATTTATACCTTGCAGATGTATTGTTGAAGTTTTGCAAAGCACGCAATGGATCAGACGAAGAGAAGCTGGAAACAGAGCATTGCGACTCTCGCAACGCAATCGCAATATCAGTCGTTTCTGCTGTGGTTTTTCCAGCCGTCAGTCTTAGTTGTTGCGTTTTTCCAGCCGTCAACTCTCCCTGCTGCTGCCACGTGTAAGGATTGTTACCTCACAAATTGGATGGTGATCCACGATTAGGGAGCAGCCTATGGCAACCTCTGCAGGCTATATAAAGAGAGTTAGATGAAGGATAAAAGCAATTGAATTTTCCTTCAATTCAATCCACACAACAACTCGAAAGTGAAGAAAATCGGCAGAAGCCAACACCTGAAGACGAAATCCTTTCCCCCGTTTGTTGGATCGAAGAAACAAAGCCCTTGGCGTCGATAATTCAAAAGGAAGAAGAGAAGATCCATCTTCTCTTCTGATTGAATTCATCCCCAAGATCAGCTAATCTTCCCCTTCATCCGAGGTGATTCGTGGCTTCGAAAGATCTTCACTCAACTTACTGCTTTCATTTAATTGCTTTCCATATTAGCTACTGCTTTCGTTTAAAGTGTTGTACCGAATCATCTACTGTTTTCTCCTTTAATTATTGCTTTCGGATCGTAGTATGTTTGTTTATGAATTATTATTTGATTTTCCCTTTAAGAGTAATCAATTTGTTTTGTTGAGTTCTTCAACTAATTGTATTTCAATCAATTTGTTTTGTTGAGTTCTTCATTCCATGAATAATCAATTTGCTTTGTTGCGTTCTAAAGTCATGAGTAGCTAAGCATATAGAGGTTTGTTAAAGATGAATCTATAGGATAGACGTATGAGATTTCAGCATGTAAAATAGCATGAGTGCATTGAATGAATGTGATCTTCATCCCATGGGCAATTTCGACCGGCCATCCATTTTGTCTAAAGAATTCCTAACCTCTGGAAGGAGTAAGAATTCAGAGTCGTTCATTCATGTTATCCTTTCATGGTAAACAGAGAGTGGCCTATGAATAGGCATTCTCCTAGCACGTTTGTTAGCATGTGTTTATGAATAGGTTTTTAGCTTTACTTGGACAGAAGTAATCTAAGAATCTAAAGCATATAATCGGAAGATGTATGAGATCTAGCTAAGACGATGCATGAGATGTTAATTTACTGTTGGATGATCATAGTTAAATGCCTATAGAGGACTCTTAAGCCAACCTTGCTGTGTTTATTTTAGTTTTTAATCGTTGCTAGTTTATTGCGATAATATTGCGAGAACCGCAATATCACTTTCTGCCTTTACCTTAGTCTTTTATCATCCTTCTAATCCATTGTGAATCCATTGTGAAAGTATTACGAGACCCGCAATACTAGTTTTCAACATCATAGTCTCCTTTAGCTTATCTTGCTTCGTGTTAACCTTGCATTTTTCTTGCATCTTTTATAATTTTGTGCCTCAAACAAAAAAATCATTCAATTTTAGTTACCTTATCTAATTTAACACACACCAAATCGCTAGTCACTCAACTCAGTCTCTGTGGGAAAACGATATAAATTATACTTATCACTTGCTGGAGACCATGTATACTTGCATGATCTGAGTGCTCTTTACATCTAATTTACATACACACTGAGCACGCAACAGGTACTTAAGAAACAAGACGTAATGCAGGGGTTAAACGGTTTAAATGACCCAGCTGTGATAACGAACAACCTGTGAAGGGTCGACTTGTCCGTGACGGTTATATCAGAGGACATAATATATCTATAGTGAGGAGAGTGCAGCCCTCGGACTATAGTGGAGTCTCTGGGGGTTTGACGAATGTTGGTTAGTTCGGTTAAAAGAGTTTTGATCGAATAATCTCGTATCGTTGGAGCTCATGATCTGTAGGTCCTTTAGGTTCTCCTGGCTAGCTCGGATAACGTCGTGCAACAGTATAAAAGAAAAAGAAAAAGAATTTGAATTGTTCAAATTCGATTTTTTGGAAGAATGATTGACATATTTAAATATGATTTAAATATGGGAATGGTCTAAAACATGAATACGATTCATGTGCAAAAAGTTGATTTTCGGAAAACTAGGTTTAGTCGTATTAGTTAATTAATATTTAATATTGAATTAAATAATATTAATTAATTAAAAAGTTTAATTAATTAATATATATATATATATATTATTTATTAAAATGTTTAATAAATAAAATTATTTATTATTATTTAAAATTAATTAATGTTTTAATTAATTTTTAAAATAATATTTATAAATATATAAATGTCTTACATGCATTGTGCATGTAAGACATTTGTTAAGTTTATAATATATATATATATATATATCTTTGTTGGCTAAAATGAAGTTCGGTGGAGAAATGAGTATTCATATATAAGATTAGTTCAAAAGCTCATGTTCTTCACTTTGAACGCTGATGAACTTTTACAAAATGAAGAACTTCTGAAGTTTTGTTTTTCATTCTTCATCAGCCAGATTACCATTCTTCTTTCAGTTTCCTTTTGTTCTTCTTTCCTCTCTTTTCTTTTATTTTTGGAGTCCCACAACTCCGTTGCTCGGCGCCGAGGATAGCGGGACTACCTCGGGGCGTTCGTGAGAAGAGGTCGGAAGAGTTCGTGACGAGGATTGGTCGGCGGAACTCGAAGAAATTTAGAACTTCAAGGGTATGTTTTCTAAATATTCTTATTTCCGTTGTTTGAGCATGTTTTCTATTTGTTAAATTGATGAAATTAGAATATCATCGATCCAAAATCGATTCCGCTGCGTAAAATGCTCCATCAATTGGTATCAGAGCGATTTTGCGATTAACTCAATTTGCATCAATTTAAGTTGGTGGGTATTTTAATTTAGCAATTGTTTCTGAATGGACGTCTAAAGTGAAAATCGAATTTGGCATAGTTTCTTTTTTAATTTCGTTATTTGTAATTGCCCGAGAATGTATGGGCTTTAATGTGTGCTGAAGAGTCTGTATTCTTTAGAGTCATTAGAGTCCATATAGGTTTCTTTGTGAAAGAAGCTCGAGTTTTGAGCTCACCGTAATGTTCGGTGCAAGTTCAAACTTGTTCTAGGCGATACAAAGAGAAATTGACCGAAGCGTTTGGGGGAGCAAGCTTGTCCAAGGCGGTACGAAGAGTTCGATGACCGCTCAAGACTTAACTTGTTGTTCAAGCTTGTAATAAAATGGTTATTGCTTGCTTGATGCCAAAATCGGTCCACTTTAGTGTGTTTAATTAATTATGCATTGCGAATGTATGTTTTAATTAAATTTTATGCTTGTATGAGCATAAAGTATGCCATATAGATTTAAAATCTCACCTTAGGAAGCATGCTCCATGCATTGGTATTATGTTATAAGTGTTATAATATATAGTATGCTATATGGGAATTCATGAGTATTAATATAAAAGTTATATTAATTCCTGAATTAGATGGTGTTAGTTTAATAGAATAATTGATATAAGTGTTATATTAATTATGAAATTAAACATACAACATAGGTTGCCCTAATTTTATGCATTTTTGTAGGTTATAAGTGTTATAATATATAGGATGCATGTTTAATTCATGAGTATTAATATAAAAGTTATATTAATTCATGAATTAGATGTTGTTAGTTTAATAGAATAATTGATATAAGTGTTATATTAATTATGAAATTAAACGTTGCCCTAATTTTATGCATTTTGTAGGTTATAAGTGTTATAATATATAGGATGCATGTTTAATTCATGAGTATTAATATAAGAGTTATATTAATTCATGAATTAGTAGTTGTTTGCTTAATAGAATAATTGATATAAGTGTTATATTAATTATGAAATTAAACATCCATCGTTAGATGCATATTGTAACGATGCTTAGTAGTTGTTTGCTTAATAGAATAATTGATATGTGTTATAATGTATAATGTATAGGATGCATGTT
The DNA here is from genome assembly GCA_028017165.1 of Herpetospermum pedunculosum. Taxonomy (NCBI): domain Eukaryota; kingdom Viridiplantae; phylum Streptophyta; class Magnoliopsida; order Cucurbitales; family Cucurbitaceae; genus Herpetospermum; species Herpetospermum pedunculosum. Next base: position 48,316,760 of record CM051523.1, on the reverse strand, counting down.
TAATTCATGAGAATTGATATAAGTGTTATATTAATTTATGAATTAGGAGTTGTATGTTTAAGAGCATAATCGATATAAATGTATTTAATTCAACTTGTCATGCCTTAGTATTGCATGTTTGAGAAGCATGTAGAGTTTGTTGTATAAAGTCTAGTTTTTACAAAGGTTGTAAAATTGACATAGACTTTTAAAATCTATAACAAAGGAAAGCATGTTCATTTAGGGTTAAATGTTTCGATCTGGTTCATTAGATGAATAGGTTGATATCTCGTAAATGCTAAGGTTATGAGAAACTCACCCGGTGAAATCCTGTCTAAGGTTGGAGGATATGAATTGATGGATCACCTTCTACCTGGGGACTGACCGATATTTGAGTAAAGTTAATCAGGCTTTATGAGCATGCGTGTGAGGTGTGAGGTTAATAATATGTTAATAACCTAGACATCTCAGGTAAATAGTTTACCTAGACTTAAGGTTTTATTTTCTTAGCCGGATAAAACCTGAGTATTTACCCTAAACACAGTCCACGATGCTTAGTAGAAGTGTTGAGAAGGAATATATGATATATCTCTCTCCTGCTACGCACTCCCTATAGTTCATAACGTGAGAATTTTGCTCGGCCTCGTGATGTCAATAGGGCATCCCCATTCGGATGGTATTTGCAACTTTCAATAGCAAGGTGAATAGAGTAAGTATCTATAGTAAGTGGGAGAAGGAAGTACGTCACTATTTCCTACGGTCTCCTTTATTGGATTGAACCGTGAGATTCTCATGTTCTGCCTGCAAGGTGACCCTAGGAGGCACCAATCCATTCGGAGGGATGGGGCATGGGAGATCGAACACCTCAGTCACCATTTATGGATAAAGAAACACAGGGCCATTTCCAACTCTGACATTCCAATTCGGTTGCACTGTTGGGGTCGTCCTGTGAATTCTAAAAATGGAAGATCACACTTACGGGATTTGCTAAGGAGTTAGTAAATTCAGACCAAAAACGATAACTAAGATGCTAGTAAAATATGAGTTATTTTGGAGCTAGCATTTAGTCAAGAATGTCTTGGTTTAGTAAAGGAGTGACTCGACTGCCAGTCGGCAGCGACCATTCTGACTTACTAAAGTATCGTTGCAAGTAAATAAAGAGTTTGGGTACTTTATTTACTACTAAACCTTTTAATTGGTTAAAATAGGTTAAAATCGTTTCACTAATAGGTTTACATTCTTTTTTAGCATGTCGAGCTCGTTTATCTAGTTGTTAGCTCACAACAAGTTAACTAGAGAAAATTACGGAACCTGGAAGTCGAACTTGAATATGATTCTGGTTCTAGACGACCTTAGGTTTGACTTAACGGAGGAATGTCCTCTTACTCCTGACTCGAATGCATCTCGAAGTGTTCGAGAGGCATACGATGGATGGATTAGGGCTAATGAGAAAGCCCGAATCTAAATCTTCACAAGCATGTTTGATGTCTTGTGCAAGTAGTATGAGGTTATGGTTTCCTTGAGGGAAATCATGTCTTTTTTACAAGCGATATTGGACAATCGTCCTCATCACTTTGTAATGAAGCCCTCAAGTTCGTTTATAATTCTCGCATAGTGGAGGATACCTCTGTTAGGGAGCTTGTCCTTAACATGATGGTCCACTTTAATGCGGCAGAAGTAAACGTTGCTACCATCATCATTTTAGACTTAGCAGTCTCTGTACACTACCAAAGGAATAGAGGAGGAGACAAATGTTGTCACTTCGAAGAAATTTCTTAAGAGGTCGTCGTTAGGGAGTAAGCCTAAGTCTGCTTCTCTGAGTAATGAGATTATTCAGAAGAAGAAGAGAAACGGGAGGAAGGGCAAAGCCCCTGCTATTCGCAAGGTACATTCTTCAAACATAGGAAAATGTTTCCATTGTATTGAAGATGAGAATTGGAAGCGTAACTGCTTCAAATACCTTGCTGAGAATCAGGCTAAGAAAGAACGACAATATAAATGTAATTTATTTTTTTAAACAAGTTTAGTGGAATATGAATGTCATACCTGGATGTCTCCAGGAACCACTAATCATGTTTGTTTTTCTTCAGGAAACTAGTTCCTGACAGCCTGTTTCTCGCTGTGAGATATGGAGATATCATTGCAGCTGAACTAGTGGGAGTCTTAGTAGTTGTTGTATAGAGATAATAACATTTGTTATATGTAATTATTGTCTATATTTCTGGTTTAAACTGAACACTTGTATATTATATTTTTTGGTTTTATAATGAACAGTTCATTTAGCAAAAGATATATACTGATGTGTTCTATTAAACTCGAAAACAACTAGTGTGTTAAGACTCACATTGTTAACGAAAGCTATAGTAGATATCAACAAAGGTTGTTGATCAAACTAGAGTTTCTCAACCATTGAGAAAGCCTCAATGCAGTGGGAGGGTTGTACGACAACCTGATCCGCTGCATTGGCTTGTCTTTAACTCAAAGTTCTCATACTTGATGATAATATTGAGGATTCGTTGTCTTTAATTAGGCAATGGATCACATAGACAAGGCCAAATGGCTCAAAGCCACAAATCTATGAATGATATTGAGACCAAGACACTAAGGTGAAAACCTTTATGGCTTGACTTTCTGGTAATGTGATTGTCCCGAAGAGAAAGAGTTTATTGCGTATACTCACTTTCTCTTGTTACTAGATGCAAGTTAAATATATGGCTCTTATCCATTGCCATGTTCTATCTTCATAGAATAAGGCAAGTGGATGTCAAGTTAGTTTTCCTGCAGAATAACTATCTTGATCAGAGTATCTATAAGTCTCAACCAGATAGATTCATAATTCGAGGACAAAGAGCAAATGGTTTGCGAGCCTATTCGATTCATTTATGAATTAGAATAAGCATCTTTATCCTGAATTGTAAGGTTTGATATGGTGATCAAATTTTATGGTTTTGAACATCAGTTTGCGTAAACGTTTGATAAACCTTATTTGACAAAGGTTTAATCAATGTTGTAGCTTTCATAAACTGTTTCCGTAATTGATGTCCTAATCATTTAGAATGATGTAGGATTCACTTCTGACAAATAAGCATTAACTAACGACCCATACCCAAATAGTTGATTTGAAGGTAGGCTTAGTTTGTTCTAAGGATTCAGGTTGATCTGAGTCGTAAGAAAAAATCGCTAGTGTTGTCTCTAAAATCTTTTATTGACAAGTTGTTGTCAATATTCGTTGGTCTATGGAAATGGTTTACAGAGACACCTCAAGTGTTGAGGATATGAGACGCACCCAAGTGCATTTACATATTGGAGGTCTGATACATTTTTTCTAGATGTATGACCCGATATGTGCTATGCAGTGGGAGTTGTCAGTAGTGCAAGTCCAATTGGATTGGATTCTGGTTAAAGTTTTGTCCTTATACTTAGAGGAGTAGAATACAAGAGTTGTATTGTTGATTCCTCGGTGGTAGCTCAGTCTGATTGCAGTTTGCGAAGCAGCAATAGGTTTATAAGTTGAGCTCGTAGATAGTGCTATGAGGAGATGTGATGGTCACATGGAAAGCCGCGTAGTACTTCATGCTGGTTTGTTTACTAAGTCTCTCATGGCTAAAGTGTTTGAGAGACACTAAAAGAGTCTATGGCTCCGGGTTATATCAGAGGACAGTGGGAGAAAACTTATGATATATGATATATTAGTTTTCTCCACCTAACATGTACACCACGGACGTTTAAGTCCAAGTGGGAGTTTGTTGGGTTTTATGTCCTAAAACTCGTGGTTTGTAAACTGTTATGTTTGTAAATATTCTATTTAGAATAAAGAGTTATTAGTTTTATTCAGTAAAAGAGTTTACTGGAATAAACTGAAACGTGTTTACGTTAACCTATACCAATGACCAACACTCTTGGCTTAATATGAGTACTTGAGTCTCATGTATGACATGATTGTGGATCAGGCTCAAGTAGTCAGTCAAAACGGTCTATAGTATACGGATAAGGCTGGGTACCTTATCCTGGTAACACTATTGGATGCGACTCACTTTGTATTATACAAAACGATGTGATCTGAATCGTTTCACATGGAGATGTGCGAGTGAGGGTGTCATGTGCAAATAGTTTGTATAAAACCGAACCGCGAAATATGTTGCTCTCTCTTTATAACGCCGTTTACTGATGAGACCAACCTTTTCATTTGATGGCCTAGGTAACTCGATCTTAATCTTGAGCTCGCTATGAACTCCTGCTTATTAGACAGTATCCTTAGACTTGTATGGGTGAGAATGACACATTAGCGCCGACTCAATAACTTACCATCTCAGGGATAAAGTCCAATAGGTAGCTGGGGACATAGTGTAGTAAGATGGAGTTCACTCCTGACCCGCTCTTCAAGGTTAGTAGATAGGTTGTTCCCTTAATAGTTGACTTCGGGGCTTTAACAATGAGCGCTCACACTCTCATGTGATGAGAGGATTAACTGATCTGTTGGTTGGACCACAGATCTATTGTTCATTAGAGGTGTCAGTGGTACTTAAGGAACAAGACGTAATGCAGAGGTTAAACGGTTTAAATGACCCAACTGTGATTACGAACAACCTGTGAAGGGTCGACTTGCCCGTGACGGTTATATCAGAGGACATAATATATCTACAGTGAGGAGAGTGCAGCCCTCGGACTATAGTGGAGTCTCCGGGGGTTTGACGAATGTTGGTTAGTTCGATTAAAAAAGTTTTGACCGAATAATCTCGTATCATTGAAGCTCATGGTCTGTAGGTCCTTTAGGTTCTTCTGACTAGCTCGGATAACGTCGTGCAACAGTATAAAAGAGAAAGAAAAAGAATTTGAATTGTTCAAATTCGATTTTTTTGGAAGAATGATGGACATATTTAAATATGATTTAAATATGGGAATGGTCTAAAACATGAATACGATTCATGTGCAAAAAGTCGGTTTTCGAAAAACTAGGTTTATTCATATTATTTAATTAATATTTGATATTGAATTAAATAATATTAATTAATTAATTAATATATATATATATATTATTTATTAAAATGTTTAATAAATAAAATTATTTATTATTATTTAAAATTAATTAATGTTTTAATTAATTTTTAAAATAATAATATTTATAAATATATAAATGTCTTACTTGCATTGTGCAGGTAAGACATTTGTTAGGTTTATATATATATATATATATATATATATATATATATATATATATATATATATTCGTTGGCTAAAATGAAGTTCAGTGGAGAAATGGGTATTCATATATAAGATTAGTTCAAAAGCTCATGTTCTTCAGTTTGAACCATTGCCTTCTGGCTGATGAACTTTTACAAAATGAAGAACTTCTGAAGTTTTGTTTTTCTTTCTTCCTCAACCAGATTACCATTCTTTTTTCAGTTTCTTTTTGTTCTTCCTTCCTCTCTTTTCTTTTATTTTCGGAGTCCCACAACTCCGTTGCTCGGCGCTGAGGATAGCGGGACTACCTCGGGTGGTCTTCAGGGTGTTCGTGAGAAGAGGTCGGAAGAGTTCGTGACGAGGATTGGTCGGCGAAACTCGAAGAAATTTAGAACTTCAAGGGTATGTTTTCTAAATTTTCCTTATTTCCGTTGTTTGAGCATGTTTTCTATTTGTTAAATTGATGAAATTAGAGTATCATCGATCCAAAATCGCTTTCGCTGCGTAAAACGCTCCATCAGGGAACGTGCAGATCACATCGGGAACGAGGCTTGGCACGCGACAAGAATTTTTCTCCTTTTACCTTTGATTTTATTGTTTATTTTATGGATTCTAAACATTGTCTAAGCATGATTTTAGTGATTATGAGTAGCTAGACTTTTACTTAGGGGATTGATGTAATCGTTTTAGTTTTCATGTTTGATTAATCTAAAGTTCTTCATATTGCAACAATTGTTCTTGTGTTTGTTTGCTTAATGCTTTTATCTTTTGACCAAAGTATAAATTGTTGATTGCTTTAATTCTAGCTTGAAAGAGTAGATTTTAGAGTATAACTCAAACACTTGACTACTTGTAAATTTTTGCATGAAAATGAAGAATTCTCTTAGAGGGCGATAATAGAAGTTGTTTAATGCCTTTCTTTTCTATTAAAACTAGACAAACATGCTGGTTTTATATTAAGGGAAGAGAATTAATAGAGCTCTAGCGAGTCTTTTATGAGTTTTGTACTTCTTGGCTTATAATTGTATGCATGACTATTTTTGGATTTATAGATTAATTAAGCACGAATTTATTCGATGAAATCAATTCCCTAGGTTTTTCTCTCCAAAAGGTTTCCCATTATTTTTTAATCTTTTAATTTTTCATTCACACTCAAAGTCTTTTTAATCTAAATAAATTTTGTGGTTAGTACCTACGGTACTCAATTGATTTAGAAAACCAATCTTGTGGACGATACTCTTTACTTAAATCACAATATTAAAACTTGACCCGTACACTTGCGGTACACATTAAATCACGCAACAGTGTAAACTTATGAAGTTTACCGAACCGATTTACCGGTGGAAGCTAATCGGTTTAGTTTTACCTGTGTAAGCTTAGTGAATTTTACCGAACCAGTTTACCGGTGGTAGCTTACTGGTCCGATTTTACCGATACGAATTTGCCGGTACTGATTTATTCGTATGGTTTTACCGGTCGTGATTACCGGTGTAAGCTTGTGAAGCTTACCGGTTTGGTTCACCGAGGTAAATCTACCGGTGTGTTCTTTACCGGTGGAAGCTTGTGAAGCTTACCAGTCGTGCCTTACCGGTCAACTTTTACCGGTGGTCTTTACGGTTTGGCATTTACCGGTGGGACTCAGGTGAAAGAAAAAGCTAAGTGTTAGCTAGTTTTTCTCTCTCCCGTTTATTGCTTATTGATTGTTGAAGATCCTCCGTTAGTTTAGGCTTCTTTCCGTTGCGCCTCTAGTTGTTTTAGGACCTTAGTTCCATCATTTTTATAAGGAAAAAATATGGAAGGTAAATGGTAAGACAAAGATCATTCTCTACTTTTACTTAAATACTTTCCATATTCATTCTCTCTCTACAACCTAACTTGAACGTGGTGGTTAGCACCCAATTGGTATTGACTTATTCTTCTATCTCTTCAGGTGTTGCAGGCCCAAACTCGATCCACGTCAAATAGTAAATTCTCTGTGGATACCAAAAATCGATATCAACATAATATATATGTCATATTTATAATAGAGATTATCATTGTTTCAATTTCTAAAAATTACTATCTGGCGTGGATACAAATGAACGTTTATGTTATTAAAACAAACAAATTATCGGTAAATAAATTAAAAAAAAAAAAAAGACAAATAACTTTTGGATCGGCGATTCGTTGATTGGTAACTGAGGAAACGGAGATATATTAGGTAGAAAGCGAATAAATGCTTACTAGGATTGAAAGACGACGTCAAAAAAAAAAATTGAACATAAAAAAAAGCAAACAGAAAAGGAAAAATAATAAAATAAAAAAGAGAGGAAAGAAAGAAGATCTTTTCAAAGCCACAAACAAGCTTGTGGCTGAGAATCATCCGCTACTGCTGACGTGTCATTTCACCCAATTCGATACGACTACTAATACGCCGTCGTTTTAACCTCAGATTCATTTTTTCCATTCATCTAAAAACAATTGTATATATCTTATATATATGGTATTAAATTTTCATGAACATGTTCATATTTTCACATATTCATAGGTTCGGTATCAACATAAAAAATTAATCGACATTTTTATCATAAATCGAAAGTGAATATAATATTATAATAAATATATTTTAAATTATTTAAAAGTATAAAATGTTAATTTATTAATTTAAATATATTTTTAAATTTTTTCTAAAAATATGATATCGACATTTTATCGATATTTCTATGGACATTTCTATAAGAGAAAGACTTGATATTTTCGTCAAAGTCCACGTTTAATTCATTGCTGGTATATTATATTACTTATAAAAAATCAATTTAATATTTAAAATAATCACATCGCAGGAAGAAATAAAATGCGTAGATTTGGTGGTGAAATTAGAAATAATGAAATAGTAGTACGATACATATTTGTTTATGAATTAATTGATAATTAAAAAGAAAAAAAATAAGAATAGAAAAAAGGGAAAAAGCGGAGTTCTCGTAAAATTTCTCCACGCTGACACTTCACTCGTGTCAGATCTCTCTCTCGCTTTTGGATTTGATTTCCGAAGGATGAAATAAAATTGGAAAAAATAAAACAAAGGAAAAGAAGAAAACAGGGCAGAAATGTCGGAGCCAAAAGATCCGGCGATCAAGCTCTTTGGGAAGACGATTCCTCTGCCGGAGGCTTCTCCGGCCACTCCTCCGCCACTTTCTTCTTTACCTATTGTCACCGCCGCTGTTAATTGCGACCACGACGATTCTCCTTCTTCAAGCTCATCGCCGGAGGGCAATATCGACGGCGATGCTGAAGATCTGGAGGCCGACAAGGTATGGACTTACCTCAAATCGATTTGTTTTTTTTTTCAGATACCCATTTGCTGGTTTGATATTGGTTCGATTGATTTTGTTGACTCAATTTGTTCATCTGTTCTGGGAAATTTAGGTTTCTTTCCTTGTTTGGTTGTTTCTGCTTTGTTTGTCTTGATTTGTGGGTTTGGTGAGATCTTTGTCTATGCTGTTTCTGATTTTGTTAGGATTTTGGTTTCCTACTCAGATTTACCAATTTGGAAACCTTGTCTTGTTTACTTAATTCAGTGATGCTCGTACTTTTTTGCTGTAATTTCCATAATTGAGTATGAACATTTTTTGGAAATGCTGCTTTTATGTTTTCAGAATTTGGATTATGATATTGAGTTTGCCAGGAGTTTCCTGAGATATCTTTTGAACTTATGCCAATTAGCTCTAGGCTTGTTGCTTAAATTTGGTAATAATGTTGTTTTTATGTGTTCATAAAGAATTTTTTTTGGTATTTGTGTTTTGGGTATTAGGAGACTATGAGAGGGAAATCAGGCGGAAGTAAGTTGGAAGATGGAGATGGAGGATTGTCTGTCTCGACCGAAGAGTTCACGAATTCGGATACTTCGGCCGTGAGATCGGAGACTTCTAAAGTACTATCTGGTGAGGAAAGTAATCTGTCAAGTATGACAAAGACTGATGAACAGAATGAAACAAGTAACTCGCAAGAGAAGACTCTCAAGAAACCTGACAAGATACTTCCGTGCCCGCGCTGTAACAGCATGGATACCAAGTTCTGTTACTATAATAACTACAATGTGAACCAACCACGCCACTTTTGTAAGAACTGCCAAAGGTATTGGACTGCTGGTGGGACGATGAGGAATGTTCCTGTGGGTGCAGGGCGACGTAAGAACAAAAACTCTGCTGCTTCTCACCACCGTCAGATTATTGTTTCGGAAGCGCTTCAGCATGCTCGATCCGATGTGTCTAATGGTATTCATCATTCTACAGTCAAACCTAGTGGCAATGTATTGGCATTTGGTTCAGACACCCCTCTTTGTGAATCAATGGCTTCCATTTTGAACCTTGCTGATAAAACTAGAAATGGCTTTCAAAAACCTGAAGCTCTGAAAATACCTGTGGCTTATGAGAATGGTGAAAATGAAAATGATGATCAGTCTCAGGAATCTGCTGCTACTCCATCATTAATAAATAGTGAAGAAGCCAAAACTGGGCCACAAGATCAAGTGATTCATAACTGTCAAGGCTTTTTACCTCCTCAAATTCCATTTTTCCCTGGAGCTCCTTGGCCTTATCCTTGGAATTCACCACAATGGAGCTCTCCTATTCCACCTCCTACTTTTTATCCACCAGGCATTCCTATGCCCTTCTATCCGACGGCGCCGTTTTGGGGTTGTACCGTTCCTGGCGCCTGGACCATTCCGTGGCTTCCCCAGCCGCCATCTCTGAGCCCTGTCACCCAAAATCACACTCCAAACTCTCCAACCTTGGGGAAACATTCAAGAGATGAGAATGTGAGCAAACAGAGTGATTCTGGTGAGGATGAGCAGCAAAAAGATAACAAAGCTGAGAGATGCATTTGGATACCGAAAACGTTGAGGATCGACGACCCTGGGGAGGCAGCTAAAAGCTCTATATGGGCAACTCTGGGAATCAAGAATGACAAGACTGATTCTGTTAGTGAAGGGCTTTTCAAGGCGTTTCAATCGAAGAAGGGCGACGAAAAGAATCACAAAGCCGAACCTTCTCCAGTCTTGCAAGTCAATCCAGCTGCATTGTCCAGATCAATCAAATTCCACGAGAGCTCGTAAACGGAAGCGAAAATTCTCATCATCGAACATGTCATCAAAGTGTTCGTTGCTGCTCATCTGGATGATACAAGTTCAAACCCAACTTCCAACCGCATCTAGTTCATTCTTCTGTTTCAAATCTGTATAAATCATTAGATCCATCCAAGGAGAAGAATAGTAGATCCCACGGCCGTTACCTTCTAGAAGAAAAGACTGCGAGTTCGTAGCGGAAGACGAAATTGACTTGATTTTTATGTGTACTTTGCAGTGTTAAAGAAGTAGGTGGCATTTTGTTTGTAGTTTGAAGTTTGTCTGAATCATAATGTACATATATATATCTATATATATATATATAAATGTATGTGATCCAGTGAGAATTAGTTAGTACAGGAGTGAGTGAGGTGTAGTAGTACAAATAATAACTAAATATGTACTTAAAAATAAACTTTTAGAAATAAAAAAATTGATCTTACTTGTTTTGCACATACTGCTTTCCACATATGCATATTTCAAGCTTTTGATGGAAATTGTGATTTTTTATGTTAAGAGCAGGTCAGAAAAATAGGGATGGGGTTTATTGAAAACAGTTTAGATTGAATTGGATTGTTGTTTTGTTTTGTTTTGTCATTTTGTTTGGGAAAAAAATAGAGTTTTAAAACCAATGAGGCTACAACCATTTTTGGAAGCTGTTGGAAAAGCAAAGCTCTCTTCTTTTTCTGCAGATAAGTGTTGAACTGTCATCACAAAAAAGCCAAGCAGCTTTTTCTTTATCTCCATCACTTGAAAAGCAATGAAGAATCCAAACAAGTGGCACCAAAAAGGCAGAAAGAAAGAAAAAAAATATGTTAAATTACCAATTTGGTCTTAAAGTTAAACAACTTTAATTTAGTAATGTTAAATTCTAAATTTGGTTTTTATAGTTTATTTGGTGTTTATAGTTAAGCAATTTAAATTTAGGATCTTAAAGTTAGCTTTATTTCAATTTCATTTTTATTAGTCAAGCCTTACAAGTAGATGCTTTCTATTTAAATAAGGGAATGTTTACTTGTTCTCAAATTTAGGTGGTTTAATATAAAACATCGCGATTGAAATTGTTTATCAAAACCTGCAATCGTATTCAATTGTGGGCCCACCCGTAATCATGCAATGAGATTACCGCATTTGATTAATCTCATTTTAGGTGATTAATTCAATTGCTATTGATTATTAATGGGCATTTGATTAATCTCATTTTAGGTGATTAATTCAATTGCTATTGATTATTAATGGGACCTGCCATTTTTTGAGTAATTATTGCGCCTGATCTACTCTGATTTCTCTCTAATCAATGTATTTTTTCACCCTACTTTTCATATTCTACCATTTATCTCTCTTCCACTACTTCTTCACCCAGATTAATAAAGTGAATTATTCCAAGTTTTGTTACTAGAGTCGTATCTCAATTACTAGACTTAAAATACGAATTCAAGTTAGATTAAAATACGAATTCAATTTAGATTTCAAACGCGTCGTCTCGCACGACTACGAACTCGATTTTCAACTAGATTAATAACAGGCACATGTTTTTCCATGTAGGAATTTATGATGCATGCACAGACTCGTGAATAATATACATAGTAACAAAATGTTGGGCACACACAAGTGAAAAAAAAAATATCATGATTTTCATACAAAAAAAAATAAAGGGTTTACAAAATAACTTAAAAAAAGAAAGGTTGCTACCTTAACCTTATTCAAGATTTACAAAAATAACAGAAATCACATTTGACTCCTCCTTGGGAGTCAAACAATATTATTATCATTGGCGGATCATTTTCATCCATCTGCTTCCTCTTTCTCTTCCTTGATTTGTTCACCCACCTTCATTGGTTTGTAAGTAATAACGTTTTTGTATTTATCTTGTCACACTTAGTTATAAATATGTTGTACTTGTTAGTATAGAGTTATTTTAGTCCGCGTTTGGTTACTCGTACATATTCTAATATTAGATCTTGTACTAGAGATTAGTACGGTAGAGATTTTACATAATCGAAGAATCTGGTCGTTGATTCAGTGTGTGAAACAAGATGAGGCATACAAGGCAAAAAAGAAGGAGGGAGACCAAGAAGAAGGGTTTGCTTGTTTTCAAATAGGATGGAGAGAGAGACGAAGAATTAATTTCGGCCGGTTTCCGATTGTTGGTTCATTTGTTTATTATTTAATAAGGACATTATCGACCCTGGTTATTAATTATTATAAAGAAGTAAACACACTCCATGAGTTTAGAATTTCGATTGAACGAGAAAGAAAGTAAACACCATCAAATGAAATCGATTACGATTGCAAGATTTCCATTACGATTGTGGGAGTTTTTTCATTAAGGACAAATAAACTTGCCTTAATTGGCAAAACTTCAGCCGACTTCCGACGAAAACTACCCGGCGACCTCTGACAACTAACGACAACCACCACCACTCTTACCTCGTCACCGACCATCAACAATAGTCAATGTCTGTCATAATTTTTAAAATACAAATTTAAACTTATTAATTCATAATGTGTATTAATATTGTACTTTATCGTACTTTGACATTAGGAGAAACATTTTTAGTGTAGAGCAAACCAAACAAACTGGGGATAAAAACACTTTTTAGAAATATAACCAAACATATGAGTGTTTTAATTATAAACTTTTTTGTAAAAAGTGTTTAAAAAAAATGCATGGTTCAAAAATATTTTTTTAGTAGTCAATCAAAACACACCCTTATTCTTAAACGGTTTTTTACCCACAAATAAACCCACTAAGTTTCTTCTAGTCTTTACTCAACTCTAAGTCTTCATACAATCAACTAACGCGATCGCGGAGGAGGTGGTCACCGTAAGGCTGCGGAGGTTGTCGCCGAAGGCGTCTCCAGAGGTCTGCCAGAGTTTCGCCGGTGATCGGCCAGAGGTGGTCACTGGAAGGCAACGAAGGTCGCCGCAGTGGTGGTCGCTGGTAATCAGACTAAAAGTGTTTGGTTTGCTCTACACTAAAAGTGTTTCTCCTAATTTGAAATTACTATAAATGACACTATTAATAAACAATATGAATTAATAAATTTAAATTTGTATTTTAAAAACTATGACAGACGTTGACTATTGTCGATGGTCGGTGACGGGAAAAGAGTGGTGGTGGTCGTCGTTAGTTGCCAGAGGTCGTCGGGGTGGTTGCCGTCGTAGGTCGGTCGGAGTTTCGCTGGAGATTGTGGGTTGTTGTCGTCGTCGGTGATCGGCTGAAGGTGGTGGTCACCGGAAGGCGGCGAAGGTCGCCGGTGATCGGGCATGGGTGATCACCGGAAGGCGGCGAAGGTCGCTGCCGGTGGTCGACCTGAGGTTTCGCTGGTGATCGGTCGGAGGCGGCGACGATGGTCGTCGCTGGTGATGGGTTGGTGGTCGTTGACAATGATTTTCCGAAGGTGGTGGTCGCCGGAGGTCGAACAAAGGTGTCGCTGGAGTGGTCACTGGAGATTGACGACGGTGGCCGAAGGTGGTCATCAAAAGTTGTTGACGTTTGCCAGACATGGTCACCGAAGATGGCTGATGGCGATGGTGCTAAAGGAGGTAGCCGACAACAACCATGGGTGGAGAAAATTTTAAGTAGTATAAGGGTATTTTGGTAATTTTATTATATTATGGAAATTAGATAGGATTCTCAAATTAAACACCAACAAATATTTTTTCTAAACCTAATATCAAGTGTTTAACCCCAAATTATGTATTTACAAAGCTCATTCTCAAATAAATCATTTTGGGTGGTTGCCAAACACCACAATTTTTTCTAAAATAACTTTTTCAAAAATTTAAACAACCGGTGGTTGCCAAACACCACAATTTTTTCTAAAATAACTTTTTCAAAAATTTAAACAATGCAATCCAAACTAGGGATGGCAACGGGGCGGGGCGGGGTCGGGGATGCACTCCCCATCTCCATCCCCGTGAATATTTTCAATCTCCATCCCTGCCCCGTTCCCCGTTTTGGAGAGTCGGGGTCGGGAATCCGCGCGGAAAAAACCTCGTTTTCATTTTCATTTTTTTATTAAAAAATTAATTATATATTGATAAATAAAAAATATATTTAACATTTTATTAAAAAAAAATGACAAAAGTTCACATTAATTAAAACGTTGGTTGCACAAACACCAATCAAGCCCAAAATAATTGCAAATTTAGCAAAGTTTAAAATCTTTTGCAAATATGGCAAAAAATCAGTAACTGTCACTGATAGACTTCTATCGGTGATAGACTATTATCACTGACAAAATTCTATAAAAAAAGACTACTATCACATAGACCATACTATCAGATAGAAATTGTCATATCCGCAATTTTTTTTTAAAAGTGCTATATTTTTAATTATTTTACTATAAATTGACTTCGTTTACCATTTCTCTTTTTTTTACTCTGTATTTTAGAAACTAAAAAATATTTAAAAAATAATTAGAATTAATTTACCACTAAAAAATAATTAATTAACAAATAAAATAAATAGAGGAAAAATGAAAAGAAAAAAAAAAGTAAAAAAAAAGGAAAATCAATTTTTTTTAAAAAAAAACTCAAAATTTATAATTAAATATATATATATATATATAATATTATTAGTATTATTTAATATAATATTAGTTAAAAAAAATATATATTAAAGTGGAACGTTGAAGACCGATCATCCCTCAGATCTTCCTCCCCTAAAGTCTCCCTCCCCCTCAAAACTCCATCTCACTCCCTCAACTCCGACCACCCATGACGCCTCCCCCTTCGCTCAGCCGAACGCCGCCGCACACCTCTCTTTTCTCCCCTCCGAACGTTAGACACATGCCTTGCTCGTCGACGCCATCCTCGTCTCTGATTGCACGTCGGTCCGCTCTCCCCCCGACTTAATTGTTTAAGGGTTCTAATTCGGAAAATTGGAATTTCTAGTTTAGTCCTAAGTTGACAAATTAAATTTATATAATTTTTTTAAATAAAAAAAAGAAGTCTTTTGGTTAGTAATTTATAAAATAAATTTGTACCTATAATTGTTTGGTTACTTTTTTGAGTTTAAGAATTAAAGTCATTTGGTTAGTTTTTCGACGACCACCCAAGCGACGATTTGTCCTCTTCTTCGAGACAGACGATGATTGTAACGACCCGAACTCCAAGTGAGAGACATTTATTTAATTTTTATTATTATCGAGTGAGTTTAAGTGGAAGAGCCGGGTAAAATTTAGGCTTAGAAGATGCTAGGGTCAGTCGTGTGACTAAGTCAAACTTCGGGTCAATGAATTATTAATAATAATAATAATTTATTATTATTATTTAATATAATATAATAAAGGGCTGGTTGCACAAATAGCAATCAGTCCCAAAATAATTGTAAATTTAGCAAAGTTTAAAACCTTTTGCAAATATGGCAAAAAATCAGTGGCTATCGGTGATAGAATTTATGACTATTACTGATATACTTTATGACTATTACGGATAGACTTTTATCAGTGATAGAATTCTATCACTGATAGACTATTATCACTGACAAAATTCTATAAATAAAGACTACCATGTGCGATAGATTTCTATGAGCGATAGACCACTATTAGTGATAGAAATTGCCATCTCCGCAGATTTTTTTTAAAAAAGCTATATTTTTAATTATTTTACTCTAAATTGACATCGGTTACTATTTTTCTTAAATAAATTTAATATAAAAATTAATTAAATTAAATTAAAAAAGAAAGAAAAAAAAAACTCTAGTGGTGACCGTATATGAGGATAATTAAAAAAAAAAAAATGTGTAAAATATTATTAATAATATTATAAATATATTAATAAAATATTAAAATTTTATAGAATTATAATTATCATATATTTAAAAAATAATTATAAAAAATAATTTCGTAGCGGATTCGGGGGCAGAGATCCCCTTCCCCGTCCCCGACCGGGGACCCGATTAAATTCCCGGTTTGACCCCTATCCCCGGTCAAATCAGGGACCCGTGGGGACCCATCCTGGGAGAATTTTTCCATCCCTAATCCAAACACACCCTAAGTTGTTAGATGCCCACCTTACCATAGTTCAACGAGTAAGACATTATAATACCAACAGAAAGTTAGAGATTCGAAACTTCTATCTATATATTTTTAATCTAAAACAAAATTGTGAAATTTAATTAAAGGTTAAACTACTAAATTAGTTAATGAACTAAAAAAAAAAAAAAAGAGTGTGGAATGAATCGTCGATACAATATTTTATTTTGTATCTAATCAATCCCTAAACTTTAAAAAGGGTAGTAAATTTATAAACTTTCGATTTTTGTCTAACATGTCATTGAGTTTTAAATTTTGTGTCTAATAAGTCTTTGACATTTTCAACAATTTATTTAATATTCACGAACTATTGGACACAAAATTGAAGTTTAATATCTTATAGACACAAATTTAAATTTTATAAGTATTTGTAAGGTTGATTTAAAGAGTTTGATTGAAAATAATGAGTAGTTATAATTACTTACTTCCCCACCTTAAATTTGTACTTCAAAAACTTCTTAAAGGACCAAATCGGCTATATATGTGTCGACAACCATGTACTAAAAAAACATTGACCAAATCCGCTAAATTAAAAATATACGGATTAAATTGATAATTTTTTTTTTCTTTTTTTCTTTTTGAAAAGCTGGTCACTTCCTCTCCCTATCAGGGCCAGGGGAGAGGGAAAAACTAGATAAAATGAGAGTAAGTGTAGACAAAAATTCACGTGACGAAAAGAACACAAAAAGATATTTAAAATTAGTGGATGTTGGCTGTTTCGTGGGGCCCAAATCACGTGGTGCCATTTAATCACATTTTATTTTATTTTATTATTTATTATTATTATTATTATTTTTTTGTTTTTTTTTTTGGAGACAATTGCATTACATCGTTGAACGAATATGTTTTTTATTATTATTATTATTTTTTTATAATGATGTTTATATTTGATATATGAGCTTCAATACTTTGGATAATAACTTATTCCAAGTATTATTGACATTTTCATTGTAGTCTCATTTCAAGACGGTTTTGTTTCAAAATTTGTAGATGTCTGTCAAACCGAGCATAACTCAATTGACATAAGGTTGTGTCGGTAACTAAAAATTTATGAGTTCAATTCTCGCTTTAATTAAAAAGTTATGAGTTCATTTCAAGACGTCTAGATTAAAAAATGTTCCAAAATAATCTTATGAATACATATCATTATTCTAAAATATTTTTTTATTTTAAGACATCTACCAAATCTTTAGTCCAATTCATTCGCTTTCGAACTCATTTCACCTTTTTCTCATCATTTTAACTCAGATATTCATTACATTATGTTTGAAACCTATGCCTTGTTCAGTGTCAGCCCCTCATGTTTCCATCATCATTCATTACAAACAACAAAAAGAAAAAGCTCACTTCAAACCATTCGGATTGACTTTGTTTTTTCTACTTGCTCTTCTTAATTTAAATGATTGAATTACATTTTTTAATTTTTTTTTTTTTTTTGAAACAATGTTGATTTTAACAGTAAATTTGACGAGGTTTATTATTTTTATCTTAAACCATCTGGTAATGAATTTTACGAATGTCCACAAATTTCGGGTTGTCGAGACCCGTTAAAATAAAATTTATAAACCCGATGCCACCGAACTATTTGTAGCTAAATGGCAACAGGGTCGATCCGCAGGGAATTAATTCAATTCAACTTGTTTCAATTAAATTTGTTAACTAAGAAAACACAAAATTTGAGATTTTGGAACAATTCTAGAACATGCTAAAGAAAAATTAATAATTGATGGAAAAGCAAAATTGACAAAAGCATTTAACTTGGGGTGCTTAGGATTAATAATTAGAGTAATTTTAGATCATGACTAACGGATAATTTAGCCAAATCAAATGAACACACAATTTGCCTAATCGAAGAATCGAAATAAACACGCCCCATGGAAATTAATCAGAGAAATAAATTTCTAATTAAACGTAACAATTGGACATTGGGGGCCAACGCTCGCCCAAAACCAATTGTTAGTAACGGGCTAATTGTGACGATTATCCAAATTCGGAAGCCAAAAATAGTATATCGATTTGAATTCAATCTCCAAGAAAAATTAATGCAAGGATAACATGGAAGTCAATGCATCGTTTGCACAATTCAACTTTTGTTACTAGGGCGATTAAGAGAGGCAAGGCATCATAATCTATTAACGGTGCGATATGTAAACAATCAAGATCGTCAGTCCATTATGTAAACATACCATTATGATTAAGCAAAGGAGAAGAATCATGCTCAAAGTTTAAGCTAAGTAATAAGATTAAGCTCTAATCTCCCTAAAATACTCTAATTATGCAAATCCTTTACAATCCAAAGTTAAATACTTACTAACTACTCTCTCATGTAGGTGGGAGCTTCAAAGATCTTCATTCCAAACTCCATGGTCTTCAATAATGGTGGAAAACCACCCAAATTCGGAATAATCTGGTGCAGAACCCGAGAGAGACAAGACAACCCGACCTAAAATTGAAAAATTTTCGTTTTATACTCGCCGTAGCGTCGAGATGCTACAGACAGAAAAAAGAGGCGCGCGAAACATCGAAGTGTCGAGATGCTTCGGGGCAACGTCTCGACACTGGGCAGCGTCGAGCAGCGTCTCGATGCTTCAGCTCGACGCTTGCTCTCGGGTTTGAGCAAAATATATTGCCTTTGAAATTTCCCTTTTTGGCAAAACTTCATCTTTTTGGGTTCCTCCTTTCCCTAAGTGTTCTCGAGACCTTAAAAAGGCTTACTTAGCCCCGCACGACGTCAAACGGGCTTCACGAGCTCTTAACCGACGATAAACTATAATCAAGGAAAATTAGCATAATTAAGCACAATATTAGCTTGAATTAGGGAGTTAAACATAACTCCAAAATAGAGCTATCAAACACCCCCAACTTAAGATCTTGTTAGTCCTCGAGCAAGGTAGAATTCAGAAATATCCCCACAGAATTCAGAAGGATCCCTTGTTGGTTGGATATCAAGTTGTTGATATTCAAGTGGCTTCTTCTTCTTCCTCCTCCCTCTCAACAAACCCCCTTAGCTTAAGGAGTCCCACCACTCCGCTATTAAACCCGAGAATAGCAGGGACTTCTCTAAGGGTGGTCCTTGGGTGTTCGTGTTGAGTTCGTGCTGAGTTCGTGACTGGAGGAGAGGTAGAGTTCGAGGGGGCTGTAGAGGAGCTGAGGTAGACAAGAAGACAAACAACAAAATAAGGTATTTTTGTCCTTGTGGTTGCTCACTGGTAAATTTACTGGTCGGTAAACCGGTTGGTTTTACCGATAGGAAATTTACCGGTGGTGCTTCCCAAACGCTGTTTCTTAAGCGTTTGGGGTTTGTTTTCCCGATCGAGATTTACCGGTCGTATATCGGTAAATCCTTCACCGAGGTTTTTGATCGGTAATTGTTACTGGTCTGGTTTATCGGTTGAAATTTATCGGTCGATAAATTTACCGGTTGAAACCTAAACCGGTATATCGGTAAAAATCAAGCGTTGATTTTTCCTCGGTATACCGGTCTAGTGTTTACCGATGGGGTTAAACCGGTTGGTTTACCGATTGCCTTTTATCGGTGTATGGGCACCGATTTATCGGTCAGACACTTGCTTCGGTTTTACATTACCGGTCTTCCTCGGTTGACTTTACCGGTCGATTTTTACCGGTGGTAATGTATTTACCGGTTGGACTCGAAGTTGAGAAAAATGCTAAGTGTTAGCATTGTTTCTCACTTCTTGTTTGTTGCTTATTGATTGCTGAAAATCCTCAGCCAGTTTAAGGCTTCTTCCGCTGCGCCTCTGGTTGTGTCGGGATCTTTTAGTTCCATCAATTGGTATCAGAGGATGCTTTAAGCTCTCTTTTTCGCACAAATTGAGTCCTAGATGGGTAGTTTGTTCTCTTTCTTGGGTGGCTGAAATGTATCGGATTATGGCAACCGTTTATTTCTTGTTCTTACTTTCGCTTTGTAATAGCCTTGTCTGTTAATTAAGGCTTAATGTTTGGCTGAGCGTCTGTATTCGTTAAGTCTTAGAGTTTTAGGCTGTTGCGGATGCTGAGGTGTGCAAGGAGCCAGGAAGCCGAGGAGGTTGAGGTTGTTCGAAGAGTTCGAAAAGCTTCAAGAGCCTAGCTCGGGGTTGGACGAGCTTGTAATATTTAGTTGTTGCTTGCTTGTTGCCATAATCTGATTCATTTTAGTGTGATTAATTTATAGGATGCATGAGATGTATGGTTTAAATTAACGCCCTTGATTGTGCATAAAGTATGCCATATAGATTTCAAATCCCACCGTAGGAAGCATGTTGCATGCATATCGTATGTTATAAGTGTTATAATGTATAGGATGCATGCTTAATTCACGAGATTCAATGTAAGTGTTATATTGGTTATGAATTAGGGAATTGTATGTTTAAGAGCATAATTGATATAATTGTTATATTAATTATGAAGTTAAATATTCAATTTGCCATGCCTTAGTGTTGCATGTTTGAGAAGCATGTAGAGTTGTTGTAGTAAGTCTAAGTTTTGCAAAGTGTTGTAAAATTGGATAGACTTTTAAAATCTATAACAAAGAAAAGCATGTTCATTTAGGGTTAAATGAGACGTCTGGTTCATTAGTTGAATAGGTCGTTATCTCGTAAATACTAAGGTTATGAGAAACTCACCCGGTGAAATCCTGTTCGAGGTTGGAGGTATTTAAGCTGACGGTTTACGGAACACCTCCTACCTGGGGACGATCCGGTACTTGAGTAAAGTTAACCTGATTTTATGAGCGTGCGTGAGAGGTGTGAGGTTAATAACTTGTTAAATAACCTAGACATCTCAGGTAAATTGTTTGCCTAGACTTAAGCTTTTATTTACTTAGCCGGATAAAGCCTAAAGTATTTTACCCTAAACCGTCTTTGATGCTTAGTAGATGTGTTGAGAAGGAATATATGATATATTCCTCTCCTGCTACGTACTCCCTAAAGTTCACAACGTGAGAATTTTGCAGGGCCTCATGATGCCATTAGAGGCATCTCCAGTCGGATGGTGTTTGCAACTTTCAATAGCAAGGTGAATGGAGTAAGTATCTATAGTAAGTGGGAGAAGGAAGTACGTCAGTATTTCCTACGGTCTCCTCCATTGGATTGAACCGTGAGATTCCCATATTCCGCCTGCAAGGTGACCCTAGGAGGCACCAATCCAGTCGGAGGGCCGTTTCATGGGGGTCGAACAAGTCTGTCACCTTTTATGGATAAAGAAACATAGGGCCATTCCCAACTTTGTCATTCCAGTCGGTTGCGTTGTTGGGGCCGTCTTGTGCGTTCGAAAAAAATGGAGGGTCACACTTATAGGATTTGCTAAGCAGTTAGTAAATCTAGACCAAAAACGATAATTAAGATGCTATAGGAATAAGAGTTATTCTGGTGTTAGCATTTAGTCAAGAATGTCTTGGTTTAGTGAAGGAATGCTTGACTACCAGTCGGTAGCGACCATTCTAACTAACTAAAATATCGTTGCATGTTAAAACCGTTTCACTAATAGATTTACATTTCTTTTCAGCATGTCTAGCTCGTTTAAAAACGTAGTAGCTTCCGTTAAGTTAACTGGCGATAAATACGAGACCTGGAAAACGAACTCGAATATGATTCTTGTTCGTGATGATCTTAGGTCTGTCTTAACAGATGATTGTCCTCTTCCCAGCTTAGTAATGAGTCGTTCTGAGAAGAAACAACAAAGTAAATATGATTTGCTTGTTGTAGAAACGTGTTTAGCGGAAAATGATAGTCATGCCTGGATCCTCGATTCAGGAGCCACTAATCACTTTTGTTCTTCGTTTCAGGAAACTAGTTCCTGACAGCCACTAGCTATAGGTGAGATAACTCTCAGAGTTGGTACTGGCGAGGTTGTCTCAGCTAAATCAGTGGGAACTGTTAAGTTGTCTTATAGAGATAGTTACATTTTACTCGAAAATGTGCTGTTGGTTCCTAGTTTCAAGAGGAACCTAGTCTCTATAGCTTGTTTATTAGAACAAATGTATAAATTATCTTTTGCTCATAATGAAGCTATCATTAGCAAAAGAGGTGTACAAATTTGTTCTGCGGAACTTGAGAACAACTTATATGTGTTAAGACCAACAAAGGTTCAAGCTATTTTGAACACCGAAATGTTTAAAACAGCTGAAACTCAAACCAAGAGGCAGAAGCTTTCTCCTAGTACCTATCTTTGGCACTTGAGACTAGGCCACATTAATCTCAATAGGATTGAGAGGTTGGTTAAGAGTGGTCTCCTA
This sequence comes from Herpetospermum pedunculosum, assembly GCA_028017165.1. Lineage (NCBI taxonomy): Eukaryota > Viridiplantae > Streptophyta > Magnoliopsida > Cucurbitales > Cucurbitaceae > Herpetospermum > Herpetospermum pedunculosum. Next base: position 48,294,223 of record CM051523.1, on the reverse strand, counting down.
AATCGTTTAGAGGACAACTCTTTACCGCCTTGTGAGTCATGTCTTGAGGGCAAGATGACCAAACGACCTTTTACTGGAAAAAGGTTATAGGTCAAAAGAACCTCTAAAAATCGTGCATTCGAACCTCTGCGGTCCTTTGAATGTCAAAGCACGAGGAGGGTATGAATATTTCGTCAGCTTCATTGACGATTATTCTAGGTACGGCTATCTTTACCTAATGCATCGTAAGTCCGAAACTTTTGAAAAATTCATTGAGTATAAGGGAGAGGTTGAAAACAAATTAGGTAAATCGATAAAAACACTCCGATGTGATCGAGGTGGAGAGTATATGGATACTAGATTCCATGACTATATGATAGAATATGGAATCGTATCTCAACTCTCAGCGCCCGGAACACCGCAACAGAACGGTGTATCCAAAAGGATAAATAGAACCCTGTTAGACATGGTTCGTTCTATGATGAGCTATGCTCAGCTGCCTAGTTTGTTTTGGGGACATGCAGTAGAGACTGCAATATATATTTTGAACATGGTTCCCTCTAAGAGTGTTTCTGAAACACCTTATGAGCTCTGGAGCGGGCGTAAAGGTAGTTTACGTCACTTTAGAATTTGGGGATGTCCAGCACACGTGCTGGTATCCGGTCCAAAGAAATTGGAACATCGTTCAAAATTGTGCCTATTTGTAGGTTATCCCAAAGAAACGTTCGGTGGTTACTTTTACGATCCTCGAGAAGACAAGGTATTAGTGTCGACTAATGCCACCTTCTTAGAGGAAGACCACATGAGAGATCATCAACCTTCGAGCAAAATATTTTTGTCCGAACTATCCAGGGAAGCTACAGAGGGATCAACAAGAGTTGTTGATCAGGCTGGTCCTTCTCAAGAGTTGAGAAAGCCTCGACGCAGTGGGAGGGATGTGAGACAACCCGACCGCTACATTGGCTTGTCTGAGACTCATTTCGTCATACCTGATGATGGAATTGAGGATCCATTGACCTTTAAACAGGCAATGACTGATGTAGACAAGGATCAGTGGCTCAAAGCCATGGACCTCGAAATGGAGTCCATGTACTTCAATTCGGTCTGGGATCTTGTAGATCAAACAGATGGTGAAAGACCCATCGGTTGCAAGTGGATCTACAAGAGGAAACGAGACTAGGCCGGTAAGGTGCAAACCTTTAAGGCTCGACTTGTGGCAAAGGGTTTTACCCAACGAGAAGGGGTGGACTATGAAGAAACCTTTTCTCCTGTTGCCATGTTAAAGTCGATTAGAATACTCTTGTCCATTGCCGCATTTTATGATTATGAAATCTGGAAAATGGATGTCAAGACTGCCTTTCTTAATGGCAATCTTGAAGAGAGTATCTATATGGTCCAACCAGAGGGGTTCATAATTCAGGGTCAAGACCAAAAAGTTTGCAAGCTGAATCGATCCATTTATGGGTTGAAACAGACATCTAGATCTTGGAATATAAGGTTTGATACTGCGATCAAATCTTATGGCTTTGAACAGAATATTGACGAACCTTGCGTCTACAAGAAAATTGTCAATAAGGCTGTAGCTTTCTTAGTCTTGTATGTAGACGACATACTACTCATTGGGAATGACGTAGGGGTTCTTACTGACGTAAAACTGTGGCTAACAACCCAATTCCAAATGAAAGATTTGGGAGAGGCTCAATTTGTTCTTGGGATTCAGATCGTAAGGAATCACAAGAACAGAACGCTAACACTGTCTCAGGCATCATACATAGATAAGGTGTTATCTATATATTGGATGCAGAATTCCAAGAAAGGTTCGCTGCCGTTTAGGCATGGAATTCACTTGTCTAAGGAACAGTCTCCTAAGACACCTCAAGAGGTTGAGGACATGAGACGGATTCCGTATGCATCTGTAGTTGGCAGTCTGATGTATGCTATGTTATGCACTAGACCTGACATTTCCTTTGCAGTCGAAATTGTCAGTAGATACCAGTATAATCCAGGATATGATCACTGGACCGCCGTTAAACATATCCTCAAGTATCTTAAGAGAACGAGGAACTATGTGCTAGTGTATGGGCCTAAGGATATGATCCTGGCAGGATACACTGACTCTGATTTTCAGACTGATGTAGATTCTTGGAAATCAACATCAGGATCAGTGTTCACTCTTAACGGAGGGGCTATAGTGTGGAGGAGTATCAAGCAAGGTTGTATAGCTGACTCCACCATGGAAGATGAATACGTCGCAACTTGTGAAACAACGAAGGAAGCAATGTGGCTCAGAAAGTTCTTGACAGATTTGGAAGTTGTTCCAAATATGAATTTGCCCGTCACACTGTTGCTTTGCTCAATGGGGTTATATATTGATTAATTTAAGCAAATAACCATGCAAGTATACACGGTCTGCAACAAGTGATAAGTAAATTTTATATCGTTTCCCACAGAGACTAAGTTGAATAAATGACGAGTTTATGCGTGTTAAATTAGAGAAGGTAACTAGGGATGATATGGGGTTTGTTTCGAGACACATAATTGTAAAGGACGCAAAGAAAACACAAAGTTATCGCAATGCAAAGTAAAAACTACGGAGACTACAGTCCAACAATAGGCTAACTAACGTGCAGAGTAGAAAATAGTATTGCAGGTCTAACAAAACTTTCGCAACAGACTAGCAAACAAGCAAAATCTAAGATAAAACAACAAGGTTGGCTAAGAATCCTCCATAGACATAAACCATGATCGTTCAGCAGCAAATAAGCATTACATGCACTGTTTTAGTTAGATCTCATACACCTTCCGATTACATGCTTTAGATTCTTAAGTTACTCATATCCAAGTAAGTTTAAAAACCTATTTATAATTTCATGCTATCAAACGTGTTAGGAAAGTGACTATTCCTAGACCACTCTATATTTACCGTGAAAGGCTAACATGAATGAGTGACTCTGAGCTCTTACTCCTTCCAGAGGTTAGGAATCTTTAGAACAAAATGGATGGCCGATCGAAAATGTTCATGGGATGAAGTTCACACTCAATCAATGCATTCATGCTCATTTACATGCTGAAATCACATAATTGTTTCCTACGGATTCATCCTAGCAAACCTTTATAACCCTAGCCACTCATGATCTTGGAAGAACTCAACAAAACTAATATATTAAGCATGATAAGAGAATACAACAATGGTTCAAATAGGAGTTTCAAAATAATGCAAAGACAATAGCTATAAGAAAATAGTAGAGTAGGCGAAGGGTTGCTCGTCCACGTTTTGCTTCGGTTGAAGGAGAAAGGGTAACTTGTCTTGGAAGGAAAACCAATTCAGAAGAGAAGAGGAATCTTCTCTTCTTCCTTTGAATTTTTGAGCGCCAAGAAAGCTTCTTCTTGGATCCAACAATGGAGAGAATATTTCTTGGGGTTTAGACTTTTTTGATCTTCTTCAAGGTAGGTTGTAACGATCCTTTGTTTCTTCCGTCTTTTCTATATATATGGTCCTCAAAAGTTCCATAATCCGTACCCTAATCGCAGCTCTCTCTCTTAATTGGAGGATACAAATTTAGACATGACAGATACGGAAGGGCCGACAGCTAAAGAATGCAGCAGATGATCGTACAAGTATTGCGATTGCAAAGTTCCTTAAAGACTCCACCTTTGCTGGCGCGTTGCGACCGCAAAGCTCTGTTTTTTAGCTGCCCTTCTTCTTATCCTATTGCGCTCCTCGCGAGACTTCAACAACACTCCTGAAAGGCATTAATTAGACATTTTTCACCAAATACACACTTATGCACAGATTTTCCACATAAGCATTAACTTAACACCACATCACAAATGTCACTACTAATCACATATTATGCTCAATAATAGCTACAATGCTCAAAAGACTTCATGGATATTTAACAAATAAATACCTAAATAACTCTCATTTGGAGAGTTAACACACCCCCAAACTTGAGCTATTGCTAGCCCTCGAGCAACACTATAAACTCACCTTCCCTCTCTTTCTCTCTTTCTGCCTTTTCTAACTGTCCAGCTGCTATGTCTTTTCTTTATCTCTAACTTAACTAAACTGTTATTTCTCTTAGGCTAATTGCCAAAGGCAATGCTGTCTTGTGACTCACTTTTAAACTAAAGCCAACTTTCTCATGCTATCATTCTGACTTCCTTTTCCTTTTAAACCTCAAGTTCTTTATAACTGCCTGTCTTTTGGTTTATCCACCTAGATTATCAAGCTCATGTGCAGTCAACCCTTAGCTCTAAAATCCACTTAATCTCAACTTGAACTCAGTACATGCTTCTAGGCTTTAATTATCACAAATTTTTGTTTTTTTTATAACCTCCTAAGAATCCTCAAGGTCATGCCATGCTTAGAACCATAAAGAATCAGAGTACAGTATCCAAAGAACAATTAAGCCATGGCATCGCCCTTAAGGACAAACACTCATTTCCCTTCAGAATAGGCCTTCTAGTTACAACCCTTTTTCTTAGCTCAACTCTATAGGATCAGATTTCAATTACTAGGAACATCTAAGTTTTAAGGGGTTGTAACTTTTGGCCCACATTCTTCCTCTTTGCTCTTTTGTTTTTTTTGTTTTTTTTTTTCTTTGAACTCAACAAAGAAGAAGGATGTCTCTATTGAGGGAAAGAGGAGTGCTCTTAGGGGTCTATTCTGTTTCTTACAAAGGCTGCCTCACCCCCAAACTTGGACTATTCATTGTCCTCAATGAGTACTTTGGGTGGCACACCCCCAAACTTAGCTAGAAGCATCTAGTTTAAGTCAAAATTAGGCAGACTTTAAAACTCTAAAGGGTGAATGGGCTCTCTTTGGTTACATAATGCAGCAAACAGAGATTTATACTAAACTGAAGTAAGGTCTTATTAGGTTGCATGCTTTCTAACTAATGAGGCTTAACTCTAGTTTAAAGCGTGTACTTGACACTCATCCAGCATACTTTAATTAACAAACAACCCAAGGAGAAAATCACAATTCATTTAAGTCTAGGCGATAAGGACAACTCAACCAGCAGCAGATTCAATGTTAAACAACAGCATGCTTTGGAGTTTTTATAATAGATGCATGCTAATACTGAAGGCAGCAGCTGATTTTACACAAGCATGCTCTAGAGGGAACATGCTTAGAGGCAATGAGGGGACCGAAAGCCATAGAACATAACAAATATCTCATTCATTAAGCCTTCCAACCTATTCTACTCTACTGTGGCCCCATAGGGCTTTTGGAAAAGAAAAACAGAAAGCACAATTTAAACTAACTAAACTATTCTAAGTTAAACTAACTACCATAAATTACACTAAACTAAACTTCTAAAATCAGAACATCATTGATATTAAAGGGGGGGGGGGGGGGGGGGGGTAATTGGTATCAGAAAAGCAGTGAAAAAGGGAGGGAAGAACAACTCCCTCAAATGCCTTCAATCATCCTCTTCTTCTTCTTCAAACTCCTCCAAGCTTGGAGGCACCCAGGGCTTCAACAATTCAGCAGGAAATTCAGGAAATTTGCACCTCAGGTGCTCAGCTAATTCCATGTCCCTCACTTGTGAGTACTCTGCCCATTGGGCTAACCTTTGCTGAATGTTCAGCAAGCAGGACATGGACACAGACTGAGCAGATGCAAGGCTGTCTAGCTCTATCTGCATATTTCCCTTTCTCCTCAACTTTAGGTCGTTAGGCAGCTCCAAGTGGCCTGCATAAGCCAACTTCTTCTTTTCCTTTGTCATAGCCACTCCTGCACATAGACTGATGGAGCGCCCATGGCACGCAGCGGAAGCGATTTGGATCATGGACACTCTAATTTCATCAATTTAAACAAAACGGAAACATGCAAAAGCGATGAAAAAGAGAGATTAGAACACATACCCTTGTAGTTCGTATTTCTCCAAATTCACCGCCAATAGCTCCTCACGAGCTCACCGAGCCATCTCACGAAACGTTCGTGGACCACCCACGGTAGTCCCGCTATCCTCAGGCCGAGAAACGGAGTGGTGGGACTCCTTTTACAAAAGAAAAGGAAGAAGAAGCTCCACTGAAAAACTATTTTTCAGAACACAGAGAGCAAAGAGGAAGAAGATGTAGAAGTGATAGAGAGAGAGAGATTCCAAATCTCATTTCGTGTACCCCTGCTCAATTTTTGAAAAACTCATTTTTCAAAACTTCTTTCAATCCTCTTCTGTATTCTCATCAGCCCAAAGTTACGTAACATATATATATTTATATATACTTTAACATGTGTCTTGCTGCATGCAAGACACATGTATGTATATATATATATATATATATATATATATATATATATATAAATAATTATTATTATTATTAAAAATAATAATAATAATTTTATTTATTAAACATTTTAATAAATAAAATATATATATAATTATTAATTAAACTTTTTAATTAATAAATATTATTTATTTCAATATCAAATATTGATTAAATAATATAACTAAACTCCCGACTTTTTTCACATGAATCTCATTCATGTTTCAGGCCAATGCCATATTTAAATCATATTTAAATATGTCCATATTTAAATCATATTTAAATATGTCTATCCTTCTTCCACAAACCCGAATTTGAACGATTCAAATTCTTTTCTTTTCTTTTATACTGTTTCACGGCTTTATCCGAGCTAGCCAGGAGAACCGTAAGGACCTACAGATCATGAGCTCCAACGATACGAGATTATCCGGTCAAAACTCTTTCAACCGAACTAACCAACATTCGTTAACCCCCGGAGACTCCACTAAAGTCCAAGGGCTGCACTCTCCTCACTGTAGATATATTGTGTCCTGTTGATATAACTATCATCAGTAAGTCGATCCTTCACAGGTCGTTCATAATCACAACGGGTCATTTAAACCGTTTAACCCTTGTATTATATCTTGTTCCTTAAGTACCACTGACACCTCTAATGAACAATTGATTTGTGGTCCAACCATCAAATCAGATTCCTCCCTGATCAGGAGAGGATGGGCCCAATGTTCAAGACCTGGAGTCAGCACTTAAGGGAACAACCTCTCTACTAACCCTTAAAGCGGGTAGGAGTGAATTCCAATCTTGCTACAACTATGTCCCCAGCCACTTATTCAATCTTATCCCCAAGATGGTAGGCATATTGAGTCGGCGATCTGGCCACTCTCACCCGTACAAATCAAAGGATAAGGTTGAATAAACAGGAGTTCATAGTAAGCTCAGGATTGAGATCGAGTTACCTAAGTCATCAGATGAAAAAATCGGTCTTTACAGTAAACGGTGTTATAAAGAAAGAGCGATTTTATTTCATGGTTCGGTCTTGTGCAAACTCATTGCACAGGACGCCCTCACTCACATGTCTCTACATGAAACGATTCGAATCACATCGTTTTGTACTATACAAAGTGAGCCGCGTCCAATAGTGTCCCCAGGATAAGGTACCCAGCCTTATCCCTATACTATAGACCATTTTGGCTGTCTACTTGAACTTGATTCACATTCATGTCACACATGAAGTTCAAGTACTCACACTACAGCCATGGGTGTTAGTTATTGGTATAGGTTAATACAAACACAATTCACTAAAATTCAATAACAACTTTATTGAAATATAATATATACATTCAAACAGTTTACAAACTACGAGTTTTAGGACATAAAACCCAACAAACTCCCACTTGGACTAAAACGTCAGTGGAGTACATGCTGGTCGAGAGAACTAGAATATCAAATATCTAAAGTTTCTCCCACTGTCCTACTGAGCAGCTCGCAGCCCTAAACTTTTTAGGTGTCTCTCAAACACTTTAGCCGTGAGAGACTTAGTAAACGGATCAGCAATGTTGTGCTCCGAGGCTACCTGTGTGACGATCACATCTCCTCGTTGCACTATCTCCCTGATGAGATGATATTTCCGCTCAATATGCTTTCCACGCTTATGGCTTCTAGGTTCTTTAGAATTTGCCACTGCACCGCTGTTATCACAATAAAGCGTGATTGGCAAGTTCATATTTGGAACAACTTCCAAATCTGTCAAGAACTTCCTAAGCCATACAGCTTCCTTCGCTGCTTCGCAAGCTGCGACATACTCAGCTTCCATGGTGGAGTCAGCAATACAACCTTGCTTTATACTCCTCCATACTATTGCTCCTCCGTTAAGAGTGAACACTGATCCTGATGTAGATTTCCTAGAATCTATATCAGTCTGAAAATCAGAGTCAGTGTATCCTGCAAGGATCAAATCCTTCGCTCCATACACAAGCACATAGTCTCTCGTTCTCCTAAGATACTTGAGGACGTGTTTAACGGCTGTCCAGTGATCATATCCTGGATTGGACTGGAACCTACTGACAATTCCTACTGCATAGCAGATGTCGGGTCGTGTACACAACATAGCGTACATGAGACTACCAACTGCAGATGCATAGGGAATTCGTCTCATATCCTCAACCTCTTGAGGTGTCTTAGGAGACTGTTCCTTAGACAAGTGAATTCCATGCCTAAAAGGCAGCGAACCTTTCTTGGAATTCTGCATCGAATATCTTGACAACACCTTGTCAATATAAGATGCTTGAGACAGCGCTAGCACTTTGTTCTTACGATTCCTTATGATCTGAATCCCTAGAACAAACTGAGCCTCTCCCAAATCTTTCATTTGGAATTGGGTCGCTAGCCAATTCTTAACGTCAGTTAGGAACCCTACATCATTCCCAATGAGTAGTATATCGTCTACGTACAAGACTATGAAAGCTACAACAGTATTGACTACTTTCTTGTAAACACAAGGTTCGTCAATATTTTGTTCAAAGCCATAAGATTTGATCGCCGTATCAAACCTTATATTCCAGGATCTAGATGCTTGCTTCAACCCATAAATGGATCGATTAAGCTTGCAAACCTTTTGCTCTTGAGCCTGAAGTATGAATCCCTCTGGTTGAGCCATATAGATACTCTCCTCAAGATTACCATTCAGAAAGGCAGTCTTGACATCCATTTGCCAGATTTCATAATCATAAAATGTAGCAATGGATAAGAGTATTCTAATCGACTTTAACATGGCAACAGGAGAAAAGGTTTCTTCATAGTCCACCCCTTCTCTTTGGGAATAACCTTTTGCCACAAGTCGAGCCTTAAAGGTTTGCACCTTACCAGCTTGGTCTCGTTTTCTCTTGTAGATCCACTTGCAACCGATAGGTCTTTCACTATCTGGTTGGTCTACAAGATCCCAGACCGAATTGAAGTACATAGACTCCATTTCGAGATCCATGGCTTTAAGCCACTGGTCCTTGTCTGTATCATTCATTGCCTGTTTAAAGGTCAATGGATCCTCAACGCCATCATCAGGTATGACGACTTGAGTTTCAGACAAGCCGATGTAGCGGTCAGGCTGTCTTACATCCCTCCCACTGCGTCGAGGCTTTCTCAACTCTTGAGAAGGACCAGCCTGATCAACAACCTTTGTTGATCCGTCTGTAGCTTTCCTGGAAAATTCGGACAAAACAATTTTGCTCGACGGTTGATGATCTCTCATGTGGTCTTCCTCTAAGAACGTGGCATTAGTCGATACTAGTACCTTGTTCTCATGAGGATCGTAAAATAGACCACCTTTCGTTTGCTTGGGGTAACCTACAAATAGGCACAATTTTGAACGATGTTCCAACTTCTTTGGATTGGGTACTAGCACATGTGCCGGACACCCCCAAATCCTGAAGTGACGTAAACTACCTTTACGCCCTTTCCATAACTCATAAGGTGTTTCAGAAACACTCTTAGAGGGAACCATGTTCAAAATATATACTGCAGTCTCTACTGCATATCCCCAAAACGAACTAGGCAAATGAGCATAACTCATCATAGATCGAACCATGTCTAACAGGGTTCTATTTCTCCTCTCGGACACACCATTCTGCTGTGGTGTTCCTGGCGCTGAGAGTTGAGATACTATTCCATGTTCTATCATATAGTCCTGGAATCTTAAATCCATATACTCTCCACCTCGATCTGATCGGAGTGTTTTTATCGATTTACCTAATGTGTTCTCAACCTCTGCCTTATACTCTTTGAACTTTTCAAGAGCTTCGGACTTATGATGCATTAGATAAAGATAACCGTACCTCGAATAATCATCAATGAAACTGATGAAATATTCATACCCTCCTCGTGCTTTGACATTCAAAGGACCGCAGAGATCCGAATGCACGATTTCTAGAGGTTCTTTGGACCTATGACCTTTTTCAGAAAAAGATCGTTTGGTCATTTTGCCCTCAAGACAAGACTCACATGGCGGTAAAGAGTTGTCCTCTAAACGATTTAGCAGACCACTCTTAACCAATCTCCCAATCCTATTGAGATTAATGTGACCTAGTCTTAAGTGCCAAAGATAAGTACTTGGAGAAAGTTTCTGCCTTTTAGTTTGAGTCTCAGCTGTTTTAAACATTTCAGTGTTCAAAATAGCTTTGGCTTCGGTTGGTCTTAGCACATACAAGTTGTTTTCAAGTTTCGCAGAACAAATACGTACACCTCTTTTGCTAATGAACGCTTCATTATGTACAAAAGATACTTTATACAACTGTTCTAACAAACAAGATATAGATACAAGATTCCTCTGGAAGGTAGGAACCAGGAGTACATTTTCTAGTAAAATGAAACTATCTCTATACAACAACTTTACAGCTCCCACTGCTTCAGCTGAGACAACCTCTCCAGTTCCAACTCTGAGAGTTATCTCACCGCGAGAAAGTGGCTGCCAAGAACTAGTTTCCTTGTCTTTCCTTCTCAGCCTTTTTCTCTGCAAGATACTTTGGGCAATTCCGTTTCCAGTGCCCATCTACACCACAATGGAAACATTTTCCTTTGTCTGTAGATTTACTCTTGCTCTTAGCAGTAGCAGGTGCTTTTCCCTTCCTTTTATCTTTCTTCTTCTTTTGAATACTCTTATTCTTAATAGAAGAAAGTTCAGACCTACTCCCTGAAGACGACCCCTTTTGGAATTTCCTAGAAGTGACAACGTTTGCCTCCTTCTCTTTTCCTTTAGAAGTCTGTAGAGACTGATAGGTCTGTAGCTCGCTGAGGAGAGAAGTCAAATTATACTTTATCTTGTTCATTACCAAATTGGTTCTGAACTGAAGAAAACTCTTCGGAAGAGATTCCAAGATAAAGCTTACTTGACTTGACTCATTTATAATAGCTCCGTTTACTTCCGCCACATTGAAGTGGACCATCATGTTAAGGACATGCTCCCTAACAGAGGTTCCCTCCTTCATGCGAGAGTTGTAAACGAATTTGAGGGCTTCATGACAGACCGATGAGGACGGAAGTCCAAACATCTCCTGTAATGAAGACATGATTTCTTTAGCAGAAACCATATCCTCGTGCTTCTTAGCTAACACATCAGATATGCTGGCTAAGATATAGACTCGGGCTTTATCATTAGCCCTTGTCCATCTATCATATGCTTCTCGAACAGTTCGAGTCGCATCCGAGCTAGGAGGGGGAGGACAATCCTCTGATAAGACGAACCTTAGATCATCAAGAACGAGAATCGTATTCAAGTTCGATTTCCAGGTCGCGTAGTTATCGCCGGTTAACTTATCGGAAGCTAGTAAGTGAATGAAAGAGCTAGACATGCTGAAAAGAGAATGAATAAATATTAGTGAAAAGGTTTTAACCTAATTTACACACCAATCAAGAATTTAGCAAAGAATAATAATGTACCCAAAACTCATTATTAAACTGCAACGATACTTCAGTGGGTCAGAATGGTCGCTACCGAGGGGCAGTCAAGCATTCCTTCACTGAATCAAGACATTCTTGACTAAATGCTAATACCAGAATATCTCATATTCCTATAGCATCTTAGTTATCGCTGTTTGGTCAAGATTTACTAACTCCTTAACAAATCTCGTAAGTGTGACCCTCCATTTTTAGAATTCATAGGGCGGCCCCAACGATGCAACCGAATGGAAATGTCAAAGTGGGGAATGGCTCTATGTTTCTTTATCCATAAATGGTGATTGAGATGTTCCGATTCCTATGAAACGGCCCTCCGAATGGATCGGTACCACTTGTGGGCACCTAGCAGGCAGAACATAGGAATCTCACGGTTCAATCCAATGGAGGAGACCGCAGGATGTATTGACATACTTCCTTCTCCCACTTACTATAAATACTTTCTCTATTCACCTTGCTCTTGAATTATGCAAATACCATCCGAATGGGGATGCCCTATTGACATCACGAGGCCGAGCATAATTCTCACGGTGTGAACTTGACAGAGAACGTAGGAGGAGGGGACATATCATATATACCTTCTCAACACCTCTACTAAGTATTTTAAGACGGAATGGGTAAAATACTCAGGCATTATCCGGCTAAGACAATAAGGCCTAAGACTAGGTAAAACAAACTTTTACCTATGATGTCTAGGTGATAAACACTTTATTACCTCACACCACTCACGCATGCTCATAAAGCCGGGTTAACTTTACTCAAGAACCGGATGGTCCCCAGGTAGGAGGTGTTCCGTAAACCGTCAGCTTAAATACCTCCAACCTCGAACAGGATGTCCCCGGGTGAGTTTCTTGTAACCTTAGCATTTACAAGATATCGACCTATTCATCTAATGAAACGGAACGATACATTCAACCCTAAGTGAGCATGCATTTGTCTTTGTTATAGATTTTAAAAGTCTATGCCAATTTTACAACGCTTTGCAAAACTAAGACTTGCTACAACAAACTTCTACATGCTTCTCAAACATGCATCACTAAGGCATGACAAGTTGAATATTTAATTTCATAATTAATATAACAATTATATCAATTATGTTTTTAAATATACAACTCCTAATTCATAAATTAATATAACACTTATATCAATTCTCATGAATTAAGCATGCATCCTATACATTATAACACTTATAACAAACAAAATGCATCTTATGTTGGATGTTTAATTTCATAATTAATATAACACTTATATCAATTATTCTATTAAGCAAACAACATCTAATTCATGAATTAATATAACTCTTATATTAATACTCATGAATAAACATGCATCCTATACATTATAACACTTATAACATACCATGTGCATAAAACTATGGCAACCTATGTTGTTGATTCAATTTCATAATTAATATAACACTTATATCAATTATCCTATTGAACTAATCAACAACTAATTCATGAATTAATATAACTCTTATATCAAAATTCATGAATTGCCAAATATGCATACGATATATTATAACACTTATAACATATATTCAATGCATGAAGCATGCTTCCTACGGTGGGATTTTAAATCTATATGGCATACAATATGCACATATAAACATGGAATTTAATTAAAACATACATTCGCAATGCATAATTAATTAAACATACTAAAGTGAATCGATTTTGGCATTTAGCAAGCAATAACTAATTTATTACAAGCTTGATCAACAAGCCACGTCTTGAGCGGAATTCGAACTCTTCGTACCGCCTTTGACCAACTTTCTTCCTCCGAACGCTTCGGCCAAAAAAACTTCGAATTTCTCCTCGTAATGCCCAGAACGAGTTTGAACTTACACCGAACATTTCGGCGAGTTTCAAACTCAAACTTCTTTCACAAAGAACCCTATATGGACTCTAATGACTCTAAAAAATACAGACTCTTTAGCATGCATTAAAGCCCATACATTCTCGGGCAATTACAAATTAATGAAATTCAAAAGAAACTATGCCAAAATCGATATTCACTTTAGAATCCATTCAGAAACAATTTCTAAATAAAACCCACCATAACTTAAATTGATAGAAATTGAGTGGCCAAAAACGCTCTGATACCAATTGATGGAGCGCCCATGGCACGCAGCGGAAGCGATTTTGGATCATGGACACTCTAATTTCATCAATTTAAACAAAACGGAAACATGCAAAAGCGATGAAAAAGAGAGATTAGAACACATACCCTTGTAGTTCGTATTTCTCCAAATTCACCGCCAATAGCTCCTCACGAGCTCACCGAGCCATCTCACGAAACGTTCGTGGACCACCCACGGTAGTCCCGCTATCCTCAGGCCGAGAAACGGAGTGGTGGGACTCCTTTTACAAAAGAAAAGGAAGAAGAAGCTCCACTGAAAAACTATTTTTCAGAACACAGAGAGCAAAGAGGAAGAAGATGTAGAAGTGATAGAGAGAGAGAGATTCCAAATCTCATTTCGTGTACCCCTGCTCAATTTTTGAAAAACTCATTTTTCAAAACTTCTTTCAATCCTCTTCTGTATTCTCATCAGCCCAAAGTTACGTAACATATATATATTTATATATACTTTAACATGTGTCTTGCTGCATGCAAGACACATGTATATATATATATATATATATATATATATATATATATATATATATATAAATAATTATTATTATTATTAAAAATAATAATAATAATTTTATTTATTAAACATTTTAATAAATAAAATATATATATAATTATTAATTAAACTTTTTAATTAATAAATATTATTTATTTCAATATCAAATATTGATTAAATAATATAACTAAACTCCCGACTTTTTTCACATGAATCTCATTCATGTTTCAGGCCAATGCCATATTTAAATATGTCCATATTTAAATCATATTTAAATATGTCTATCCTTCTTCCACAAACCCGAATTTGAACGATTCAAATTCTTTTCTTTTCTTTTATACTGTTTCACGGCTTTATCCGAGCTAGCCAGGAGAACCGTAAGGACCTACAGATCATGAGCTCCAACGATACGAGATTATCCGGTCAAAACTCTTTCAACCGAACTAACCAACATTCGTTAACCCCCGGAGACTCCACTAAAGTCCAAGGGCTGCACTCTCCTCACTGTAGATATATTGTGTCCTGTTGATATAACTATCATCAGTAAGTCGATCCTTCACAGGTCGTTCATAATCACAACGGGTCATTTAAACCGTTTAACCCTTGTATTATATCTTGTTCCTTAAGTACCACTGACACCTCTAATGAACAATTGATTTGTGGTCCAACCATCAAATCAGATTCCTCCCTGATCAGGAGAGGATGGGCCCAATGTTCAAGACCTGGAGTCAGCACTTAAGGGAACAACCTCTCTACTAACCCTTAAAGCGGGTAGGAGTGAATTCCAATCTTGCTACAACTATGTCCCCAACCACTTATTCAATCTTATCCCCAAGATGGTAGGCATATTGAGTCGGCGATCTGGCCACTCTCACCCGTACAAATCAAAGGATAAGGTTGAATAAACAGGAGTTCATTGTAAGCTCAGGATTGAGATCGAGTTACCTAAGTCATCAGATGAAAAAATCGGTCTTTACAGTAAACGGTGTTATAAAGAAAGAGCGATTTTATTTCATGGTTCGGTCTTGTGCAAACTCATTGCACAGGACGCCCTCACTCACATGTCTCTACATGAAACGATTTGAATCACATCGTTTTGTACTATACAAAGTGAGCCGCGTCCAATAGTGTCCCCAGGATAAGGTACCCAGCCTTATCCCTATACTATAGACCATTTTGGCTGTCTACTTGAACTTGATTCACATTCATGTCACACATGAAGTTCAAGTACTCACACTACAGCCATGGGTGTTAGTTATTGGTATAGGTTAATACAAACACAATTCACTAAAATTCAATAACAACTTTATTGAAATATAATATATACATTCAAACAGTTTACAAACTACGAGTTTTAGGACATAAAACCCAACATAGACACAGTTTGGTTATGGTGTTAGGGAAGAAGAGCCTGCCCTTTCCTTTCCTTGAACATTCTAGGATGGAAGCACATATGAGCTCTCCCACATCAATGGTCAGCCCCTTCATGATTGCATAGATCAACAAAGATCTCCCCTGTTTGATTGTTGTTTCATGTGTGACTGGGATGATCCTCCTTCGGATCAAGGAGAACCACACATCATCCTTGTCCTTCAGCACTGCACTCATAAGGGTGTGCTTCCCTTGCTTTGAAATTTCCCACATTGCTTCAGGCTTCCCTATTTCACTCAAAGCTTCTTCTAGAGTAGCCTCAGATGGGTTGGCCACTATTTTTGCATAGTCTGAGTTCTTGTGCTCCTTGAGAGCATATATCTCGTTGATGGCTTCAGCTGAAAAATCTACTTCAACACCCCTCACCGTGGAGTAACAGCCCTCTGTATTAGTCAGGTTTGCATAGAAGTCGTAGACCATCTCTGAATATGCTTGGATTGGTGGCCTACAGAGCTCTTCCCAACCGTGATTGACAATGCCCGTGCGTAAGAATTGAGGCAAGTCAGAAAGTGTATCTAAGAACCCCCTCTCGTGATGCAGTTCTTTTTTCATTTGGGACATGCCCCTTGCTTTTGCTGCCTCAGATACATATCTCTCGGCTGGAAGCTCATCTTCCTCAAACATCTTTTCCTATCCCTTCGCCTTTGTCTTTGCTTTAGCTGCTTCGACAACTTCTTTTTTCATTGTCTTAGCAGGGTGCTGGGAAGCTTTCTTCTTCTCAGCTCGTTTTGAGGCCTTCGACCTTTTAGCTTTGACTATCACTGGGGTCCTCTATTCGGGCACAGTCTCTGCTTCCTTCTCCAATTCGGCAACCAATTCAACATCCACCCTGTCTATGCGTTCGTCTATGGTTTCAACAGCAGGCGACCTACTCTCGGTCTCTTGCTCAACATGAATGTCTTCCCTCAGAGGGCTGATGGCTTCATCTTCTTCTTGCGCATCACCAGCTGTGGCAGACGGAAGGTCTGACTGTTTTGTAGTAGAAGCCTCGGCCCCAGACTGCTTCTTGGAGGTCGTAGATGAAGGGCTTTGCATGGCGTTCTCAGATGAAGGCTTTGCGCTGGGAAGGCTCTTTTATTCGCTAGTTGACTCCCGTATTTTGGTCTTTGGGTGTCTTCCTGCTGTGACTTTTCTTTTCCTTTTGGCAGGGACTTGACGAGGCTCAGAAGGGTTGGCCGTGTCGGCCGAGGCAAGGGAGATCAATACGTCCCCTGCCATTGCTTTTTCTTCAGTTGTGGGAGATGGATTGGCTGGAACTTTAGAGCTTCCTGCTTCGGGACGAAGAGATTCTCTGGTTGATACCATGGCTGATTCTTCGGAGAGAGAGATGGATTTTCGAGATGAAGAATACTGATACAGTAGCAGGAAAAAGACTTTGGGATTTCTGAATGCAAAATGGGTTGTTCAGACTTTCCCAATTTATAACGTCTTGCGAAATTAAAGGTAACGCCTTTGCGGTCTCGCAACGGAATCGCAATACAGCTATTCTAACGGAAATCTCCAAAATATGACCGTTGGAGATTTTCTTTCCCTTTTTGGCGACTGCCGCAAAATCTGCACAATATCCAATCTCTGAATTTTCTAATTCACCCTATAATTTCTCTCTTCCTCTTAACTCATCCACCTAATTTTCCGTTTGACTTGAAATCACTTTCCCCCTAATTTAGTCACAATAAACAAAATTAATCAATTTCATAAATTTAAGAATTCAATTGAAAGCATTAAATAAAAATACACATGCATATTTGGCAATTTTTTTCACATCTACAATATTTGAGCAAAAGGATATTTCTAATAAAGCCCATGCTCATCCTTTCGTGGTTGACTTCAAACTTCGGACAAGAGGAACGCCGAGAGCGTCCTCACGTCTCCTTCCTCGTAGTAGTGCTTCAACCTTGCACCATTCACCATAAACGACTGTCCCTGTTCTAAATTTTGAATCTCAATTGCACCATGCACAAAAACATTAGTAATGACAAAGGGTCCAGGCCAACGAGATTTTAGTTTTCCAGGAAAAATCTTCAATCTCGAATTAAATAATAAAGCATGCTTTCCCTTTTTAAAATCCTTTGGCCTTAGTCTACCATCATGCCAGATTTTAGTTTTTTCTTTATACATTTTAGCATTTTCGTATGACATGTGCCTTAATTCATCCAATTCATGCAATTGCAGAGACCGCAACGTTCCCGCATCAGTCACGCAAAAGTTTAATTCCTTTAAAGCCCAAAAGGCTTTGTTTTCTAATTCAAGAGGGAGATGGCATGCCTTTCCATAAACCAACCTATAGGGAGACATTCCCAAAGGTGTTTTATATGCAGTTCTATATGCCCATAATGCATCGTCTAATTTAAAAGACCAATCCTTTCTATTTGGTTTGACAACTTTTTCTAGGATACTCTTGATCTCTCTATTATAAATTTCTGCTTGCCCATTTGAATGGGGGTGATAGGGTGTTGCCACCCTATGCTTAACATTGTATTTAACCAACACATTTTCCATAGATTTGTTTATGAAGTGCGAGCCTTCATCACTTATGATGGCGTGGAGTGCCAAATCGTGTGAAAATATGTTTATTCAGAATTTTGATAACAGGTTTTGCATCATTCAAAGAACATGCAATTGCCTCGACCCATTTTGAGACATAGTCTACGACTACTAAAATATACATATTACTAGCAGAGGGTGGGAATGGACTCATGAAGCCAATGCCCCATAAGTCGAAGAGTTCTAACTCTAAGATGTATGTCAAGGGCATCTCATCCTTCCTACTGAGGTTACCTGTTAGTTGGCATTCATTGCAAGTGCGCGCATAGTCATGTGCATCCTTGAAGATCGTGGGCCAGAAATAGCCACTCTGAAATACCTTTGCAGCGGTCCTCTGCCCACCAAAGTGCCCTCCATACGGAGCTGTATGACAATGTTGCAAAATGGACTTTGCTTCCGCAGCTGATACACATTTCCTTAACAGTCCATCTGCACAACATCTGTAGAGGGTTGGATCATCCCAAAGGTACTTTTTAGCATCATTTAAGAACTTCTTGTTGTCCTGCCCTTTATTGAATTCAGGTAACACCTGCGAGGAAAGAAAATTTGCAATGTCAGCAAACCATGGTTCAACATTATCATCACAATGTATTAAAACAAAAATATGTTCATCAATAAAAGAGTCCAGCATTGCGGGCTCCGCAACAGATTCGCAACAACTCTGCAATCTTGATAAGTGGTCAGTAACCACGTTTTCACATCCCTTTTTGTCTCGGATTTCCAAATCAAACTCCTGCAAAAGTAACACCCATCTAATCAGACGAGGCTTGGCATCAGCCTTCCTCATTAAGTACTTTATAGCAGCATGATCAGTATACACAATGGTCTTATTTCCCACAATATATGCCTTGAACTTCTCACATGCAAACACTATAGATAACATTTCCTTTTCAGTAGTAGTGTAGTTGCATTGAGCCTCATTCAATGTTCTACTTGCATAATATATAGGATGTGTAAATTTTTCTCTCTTCTGGCCAAGCATGGCTCCAATAGCATAATCACTTGCGTCGCACATTAATTCAAAAGGCATATCCCAATTTGGACCAATTATGATTGGAGCTTTAACTAAGGCAGTCTTGAGCTTATTCCAAGCTATAAAACATTCATTTGAAAAGATAAAAGTTCTATTTAGCTCTAGGAGCTCACAGAGGGGTTTGGAGATTTTTGAGAAATCTTTTATGAATCTTCTGTAAAACCCTGCGTGTCCTAGGAAACTCCTTATGACTTTTACATTTTTAGGCTCAACCAGCTTCTCAATGACTTCTATCCTGGCCCTATCAACCTATATTCCTGCCTTAGACACTCTATGTCCCAAAACTATGCCTTCCTTCACCATGAAGTGGAATTTTTCCCAATTCAAAACTAGATTGGTTTCCTCACACCGAGTAAGGACTTGTCCTAGATTGGCTAGGCAGTGGCTAAAGGAATCACCAAACACTGAAAAATCATCCATGAATATTTCTACTATGGACTCAGCTAGATCAGAGAAGATTGCCAACATACATCGTTGGAATGTTGTTGGTGCATTGCAGAGGCCGAATGGCATTCTGCGAAATGCAAACGTGCCAAATGGAAATGTAAATGTTGTCTTCTCTTGGTCTTTGGGGTCTATGGTGATTTGATTATACCTTGAGTAGCCATCTAAAAAGCAATAGAAGGCTTGACCAACTAATCTATCAAGCATTTGATCGATGAAGGGCAAAGGGAAATGGTCTTTTTTTGTTTCTTTGTTAAGCTTTCGGTAATCCATACACACTCTCCATCCTGTGATGGTTCGAGTGGGTATTAATTCATTGCTCTCATTAACAACTACTGTTATACCCCCTTTTTTTGGTACACATTGGATGAGACTGACCCACTGACTGTTAGATATTGCGAAGATTACACCAGTATCCACCCATTTAATAATTACCTTCTTAACTACCTCCTTCATGGAAGGGTTTAGCCTACGCTGATGTTCTATTCTAGGTGTGTGCCCTTCCTCTAACAGTATCTTATGCATACAATAAGGACTTATGCCCCTAATGTCAGCAATCGTCCACCCAATTGCTTTTCTGTGTTGCTTAAGTAGCAAAATTAACGCATTTTCATGTTGTTCATGCAATTTGGAGGAAATGATGACAGACAATGTGTCTTTTTCACCTAAGTATGCATATTTGAGGTGGTCTGGCAATGGTTTTAACTCTAACAAGGGTGGTTGTTCAATTGATGGAATCATGGGAGTTGTGGTTCTTTCAGAGATTTCACTGGTCATACACACATGCAGAGGGGTATTCACAGATGCATCAACAAATTCAGAAATGTTTAAATCATTCAAGTCAATTTGTGCGTAATCAGTAGCATGCTTGACTAATAATTCATGCTCATGCTCGTTTTCAATTAGTGAGTCCAACATATCTACAACAGCACAATGTTCAAGGTTAGAAGGATACCTCAAGGCTTTAAAAACACTAAACTTAACATCTTCATCGTTGACTCTCATGGTGAGTTCACCCTTTTGAACATCAATCAGGGCCCTACCTGTGGCTAAGAAGGGTCTGCCTAAGATGATTGGCACCTCTTTGTGTTGCCTCGTAGTCCAGGATAATGAAATCTGCAAGGAAAATAAATTTGCCAACCTTGACTAGAATATCCTCAATCTTACCTTCGGGGTATGAGATTGATCTGTCTGCAAGCTGCAAGGTGACTGTTGTTGGACGTGCCTCGCCAATTCCAAGCTATTGGAATAATGATAAAGGCATGAGGTTTATGCTGGCTCCCAGATCACATAAGGCCCGTCCCACATGCTTGCCTCCTAATTCGACTGGTAGAGTAAAAGAACCAGGATCCTTCTCTTTCGGTGGCAGCTTGTTCTGGAGTATTGCACTACATTCTTCAGTGAGATTAACAGTTTCAAACTCTCCAATGACCCTTTTGTTTGTTATGATGTCTTTCAAAAACTTAACATGTGTTGGCATGGACTGCAAAACTTCAACAAAGGGAATGTTAATATGAACCTGTTTCAAAATTTCAAAAAATTTATGGAAATGAGCTTCCTGTTCCTGCTTCTTTTTCAACCTTCTAGGGAATGAAGGTGGTGGTACATAGGGAGGCAAATCTGGTTGCCTAATGACAGGGGGAGGCCTTGAAATTTCTTCTGGTTCCTCAATAATGGGCTCAAGCCTTGCCCTTGTTGTTCTTGGCTGCACTTGGTCAATGTTAGGCAGAGATTCCGGTGGAGCACTAGACTCTTCATTCTCTACTCTCTTTGGTACTTCTCTGCTATTAATCACCAATGGCCTTCCACTTCGCAACTCAATAGCTTGAACTTGCTCCTTGCCATCCCTTCTAGGATTTTCAAGTATTAGCAGGCAATCTGCCTTGGGGCCTATTCTTTAGCTCATTTTCCAATTGCCCAATTTGATTTTCCAAATTTCTCAAAAATGCTTGCTGACTTTGCAAGGTTGCATCGTTCTTTGCTATATATTCCTTCAGCAAGCTTTCCACTGATGTTCCCATAGGCTGATTACTGACATGCTGTTTTTGGTACTGAGGTTGATTATTTTGCTGATGTTGAGTGAACCCAGCTGGTCCACTTGGTCTGGTTTGGTTTTGCATCTGGCCTGTGCCTTGCTGTCCATTCCAAGAGAAATTAGGATGATTTCTCCAGCCAGGATTTTACGTATTCGAATAGGGGTTATTTCTTGCTTGCTGCTGATTCCCAACATAGCACACAGAGGCTGGATTCGCAGGGCAGTAGTCATATACATGACCTTCCCCACAGAATCCACAAACGAGCGCATCTATCTGATTAGCCACTGCTGCGCTTGTTGAAGTAGATGCCACTGCATTGACATTCTGTTGGATGCTTGTCTGAGCCATTTGCTTCATCATGTTTGTCAGTGCGTTTATCTTGTTTCTCATTGCACTAAGTGCATCCATGTCATAAGCCTTCCTTCTATTTGGCTCCACAGGATCATCTGCCCAATGGCAGTGTGAGGCTGAAATTTTCTCCAAAATCTTATAAGCTTCATTATAGCTTTTTGACAGCATAGATCCTCCAGCTGAGGAATTCGGGACTTGCCTCGTGCTGAGATTACATCATTTGAAGAAAACTTCAATCTCGATGCACCATGGGATGCCATGGTGTGGACATTTGAGTAGAAGATTCTTGAATCTGGTCCAGGCTTCATGCAGAGATTCATTCTCAGTTTGTTTAAACTTGATGATGTCGTCACGAAATTTGGAGTTCCTATCTGGAGGAAAATATTTCACAAGAAATTTCTAAGCTAAGTCCGTCCAGTTGACAATTGATCCGGATGGAAAAGAATTTAACCACGTCTTGGCTTTGTCTCTTAACGAGTACGGGAATAGGTACAGACGCAAAGCCTCTTGAGACACCCCTGGAATGACAAAAGTATCACTCACTCCCAGGAAGTTCCTTAAGTGATTGTGAGGGTCTTCATTCTCAACACCGAAGAATTGGCCTACTGTTGACAGCATCTGAAACATCACAAGTTTCAGTTCGAATGAGTGAGCTGTAATTTCTGGACGTATTATGCTCGGATTGAGCTCCTCAGGCATAGGCACAAGGTAGGATAATATAACACTGTTCTTGTCATTCGCAATGTCAATGGGATTGCGAGCGTTAGGTCTCGATTTGGTGCTTCTTCTGGTCTTTCCATTTCAGCTTGTTGCGGTTCAGTTAGTACTGGTTCTGCTTGGTCAACAACGTGCTGAATTTCAGGCTGATCTTGAACTGGTTGGTTTTCAAGTGGAACTGGAATTTGCTGATTCAAACGTCCGGCAACTTCCGTTCTAATTCTAATTCTATTCATTAGAGTTCTTTCAGGCTCGGGATAAAACTCGAAATTGTAGTTTGGAAGCTCATTCATAAACCAACACTGTTAGTGCCTGCAAAAAGGAAACAAAAGATTAGCTCCAATCATTTAAGCTCTTTCTAAAATAACACAAATTGTTTTTACTCAACAGAGTCCCCAACAGCGGCGCCAAAAACTTGTTGCTTTGCTCAATGGGGTTATATATTGATTAATTTAAGCAAATAACCATGCAAGTATACACGGTCTGCAGCAAGTGATAAGTAAATTTTATATCGTTTCCCATAGAGACTAAGTTGAATAAATGACGAGTTTATGCGTGTTAAATTAGAGAAGGTAACCAAGGATGATATGGGGTTTGGTTCGAGACACGGAATTGTAAAGGACGCAAAGAAAACGCAAAGTTATCGCAATGCAAAGTAAAAACTACGGAGACTACAGTCCAACAATAGGCTAACTAACGTGCAGAGTAGAAAATAGTATTGCGGGTCTAACAAAACTTTTCCAATAGACTAGCAAACAAGCAAAATCTAAGATAAAACAGCAAGGTTGGCTAAGAATCCTCCATAGACATAAACCATGATCGTTCAGCAGCAAATAAGCATTACATGCACCGTTTTGGCTAGATCTCATACACCTTCCGATTATATGCTTTAGATTCTTAAGTTACTCATATCCAAGTAAGTTTCAAAATCTATTTATAATTTCATGCTATCAAACGTGCTAGGAAAGTGCCTATTCCTAGACCACTCTCTATTTACCGTGAAAGGCTAACATGAATGAGTGACTCTGAGCTCTTACTCCTTCCAGAGGTTAGGAACTCTTTAGAACAAAATGGATGGCTGGTAGAGGTACTTTATGTGGTACTCCAAATTCAAGCTGTCGAGGCTTGCCAAAATACAATTTATAAACCCGATGTACACCGAGCTATTTGAAGCTTAGTGGTAACGGGGTCGATCCACAGGGAAATAAGAAATCTAATTTAACTAAGCCTAATTTTTTAATTATAAAAAGTATGCACAAATTAAAGAATTGTAATTTGGTTTGGGGGGAAGGGAGCTCCTAATATGCAACTACGGAAATTAAATGTCAACGTGCAAAATTAAACGGTCGTGCTTAACTTCGAGAAATGGAATTGCTCGTTATGGATGTTCGGTTCATCGATACAGTTTACTCGTTAGCCATTTTCATGCACACAATTCATTTAGTTATTTCTAACTCAAATGACCCAAGGATTTAATTAGACGCGTGCAATTCTAATTAAACTTGGCCAATAATCTATCTAAGGTAGCGACCCCTAAATCGACTACGTGCCAGTGACGGGAACATTGCAACGGCCTAATCCTAAGACTAGCCCGGTTTCTCTCTTGCCTTAAGCCTAACATGAAAACATTAATTAATTCAGATTACCAACTGTCACTTTGGGTCGAACTAATTAGCCATGCTTAGACCCGTGCTACCTAGCGGTTTGGGCAATTATACGTCCCAACCTTTAGCCCTCTATCATGCATAAGAACTAGGGCGTCAACCTAATTTAGCTACACATGCTAGATTTGATGAGGAACAAGCAATAAATGCATAAACAAGCCAATTGTCTCAACATTCACAAAGGGGAAAATCTCCCCAAACATCCATAATTTACAAATCCAAACCCAAAATTAAGCACTTACCTCGGTTTAGCCTTCCATGGAGGATGAATTAATCCAATCCCCCATGGAAGAGCTTGGAATCATGCACAAAGAAGGAGAAGAAGTACAAAAATGGTGGAATTTAGCCCTAGACCCGAGAGCTATTGTTGGAGGAAGAAGATGAATGAAAAGTGGGCTGGAAAATGCGTTTTCACGCATATTAAAGTCGGAGCGTCGAGACGCTAGGCAAACAACTCGACGCTGTGCCCTAAGTTGGCTGCCGCGCGCGGGCGTCGAGACGCTCGGGCAGCGTCTCGACGCTGTCGCGCGTCCATCTGGAAAATTGTTGGGCGAGCGTCGAGACCCTCGGGCGGCGTCTCGACGCTGGGGGCGCGCGAGCGTGCGTCGGATGATGTCGGGGCAGCGTCGAGACCCTCGGCCGGCTTCACGACGCTGTGGCACGCGCGTGCTTCAGATGATGTCTGGGCGGCGTCGAGACGCTCGGCCAGCGTCTCGACGCTGGCAGCGTCGAGCTAGCGTCGAGCTACCGTCGAGCTAGCGTCTCGACGCTGCCGCCCATGCAATGTTGCTCTCGGGTTTGTGATGCCAATTTGTGTCTTTTCAAGCCATTTTTGCCATCTCTTGGATTCTTCAAGGCCTTTCACTCCCGATGCATCTATGAAGCTCTAAAATGGCACTTTAAGCCCCGAAATGTGTCTAAGGACTTCCCGAGCTCTCTACCATGAAATCACCTACAAGGAAGCATTTTAATCAATATATGTCATGGTTTTAGCTAGAATTAGGGACACAAAGATAGCTCTATTTTGGAGCTATCAAAATACCTCCGACCTAAATCTTGCTAGTCCTCGAGCAAGGTATACTCTAAATAATCTCCAAAGAATTAAATGCATGCTTAGACTCTAATCTCAATGCTTGTGAAACAAGGTACTTGTAATAAATTCAGAACCATCAAATGCATGCAAACGTTGAAATCATTTCAAAATTTAAACTCCTATTCCCTTACGTGTGTGTGTTTAGCACCTCTCAACCTAGCTCACTGGTACGCGAAATTTTGAATGTCCGCTTAATCTCAAGCTGTCGAGGCTTGCCAAAATACGATTTATAAAGCCTATGACCAAGGCTTTGCAGCCAGTGGTAACAGGGTCGATCCAAGGAATAGGAAGATTGAAATTACCAATGAAATTGGGATTTAATTAGTTGATTGATCTTGGTAACGGGGGGTTTTATCATGCAAAGGGGAAATAATGAGAAAGCTAACGAAGAAGGAACAATAAGAAGAGAACGTGTGTACGGTTTGGGAGTCTCGGGATCAATTGCTAAACAAATTCAGTTCATCATTTAACGCTAATAACATGGAATTCGGTTTACTGAACACGCGGACGACTACCAGAGAAGCCCCAAAGTAGCCGACTCCATGGATTTTAATTAGACCACACAGTTCTAATTACACGTTATCTAATCCTACATCAAGGTGATCAGCCCCAAGGTAAGTTTAGACAGTCACTAGCTAACCGCGACGAACATTCGAGCGTGAATTCTAATTGCTAGTAGATTGCCCGCAAACGCTGTATGCAATCAACAATTATCCTACCCGACCCGATACTTCGATTTAGTTCTATCTACCTGTGTTACTTAGTCGAGCAGTGAGAGGCACGGCATCGCTACTCTTTAACATACACAACATGCGAAACTACTCGAGTGTTAATCGTCGTATTTTAACATGCGCGTTGGATTAAGCAAGATAGATAAATGCAAAGTAAACAGAACCAATATGCATATCAAAGCTCAGATTATCAAAACCAAATAAGTTTAACAAAATCGCCCTAAACTAATCCCAAACCGTCACCCTTACCTTAGCCGCTCATGGCGCGGTTTGTCAATCCCGCTCCAAAGGTGGCCATGGATGGATTCATCTGAAGGGAATGAACTCTTCATTCCCCGCAGCGGAAGCGTTTGGAATTGTTACTTTGATTTATTTAGAATTAAACTAAAAAATAAGTTAAGCATATGTATTACCTTTGAAGAACAATAACCTTCTTGTGTTCCTTTTTCCACGAAGTCTTCCTCGCTATGACTCGAACACGGGATCAAGAAGGCTTGTGGGAGCTCTTTGAAAGAATGAGAGAACAATTCTCTCGGCAGAGGATGAGTAGTATGTTTGGCCAACCCTTTGGCTAAACCTAAATGTCTTATTTATAATAAGGCTTTTAGGAATTAATTTTATTTTACAAAATACATTTTAATATCTAATATATTAAAATATGCATTTTATATTTATTTGAATCTTATTCAAATATTATAAAATTAATCTTTTATAATATACTTTAAACCAATTTGAATCTCATTCAAATAACATATGTATATAGTTTTTAATATTAATGTATCATATACATAAACTATTTCCTCTAATATTTAATGTATCAAATACAATAAATATATTTTACTCTTCTACATTTAATATATCAAATATATTAAATAATAATTTGAATATTTCAAATTTTTCTTTCAACTAAATTGATCCTTTTAGTGTTACTATGAGCTAGCAAGGGGACGTTATGGACCTACAGATTTATAAGCTCCAATGATACAAAATTAATTAATTAAACTCATTAATTAATTGACTTTCATTCATTAACTCTAGGTCACTCCACTATAGGCCTAGAGTTGCACTCTTATGCACTGTAAGACAAGTTGTGTCCATGGATATAACCATTACATGCAAGTCGATCCTTCACGAGTTGTTCGTAATTACAGCTGGGTCAAAAGTCCGTTTTACCCCTATAATTACATCTTACACCTTAAGTACCACTGATTCTCTAATGAACAACCTGTTTATGATCCAACCATAAACGAAGTCCCTCTCAGGCCAGTGAGAGGGTGGGGCCCCATTGTTCAAGTCCCGAAATCAGCACTTAAGGGAACTAGTCATCTACTTTCCCTATATGGGAAGAAGTGAATTCCATCTTGTGAAACTTATGTTCCCAACTCCCTATTTGGTCAAGTCCCCAAAATGGTAGGCTTATTGAATCGGCTATAAAGGCCATTCTCACCCATACAAATCAAAGGACGAGCCCTCACAGGCAGGAGTTCATAACTCACTCAGGATTAAGATCGAGTCACATATGATCATCCTGTGAAATACTAATCTTCCCAAATAACGGATTTATAAAGAGAGATTATATATTTCGTGGTCCAGTCTTATACAAACTCATTGTATAGGATACCCCCACTCACATGTCTCTACATGAATGATTTGGATCAAATCATTTGTAACAATTACAAAGTGGGTCGTATCAATAGTGTTACCAGGATAAGGCACCCAACCTTATCCATATACTATAGACCCTTTAGGTTATTACTTGAACATGATCCTCTCGTATGTCAACTACATACAGTTCAAGATTACACTAATAACCTTGGATTTTATTTATATAATGAATATTATAAATTGCAAATATTAATAATAAAATAATTATCAAATAATTATTAATTAATTACGAGGCTTTAGGGCATAAATCCCAACAATCTCCCACTTGCACTAAAGCCGGTGAGACATGTATCCTAGGGCATACTCTACACCCAACATGTTCTCCCACTTGCCCTAGTGAAGATGAGACATGTGTCATAATCTTAGACATTCTAGGTGGCTTTCAAACACTTTAGCCTGGAAAGTCTTTTTATATAGATCAATACGACTGTCAATTAAAAGTCGTCTTGGTCCTACCACGATTCTTTCTCTCTCAGCAGGATACCCTATATATTGATGTTATCTAAGTTCCTTAAGTTTAGCCATTACATGAAATGTTTTAGGCTTAACTATATCTGAAACATCTTTCAGACCAATAAGAAATTATTTGAGTTATGCAAGTTCTTTACTTCATAAGTAAGAACACTTAACTTGCATACCATGCTCCACCATCTAGGGTAAACATAGATTTCCATAAATCTTTGTTAAAACCAGTGCATCTCGTAAAGATCAAATCTTTAACCTCATACACAAAGATATAATTTCTCATTTTATCCATAGATATTTTGAGAAAATTTTTTATTTTTCTGCGCAATGGTCATACCATTGGGTTAACTAATAAATGCTAACCAATTTTACTGTCAAATGTCATGTCTCAAGTGTACATTAGATTTTCTCCCACTCAAACGTAGATAGTCAATCTTATGTTCTCAACATTTTGAAATGTCTGAGGACACCATTCCTTAGACTATCTAAACTTCATGTAAGAATGATACATTATCATTTTTGAAGTATTACATCATATACTTGACAACAAATTTGTCAATATAAGATGTGTGAGACATAAATAACATTTTGTTCTCGAAAACTCTATTTTAGGACATACCCAGTAATTTAAATCATTCATTTGGAATTGGTTAGATAGTCAACAATTTATGTTGGATTGAAATCTTACATCATTCACAATGAGTAGTAAGTCATCCACATAAAATATGAGAAAATTCCACTAAGTAATTAATGATTTCTTTGTCTATACAATATCATTAATATTTATTCAAAGTCATAGTTTTTTTTATACTTTTATCAAACCATACATTCAAAAATCTAGTGATCAAATTCATTTCATAAATGAACATTTACTGCTTGCAAGCCTTTTGCTTTTGATTTTTGAAATTGAACTCATGTAATTGATTTGTAAATGCATTCTTTAAGACTTCTTTTCAAAAAAGATTTCTTAAACCTTCCCTTGACAATCTCATATGCAACAATGAATTAGGAAATGCTTATATACTCTAATATGACAACAAATGAGAAAGTTTATCCATAGTTTACTTTCTCCATCTATATTTGTCATTAGTCTTATTTTGAAGGTCTGTACCTTCTTATTTACAAATCTTTTACTTTTGTAGATATATTCAAAACCTATGGGTTTTACCCCATCACGAACATCTACAAGTTTTAGATAAAGATGAGTACATCTACTCTATCTCGAGATTTATGACTTTGGTCTACTAGTCTTTGTCATTGACCCTCATTTCAACTTTGAGGTCAAGAAGCCCTACATTTTGTCATCTAATTTGACAACTTAGGCTTCATATAAGCTCTTGTAACGGTCGGGTCATCTCATAACTCTCCCACTACGATGAGGCTTATCCAATTCATGACTAGGATCCATTTGACTATCAAATGTAATTAAATTGTTAACAACTTTTATTAACTTTTTAGTGGCTTCACTTGGAACCAACTTTTCAACACTATTGAACATATTCAAGTTTCAGCATGTATGCTTAAAACTCTCAAAACTCGAAGGGTTGTAAACTAACTTTACTACTCTTCTATAATCTCAAAGTTGTCTCATGGACACCTTTTAGATATAATGATGTTCACTACACAATCTATATTGTATATCCTAACAAGAGTCTGATAATGACGTGTAATTCTTTATTGTTCTGACCATGTCTAACAAGGTCTTGTTTCTCCTCTTACAGCACACTTTCACACAATTGTACTTTGTGCTAGAGTTGAGATAAAATCTCACTTTCTATCAATTAGTCTTAGTACATAAGGTTCCTGTACTTTTCACTATGATCTGATCATAGTGTGTCTTGATAGATTTACCTAATTGACCTTCAACTTGAGTCTTATATTCCTTGAACTTTTCAAAATATTCAGACTTATGTTGCATTAGGTTACGATACTTATTTCTTGAATAATCATCAGCTAGAGTGATGAAATATTCATCAGTGTTCTTTGGCCTGTAGGCTTTTCCAACAAAAACCTATTGATTATCTTACATGAAAGACAAGATCTTAAGACATATAAAGTAATTAACTCTAACATTTAGAGAATCACTTCGTAGTAGCCTTTTTTTATTCAAATTGATCAGAATCAATCTTGAATGCCAAAGACAAGTATCATATTTTAGGAGAATATAAATTGTCTTTATATTCTTGATTCTATAATCCTGAATATCTCAATGTGTAGTATTTTATATGTTAACAATTTAACATATACAAATTATTCTTATTTTTCAGCTGAACTTTTCAAACAATTTTGAAAATAAAAATTTAGTACTAAAATATTCATACTATATGAACATTTTATTAGTAATAAAGTTAGAGAAATTGAATTTCTCATATGGTACTAAAAACACCATATTCAGCATTAAATAACAATTATTTCTTATGGACATTTTAATGTCTCCCACTACATTAATTGAGATGAGTTTTCTGGTGCCAACAAGTAGAGATCATTCTACATAATTAAGTATTTTCCAAGAATTATATAAAATGTAATGAAGAACAAATCTTAATAGTGGATCTGAATCTACTATATAGGTGGTAATGAAAAAATCTATTAAATAAAATTTACTTTTATCCATGTTCTTCTTATAGAGATATTTCATAAATTCCTCTTATTATGACTATTTTGCTAATTTAGAAACTATTTTCTTTTAGCCACAGTCATATGGTTTCTTTTCTTGGATTTTAGTAATACTTAATTTTTGAGATTATTTAGATGAATATCTAAATCTAGCTTTTATTGACTTCAACAATATCTCATATGTTGTTGTCATCTTCTTTATCTTCTTAGCTTGACATCTAATATGTCAAATAGAAAATTTGTATAAGCCATCTCGTTATATTGATTTATTAATCATGTGCTTTACGAACAATTCGATTAGCATTGGCAACAGGTTTTTGAGAACATTTCTCAATAAAGACAAATTAAAGAAAAAATTTACACTGTCATTATATAGTGTTAACATTATTTTTCCAAGTGATATTATTTTCTCAATTTGACAAATTAGCAACGAAAAATAAAATTGAGAGAAATAGACATAATATTGAAATATAAAAAAAATATATATATTTATCTAATAACATGCAATCAATATTCATTCAATTTCAGCATAGAAAACAAACAATTTGATAAATGAACCCTGAAACATTATTGTTTTAATGCTATGATACTTTAGTGAGTTAGAACAAGTGCCGCCGTAGGGTAGGTCAAATGCCCCTTCACTAAACCGAGACAATCTCAACCAAGTGTTATCCCAAAATAACTCTTATTTCTATAACATTTAGTTACCATTAGTTTGGTCAAGAAAATCATTAACAACCTTAATGATATCTTTGTAAGTGTAACCCATCATTTTAGATTCTATAATTTTATCCCAACAAGTGCCGCCGTAGGGTAGGTCAAGTATTGGAAATAAAATTACAATCCTATCCTTCTCAGGAGATTCACCCTGATATTGACCCATGTAAACACCTTCCGTAGGGGGACGGTCCAAAAGCCGCCGCGAGGCCCCACATGAATCTCACGTTATGAACCAATGATAGAGACCGTAGGATATGTTGACACATTTCCTTCTCCCACTTACTATTTAAAAATACTTTCTCAAGAGATTCACCTTGATATTGACCCATGTAAACACCTTCCGTAGGGGGACGGTCCAAAGCCGCCTCGAGGCCTCACATGAATCTCACGTTGTGAATCTATGGTAGAGACCGTAGGGTTATTTTGACATATGTCTTTCTCCCACTAAGTATTTTGAAATAGGGTTTTCTATTACTTAGACAAATTAGGCTAATCTCATTTATCTAAATTTTTCAATCTACCCTTTCATAACCCTTATGTTGGTTAGATTGATTTTAATGTGAATTATCAAGTAAATTAAACTATTTAAAACTAATCACATTATGAGCCTTCTTAATGAAATAAAATAAAATTTGACTAATTCAACCCCCAGGCCAGTTCTTAGGTAGAGGTGTTCCTTTTCAGTCAACTTAAGTACCTCACCCGATAACCTTTCTTAGACAGGGTTTCCTTATAGTCAATTTTTATTTCAAATTCATTAATCTTTAATTAACTATTAATTACTAGATCAATGAACTTTAGTTGATTTTAAGCAATGTTTTTAATCCTATTAAAAACTAATTCACCTTGTGAATAATCTTGAATTTTTAACAATTTTAAACCCTTTAAAACAAAATTAAAGATTATCCTATATTCTAATCTTATTAGAATAAAAGATAAACTAAATTCAAATATTTAAACTCTTTAAAGAAGATTTCCCAATCTTATTAGAAAATGATTTCTCAATCTTATTAGGAAAAGATTTTTCAATTTCATTGGAAAAGATTTCTCAATAGATTTCTCAATCTCATTGGAAAAGATTTCCCAATAGATTTCTCAATCTCATTGGAAAAGATTTCCCAATAGATTTCCCAATCTCATTGGAAAAGATTTTACTGGTATCACTATATCTAGGAAAATATATCCTAATCAATATTAGAAAAATATGGATTCCTATTATAAAAGGAAGTATCATAATTTCAAATTTCCAAATATAACAATTATATTGTAAATATGGAAATATAAACATATTAGAAAATCATCTAATCAAATTAGAAAGCATTTTAATCATAATTATCCAAATATAACACTTATATTAAAAATAATTAAAATGCATGATCATGCTTAACCTATGGTGGGATTTTAATCTAGATGGCATACTCTATGCAATCAATTAAAATTTAAAACATACATCAACATGCATACTTAAATTAAAAACACAGCAAAATTGACCGGCATATTTGGCATATCCTAAGAAATTGAAAGCAATTTTGAATTACATTACTTTAAATACAAGACATATCTTGGTCTTCAAAATCCTCCTTGAGCCTTCCAAATTTGAATCCAATTTCCATAACTCAATTTGGACATTCCAAATCAAATCAAATCCATAGACATTCCAAATCTGAATTTAAATTTCCATATTTTATTTTGGACATTCCAAATTCCAAATATGAATCTAAATCTTCAGAATTGATTTTGGACATTCCAAATCAAATCTATAGAAATTCCAAATCTGAATCTAAATTTCCAGATTTTATTTTGGACATTCCAAACATTCCAAATCTGAATCTACATTTTGGACATTCCAAATCAAATCTATAGAAATTTCAAATCTGTATCTAAATTTCCAGATTTTATGTTGGACATTCCAAACATTCCAAATCTGAACATCAGTAGGATTCACACAAATTGAATCTTTAATTTCATAATGGCTTCAATTCCACCATCGTTTGACACCATCTTCAATTCCGTAATGGCTTCAAATCCACCAATTTCAATTGGTTTCCATCCGTAATGGCTTCAAAAAATCATACAAGAGAATTCCTATCTCTTTCGAGTTTCACATTTGATCTAAACAAAACAATAAAACTAATGCCAAAATACGCCTAAACAGTCAATTTGCAAACCACATATATCACATATATGAAGAAAAAAAAATTAAAATTAAAATACCCACCATCTACAATTAATTCTAAACAAAACTCAAAGAAGCTCTGATACCAATTGAAGGGAATGAACTCTTCATTCCCCGCAGCG
This sequence comes from Herpetospermum pedunculosum, assembly GCA_028017165.1. NCBI lineage: Eukaryota > Viridiplantae > Streptophyta > Magnoliopsida > Cucurbitales > Cucurbitaceae > Herpetospermum > Herpetospermum pedunculosum. Next base: position 48,260,089 of record CM051523.1, on the reverse strand, counting down.
GAAGCGTTTGGAATTGTTACTTTGATTTATTTAGAATTAAACTAAAAAATAAGTTAAGCATATGTATTACCTTTGAAGAACAATAACCTTCTTGTGTTCCTTTTTCCACGAAGTCTTCCTCGCTATGACTCGAACACGGGATCAAGAAGGCTTGTGGGAGCTCTTTGAAAGAATGAGAGAACAATTCTCTCGGCAGAGGATGAGTAGTATGTTTGGCCAACCCTTTGGCTAAACCTAAATGTCTTATTTATAATAAGGCTTTTAGGAATTAATTTTATTTTACAAAATACATTTTAATATCTAATATATTAAAATATGCATTTTATATTTATTTGAATCTTATTCAAATATTATAAAATTAATCTTTTATAATATACTTTAAACCAATTTGAATCTCATTCAAATAACATATGTATATAGTTTTTAATATTAATGTATCATATACATAAACTATTTCCTCTAATATTTAATGTATCAAATACAATAAATATATTTTACTCTTCTACATTTAATATATCAAATATATTAAATAATAATTTGAATATTTCAAATTTTTCTTTCAACTAAATTGATCCTTTTAGTGTTACTATGAGCTAGCAAGGGGACCTTATGGACCTACAGATTTATAAGCTCCAATGATACAAAATTAATTAATTAAACTCATTAATTAATTGACTTTCATTCATTAACTCTAGGTCACTCCACTATAGGCCTAGAGTTGCACTCTTATGCACTGTAAGACAAGTTGTGTCCATGGATATAACCATTACATGCAAGTCGATCCTTCACGAGTTGTTCGTAATTACAGCTGGGTCAAAAGTCCGTTTTACCCCTATAATTACATCTTACACCTTAAGTACCACTGATTCTCTAATGAACAACCTGTTTATGATCCAACCATAAACGAAGTCCCTCTCAGGCCAGTGAGAGGGTGGGGCCCCATTGTTCAAGTCCCGAAATCAGCACTTAAGGGAACTAGTCATCTACTTTCCCTATATGGGAAGAAGTGAATTCCATCTTGTGAAACTTATGTTCCCAACTCCCTATTTGGTCAAGTCCCCAAAATGGTAGGCTTATTGAATCGGCTATAAAGGCCATTCTCACCCATACAAATCAAAGGACGAGCCCTCACAGGCAGGAGTTCATAACTCACTCAGGATTAAGATCGAGTCACATATGATCATCCTGTGAAATACTAATCTTCTCAAATAACGGATTTATAAAGAGAGATTATATATTTCGTGGTCCAGTCTTATACAAACTCATTGTATAGGATACCCCCACTCACATCTCTCTACATGAATGATTTGGATCAAATCATTTGTAACAATTACAAAGTGGGTCGTATCAATAGTGTTACCAGGATAAGGCACCCAACCTTATCCATATACTATAGACCCTTTAGGTTATTACTTGAACATGATCCTCTCGTATGTCAACTACATACAGTTCAAGATTACACTAATAACCTTGGATTTTATTTATATAATGAATATTATAAATTGCAAATATTAATAATAAAATAATTATCAAATAATTATTAATTAATTACGAGGCTTTAGGGCATAAATCCCAACAATCTCCCACTTGCACTAAAGCCGGTGAGACATGTATCCTAGGGCATACTCTACACCCAACATGTTCTCCCACTTGCCCTAGTGAAGATGAGACATGTGTCATAATCTTAGACATTCTAGGTGGCTTTCAAACACTTTAGCCTGGAAAGTCTTTTTATATAGATCAATACGACTGTCAATTAAAAGTCGTCTTGGTCCTACCACGATTCTTTCTCTCTCAGCAGGATACCCTATATATTGATGTTATCTAAGTTCCTTAAGTTTAGCCATTACATGAAATGTTTTAGGCTTAACTATATCTGAAACATCTTTCAGACCAATAAGAAATTATTTGAGTTATGCAAGTTCTTTACTTCATAAGTAAGAACACTTAACTTGCATACCATGCTCCACCATCTAGGGTAAACATAGATTTCCATAAATCTTTGTTAAAACCAGTGCATCTCGTAAAGATCAAATCTTTAACCTCATACACAAAGATATAATTTCTCATTTTATCCATAGATATTTTGAGAAAATTTTTTATTTTTCTGCGCAATGGTCATACCATTGGGTTAACTAATAAATGCTAACCAATTTTACTGTCAAATGTCATGTCTCAAGTGTACATTAGATTTTCTCCCACTCAAACGTAGATAGTCAATCTTATGTTCTCAACATTTTGAAATGTCTGAGGACACCATTCCTTAGACTATCTAAACTTCATGTAAGAATGATACATTATCATTTTTGAAGTATTACATCATATACTTGACAACAAATTTGTCAATATAAGATGTGTGAGACATAAATAACATTTTGTTCTCGAAAACTCTATTTTAGGACATACCCAGTAATTTAAATCATTCATTTGGAATTGGTTAGATAGTCAACAATTTATGTTGGATTGAAATCTTACATCATTCACAATGAGTAGTAAGTCATCCACATAAAATATGAGAAAATTCCACTAAGTAATTAATGATTTCTTTGTCTATACAATATCATTAATATTTATTCAAAGTCATAGTTTTTTTTATACTTTTATCAAACCATACATTCAAAAATCTAGTGATCAAATTCATTTCATAAATGAACATTTACTGCTTGCAAGCCTTTTGCTTTTGATTTTTGAAATTGAACTCATGTAATTGATTTGTAAATGCATTCTTTAAGACTTCTTTTCAAAAAAGATTTCTTAAACCTTCCCTTGACATATCTCATATGCAACAATGAATTAGGAAATGCTTATATACTCTAATATGACAACAAATGAGAAAGTTTATCCATAGTTTACTTTCTCCATCTATATTTGTCATTAGTCTTATTTTGAAGGTCTGTACCTTCTTATTTACAAATCTTTTACTTTTGTAGATATATTCAAAACCTATGGGTTTTACCCCATCACGAACATCTACAAGTTTTAGATAAAGATGAGTACATCTACTCTATCTCGAGATTTATGACTTTGGTCTACTAGTCTTTGTCATTGACCCTCATTTCAATTTTGAGGTCAAGAAGCCCTACATTTTGTCATCTAATTTGACAACTTAGGCTTCATATAAGCTCTTGTAACGGTCGGGTCATCTCATAACTCTCCCACTACGATGAGGCTTATCCAATTCATGACTAGGATCCATTTGACTATCAAATGTAATTAAATTGTTAACAACTTTTATTAACTTTTTAGTGGCTTCACTTGGAACCAACTTTTCAACACTATTGAACATATTCAAGTTTCAGCATGTATGCTTAAAACTCTCAAAACTCGAAGGGTTGTAAACTAACTTTACTACTCTTCTATAATCTCAAAGTTGTCTCATGGACACCTTTTAGATATAATGATGTTCACTACACAATCTATATTGTATATCCTAACAAGAGTCTGATAATGACGTGTAATTCTTTATTGTTCTGACCATGTCTAACAAGGTCTTGTTTCTCCTCTTACAGCACACTTTCACACAATTGTACTTTGTGCTAGAGTTGAGATAAAATCTCACTTTCTATCAATTAGTCTTAGTACATAAGGTTCCTGTACTTTTCACTATGATCTGATCATAGTGTGTCTTGATAGATTTACCTAATTGACCTTCAACTTGAGTCTTATATTCCTTGAACTTTTCAAAATATTCAGACTTATGTTGCATTAGGTTACGATACTTATTTCTTGAATAATCATCAGCTAGAGTGATGAAATATTCATCAGTGTTCTTTGGCCTGTAGGCTTTTCCAACAAAAACCTATTGATTATCTTACATGAAAGACAAGATCTTAAGACATATAAAATAATTAACTCTAACATTTAGAGAATCACTTCGTAGTAGCCTTTTTTTATTCAAATTGATCAGAATCAATCTTGAATGCCAAAGACAAGTATCATATTTTAGGAGAATATAAATTGTCTTTATATTCTTGATTCTATAATCCTGAATATCTCAATGTGTAGTATTTTATATGTTAACAATTTAACATATACAAATTATTCTTATTTTTCAGCTGAACTTTTCAAACAATTTTGAAAATAAAAATTTAGTACTAAAATATTCATACTATATGAACATTTTATTAGTAATAAAGTTAGAGAAATTGAATTTCTCATATGGTACTAAAAACACCATATTCAGCATTAAATAACAATTATTTCTTATGGACATTTTAATGTCTCCCACTACATTAATTGAGATGAGTTTTCTGGTGCCAACAAGTAGAGATCATTCTACATAATTAAGTATTTTCCAAGAATTATATAAAATGTAATGAAGAACAAATCTTAATAGTGGATCTGAATCTACTATATAGGTGGTAATGAAAAAATCTATTAAATCAAATTTACTTTTATCCATGTTCTTCTTATAGAGATATTTCATAAATTCCTCTTATTATGACTATTTTGCTAATTTAGAAACTATTTTCTTTTAGCCACAGTCATATGGTTTCTTTTCTTGGATTTTAGTAATACTTAATTTTTGAGATTATTTAGATGAATATCTAAATCTAGCTTTTATTGACTTCAACAATATCTCATATGTTGTTGTCATCTTCTTTATCTTCTTAGCTTGACATCTAATATGTCAAATAAAAAATTTGTATAAGCCATCTCGTTATATTGATTTATTAATCATGTGATTTACGAACAATTCGATTAGCATTGGCAACAGGTTTTTGAGAACATTTCTCAATAAAGACAAATTAAAGAAAAAATTTACACTGTCATTATATAGTGTTAACATTATTTTTCCAAGTGATATTATTTTCTCAATTTGACAAATTAGCAACGAAAAATAAAATTGAGAGAAATAGACATAATATTGAAATATAAAAAAAATATATATATTTATCTAATAACATGCAATCAATATTCATTCAATTTCAGCATAGAAAACAAACAATTTGATAAATGAACCCTGAAACATTATTGTTTTAATGCTATGATACTTTAGTGAGTTAGAACAAGTGCCGCCGTAGGGTAGGTCAAATGCCCCTTCACTAAACCGAGACAATCTCAACCAAGTGTTATCCCAAAATAACTCTTATTTCTATAACATTTAGTTACCATTAGTTTGGTCAAGAAAATCATTAACAACCTTAATGATATCTTTGTAAGTGTAACCCATCATTTTAGATTCTATAATTTTATCCCAACAAGTGCCGCCGTAGGGTAGGTCAAGTATTGGAAATAAAATTACAATCCTATCCTTCTCAGGAGATTCACCCTGATATTGACCCATGTAAACACCTTCCGTAGGGGGACGGTCCAAAAGCCGCCGCGAGGCCCCACATGAATCTCACGTTATGAACCAATGATAGAGACCGTAGGATATGTTGACACATTTCCTTCTCCCACTTACTATTTAAAAATACTTTCTCAAGAGATTCACCTTGATATTGACCCATGTAAACACCTTCCGTAGGGGGACGGTCCAAAGCCGCCTCGAGGCCTCACATGAATCTCACGTTGTGAATCTATGGTAGAGACCGTAGGGTTATTTTGACATATGTCTTTCTCCCACTAAGTATTTTGAAATAGGGTTTTCTATTACTTAGACAAATTAGGCTAATCTCATTTATCTAAATTTTTCAATCTACCCTTTCATAACCCTTATGTTGGTTAGATTGATTTTAATGTGAATTATCAAGTATATTAAACTATTTAAAACTAATCACATTATGAGCCTTCTTAATGAAATAAAATAAAATTTGACTAATTCAACCCCCAGGCCAGTTCTTAGGTAGAGGTGTTCCTTTTCAGTCAACTTAAGTACCTCACCCGATAACCTTTCTTAGACAGGGTTTCCTTATAGTCAATTTTTATTTCAAATTCATTAATCTTTAATTAACTATTAATTACTAGATCAATGAACTTTAGTTGATTTTAAGCAATGTTTTTAATCCTATTAAAAACTAATTCACCTTGTGAATAATCTTGAATTTTTAACAATTTTAAACCCTTTAAAACAAAATTAAAGATTATCCTATATTCTAATCTTATTAGAATAAAAGATAAACTAAATTCAAATATTTAAACTCTTTAAAGAAGATTTCCCAATCTTATTAGAAAATGATTTCTCAATCTTATTAGGAAAAGATTTTTCAATTTCATTGGAAAAGATTTCTCAATAGATTTCCCAATCTCATTGGAAAAGATTTCCCAATAGATTTCCCAATCTCATTGGAAAAGATTTCCCAATAGATTTCCCAATCTCATTGGAAAAGATTTTACTGGTATCACTATATCAGGAAAATATATCCTAATCAATATTAGAAAAATATGGATTCCTATTATAAAAGGAAGTATCCTAATTTCAAATTTCCAAATATAACAATTATATTGTAAATATGGAAATATAAACATATTAGAAAATCATCTAATCAAATTAGAAAGCATTTTAATCATAATTATCCAAATATAACACTTATATTAAAAATAATTAAAATGCATGATCATGCTTAACCTATGGTGGGATTTTAATCTAGATGACATACTCTATGCAATCAATTAAAATTTAAAACATACATCAACATGCATACTTAAATTAAAAACACAGCAAAATTGACCGGCATATTTGGCATATCCTAAGAAATTGAAAGCAATTTTGAATTACATTAATTTAAATACAAGACATATCTTGGTCTTCAAAATCCTCCTTGAGCCTTCCAAATTTGAATCCAATTTCCATAACTCAATTTGGACATTCCAAATCAAATCAAATCCATAGACATTCCAAATCTGAATTTAAATTTCCATATTTTATTTTGGACATTCCAAATTCCAAATATGAATCTAAATCTTCAGAATTGATTTTGGACATTCCAAATCAAATCTATAGAAATTCCAAATCTGAATCTAAATTTCCAGATTTTATTTTGGACATTCCAAACATTCCAAATCCGAATCTACATTTTGGACATTCCAAATCAAATCTATAGAAATTCCAAATCTGTATCTAAATTTCCAGATTTTATGTTGGACATTCCAAACATTCCAAATCTGAACATTAGTAGGATTCACACAAATTGAATCTTTAATTTCATAATGGCTTCAATTCCACCATCGTTTGACACCATCTTCAATTCCATAATGGCTTCAAATCCACCAATTTCAATTGGTTTCCATCCGTAATGGCTTCAAAAAATCATACAAGAGAATTCCTATCTCTTTCGAGTTTCACATTTGATCTAAACAAAACAATAAAACTAATGCCAAAATACGCCTAAACAGTCAATTTGCAAACCACATATATCACATATATGAAGAAAAAAAAATTAAAATTAAAATACCCACCATCTACAATTAATTCTAAACAAAACTCAAAGAAGCTCTGATACCAATTGAAGGGAATGAACTCTTCATTCCCCGCAGCGGAAGCGTTTGGAATTGTTACTTTGATTTATTTAGAATTAAACTAAAAAATAAGTTAAGCATATGTATTACCTTTGAAGAACAATAACCTTCCTGTGTTCCTTTTTCCACGAAGTCTTCCTCGCTATGACTCGAACACGGGATCAAGAAGGCTTGTGGGAGCTCTTTGAAAGAATGAGAGAACAATTCTCTCGGCAGAGGATGAGTAGTATGTTTGGCCAACCCTTTGGCTAAACCTAAATGTCTTATTTATAATAAGGCTTTTAGGAATTAATTTTATTTTACAAAATACATTTTAATATCTAATATATTAAAATATGCATTTTATATTTATTTGAATCTTATTCAAATATTATAAAATTAATCTTTTATAATATACTTTAAACCAATTTGAATCTCATTCAAATAACATATGTATATAGTTTTTAATATTAATGTATCATATACATAAACTATTTCCTCTAATATTTAATGTATCAAATACAATAAATATATTTTACTCTTCTACATTTAATATATCAAATATATTAAATAATAATTTGAATATTTCAAATTTTTCTTTCAACTAAATTGATCCTTTTAGTGTTACTATGAGCTAGCAAGGGGACCTTATGGACCTACAGATTTATAAGCTCCAATGATACAAAATTAATTAATTAAACTCATTAATTAATTGACTTTCATTCATTAACTCTAGGTCACTCCACTATAGGCCTAGAGTTGCACTCTTATGCACTGTAAGACAAGTTGTGTCCATGGATATAACCATTACATGCAAGTCGATCCTTCACGAGTTGTTCGTAATTACAGCTGGGTCAAAAGTCCGTTTTACCCCTGTAATTACATGTTACACCTTAAGTACCACTGATTCTCTAATGAACAAGCTGTTTATGATCCAACCATAAACGAAGTCCCTCTCAGGCCAGTGAGAGGGTGGGGCCCCATTGTTCAAGTCCCGAAATCAGCACTTAAGGGAACTACTCATCTACTTTCCCTATATGGGAAGAAGTGAATTCCATCTTGTGAAACTTATGTTCCCAACTCCCTATTTGGTCAAGTCCCCAAAATGGTAGGCTTATTGAATCGGCTATAAAGGCCATTCTCACCCATACAAATCAAAGGACGAGCCCTCACAGGCAGGAGTTCATAACTCACTCAGGATTAAGATCGAGTCACATATGATCATCCTGTGAAATACTAATCTTCTCAAATAACGGATTTATAAAGAGAGATTATATATTTCGTGGTCCAGTCTTATACAAACTCATTGTATAGGATACCCCCACTCACATGTCTCTACATGAATGATTTGGATCAAATCATTTGTAACAATTACAAAGTGGGTCGTATCAATAGTGTTACCAGGATAAGGCACCCAACCTTATCCATATACTATAGACCCTTTAGGTTATTACTTGAACATGATCCTCTCGTATGTCAACTACATACAGTTCAAGATTACACTAATAACCTTGGATTTTATTTATATAATGAATATTATAAATTGCAAATATTAATAATAAAATAATTATCAAATAATTATTAATTAATTACGAGGCTTTAGGGCATAAATCCCAACATCATCTACTTATTACAATGGAAGTGGAGCTCACTAGCATGCCAACAATGGCGGAGCTCCACGGAAAATAGAGAGAAAACGGAGAAGAAGAAGACCAAAACGAGCAAAAATGGTGAAGAGATGAAGGAGAAGATCCTCCCAAATGTGCAGAAAAATCGTCAATATAAGTTCTGCAATCGTCGTAGCGTCGAGACGCTAGGCCTAGCGTCTCGACGCTGTGCCCTAAGTTTTCCGCGCGCGCTCGCGATGGCGTCGCGACGCTGCCCCGATAAAATTCCTGCGCGCGCCTCCTCCGGAGCGTCTCGACGCCAAGCGGGGTCTCGACGCCAGGGCAGCGTCGAGCTAGCGTCTCGACGCTACCACTCGACGCTTGCTCTCGGGTTTTTCCAGCGTCGAGCCAGCGTCTCGACGCTATAGCTCGACGCTGGCTCTCGGATTTGGGGCTGAAGCTTTGCCTCTCCAAGGCAGTTTTGGCCCGTTTCTTCACGGATCAAGTTCCCCATTTCCCGATGCATTCTCGGGGCGCTAAAACTCCACTTTAAGCACTCGAACATGCCCAACGGACGCACGAGCTCTTTGCCGCTTTTCTCCTACAAAAGAGATATATTTAATCAATTGAAAGCGGACTTTAGCTATAATTAGGAAGTATTTAATAGCTCCAAAATGGAGTTATCAAACACCCCCAACTTAAACATTGCTAGTCCTCGAGCAAGCACTACAAAGACATTGACTCAAAGGACGCGTTTACATGCATTCTAACTCAAACCTCCATGCATATTGAAATTTAAACACGAGTATAATCATGGAAGCATTTTGTTCATGTATTAACTAGGACATATCAAAAATTAACTCTTGCCCCCCTAACGTGTGTGTGCTAGCCAACCACTACTAAACTCACGCAAACTCGGAAAACCTACATGCTACGCACATCCCGTTTTCCCCCTACTTCTAGCATTTAAGAACAGCTACACTTGACTTACACGAGAGAAAGAAGCAAATTAAGAGACTGGTAACGATATTTTTGAACTATCGTTATAAACTCAAGCTGTCGAGGCTTGCCAAAATAAATTTATAAACCCGTAGCTTTTAGCTTTGCAGCTAGCGGTAACGGGGTCGAACCACAGAGAGGGAATAAAATTGAGGATTAATCGTTTAAGATGTGGTTAGGTTAGTTGGTAAGGTTGTCACAAAAAGGGGGGTTTTAATCATGCAATGTAGTGAAAAGTGCTAACGGAAAAGTAATAAACTTGAGAATGAAGAGTGTTGGATTTGGGGAATTTTCGGGATCTTGCTAAGCATTTTAACATTTATCATTTAATTCTAAGGTAAGGCTAATTGATTATAATATGCACACGGTCAGTTACCCGAGAAGCCCCAAGGTAACCGGCTCCATAGAAATTAATTAGACCACACAGTTCTAATCAAACATTATCTAAAGTTGCATTAGGGTGATCTGCCCCAAATTTGACTCTAGATAGTCACTAACATACCGCGACGAACATTCAAACATGTAATTTAATTGCTAGTAGATTGCCCGCCAACGCTGTATGCAATCAACAACTATCATACACGACTCGATACTCCGATTTAGTTTTGTCTATCTGTGTTACTTAGTCGAGCAGTGAGAGGCACGGCATCGCTACTCTTTAACATACACAACATGCAAGATGACTCGAGTGTCAATCGTCGAAATCTAACATGCGCGTTGGATTAAGCAAGATAGACAAATGCATACATACTCAAAGCCAAATCAGAACCATTAAGCATACATTATCAAAACATTAGAAACTTAGCAAAAATCCCTAATTAACCCAAATCCAAGCACAAGTACCTTAGCCAATCATGGAGGTTTGGAGTTCCAACACTCCCATGGAAGCTTTGGGCATCATCCCCAAGCTAATATACAAGAAATAAGCTCCAAAAGGCCACAAATGGCGGAGAAAATGAAGAAGACCCGAGAGCAAAATCGAAGGGAAGAAGAAGATGTAAAAATTGGCTGAAAAATCGTCAAATTGACGTTTTAAGCCGTCGGAGCGTCGAGACGCTAGGCCAGCGTCTCGACGCTGGTGCCCTAAGTGCCGCGCGCGTTTTCGTCGTGATGGCGTCGAGACGCTGCAGGCAGCGTCTCGACGCTACGTCTGTGCCTGGAGGAAAAATAACGGAAATTTTGTCCTCCTCTGGAATCGAACTCAGGCCTATCAACTTGCCAAATTCCTCCTGCACCACCAGACCACTTATCACAATTGAGAAATCATTTGATTAATTAATATACATAGTATAAACACTCAGAATGATTAATCAAAATTATTCTCTAAACGTTCTTTTAAGCTCTTAATTAATTCATTGGTCCGATTTACCCCTAAGTAATTAAATTATACAAAATATATTAATTAAGCACAATTAATTACTTAATTCGCAAGACTTAGGAGCTAAATATTAGCACTTTTTGAGTGCTATCAAAACCCCCAACCTAAATCTTGCTAGTCCTCGAGCAAGGAAAACTCTAAAATAGCTCCTAAGGACTATACATGCATGCTTCTAACTCAAATCTCGATGCTTTAAGAATCAAGACATTTACATAAACAAGTAAGCAATCGATCGCATGCACTTAATCAATGAACATGTCAAAAATTAACTACTACTCCCCTACGTGTGTGTGTGATAGCGAACCTCTCCTAAACCATGCAAGCTCGGAAAAACAACATGCAACATATCATCCCGTTTTCCCCCTACTTCTAGCATTTAGGAACAGTCTACACTTGATCACATAAGAGAGAGCAATGAATTAAAATGCCTAACACGATTTTTTTCATACTTTTTCTCTTTCTCTTTTTGAGTACTTTGTACTCTTTGTTATGGTTCTTTGAACCTAACTTTATTTTCTTTTTCTTTCCAATCCCGAGTTGCCTAACATGTCAAACTTAGGTCTAAGCTTCACATTTTTAAGGACTAACGTTCACTTTTTAAGTGCGCACTTTAAAAAGGAGGAACGCCTCGGGAGATTTTTCTAACCAACACGCTTTTCTGCTTTTTTTTTTTTTATATTAGGCTTAATCAACCACTAACTCTCATGCAACAAGCTACCCTAGGGGTGCCTTTCGGGGTGACAACAAGAATCATGCAACATGTGATCAAACTAAGCGTACGGAGTCTAAGATGAGGTTGCTAAGTGCTCGATAGATGCAAGGGAGCAACAGAAAAAATTTTAAAATTTTTGACATGAACCTAATAAATGCAAAACACCATCATGCAAAAACTAGATTACGCAAATGCTCAGATTCCAAAAAGACACTTCCTAGATCGTCATAATTAGAAAGCATATAAACAGAGTCCCAACACTTCAAATTCAAAATTAACACTGCTCAACGAACTACACATGCATATCCAAAACATCCAACTCCACCCCCAACTTCAGAAGATAGCATTGTCCTCAATGCTTTTCTATCAGATACACAAAAGTAAAGGGAAAAGAAAAACAACACTTCCCTGATCTTTGTGAAGCTGGCGAGGGGAAAGAGGCGGTGCTTCCCTTATCTGAGCCCAATTTCCTCAACTTCTCCTTATTTCCTAAAAAAAAACAGCAAGCTAAATTAAGCTAAAGTATACTACGAAACTAAACTAAAACAATGATAAACTAACTGACAGAAAAACAGTTCAACACTCGGGTGCCTCCGAGAAGCGCAGAATTTTTAAAGTCGTTTGCTCGACTGAATTCACTCAACGAACTCATCCATACTCCGACAGCGCGGGGGACGTCCCAGACATGTCCTCGTCCACACTGTTCCTACAAACATCATTTAAACACATTTTTTCTCTTCGTGCTTTGAGCACGCGAACATCATCATTGTTAGTGCAATAAAAAACAGCACCATTATCATCCAAGTCTAAGTCTTTTTTCCTAACAGAAGCAAAAGAATAGTCCCTCAAGCGCGAGGTCAAATTCTCTTCCTTCACACAACCCACAGATTTTGTTTTTCCATTCTCATCATACACAAAAGATGTAGACTCATTCATAAAAAATTCATGCACATTTCCATCAAATCCTATAGAAAAGGAACCCCTATCAACATCAATCTTGACCTTAGCGGTCTTCATAAATGGGCGTCCTAGTAAGATAGGAGAGGAAACATGCAAAGAATTTTTGTTCGTATTAAGCACATGGAAATCACATGGAAACAACAAATCTTCCACTTTAACCAAAATGTCCTCAATTTTCCCTAATGGTCGCACACAAGATTGATCGGCTAGTTGAACAACTACATTAGACTCAATTAAATTGCATGGTTTAAGCTCTTTAAACACATCAGCAGACATGACGTTAATTGAGGAACCGAGATCTAGCATGGCATTTTCAATCAGCTTATTACCAATAGTGCATGGGATAGTAAACGTACCAGGATCGACGCACTTTGGTGGAAGCGTACCTTGGAAAATTGCGGAGACAATGTCGTTCTTTTTCTCATCATTCTTGTCCATCTTTTCATTCTCAAGATGGCTTGGGGAACATTCAATCGGCTTCCCCTTTTTCTCAACTGGAGGCAACAAACGGCTTGGGAAGGGAGCCTTGGGCATGTAGCCTTTCAAACTCGGGGGTGCACCCAACTGAGCTTCCTTCCTTCTCGACTCAAGATCCTCGATCTTTTGCTCAACCTTGCCTTCCTCTTTCTCCACAACAGCGGTGATGGAATAGACCTGCTCACATGAATTCATCCTCGCGTGTGGGGGTAGTATCCAAGGATTCTCAGGCGCCGAAATCAAGGGAATATCCCTTCCATTCTTCAGTGCAATACCATCTGGCCAATCGGCTGCCTGAGTTTCCATCCCACTCGTTCTGGTCTTTGCCTCCGTAATCCCTTCTCTCATCGACCGCAACTGCGCATTGGTATCCTGATAAGTTTCCATGAGGGACTTGAACATTCCTTCAATGGATTGAGAAGAAACAGAAGGACGATTTCGCGATGGGTCTCCTTGAAATTTAAGCAAACCGTCGTGTATCTTTGACAGTTGGCCCTTGAGCTCTTTCACTTCGCTTTGGAGGCGGGCTTGCTCACGTGCTTCAATTCCATTATGCTGCATATTCTGAGCCATATTACAGATCAAACGCCGAGCTTCCTCTGGAGTCTTGTCAACCAATGCCCCTCCACTAGCTGCATCAAGCAACCTATAATCATGATCACACAAGCCTTCGTAGAAGCAGCAAATGAGTTCAGCCTCCGGGATCCGATGGTGGGGGAAGTCTTCGCACAACCGGGTAAACCGCTCCCAATATTTATCAAAGGTCTCCCCTTCCTTCTGCGTGATCCCGTAAATCTCCTTCCTTAGGAACTTGGCTCTCGAAGCGGGGAAGTATTTGTCTAAAAACAGCCTTTTCAACCCATTCCACGTAGAGGTAGTCCCAGGTAAGTAGAGCAGCCAATCCTTCGCTTTATCCTTCAGGGAGAAAACGAAAGCTCTCAAGTACAACTGATCTTCAGTTACTTCGCTCGTTTTCATCGCAGAGCACACCATATGGAATTCCTTAAGGTGCTTGATCGGATCTTCACCTGATTTGCCATAAAAATAAGGAAGTGAGTTAAGCAAACTTGATTTTAGCTCAAACTTACCTGATACCGGCGGAAATGATATACACAAAGGTTGACAGAGAAGGCCATCCATCGCCCACTCCTTGAGCGTTCTCCGATTCTCATTATCGTTCTCCAAGACCTCCATCTCTTCTGAGTGTAATCTGAACTTTCAAAATCTTGGAAGAGAGGACCGTTATCCAAATAAAATAAAATAAAACAAAAAACAATTCACTTAAAAATCATTTTTTATTTTTTATTTTTTTTTATATTTTTTTTTTTAAAACAACCAATCAACCTTAATCAAAAACAAAATTTAATCTCATTTTTAATTGCCCTCCCCGGCAACGGCGCCAATTTTGGTAACGATATTTTTGAACTATCGTTATAAACTCAAGCTGTCGAGGCTTGCCAAAATAAATTTATAAACCCGTAGCTTTTAGCTTTGCAGCTAGCGGTAACGGGGTCGAACCACAGAGAGGGAATAAAATTGAGGATTAATCGTTTAAGATGTGGTTAGGTTAGTTGGTAAGGTTGTCACAAAAAGGGGGGTTTTAATCATGCAATGTAGTGAAAAGTGCTAACGGAAAAGTAATAAACTTGAGAATGAAGAGTGTTGGATTTGGGGAATTTTCGGGATCTTGCTAAGCATTTTAACATTTATCATTTAATTCTAAGGTAAGGCTAATTGATTATAATATGCACACGGTCAGTTACCCGAGAAGCCCCAAGGTAACCGGCTCCATAGAAATTAATTAGACCACACAGTTCTAATCAAACATTATCTAAAGTTGCATTAGGGTGATCTGCCCCAAATTTGACTCTAGATAGTCACTAACATACCGCGACGAACATTCAAACATGTAATTTAATTGCTAGTAGATTGCCCGCCAACGCTGTATGCAATCAACAACTATCATACACGACTCGATACTCCGATTTAGTTTTGTCTATCTGTGTTACTTAGTCGAGCAGTGAGAGGCACGGCATCGCTACTCTTTAACATACACAACATGCAAGATGACTCGAGTGTCAATCGTCGAAATCTAACATGCGCGTTGGATTAAGCAAGATAGACAAATGCATACATACTCAAAGCCAAATCAGAACCATTAAGCATACATTATCAAAACATTAGAAACTTAGCAAAAATCCCTAATTAACCCAAATCCAAGCACAAGTACCTTAGCCAATCATGGAGGTTTGGAGTTCCAACACTCCCATGGAAGCTTTGGGCATCATCCCCAAGCTAATATACAAGAAATAAGCTCCAAAAGGCCACAAATGGCGGAGAAAATGAAGAAGACCCGAGAGCAAAATCGAAGGGAAGAAGAAGATGTAAAAATTGGCTGAAAAATCGTCAAATTGACGTTTTAAGCCGTCGGAGCGTCGAGACGCTAGGCCAGCGTCTCGACGCTGGTGCCCTAAGTGCCGCGCGCGTTTTCGTCGTGATGGCGTCGAGACGCTGCAAGCAGCGTCTCGACGCTACGTCTGTGCCTGGAGGAAAAATAACGGAAATTTTGTCCTCCTCTGGAATCGAACTCAGGCCTATCAACTTGCCAAATTCCTCCTGCACCACCAGACCACTTATCACAATTGAGAAATCATTTGATTAATTAATATACATAGTATAAACACTCAGAATGATTAATCAAAATTATTCTCTAAACGTTCTTTTAAGCTCTTAATTAATTCATTGGTCCGATTTACCCCTAAGTAATTAAATTATACAAAATATATTAATTAAGCACAATTAATTACTTAATTCGCAAGACTTAGGAGCTAAATATTAGCACTTTTTGAGTGCTATCAGAGACCTAATTATTTTTCTCATTCTTTTTCTTTCTTTTCAAAAGTACTTTGTACTCTTTTATTTGGGTTCTTTGAACCAACTTTTCGTTTCTTTTTTCTTTCCAACTCGAGCTGCCTAACACGTCAAATTCATGCATAAACTTCACGTTTTTAAGGACTAACGCTCACTTCTTTAGCGCTACAAAGAAGGAGGAGCGCCTCGAGAGGAATTTTCTATCAAACATGCTTTTCTATTTTTTTTTTTTTTTATTAGGCTAAGCACATGCTTTCTCAATTAACTAACCACTAACTCTCATGCAACAAGCTACCTAAGGGTGCCTTTCGGGGTGACAACGAGAATTAGCTAAACATGCGATAAACAAAGCTTACGGAATCTAGGGAGAGGTTTGCTAAGTGCGCGATGAGTGCAAGGGAGCAACAGAAATTTTTTTAAAATTTTTGACATGAACCTAAGAAACACAAAACTCATGCAAAAACTCGATTATGAACATGCTCAGATTTCCAACATGCATTTCCTAGGCTATCATCGTCAGAAAACAATAAACAGAGTCCCAAGCACTTCAATATCAATGCAGCACTTCTCAACAAACCACACATGCATATCCGTCAGACTAACTCCACCCCCAACATCAAAATCTGGCATTGTCCTCAATGCCAACCAGTCAGATACAACAAAGTAAAAGGGAAGAAGAAATACACTTCCCTGACTCTTGGTGAAGCTGGCGAGGGCGAGGAAGCGGCGCACGAACGCATCAGAGCCCAAAATTGTCTTCTCTTCCTCGATTCCTAAAAAAAAACAGCAAGCTCATTAAAACTAAGTTAATCTAGAAAGCAATAAAAACTAAACTAAAGCATAAAAACAGTCCATCGCTCGGGTGCCTCCGAGAAGCGCAGAATTTTTAAAGTCGGTTGCTCGACTGTATTCTCGCAACAGACTCATCCATAGTCTGTAGGTGCGGGGGACGATCCAGACTTGTCCTTGGCCACACCTTTCCTGCCATCCACCTAAAAAATATTTTGCACTCTTCGTGCCTCGGGCACGTGAATATCAGCAATGTTAGTGCAAAAACCAGCATTATCATCACACATATTTAAATCAGATATTTTAACAGAGACATGGGAACCATCCCTCAAGCGCGAGGGTAGACTCCCATTCTCATCATACTCAACAACAGATATATTTCCAGCAGATTTTCCAAATAAAGAGAACTCATGCAAAGTATCATCAAACTCCAGAGAAACAACGCCCTTAAACACATCAATTTTGACCCTAGCGGTCTTAAGGAAGGGACGTCCTAACAACATGGAGGACGAAGCATGCGATGAGTTTTCATTCATATCTAAAACAAGGAAATCAGTGGGAAACGTCATATTCCCAACTCTAACCAAAACATCCTCTACCTTCCCTCTAGGACAGATGCTTGACCCATTAGCCAACTGAACAGAAACATTACACTCATGCATTTCATTTAAATTCAGTTCACGAAACAATGCATAAGACATAACATTAAAAGAGGCTCCTAAGTCTAACATGGCATTACGAACTACTTTACTACCTATAGTGCAAGGGATAGTAAAGGTACCTGGATCGTTGCACTTTGCAGGCAACGTACCTGGGAGTATGGCAGAGACGTTTTCCTTCTTTTTCTCAGTCCCTCTAGACTTCCTTTTCGGAGTGCACCAGCTCCTTAGGAATTTTGCATATTTAGGCACTTGACTGACTGCCTTTAGGAGCGGGATATTTACCATCACCTTCTGGAAGGTTCGCAGGACCTCCTCGTCATCAGATTCCAAAGTAGGCTTCGCAAGCCTACTCGGGAATGGTGCTCTGGCAACATCCTCAGGTACACTGACCTTCTCATCTCTTTTCTCATTCTGAACTTCGGGAACAGGCGGGGCGGACTTGTTCAGGCTGTCTGTGGCTTCCTTCACAGCTCTAGTGGAAAGTGACTTCCCAATGTGCAGCTGAATGGCACTCACGTTTTCACATGAGTTTACTGTAGTTTGGGAAGGAAGCTTCCCCGAGCTCTTGCTCTCAAGTTTACTGATAGACACCGCCATCTGTGTCAGCTGCTTGTTCAAATTCTGCAGCTCTGCCTTATGAGAATTAAGCTCTTCTCGAGCCTCTTTTTGGAACTGGCTGGTGCTGGTCACGATGGTCCTTACCATCTCTTCAAGTGAGCTGGAGGAGCTCGAGGCTTGAGCCTGGGTGGAAGAATTAGGCCTATCCTGGGACTGGCCTTGGAAGCGAGATTGTCCTTCCCTATTCCCATAGCTAAAATTAGGATGGTCACGCCAACCGGGGTTATAAGTGTTTGCATACGGGTCGTACTTCCTTGGGTTGGAAGCGTACCCCCCGATCGCGTTGACCTCCTCCGCCTCACGGTGTCCTCCAACGATTTTCTTCAACATACTGCCTATTTCGGCCACCTGGGCCCTCATTTCAGTCATCTCGTGGCTCTGAGCCACGCTGTGCACTTGTCCTTGCCCCCGAATACCGAATTGCTGCGAGTTGGTGGCCATATTCGCTATCAACTGTTTGGCCTCAACTGGGGTCTTGTCAATCAGTGCCCCTCCACTCGCTGCATCTATCATCTGCCGGTCGTGGGGCGTCATCCCCTCATAAAAATACTGTATGAGCAGCTGGTCGGCAATCTGATGATGTGGGAAGCTGGCGCACAAGCGCCCAAATCGCTCCCAGTACTCGTGCAGGGACTCACCTAGATCCTGGGTGATCCCATATATCCTCTTCCGCATAGTGGTGGCCAAGGATTCGGGAAAGTATTTCTCCAAGAATACCCGCTTCATGTCCTGCCACGTGTTGATCGATCCGGAGGGCAGGTAATATAGCCAATCCCTGGCTTTGTCCTTGAGCGTAAAGGGGAATGCCCTCATGTTCAGTTGCTCCTCCGTGACTCCCGCGGGCTTCATCCCCGCGCAGACGCAATGGAATTCCATCAGGTGCTTGTTCGCGTCCTCACCTGCATTGCCATGAAAAGAGGGTAACTGGTGAATTAAACCGGATTTTAACTCAAAGTTACCTGCTACCACGGGGTAGTTTATGCACAAAGGCTGCAGGTTCAGGTCTGGCGCGGCCAGTTGCTTCAGCGTCCGTGGTGCGTCACCTTGCGCCATCTCGTCAAACAAGAAGGGATTGCCTTCTTCTTCTTCAACCGGTCTCTGCCCCTCACGGGCCTCTCTCCGTAACCGCCGCTCCTCTCTGTCAATCTCAGGGATAAACTGCAATCTACCCTCAGAGGAACGGGTCATACACAAACAAAAATCCAAACATACAATTTACAAACAGAAAATTTTTTCAGTCAACCATCAACAAATCAAATTCAAACTTCAATCATAAAGTCAATCAATGCCTAATCCCCGGCAACGGCGCCAATTTTTGGTACGCGAAATTTTGAATGTCCGCTTAATCTCAAGCTATCGAGGCTTGCCAAAATACGATTTATAAAGCCTATGACCAAGGCTTTGCAGCCAGTGGTAACAGGGTCGATCCAAGGAATAGGAAGATTGAAATTACCAATGAAATTGGGATTTAATTAGTTGATTGATCTTGGTAACGGGGGGTTTTATCATGCAAAGGGGAAATAATGAGAAAGCTAACGAAGAAGGAACAATAAGAAGAGAACGTGTGTACGGTTTGGGAGTCTCGGGATCAATTGCTAAACAAATTCAGTTCATCATTTAACGCTAATAACATGGAATTCGGTTTACTGAACACGCGGACGACTACCAGAGAAGCCCCAAAGTAGCCGACTCCATGGATTTTAATTAGACCACACAGTTCTAATTACACGTTATCTAATCCTACATCAAGGTGATCAGCCCCAAGGTAAGTTTAGACAGTCACTAGCTAACCGCGACGAACATTCGAGCGTGAATTCTAATTGCTAGTAGATTGCCCGCAAACGCTGTATGCAATCAACAATTATCCTACCCGACCCGATACTTCGATTTAGTTCTATCTACCTGTGTTACTTAGTCGAGCAGTGAGAGGCACGACATCGCTACTCTTTAACATACACAACATGCGAAACTACTCGAGTGTCAATCGTCGTATTTTAACATGCGCGTTGGATTAAGCAAGATAGATAAATGCAAAGTAAACAGAACCAATATGCATATCAAAGCTCAGATTATCAAAACCAAATAAGTTTAACAAAATCGCCCTAAACTAATCCCAAACCGTCACCCTTACCTTAGCCGCTCATGGCGCGGTTTGTCAATCCCGCTCCAAAGGTGGCCATGGATGGATTCATCTACTTATTACAATGGAAGTGGAGCTCACTAGCATGCCAACAATGGCGGAGCTCCACGGAAAATAGAGAGAAAACGGAGAAGAAGAAGACCAAAACGAGCAAAAATGGTGAAGAGATGAAGGAGAAGATCCTCCCAAATGTGCAGAAAAATCGTCAATATAAGTTCTGCAATCGTCGTAGCGTCGAGACGCTAGGCCTAGCGTCTCGACGCTGTGTCCTAAGTTTTCCGCGCGCGCTCGCGATGGCGTCGCGACGCAAGGCCAGCGTCGCGACGCTGCCCCGATAAAATTCCTGCGCGCGCCTCCTCCGGAGCGTCTCGACGCCAAGCGGGGTCTCGACGCCAGGGCAGCGTCGAGCTAGCGTCTCGACGCTACCACTCGACGCTTGCTCTCGGGTTTTTCCAGCGTCGAGCCAGCGTCTCGACGCTATAGCTCGATGCTGGCTCTCGGGTTTGGGGCTGAAGCTTTGCCTATCCAAGGCAGTTTTGGCCCGTTTCTTCACGGATCAAGTTCCCCATTTCCCGATGCATTCCCGGGGCGCTAAAACTCCACTTTAAGCACTCGAACATGCCCAACGGACGCACGAGCTCTTTGCCGCTTTTCTCCTACAAAAGAGATATATTTAATCAATTGAAAGCGGACTTTAGCTATAATTAGGAAGTATTTAATAGCTCCAAAATGGAGTTATCACTCACACAAGCCCGGAACAAGCTTATACAGTCCTATAACTCGTTTTCCCCCTACTTATGGCGATAAGAACAGTCTAACGGCTTTTAGTGATAGGAATAGCAACAAAACAAAAGGCCTAAATTTTATTCTTTTTCTTTGAGTAATTTGTACCCATTTTTCTTTTTGAACCACTTCTTTTTTTTATTTTTCTCCAAGAGAGCCTAACACGTCAAACCAAATTTAGCTTCACGTTTTTAAGGACTATTGCTCACTTCTATTAGTTCCCCTTTCATGCAGTGACAACCGTGGGTTACACGATCGCCCCTGGTTACACGGGCAACACAAGAAGGAGGAGCAACTCTAGAGTTTTTATTTTTCATGCATAATAATTTTTTTTTAGGCAATAGCTTCGCTATACACAAATGAGTCATTACTACCTCTACACATCAAGCCTCCCTAACGGTACCTTTCGGGGTGACAACAAGGTTTCAGACCAAATAAACTTATTCTAAACCTACAGAACTGAGAATAAGAGGGCTATGTGCTCAGTGAATGTAGGGAAATAACAGAAAAAATTTTAAAATAGGCTCAAAAAGTGCATACATTGTCAACTTTCTCAACCTACACAAATACGGAGTGTTCACAAGCAAATCACAGACCGTCCTCATCGGACACATGCATTCAGATTCTAATCTAACAGTCAGAGTATACATATGCCCGATGACTACTAGGAAGTCTTATCTCTATCGACAAACTCCACCCCCACCTAAAGATATGCATTGTCCCCAATGCATTAAACAGTCAAAACAGTAAATCCTAAGGGAACAAAAAACCTCCCCTGAATTTTGTGGAGCCGACGGGTGGAGATGTGCACCAACGTCCTCCAATGTACTCTCGAATTGCCGGCCATTCCACCTTTTCTCCTAGAAAAACAAGAAAACAAACAACAACTCAAAAGCAAATATAAACAAAAGCAAAACAGTAAATAACAGAATTACAGTCCAAACTCGGGTGCCTCCGAGAAGCGCAAATTTTTAAAGTCGATTGCTCGACTGTATTCTCTCGTCCACTCATCCATAATCGATCGGGGGCGGCGCTAGAAGTAATGTGGCGTCATAGCACTCAGCGTCCCCCTCGTGGAAAGTCTTCAACCGGTGCCCATTCACTTTTTGCACCTCCTCCGAGTCCAAGCTCTGAATCTCTACACTGCCATAAGGAAAAATTTTAGTTATGGTATAGGGTCCTTTCCAACGGGAACGAAGCTTACCTGGCATGAACTTCAAACGGGAATCGAAGAGCAGAACTTTCTGACCGACCTCGAAGTTCTTCTCTAAAATCCTTCGGTCATGAAACTGCTTGGACTTCTCTTTATAGATCCTAGAGTTCTCGTAGGAGTCCAAACGCAGTTCCTCCAATTCCTGTAACTGAAGCAGTCGTGCCTCGCCAGCTTCGTCAGAGCTCATGTTACACTTCTTGATCGCCCAGAGTGCTTTGTGCTCAATCTCCACAGGTAAGTGGCACGCCTTACCAAAAACCAACCGGTATGGGGACATACCGATAGGTGTTTTGTAGGCGGTGCGGTAGGCCCACAAAGCATCCTGCAAACGATCGCTCCAATCCTTCCTACTCGGTCTCACGGTTTTCTCCAGAATCGACTTTACCTCTCTGTTGGAGACATCGGCTTGCCCATTGGCTTGAGGATGGTAGGCGGTGGACACGCGATGATGCACACCATACTTCTTCAGCAAAGCTTCCACAGATCGGTTGCAAAAATGAGTCCCCTGGTCGCTGATTATGGCTCGTGGGATTCCAAACCTGGTAAAAATGTTAGACTGAACGAACCTAACAACAGAGTTAGCATCGTTAGTCTTCGTGGCTTTCGCCTCAACCCACTTAGAAACATAATCAACAGCCAGCAATATATAAGAAAAACCACAAGAAGGCGGGAAGGGTCCCATAAAATCCATGCCCCAAACGTCAAATATTTCACAGACTAAGACAGGGGTTTGAGGCATTTCATTTCTACCAAATATCGACCCTATTCTTTGACATCTATTGCAGGTTTTACAAAATTCATACGAATCTTTAAATAGAGAAGTCCAGTAAAACCCACTATCTAAAACTTTCCTAGCTGTTCTCCTAGGCCCAAAATGTCCCCCACATGCATAATCATGACAGAAAGTAAGTATGGACGCATGCTCATTCTCAGGGACGCATCTTCTAATTATCTGATCAGAACAGAACTTCCATAAATGGGAATCCTCCCAAACATAGTACTTAGCTTCGCTTTTCAGCTTAGCTTTCCTAGAATAAGAGTAACCACAAGGAAAATTACCTGTGACCAAGTAATTTACCATATCAGCATACCAGGGAAGGACTGTGTCGAGTCTGAAGAGTGTCTCATCGGGGAAATCTTCATTTAGAGGCAGGAGGTCTTCCTTTCTGACCAAGCGGCTCAGATGGTCGGCTACCGGGTTTTCTGCTCCTCTCCTATCCTTGATCTTCACATCGAAGTCCTGGAGAAGCAAAATCCACCGAAGTAGCCTCGGTTTCGCGTCCTTCTTGGTCATCAGGTACCGAACAGCTGCATGATCAGAGAAAACAGTTACTTGAGAGCCAATAATGTAAGGACGAAACTTATCAAGCGCAAATACAATAGAAATAAGTTCTTTTTCCGTTGTCGTGTAATTGCACTGCGCTGGATTAAGCGTCCTGGAGGCATAGTAAATGACACGGCTCTTATTCTCGATCCTCTGACCAAGCACGGCTCCCAAGGCATAGTTGCTGGCGTCGCACATAATCTCGAAAGGCAAGTCCCACTAGGGTGGGTGTATGATGGGCGCGCTCGTCAAACTATCCTTAAGCAAATCGAAGGCTTTCCTGCACTCCTCCCCAAATTCGAACGTGACATCCTTCTGAAGAAGGTACGTCATAGGCATGACAACCTTGGAGAAGTCCTGAATAAACCTGCGATAAAACCCTGCATGGCCAAGAAAAGATCGAACCTCCCTAACATTCGTCGGGTATGGCAGATTAGAGATAACATCAATTTTAGCCTTATCTACCTCTATACCCTTAGCAGAAACCACATGCCCTAAAACGATACCTTGACTCGCCATAAAATGACATTTTTCAAAATTTAGAACAAGGTTCATCTCAATACATCTTTTCAGGACATGCGATAAATTAATTAAACAGTCATCGAAGGAATTGCCATAAACTGTAAAATCATCCATGAACACTTCAATGCATTTTTCTACAAACTCAGAAAATATACTCATCATGCATCTCTGAAATGTACCAGGAGCGTTACAAAGCCCAAAAGGCATCCTTCTAAATGCAAATGTGCCAAAGGGGCACGTGAACGTTGTTTTCTCTTGGTCTTCTATGGCTATGGGGATTTGGTAAAAGACAGAGAAACAATCGAGAAAACAAAAGAATGGCTTCCCAGCTAAACGCTCCACCATCTGATCAATAAACGGAATGGGAAAATGGTCCTTCCTAGTGACCTCATTCAGTTTCCTAAAGTCTATGCACATTCTCCATCCATTTTGAACTCTTTTGGGCACTAATTAATTTTTCTCATTCCTAACCACAGTTATGCCAGTTTTCTTAGGAACGACATGAATAGGACTGACCCACTTACTATCTGAGATAGGATAGATGATACCTGCTTCGTGGAGTTTGAGGATCTCAGAAACTACTACCTCCTTCATCGCGGGATTGAGCCTCCTTTGGGGCTCTCGTGAAGGTTTCGCTCCATCCTCGAGCAGGATTCTGTGCATGCACATAGCTGGACTTAGCCCATGTAAATCTGCTAATGTCCATCCAATTGCCAGCTTGTGCTCTTTAAGAACTTCCATTAATTTCCCTTCCTGAGCCGGTTTAAGGTCTTTTGCTATGATGACCGGCAACATCTCATCATCCCCCAAATACGCGTATTTGAGATGATCAGGTAAGTCTTTCAACTCCAATTTAGGTGCCTGCAAAGTAGAGGGGAGCATCTTAACATGATTCTGAACAGTTGCCAAAGAAGAGACAGTTAAATCACAAAGTTCAGACATAGATGGTTCATGCATATCAGATTCATCAAAAAGATCAGTAAAAAACAATGGGTCATCCCCATCTCTATCAGACATGCATTCATCCTGAACTAACGATTCAATTGTATCTACTTGACAAAGAGAGTGGACGCTCTCATCATGCTCCAACTCATTAGACACATCAACCTCAACAACTTGTCCACGATACTCAACAGATAAAGTGCCCTTATCTACATTTATCTTAGTCTTAGCAGTTTTCATAAAGGGCCTACCTAATAAGATCGACGCAGACGAAGAAGAAGAATTTCCATCCATTTTCAGAATATAAAAATCCACAGGAAAAATCAGCCCATTAACATTAGCTAATACATCTTCCACTACTCCTAAAGGATGCACGAAAGACCTATCAGCAAGTTGTATAACAGCATCGGTTTTCTGTATTTCTTTTAAACTCAAATCCTGATAAACGGAGTGAGACATGACACTAATGGAGGCTCCTAGATCTAGCATGGCTCTTCTAATTTTCTTACCTCCAATAGTGCAAGGGAGAGAAAACATACCTGGATCGTCGCATTTTTCTGGTAAGTTCTTCGTGATTAAAGCGGAAACATTCTTACTTACCACGACGCGCTCTTTCTCTTTTGTCTTCCTCTTGTTGGTGCATAGGTCCTTCAGGAACTTAGCGTACCTTGGGATTTTCTTGATGGCATCCAACAAAGGGATGTTGATCTCTACTTTCCTGAATGTGTCCAGGAACTCCTTCTCGTAGTCCTCCTTAGGCGGTCTCGCTAACCTGCTAGGAAAAGGAGCCTTAGGCACATAAACTCTAGTGCACGTAGGATCGAAATTTACCCCATGCCACCGTGGTTCGGGATTTTCTGTCTGTGGCTCGACGTGGCCATGATCGACTTCCACCGGCGGGGTATCTGTGGGAAGATGCTTCCCACTTCTCAGAGTGATGGCACTAGCGCTCTCCGCGTTCTGATGCTCAATCACTGTCAACCTCTTACTTACTTGAATCACTGCATCGCTCAAAGTTTGAAACTGCTCTCGAGTTTCCCTATGGTGCGATTCAAGTATCTCTTCCAACGATCTACCTGAAACAGAAGGACGGGGTTGTGAGTTATTTTTCAAAGCAAGAATAGCACTACTTACCTCAAAAAGTTGAGCCTTAAGCTCGTCCACGTCCCTGATCAGGCGATCTTTCTCCTTGTCTCCATCTCCACTCCGCTCCAAGCTTCTAGCCAAGTTGGAAATTAAAACTCTAGCTTCAGCGGGCGTTTTATCCATGAGACATCCTCCACTTGCGACATCAACTAACTGTCGGTTTGGCGGTAAGAGACCTTCATAGAAGTTTTGAATGAGCTGTTGTTCAGCTACTTGGTGGTTGGGACAATCCTCACACAACCGCCCAAATCGCTCCCAACACTCAAGAACGGTCTCTTTTTCTCCTTGCTCGATTCTGTTTATCATTCTTCTAAGGGCGGCGACCTTGGGAGGCAGAAAATACTTCGCATAAAACGCTCCCTGCAGCTCTGCCCAAGAAGTGATGGACCCAATCGGTAGGTAATACATCCACTCTCTCGCCTCCTCTTTCAAGGTGAAAGGAAAGGCTCTGAGATGGAGTTGATCTTCGGTGATGCCGTCGGTCCTAAATGACGAGCACACCATCTTGAATGCCTTGACGTGTCTGACGGGATTCTCATCTGTATTACCACAAAAAGAAGGTAATAAGTTAACCAGACCAGCTTTAAGTTCAAAATTACCTGAAGCTACCGGATACAAAATACTCGATGTGTTCCGGTTTAGCTTAGATGATGCAAGCTCCCTCAAGGTTCTTTGATGCTCATAATTACCCCCGACCTCCATCTTGCGCTTCTTTTGTTTTTTCAAAGAATGACTGCGCTCAAAAACTCAAACAAAACGGTAAAATAATACAAAAGAATTAAACTGTACAAAAAGAAAGTAAGGAAAATTTTTAAAACCAACAAACTAAACTTAACTAAATTAAATTAAACTTAGATCCCCGGCAACAACGCCAATTTTGGTAGAGGTACTTTATGTGGTACTCCAAATTCAAGCTGTCGAGGCTTGCCAAAATACAATTTATAAACCTGATGTACACCGAGCTATTTGAAGCTTAGTGGTAACGGGGTCGATCCACAGGGAAATAAGAAATCTAATTTAACTAAGCCTAATTTGTTAATTATAAAAAGTATGCACAAATTAAAGAATTGTAATTTGGTTTGGGGGGAAGGGAGCTCCTAATATGCAACTACGGAAATTAAATGTCAACGTGCAAAATTAAACGGTCGTGCTTAACTTCGAGAAATGGAATTGCTCGTTATGGATGTCCGGTTCATCGATACGGTTTACTCGTTAGCCATGTTCATGCACACAATTCATTTAGTTATTTCTAACTCAAATGACCCAAGGATTTAATTAGACGCGTGCAATTCTAATTAAACTTGGCCAATAATCTATCTAAGGTAGCGACCCCTAAATCGACTACGTGCCAGTGACGGGAACATTGCGACGGCCTAATCCTAAGACTAGCCCGGTTTCTCTCTTGCCTTAAGCCTAACATGAAAACATTAATTAATTCAGATTACCAACTGTCACTTTGGGTCGAACTAATTAGCCATGCTTAGACCCGTGCTACCTAGCGGTTTGGGCAATTATACGTCCCAACCTTTAGCCCTCTATCATGCATAAGAACTAGGGCGTCAACCTAATTTACCTACACATGCTAGATTTGATGAGGAACAAGCAAGAAATGCATAAACAAGCCAATTGTCTCAACATTCACAAAGGGGAAAATCTCCCCAAACATCCATAATTTACAAATCCAAACCCAAAATTAAGCACTTACCTCGGTTTAGCCTTCCATGAAGGATGAATTAATCCAATCCCCCATGGAAGAGCTTGGAATCATGCACAAAGAAGGAGAAGAAGTACAAAAATGGTGGAATTTAGCCCTAGACCCGAGAGCTATTGTTGGAGGAAGAAGATGAATGAAAAGTGGGCTGGAAAATGCGTTTTCACGCCTATTAAAGTCGGAGCGTCGAGACGCTAGGAAAGCGTCTCGACGCTGTGCCCTAAGTTGGCTGCCGCGCGCGCGCGCACGGGCGTCTCGACGCTCGGGCAGCGTCTCGACGCTGTCGCGCGTCCATCTGGAAAATTGTCGGGCGAGCGTCGAGACCCTCGGGCGGCGTCTCGACGCTGGGGGCGCGCGCGCGTGCGTCGGATGATGTCGGGGCAGCGTCGAGACCCTCGGTCGGCGTCTCGACGCTGTGGCGCGCGCGTGCTTCGGATGGTGTCTGGGCGGCGTCGAGACGCTCGGCCAGCGTCTCGACGCTGGCAGCGTCGAGCTAGCGTTTCGACGCTGCCTGTTGCGTGCTCAATGTGTTAATAAGAATAAGAAATAAGAGAGAGAGAGCACTCAGAACATGCAAGCATACATGATCTTATTGCAAGTAGTAAGTATATTTCATTCGTTTTCCCACAGAGACTTATTTTTAGCTATTCGCGAAGTGTTTTGTCAAGAAAGAAGGGGTGGATTTGATGGGGTAAAATTGGTTTTTAATTATCTAATTTTTGCTGAATGTGTAAAGGAATGCAACATAAACAGATGCAAGTTGAAATTAGACTCAAAGGACAAGAGATGGAATTAATAAACGAAGAAGAAAACAGCTAAACAGAATGGTAACTTAGCAGAATTGCGGATACCGCAATGTTATCGCAATTGTAAAAACAGTAAAAGTGTGTAAAATGGAGAATTAAGGGCTACTAATGACTATCCTATAGGCATTTTTATACGATTCTCAAGCACTGGATCTACTCTCTATGAATCAAACTATCTTAATCTCATGTATCGTCCGATTCCATGCATTAGATTCTTTAGTTTACTCAACTCAAAGTAAGGTCTTAAGCATCTTGTTAAGGCAGAAAGATATGGTTTGTACTAGGGAAACGCCTATTCCTAGGCCGTTTCCTGGTTACCTTGAAAGGCTAGCATGATAATATGACTCTGAACTCTTACTCCTTCCAGAGGTTAGGAGTTCTTTGGACAAAATGGATGGCCAATCGAAATTGCCCGTGGGATGAAGCTTACATACAACCAATGCTTCGAGAGCTATCCTACATGCTTGGTTCACGTTTTTTAGCCTATAGTTCTGTCATTAGCAAGCCCCTAAGTGACTTAGCTACTCATGGATATGGAGTAAGTAGAAATACGAGATGAAACCGACATGCTTAGAAGGAATTTAGAGACAAAACAGTAAAGGAAAGCAGTAGAATGCAGAGGCAAGAAACTGTGAAATGAAGAATGGAGATTCGATTACTTGATTGTTTGATTGGACAAAAGAAAGCTTAAAAGTAAATAACAGCAAGGCAGAAAGCAACGAAATGGAGTGTTCTAGCTATTAGAAAGAGAACAACACAAAGCAGAAATGTAAACTAGAAAAGGAAAGACAGAAAGCAGTAAAACAGCTTGAAAGTCTCGCTGCAGCCGCCTCGAATGAAGGATGAGAAAGGTCAGCCTTGCTTGGATGAATCCAATCGGGAGAGAAGAAGAATCTCCTCTCCTTCCTATCAGATTATCGATTCCAACAGCTGAGCTTCGCAAACCAGCAGACGGCAAAGGAAAACTAGGAGAAAAGATGGACTGCGAGAAGACTTCTACGCTTTCGGATGACGCTTGAACCTCCGACTTTGACCCCCTTTTATAGTAGTTTGCAGGTGCGTTTGGGCCAAGGAGAACCATCAATCTTCAACGTCATATATCAGAATGGATGGAGGAGAAAGAACGAATCCCTGAAATCACGGAAATTAACAGAAAAAGATCAGTCAACTTACGGTTTTCACTTGAATAATTGCGGCTTCAGCAATGTTTCCGCAATGCTGTCGCAATGCAGTTTTTTTCATTCTTTTCCTTCGGTTTTCAACCCTTTTCTTTCCTATTGTGCATAAGTCCTAATTTAGCTACCTTCTTCTTATTCTCATATTTAAGCATGGGTTTAAGCTAAATGCTATCAAAAACACCTAAAAGTGTTCATCTTCTTAAGCTAAATGGGTCCTAAATAAGTCACTTTCAGAGACTTAACACACCCCCAAACTTAAGGTTTTGCTTGTCCTCAAGCACACTAAGGACTTACCTAGGCTGCTGTTTCATCTTCTTTAACCACCTACTGACTTCCTTATACCCCTATCTATAGCAATGCTGTCCTGTGACACACTTCTAAGCTTAAAACTACCCTCTTATCTAGCTTCTTCTGACTTCGCCTGCCTAACACTCCTTCTGTTTTCATTAACTTTCTACAACTGATCTATTTACTTTTGTCATATCATGCCACTATCCCTAAGGTTTTAAATTCTGCCTAGCTTTACCTCAAACTCAGTACATGCTTCTAGCTTTATTTTTAATGTGTCTAGGATTCCTTAGAGTCATGCCAGTCTTAGTATTAACGGTGACAGTAGTACTTTTAGAGAACAACCTAAACCCTGGCATCACTACATTGGATAAACACTCATCTCCCTAAACAACCCTACAAGTTACAACTTTGTGCTTAGCTAATTGAGGATCAGAGTTCTTTTTAAATAGGACATCTAAGCCACAAAGTTATAACTCCTAGGTATACATTCTTCTTCCCTATGCTTTTCCCTTTTTCTTACTTAGGTGGAGCCTTTCCTTTGGTTGCCTTTTGATGCAATGCCACTTGTGGGTTACACACTTGGCACTGATTACTTAGCAACCTAAGAAAGACCCCCCTCTTTATTCTATTTTTCATTTTTTTTTTTTAGTTCATCATTTTTTTGTAAAGGAGAAGAAGAATGCTTATGTTTCTAAGGGAGAGAGGAATGTTCCTAGGCCTAGGGTGGCCTCCCCCAAACTTCAACTACTCATTGTCCCCAATGAGTGTCTGAGGTGGCACACCCCCAAACTTGTCCTAGAAGCATCTAGTCTAAGGTAAAACAAAGAGAATCTAAAAGACCTAAGCATAGACAGAACATTCTAAAAGAAAATATCATAGCAGCAGGAATTTGAAAAAAACAGACAGATAAGGTCTTAAAGCTGTGCATGCTGAGCTTTTTAGAGGTTAATTTAAACTATCAAAGGATGTCCTATGACACTCATCCAGCATGCTCTTAGATAAGCTATATAAGGTAGTCGTGATAGCAGCAAAAGATGGAATTTAAACAGATCACAGCCTAGCTAAACAGATAGTCCAAAACATGCTTTCAGTAATAAAAATTGCGGGGACCGCAATTATTTCGCAATTCAGTCAGGGCAGATATAACAGTGATTAAGGCCCCTAAGCATGCTCTTTCCAGTCATTCAAGCTCTTCTAAAAATAAAACAAAACTAACCTACCTAGTCAACTATCATCAGACTATACTAAGCAAAAGTAAAAACATAAAACTAAGCATCTAAAACAGATCAAAATTGTACTAAAAACCAGCATAATTCACATAGTCTATCAGAAAGCAGAAAATTGTTTTTTTTTTCTAAGGGAACAGCAATACTCCCTTCAGTGTACTTCAAACCAGCACTCAAATGTCTTCATCCTCATCAGGTTGTCGTGGTCGTGGAGGCACCCATGGAGTCAGGAGATTTGTGGGGAAGTCAGGGAAGATGCACCCAAGTTGGTCTGCAACTTTCTTGTCCCGTGCCTGCGCGTAAGTGGCCCATTGAGCCATCCTCCTTTGCATATCCATTAGGCATGCCATGGATAGAGACTGATCAGCAGCCAGCCTATCCAGTTCAAACTCCATATTCCCCTTCCTCTTCAGCCTCAGGCTAGCAGGCAGCTCCAAGTGGCCTGTGTAAGCCATCTGCTGCTCCATTCGCTCAGTGGGGACTCCTGCAAGCAAACATAGTTTGGTTATGGTGTTAGGGAAAAACAGTGGTCCCTTACCTTTCTTGGCGCACTCAGCAATGGCAGCTGACATAATTTCCCCCACATTGACCGTGAGACCTCGCATAATGGCGTAGACCAGCAGCGATCTGCTCTGGTTGATGGTCGTCTCATGGGTCACAGGGGCCAGCTTCCTCCGTACAAAGGCAAACCATACAGCTGCCTTTGCTGTCAGGTTGGCACTCATGAGAGTGTGCCTCCCATTGCGTGATACAGTCCACGCTGCTTCAGGTTGGCCAATGGTTCGAATGGCCTCCTCCAGCACTGCCTCAGTAGGCTCATCAACGATCCGTGCATAATCAGTGTGTCTTTGGCCCTTGAGGCCATAAGCTTCGTTGATAGCTTTTGCTGAGTAGTCCACCTCTACTCCCCTCACCACAGAGAGCCCCTCTTCAGAGTTGCGCAGGTTGGCGTAGAAGTCGTATACCATAGCTGTGTAAGCCGGATTGGGTGGCCTACACAACTCCTCCCAGCTGTGATTGATAATCCCTGCGCGCAAGAACTGCGGCAGGTCAGCAGGTCTGTCGAGGAAGCCCTTCTCATGTAGCAACTCCCTCTTCCTCAGCTCAACGCCTCTGGACTCAGCATCAGAGGAAACATACCTCACTGACTGAGGCTCATCTTCAGGGTAGAGCTTGGCCTTCCCTTTATCTGCTGGCTTGGCTGACTCGGCAGCCTCAACCTTGAGTCGTTTAAGCGAAGGCTCAGTGCTTTCGTTGTCTGCTGAAGGCGCCCTTTTGGCCTTCTTCTTTTTCAGCTTCTTGGATCGCTTGGCCTTGACAATCTTGGCCTTCTTCTTCTTCTTGAGCTTTGCCTTGATGTTGATCTGCTGGAGGCATGCCCCCAGCGTCTCTTCCATGGAATCATCCTGCTGCGCAGGGCTCTCGGCACTTGCTTCCCTCATAGGTGAGAAAACCTCCTCGTCCTCACCTTCCCCACTGCCCTGCGTTGATTCTTGATAATCCCCATATGGGAATTCAGGGTCAGGCCGTGGGGAAGTGTGTGACGGCGTGGTGTTTTGCTCTGCTGTAGGTGTCTGCGCAGAACTCAGTGGCGAAGATGGCAGTTCAGGACTCTGCGCTGGCGGTGATGACGGCAACTCTGGGCTCTGCACTGGTTCAGATGGTGAAGGGCTGTGCGCAGGCGATGCAGATGGCGACGAACCCTTCTTGGTCGACTCGTGGGACGCACGATCCGTTTCTTGACTCTCCACAGAGGGAGTCTTGGCTTTGCTTGGTTCGGCGGCCGTCTCGACACTCCACCGGCGCTTCTTGGGTGTGCCTGCTGGTTCAGAGGGTCCAGCAGGGATTTCTGTGACAACCCTCCACTTCTTCCTACGGATCGGAAGCTTGGGGAGACGTTCGGTGCGTGCAGCGTCAGCCGTAGCCAAGGCAAGTAGTGCGTCTCTCGCAGCTGTCTCAGCAGCGTCATCAGCCCTCTTCTTGGCTGCAGATCTTTCAGCCCGTGTGAACACCATTGTTGAGTCTTGGAGGTTTGGAGAGAAGGATCAAAGATGAAGAGAATCGCAGCTTTCTTGGAATTCAGAGAGTGAGAGAATCGTATCGATCGAGCGCCTTCTAACGGATATAAAGGAAACGGCTAAATCCCAACGGCTATATTTTGCGGATCCTGCAATTCCAGCGCAATTTTAGGGATTTTTTTTCATCTAAATGGCAAACTTTGCTCGTCCGTATCTTTTATTTGGCTCGATCGTTTCTTGATTTTTAAAGCTGGAATTACTCTCCTTGATTCCCTCTTTCGATTCCCTACAAAAAGAAATAAAAGCAACATCAAATTCGTAATTAAAATCATACAACAAAACACACAAATGATAACCGGAAAATCGCAAAAAATAAACTAAGGCATGAGCCTTATGTTGACGAGCACAGTAATCACTCGTCCTCTCTCGTTCTCTTTTCATGCTTCAGTCAAGAGGAAGGCCGAGAGAGTCTTCACATCTCCTTCCTCATAGTAGTGCTTCAACCTTGCACCATTAACCATAAATGGTTGGCCTTGCTGCAAGTTCTTTATCTCTATGGCACCATGAACAAACACATTAGTAATCACAAATGGACCTGACCATCTAGACTTAAGTTTCCAGTTTCCCTGGAAATAGTTTCAACCGTGAGTTAAACAACAAGACAAGTTGACCCTTCTTAAAATCCTTAACTCTAAGTCTACTATCGTGCCAAATCTTGGTCTTTTCCTTATACATTTTAGCATTTTCATAGGCCATATGTCTAAGCTCATCAAGCTCATGTAATTGCAAAGACCTCAGTGTTCCTGCATCCTTTACACAAAAATTCAATTCCTTCATGGCCCAAAATGCTTTGTTTTCTAACTCAAGTGGTAAGTGACAGGTCTTACCATATACCAGCCTATAAGGAGACATACCTAGGGGTGTCTTATATGCTGTCCTATAAGCCCAAAGTGCATCCTCAAGCTTAAAGGACCAGTCTTTCCTATTAGGTTTGACCACTTTTTCTAGGATGTTCTTAATTTCCCTATTTGAAATTTCAGCTTGTCCATTCGAGTGTGGGTGATAGGGAGTGGCTACTCTATGTCTAATGTTATACTTAGCCAACACTCTCTCCATAGCCTTGTTAATGAAATGTGATCCTTCATCACTAATGATGGCACGAGGTGTCCCAAACCTAGTAAAAATGTGCCTATGCAAGAATTTGGTGACTGTTTTAGCATCATTATTAGGACATGCTTTGGCTTCTACCCACTTGGACACATAGTCCACTGCTACTAATATGTAAAGGTTACCTGATGATGGAGGGAATGGCCCCATGAAGTCAATGCCCCACACATCAAAGAGCTCCAACTCTAAGATGTAGGTGAGGGGCATCTCATCCTTTCGACTGAGGTTACCTGTTCTTTGGCATTCATCACAGCTGTGGGCATAGTTGTGGGCATCCTTGAAGATTGTTGGCCAATAGTAGCCACTCTGAAATACCTTTGCAGCTGTTCTTTGGCCACCAAAGTGTCCACCATAAGGAGCTGCGTGACAGTGCTGCAGCACAGACTTCGCTTCAGCAGCTGAAACACACTTCCTCAGCAAGCCATCAGCACAGGTTCTGTAAAGTGTGGGGTCATCCCAGATGAATTTCCTTGCTTCATGAAGGAACCTCTTCTTCTCTTGTCCTCCCTTGAAAACTGGTAATACCTGTGATGCACGGAAGTTAGCAATGTCAGCAAACCAAGGTTCCTCATCGTTATCACGATGAGTCAAAACAAAGACATGTTCATCAATAAAAGCATCAGAAATTGCGGTGTCCGCAATTTTTTCGCAATTGTGCTGCAATCGAGAAAGGTGATCTGCAACCACATTTTCACAACCTTTCTTGTCTCGAATATCCAAATCAAATTCCTGCAGCAATAACACCCACCTAATCAACCTAGGCTTGGCATCAGCCTTCCTCATAAGATATTTCAAGGCAGAATGGTCAGTGTATACAATTGTCCTAGTGCCTACAATATAGTTCCTGAATTTCTCACAAGCAAACACTACAGCAAGCATCTCTTTCTCAGTAGTTGTATAATTACATTGAGCCTCATTCAAGGTCTTACTAGCATAATAGACAGGGTGTGTTAGCTTATTAATCTTCTGTCCTAACATGACCCCTACAGCATAGTCACTAGCATCACATAACATCTCAAATGAGAGATCCCAATCTGGCCCTATAATCACAGGTGCTGTAACTAGTGCTTTCTTAAGGGTGGTCCAAGCTACTACACATTCCTTAGAGAAGATGAATGGCCTATTTAGTTCTAGCAGCTCACACAGAGGCTTGGCTATCTTAGAAAAGTCCTTAATGAACCTTCTGTAGAAACCAGCATGCCCTAAGAAACTCCTAATGGCCTTGACATTCTGAGGCTCTACCAACTTCTCTATGATTTCTATCTTTGCCCTATCAACTTCTACACCTGCCCTTGACACTCTATGACCTAAGACAATCCCTTCATCCACCATGAAATGGCACTTTTCCCAATTGAGGACTAGGTTGGTCTCCTCACACCTAGCCAGGACTTGTCCTAAGTTTTCTAGACAGTTTGTAAATGAGTCCCCAAAGACTGAGAAGTCATCCATGAATATTTCTATCATGGACTCATCCAACTCAGAGAAGATTGCCATCATGCACCTTTGGAAAGTTGCCGGTGCATTGCATAAGCCAAAAGGCATTCTGCGAAAGGCAAAAGTTCCAAAAGGGCAAGTGAAGGTAGTCTTCTCTTGGTCTTTGGGGTCTATAGTAATCTGGTTATAGCCAAAATAACCATCTAAGAAACAATAGTAGGCTCTACCAGCTATTCTGTCTAACATCTGGTCAATGAACGGTAGAGGGAAGTGGTCTTTTTTAGTTTCTTTATTTAATTTCCTGTAATCCATGCACACTCTCCATCCTGTGACAGTCCTAGTTGGAATCAGTTCATTGTTCTCATTGACTACCACAGTCATCCCCCCCTTCTTAGGTACACATTGTATAGGGCTCACCCACTGGCTACTAGCTATGGGAAAGATCACACCAGCATCTAACCATTTTATTATTTCTTTCTTAACTACCTCTTTCATAGAGGGATTCAGCCTACGTTGATGATCTACTCTAGGTGTGTGCTCTTCCTCGAGTATAATCTTATGCATGCAATAAGAAGGGCTAATGCCTCTAATATCAGCAATAGTCCATGCAATAGCCTTCCTATGTTGCTTAAGCAGTAATATCAGTTCAACCTCATGCTTTTCACTTAGCTTAGAAGAAATAATGACAGGCAAAGTTTCATTACTCCCTAAATATGCATACTTGAGGTGAGTGGGTAGTGGTTTCAGTTCTAAAACAGGTGGATGCTCAATGGATGGCTTTAAAGGATTCACAGATCTATCAGTTAGGTCTATATTCATACATACATGTTGTGGTTTATCTACAGGCATATCCATTATGTCAGATACATTCAAGTCAGCTACATCTAACTGTACATATTCATTAGCATGCTTGGTTAATAATACATGCTCCAATTGTTCTTCCATTAAAGAATCAACAACGTCCATGCTAGCACAGGATTCAAGGTCAGAGGGGTACCTCAAAGCTTTATACACACTAAATTTCACCTCTTCATCATGAACCCTCATAGTGAGCTCACCTTTTTGGACGTCTATCAGTGCCCTACCTGTGGCTAGAAATGGTCTGCCTAACAGGATGGGGACCTCCTTGTCTGCTTCATAATCCAGGATAATGAAATCTGCAAGGAAAATAAACTTGTCAACCTTTACTAAAATATCCTCAATTTTACCTTCTGGATATGCAATGGATCTGTCTGCTAATTGTAAAGTGACAGTGGTTGGACGTGCTTCTCCTATTCCCAACTGGCGGAATAGTGTTAGGGGCATGAGGTTTATGCTGGCGCCCAGGTCACAAAGCGCTCTGCCCACGTGCTTGCCTCCAAGTTCTACAGGTAAGGTGAAGGAACCAGGATCCTTCTCCTTCTTAGGCAGCTTGTTTTGGAGTATGGCACTGCACTCCTCAGTGAGGTTTACTGTTTCAAACTCACCAATTATTTTTTTGTTAGTTATAATGTCTTTTAAAAACTTTACATAGGAAGGCATAGACTGTAAAACTTCTACAAAAGGAATGTTGACATGCACTTGCTTAAGAATTTCTAAGAATTTATTAAAATGCACTTCCTGTTCCTTCTTCTTCTTAAGCCTTCGAGGATATGGAGGTGGTGGCACATATGCAGGCACGTCAGGGCGCCTTAGGATAGGTGGAGGCCTTGGAATTTCTTCTATCTCCTCAATAATTGGCTCTAGCCTAGCTCCTGATGTGCTAGTTGGTGGCGGACCTTGGTTTGGCAGAGACTCCAGTGGAGCACTAGACTCAGTGTTCTCTACTCTCTTTGGTGTGTCCTTTGTGTTGCTCGCCAAGGGTCTACCACTTCTAAGTTCAATTGCTTGAACTTGTTCTTTACCATCTCTCCTTGGTACCTCGGTGTCAGCAGGGAGTCTACCTTGGGGCCTACTCTTGAGTTCATTGGCCAATTGGCCTATTTGGTTCTCTAGGCTCCTAAGAGTAGCTTGCTGGCTTTGAAGAGTAGCATCATTCTTAGCTATGTATTCCTTGAGTAAGTTTTCTACGGAAGATCCTACAGGTTGGCTGTAAGGTTTTTGA
This sequence comes from Herpetospermum pedunculosum, assembly GCA_028017165.1. Taxonomy (NCBI): domain Eukaryota; kingdom Viridiplantae; phylum Streptophyta; class Magnoliopsida; order Cucurbitales; family Cucurbitaceae; genus Herpetospermum; species Herpetospermum pedunculosum. The sequence goes on along the minus strand of CM051523.1, from coordinate 48,221,652 downwards.
TACATGGATTGGTTATGTTGGGGAGTGAAACCAGGTGTTCCACTCGGTCTAGGCTGGTTAGGATTTTGGTTAGCATTTTGTTGGCCACCCCATGACAGGTTTGGGTGGTTCCTCCAACCAGGGTTGTAAGTATTGGAATAGGGGTTGTTCCTAGGCTGCTGCTGGCTTCCAATGTAGCAGACTGAGGCTGGATTCCCAGGGCAGTATTCATACAGGTGCCCTTCCCCACAGAATCCACATACAAGTGTCTCACCTTGACTTGGTTGGGTGCCCATTGACATGGCGGTAGCGGTGTTGGCACTTGTTTGGAGATTGGCTTGAGCCATTTGCTTAACTAGGTTGGTCAGGGCATTTATTTGGCTGCTCATTGCACTTAGAGCAACCTTGTCTTGAGCTCTAGTTGGCTCAACTGGATCATCTGACCACCTACAGTGAGATGCTGAGATTTTCTCCAAGATCTGATAGGCCTCGTTGTAACTCTTGGACAACATGGAACCACCAGCAGATGAATTTAAGACTTGCCTGGTGCTGGGGTTGCATCCTTTGAAAAAGACCTCTATTTGGATACACCATGGGATGCCATGATGTGGACATTTGAGAAGAAGGTCCTTGAACCTTGTCCAAGCTTCGTGAAGAGATTCATTATCAGCTTGCTTGAACTTAACTATATCATCACGAAAGGTAGAATTCCTATCAGGTGGGAAGTATTTGACTAGGAATTTCTCTGCTAAGTCTGTTCAATTAAGGACAGATCCAGAGGGTAATGAGTTCAACCATGTTTTGGCTTTGTCCCTCAAAGAGTAAGGGAACAAGTATAGCCTCAAAGCTTCTTGGGACACTCCAGGGATGATGAAGGTATCACTAACTCCTAAGAAGTTCCTAAGATGGTTGTGGGGGTCCTCATTTTCCACTCCAAAGAATTGTCCCACAGTGGACAACATTTGGAACATCACTGGCTTTAACTCGAATGAGTTGGCAGTGATTTCAGGACGGATTATGCTGGGGTTCAGCTCCCCAGGCATAGGTACTAAATATGAAAGGATGGCACTATTCTTGTCATTCGCTATTTCGATGGGGTTGCGAGTGACAGGTACCTGATTTGGAACTATCTCGTCCATTTCTTCGATTTCAGGTATGATTTGAGGTATAGGAGGTTGTTTAAAGAGTTGTTTCTTTGCTTTGTTTCTAGCTCTAAGTAGTCTCTCAGGCTCAGGATTGAACTCTAGATATCTACTTGAAGGCTCACTCATAAACTAACCCAATAATACCTGCAAAAGAAATGAAACAGATCAGCTTCAATAAGCAATAAACTTGGTTTTTCAAACTTAACAAACTTCGTTTTCACTTAAAATAAATCCCCGGCAGCGGCGCCAAAAACTTGTTGCGTGCTCAATGTGTTAATAAGAATAAGAAATAAGAGAGAGAGAGCACTCAGAACATGCAAGCATACATGATCTTATAGCAAGTAGTAAGTATATTTCATTCGTTTTCCCACAGAGACTTATTTTTAGCTATTCGCGAAGTGTTTTGTCAAGAAAGAAGGGGTGGATTTGATGGGGTAAAATTGGTTTTTAATTATCTAATTTTTGCTGAATGTGTAAAGGAATGCAACATAAACAGATGCAAGTTGAAATTAGACTCAAAGGACAAGAGATGGAATTAATAAACGAAGAAGAAAACAGCTAAACAGAATGGTAACTTAGCAGAATTGCGGATACCGCAATGTTATCGCAATTGTAAAAACAGTAAAAGTGTGTAAAATGGAGAATTAAGGGCTACTAATGACTATCCTATAGGCATTTTTATACGATTCTCAAGCACTGGATCTACTCTCTATGCATCAAACTATCTTAATCTCATGTATCGTCCGATTCCATGCATTAGATTCTTTAGTTTACTCAACTCAAAGTAAGGTCTTAAGCATCTTGTTAAGGCAGAAAGATATGGTTTGTACTAGGGAAACGCCTATTCCTAGGCCGTTTCCTGGTTACCTTGAAAGGCTAGCATGATAATATGACTCTGAACTCTTACTCCTTCCAGAGGTTAGGAGTTCTTTGGACAAAATGGATGGCCAATCGAAATTGCCCGTGGGATGAAGCTTACATACAACCAATGCTTCGAGAGCTATCCTACATGCTTGGTTCACGTTTTTTAGCCTATAGTTCTGTCATTAGCAAGCCCCTAAGTGACTTAGCTACTCATGGATATGGAGTAAGTAGAAATACGAGATGAAACCGACATGCTTAGAAGGAATTTAGAGACAAAACAGTAAAGGAAAGCAGTAGAATGCAGAGGCAAGAAACTGTGAAATGAAGAATGGAGATTCGATTACTTGATTGTTTGATTGGACAAAAGAAAGCTTAAAAGTAAATAACAGCAAGGCAGAAAGCAACGAAATGGAGTGTTCTAGCTATTAGAAAGAGAACAACACAAAGCAGAAATGTAAACTAGAAAAGGAAAGACAGAAAGCAGTAAAACAACTTGAAAGTCTCGTTGCAGCCGCCTCGAATGAAGGATGAGAAAGGTCAGCCTTGCTTGGATGAATCCAATCGGGAGAGAAGAAGAATCTCCTCTCCTTCCTATCAGATTATCGATTCCAACAGCTGAGCTTCGCAAACCAGCAGACGGCAAAGGAAAACTAGGAGAAAAGATGGACTGCGAGAAGACTTCTACGCTTTCGGATGACGCTTGAACCTCCGACTTTGACCCCCTTTTATAGTAGTTTGCAGGTGCGTTTGGGCCAAGGAGAACCATCAATCTTCAACGTCATATATCAGAATGGATGGAGGAGAAAGAACGAATCCCTGAAATCACGGAAATTAACAGAAAAAGATCAGTCAACTTACGGTTTTCACTTGAATAATTGCGGCTTCAGCAATGTTTCCGCAATGCTGTCGCAATGCAGTTTTTTTCATTCTTTTCCTTCGGTTTTCAACCCTTTTCTTTCCTATTGTGCATAAGTCCTAATTTAGCTACCTTCTTCTTATTCTCATATTTAAGCATGGGTTTAAGCTAAATGCTATCAAAAACACCTAAAAGTGTTCATCTTCTTAAGCTAAATGGGTCCTAAATAAGTCACTTTCAGATACTTAACACTGCCGCCCATGCAATTTTGCTCTCGGGTTTGTGATGCCAATTTGTGTCTTTTCAAGCCATTTTTGCCATCTCTTGGATTCTTCAAGGCCTTTCACTCCCGATGCATCTATGAAGCTCTAAAACGACACTTTAAGCCCCGAAATGTGTCTAAGGACTTCCCGAGCTCTCTACTATGAAATCACCTACAAGGAAGCATTTTAATCAATATATGTCATGGTTTTAGCTAGAATTAGGGACATAAATATAGCTCTATTTTGGAGCTATCAATGGCCGATCGAAAATGTTCATGGGATGAAGTTCACACTCAATCAATGCATTCATGCTCATTTACATGCTGAAATCACATAATTGTTTCCTACGGATTCATCCTAGCAAACCTTTATAACCCTAGCCACTCATGATCTTGGAAGAACTCAACAAAACTAATATATTAAGCATGATAAGCGAATACAACAATGGTTCAAATATGAGTTTCAAAATACTGCAAAGACAGTAGCTATAAGAAAATAGTAGAGTAGGCGAAGGGTTGCTCGTCCACGTTTTGCTTCGGTTGAAGGAGAAGGGTAACTTGTCTTGGAAGGAAAACCAATTCAGAAGAGAAGAGGAATCTTCTCTTCTTCCTTTGAATTTATGAGCGCCAAGGAAGCTTCTTCTCAGATCCAACAATGGAGAGAATATTTCTTGGGGTTTAGACTTTTTCGATCTTCTTCAAGGTAGGTTGTGATGATCCGCTGTTTCCCCGGCAACGGCGCCAATTTTGGTAGAGCACTTTTGGGGTACTCCAATTTCAAGCTGTCGAGGCTTGCCAAAATAACATTTATAATACCGAAACTACTAAGCTTTGCAGCTAGTGGTAACGGGTGTCGAACCACAGGGAACCTAAGTTATTTTCTCCAAGCTAATTTCTATTTGTTTTTAAAACTAAGACTCGAAAGCAATTAAAAAGGGGGGTTTGATTAAATCTAAACTAACGGGAAAAATAAATGCTAAAAGTAAAGAGCGGAAAAATAAAAGTAACACGTGCTCCTAATTCGAGTGTCGGGGTTCATCTTGATGCGCTTAGTTCATAGGGATTCTAATTCACAAAGTTGTTCTATTTCATGCACACAAAATGCTTCGTCCCAAACGGGTCCGAAGCACCCCAAAGAATTAATTAGAGGCGTAAATTCTAATTAAACATGCTTCCTAATTAATCTAAGTTCATGACGCTTAAACCAATTAACAAACAGTAACGGGTATCATTGAGACGAATTAATCCTAGAACTAATTCGATTTATCTCTTAGTCTTAAGCCCGCCGTGAAAACGTTAATCAACTCCTACCCCCAACTGTCACTTAGGCTCGAATTGATTAGCCACGAGCTAGACTTTCGCTACTAAGTATTGAAGTTTGTCAAAAATCAATAATAGCCAACTAAGCATGCGTAACTAATTATGGACGTCACTCCTAATCGGAAAGGCAAGTTATTCGTTCTTAATACAGACCAAGAGATGCAAGAAATTAACAAAACCAAGTTAGAAATTCATATAAACCCTCCCTAAGCATCAAAACAACCCCTAAACTCGAATTAGAGCACTTACCTTAGCTCCTCGTTGTGAAAATCAAGAGAAATCAACAAGATAATGTATTAGAATAGGTAAGAAATATGTTTTGGCTCAAGATTTGAGCTCTACAACAAATGGGGGCGGAAGAAAATGAGAGAGAATGGGAGAGAATGACCTAAAAACAGCAAAAACGGACTTAAATACCCATTTCTGCGTCAGACTAGCGCCTAGGCGCCATAAGTCAGCGCCTAGGCGCCGCGGGGGCGCGCGCACAGAATCGAGACAGCGCCTAGGCGCCATAAGTCAGCGCCTAGGCGCTGAGCCCTCTGGAAAAATTACAAACTTGGCATTTTTGTAGACTTTTAATGTCGGGCTTCAGGACTTTAGATGACGGGTATTTTGCGTCAGGGAAGGGGTGTGCGCGCGGGCGAGGCGAGGCGTGGGCGAGCGGCGCGCGCGGACACGGGCGAGCGGTCGAGCGGCGCGCGCGGGCGTCGGCGGTCTGGGCGCGGGCGAGGCGAGGCGGCGCGCGCGGGCGCTCGGACACGGACCGGGCGAGGGCGAGCGACGCGCGCGGGCGCGCGCGCGGACTTTCAATGACGGGCGGGGAGCGCGCGCGTGGGCGGTCTGGGCGCGCGGGTGCACGCGGGCGTGCGCGGGCGTGGGCGTCTGGCTCCGATTAGCGCCTGGGCGCTGGGCGCCAGCGCCTGGGCGCTGCCCTCTCGGGTCTAAGCCCATTTTTGGCTCGTTTTGGCTCCCGAGCTCCGTTTTGCCTATCTTCTTGACCCGAACACTTCCCGAAACCTGTTAAATGACCGTTTTAACCCTGAAATTCATAATTTGACTTCCCGAGCTCTTCGCCACGAAAACACCTATAAAAAGGCAATTTAACTAAATTAAGCATGGCATTTAGCTAGATTTGAGGCTATAATTATAGCTCTATTTTAGAGCTATCAAAATACCCCCCACCTGAATCTTGCTAGTCCTCGAGCAAGGAACACTTAGATTTATCTCATAGAAATAAGCATGCATGCTGACGACTCAAATCTCAATACTTGCAAAAACAAGATAATCATGCTAACGGAAAACAATCAAGCATATGCATAAGTTGTGAACATTTTAAAATATTAACTCCTATTCCCTAACGTGTGTGTGTGATTAGCGCCTCCTATCCTAGTTTCCATAGACACGGAACCACCTTAATCGATCCTAATACTCATCTTCCCCCTACTTCTGGCAATGAGAACAGTCTAATGGCTTTTCAATGTCGGAAAGAATAACAAAACAAAAGGCCTAACTATATTTTTTTTTTTATCTTTTCTTTTCTTGAGAGCCTAACACGTCAAGCTTATAGTTCGCTTCACGTTTTTAAGGACTAGTGCTCACTTCTGTTAGTTGCCTTTTCATGCAGTGGCAACCGTGGGTTACACGATCGCCCCTGGTTACACGGGCAACACAAGAAGGAGGAGCACCTCATAATATATTACAAACATGCTCTTTACTCTCAATGATTGTTTTTTTAAATAGGCATATAGCTTCGCTAAATCAAATAATTCGTTATAAATTCTAACACATCAAGCCTCCCTAAAGGTACCTTTCGGGGTGACAACAAGTTTTCAGACCAAATAAAATTATTCTAAGCCTACAGAACTAAGAGTAAGAGGTCTACGTGCTCAGTGAATGTAGGGGAATATTCGAAAAAATTTTAAAATATGCTCAAACTATGCATACATTCTCATAGCTTTCTCGCAATGCACAATTATGGAGTATTTACAAACAAATCACAGAAAGTCCTCATCGGACAACATGCATTCAGATTCCTAAACATCTCAAAATCATAGTATGACATGCTCAAGAACTACAACGACGTCCGAATATACATTCTACCCCCCACCTAAAAGATTGCATTGTCCTCAATGCATCTAATCCCACAGATAAACAATGATAACGACAAAAATTAAAGGGAACAGAAACCTCCCCTGAATTTTTGCGGGATCGGTGAGTAGGGATGCGCAACCTCGTCTTTAAAAATAGATCCGAAATGCAGTTCATCTCTCGCTTATTACCTAAGAAAGCAAGAAAAAACTAAGATAGGAAAATAGGAACTAAAAGTAAAGACAAAAATTGAAATACTCATGGGTTGCCTCCCAAGAAGCGCAAATTTTTAACGTCGTTATGCTCGACGTGTCTTCCACTCTGTCAGGGTACATAGAAATTCTCGTACTTCTTCGGCCCCTTCTTCCTTGAATCAACAAAGCCTGCTAAGAGAAGCAAGCTCTTCGACTTTTGGAGGCAGCCGGACAGAGTTGTTATTTTTTTGGTATTTTTGATATATGGAAAAATAAAAGACTCAACAGACTCAAACAAAATAAAAGCAGACTCAACTGACTCAACAGAATTAAAAGACTCAACTAACTGAACAGAAAATAAAGACTCGATATGGGAAGGGATCACATCGAAATTCTCGAAGCAACCAACATTAACTGAAGCACAGATGGAAGGGGGCATGCAAGATAAATCTCCTAGATTACATGAATTATCACGAGGCACAACACAAGGAGATAAATAATCTAAAGGCACAATTGCCACTTCCTCATCCATCACAACAATATTTTCATAGCATGCTGGTTCTAACTCATCAGTGAAAAGATTTCCGAAAATATCTTCACCATCAGAAATATGCTCAAGCTCATCCATGCATGATTCTTCAAATAAATTTTCAATACAAAATTCATGCTCTGAATCGAAATCAACAGGTGGAGAATTACTTACCTCTAAGAATTCTCTGAGATCTTCTTCATCACAGGCGAGAAATTCCGCCCAGAACTTCAATCCTGGAGAAGTCTCAGCTCCACTCAGCTCATTCGCATCGTCAGTCTCCTCAGGATATTCCTCGGGACTAAACTCAGCCTCCCCTTGTTCGTCAGACATCGAAGGAAAGTACTCGGGGCATGAGTCTTCCCGGGGCTCTTCTTGAGGCTGAGCTTGTTCTTGATGGAATATGGTTGCTGCCTTCTGCAATTCAAAGTTAGTAGTGGCCATTTGCGCAACCATTTGTTCCAATAACAAACCTGTGCGAGCTTGACTTTCCTCTCGAGCTCTGTTGTATGCCTGACAATCCTCAACAGTTGATTTAAGCGAAACAATTAATTCAGACATTTGAGCTTTCAATTCACTGACTTTATCAGAGAGGGATCCCTCGGAAGCATACATTTTTTTTTTTTTTTTAGACAACTAAAATTTAACTAAGAGAAATTAAATGGTTCCCCGGCAACGGCGCCAATTTTGGCAAAGAGATTTTCTTAACTTAATAAAAATTTCTCTAATGTTCAGGTTGTCGAGACCCGCCAAAATAACATTTATAAATCCGATACTACAGAGCTTTGCAGCTAGCGGTAGTCGGGTGTCGAACCACAAGGAACCAAAATTATTTCCTCTTAATTAACTTCTATTTGCCTTGGATAAAACTCAATTTAAAACAGTAAAATAAAGGGGGAAAACGCTAACGGAGAATTAGACTAAAACAGAAAAATATAGCTAACGGTAAAATAAAATAAAATGCGAGAAAAATAAATGCGAGAAAAATAAACGGAACACGTGCTCCTAATTTGGGTCTAGGGTTTGTGTTGTTGATGTGTTAGGTGAGATCCGTTCTTTTTATCATTTTCTTAGCTTGTTCTAGCATTCAATTCATCTCTAGCATCGTTCTTAATGTCCAGCATGATTTTCTTAATGATTGACACCCGTTTAGTTAATTGTGTGTTGGTTAGATTAAAGATTCATGACTTAGCGATCGCACTTCATGTTTTGAGTAATTTAATATAGCATTCTGAATTAAATGTGGCCACATTTGTTTGGGTTGTTGATAAAATATAGAGATTGAATAAAATCGAGTCCCATTGATAGAGATTTCATCAATGGGCTCGTCGCATGAATACCCGTCGCTCGCGACTAATCCTAATTTGGGAGAGCGATCGCCCCTAAGTTAGAATTATTAGCGAAGCATAGTCTAGAGTCGTCACCTCTTTTCTAATTAATTGGGATTATTAGTTCTAATTAAAGCATGGGAGCACTTGTTTTAATTGGGTCTTTTAATGTGTGTGAGTGTTAACAAAAACCGGCTAAGTATATTTTGTGTCTATGATCCGAACTACATCAACAACCAATCTCGACACTCAAATTAGGAGCACGTGTTCCGTTTATTTTTCTCGCATTTATTTTTCTCGCATTTTATTTTATTTTACCGTTAGCTATATTTTTCTGTTTTAGTCTAATTCTCCGTTAGCGTTTTCCCCCTTTATTTTACTGTTTTAAATTGAGTTTTATCCAAGGCAAATAGAAGTTAATTAAGAGGAAATAATTTTGGTTCCTTGTGGTTCAACACCCGACTACCGCTAGCTGCAAAGCTCTGTAGTATCGGATTTATAAATGTTATTTTGGCGGGTCTCGACAACCTGAACATTAGAGAAATTTTTATTAAGTTAAGAAAATCTCTTTGCCAAAATTGAGCGCGCGCGGGGCGCGCGGGCGTGGGCGGTCTGGGCGCGCGGGTGCACGCGGGCGTGCGCGGGCGTGGGCGTCTGGATCCGATTAGCGCCTGGGCGCTGGGCGCCGGCGCCTGGGCGCTGCCCTCTCGGGTCTAAGCCCATTTTTGGCTCGTTTTGGCTCCCGAGCTCCGTTTTGCCTATCTTCTTGACCCGAACACTTCCCGAAACCTGTTAAATGACCGTTTTAACCCTGAAATTCATAATTTGACTTCCCGAGCTCTTCGCCACGAAAACACCTATAAAAAGGCAATTTAACTAAATTAAGCATGGCATTTAGCTAGATTTGAGGCTATAATTATAGCTCTATTTTAGAGCTATCAGTTGTGATGATCCTTTGTTTCTTCCGTCTTTTCTATATATATGGTCCTCAAAAGTTCTATAATCCGTACCCTAATCGCAGCTCTCTCTCCTAATTGGAGGATACAAATTTAGATGTGGCAGATACGGAAGGGCCGGCGGCTAAAGAATGCAGCAGATGATCGTACAAGTATTGCGATCGAAAAGTTCCTTAAAGACTCCACCTTTGCTGGCGCGTTGCGACCGCAAAGCTCTGTTTTCAGCTGCCCTTCTTATTATCCTATTGCGCTCCTCGCGAGACTTCAACAACACTCCTAAAAGGCATTAATTAGACATTTTTCACCAAATACACACTTATGCACAAATTTTCCACATAAGCATTAACTTAACACCACATCACAAATGTCACTACTAATCACATATTATGCTCAATAATAGCTACAATGCTCAAAAGACTTCATGGATATTTAGCAAATAAAGACCTAAATAACTCTCATTTGGAGAGTTAACACACACTTCATTGCGATAACAGTGGTGCAGTGGCAAATTCTAAAGAACCTCGGAGTCATAAACACGGAAAGCATATCGAGCGCAAATATCACCTTATTAGGGAGATAGTGCAACGAGGAGATGTGATCGTCACACAGATCGCCTCGGAGCACAACGTTGCTGATCCGTTTACAAAGTCTCTCACGGCTAAAGTGTTTGAGAGACACCTAGAGAGTCTGGGGTTGCGAGCTGCTAAATAGGACAGTGGGAGATACTTTATATTCTTGACCAGCATTCTTCCCACAGATCTGTTAGTCCAAGTGGGAGTTTGTTGGGTTTTATGTCCTAACACTCGTGGTTTGTAAAACGTTGTAAATGTAATATGTCTATTATTGCAATAAAGAGTTATTGAGGTTTATTCAGTAAATTGTGTTTATTGAATATAGTGAAACGTGTTTGCATTAACCTGTACCAATAACAACACCCATGGCGAAGGATGAGTACTTGAGCTTCATGTATGACATGAATGTGGATTAGGCTAAAGTAGACAGTCAAAATGGTCTATAGTATATGGATAAGGCTGGGTACCTTATCCTGGTAACACTATTGGATGCAGCTCGCTTTGTATTGTACAAAACGATGTGATCCGAATCGTTTCACATGGAGATGTGCGAGTGAGGGCGTCCTGTGCAATGAGTTTGCATAAGACCTGAACCGCGAAATGAAATCGTTTTCTCTTTATAACGCCATTTACTGTAGAGACCGATTTTTTCACATTTGATGACCTAAGGTAACTCGTTCTTAATCCTGAGCTTGCTATGATCTCCTGCTTATTCGAGAGTATCCTTAGACTTGTATGGGTGAGAGTGGCGGTACGACCGCTCAATAAGCCTACCAACTTGGGGATAAACTCGAATAGGTAGCTGGGGACATAGTGCAGCAAGATGAAATTCACTCCTACCCTCCTTAGGGTCTAGTAGAGAGGTGTTCCCTTAATAGCTGACTCCGGGGCTTGAACATTGAGGCCTCATCCTCTTCTGTGTGAAGAGGATTCAAATATGATGATTGGATCACAGATCAAATGTTCATTAGAGGTGTCAGTGGTACTTAAGGTACAAGATGTATCACAGGGGTTAAACGGTTTAAAAGACCTTGTTGTGATTATGGACACATGTGAACGATCGACTTACCCATGATGGTTATATCAGGAGGACATAATATATCCACAGTGAGGAGAGTGCAACCCTCGGACTTTAGTGGAGTCTCCGGGTGTTAACGAATGTTGATCGATTCGGGTTAAAAGAGTTTTAACCGAATGATCTCGTATCGTTGAAGCTCATGATCTGTAGGTCCTTTAGGTTGTCCTGGTTAGCTCGAATTAAGATGTATAGCTGTGCTATAGGATAGAATTCGGAGTAGTCCGAATTCGAGTTTGTTAATTGTTGTTTTATATATTTAAATATGATCTAAATATATAATCGGAGAAAGTCGTATTTAAATATGATTTAAATACTCGACCGGAGAAATTTGGAAAAGTCGGTTTTCTGAAAACCGGGCTTTGTGGAGTTATTATTATTATATTGATATTTGATATTAATATTAATAATAATTTTTATAATTAAAATTGTTTTAATTATTAATAATTTTAATTTTTAATAATTATTTTTAATAATTATTATTATTATTATTCAGCATTCCACATGGAGCCATGCATTGAGCATGAGCTCCATGTGTCCTCCACTCATAAACCAATTCTCCATCTTTGGAGAATTGGGTTGTTCCATTTTCATTCAAGCTTTGGTCTTTCTCTCTCTTGGAACTTCTCTCTTGCTTGCTCTCGGCTGAACATCTTCAATTGTTGAAAGATATTCTCCATGGATGAAGCTTGAAGAAGAGAAGGTTGAAGCTTAGGTTTAAGATTTTTGAAGTTTTGTTGAGTTCTTCCATTATCATGAGTGGCTAGAGTTATATAGGTTTGCTAGGATGAATCCGTAGGAAATAAATATGTGATTTCAGCATGTAAATAAGCATGAGTGCACTGAGTGAGTGTGAGCTTCAACCCATGAGTGTTTTCGACCGACCATCCATTATACTCTAAAGAGTTCCTAACCTCCGGAAGGAGTAAGAACTCCGAGTCACTCACCCATGTTAGCCTTTCATGGTAAACAGAGAGTGGTCTAGGAATAGGCACTTCCCTAACACGTTTGGTAGCATGAAGATATAAATAGGTTATTTAACTTACTTGGATATGAGTAACTTAAGAACCTAAAGCATATAATCGGAAGATGTATGGGATCTAGCTAAACGGTGCATGCCAATGTTTGTTTGCTGCTGAATTACCATATTGTATGTCTACGAGAGGATTCCTAGCTGACCTTGCTGTTTTAACTTAGAACTTACTTGTTTGTTAGTCTGTTGCGAAAGCTTCGCTAGATCCGCAATACTATTCTTACTCTGCACGTTAGTTAACACTTTTAGATTGTAGTCAGCTTAGTTTTACCTTGCATTGCCTCAACTTTGCGTTTTCTTTGCGTCCTTTACAATTTTGTGTCTCGAATCAAACCCCATATCATCCCTGGTTACCTTATCTAATTTAACACGCATAAAATCGTCGTTTATTCAACTCACCCATGTTAGCCTTTCATGGTAAACAGAGAGTGGTCTAGGAATAGGCACTTCCCTAACACGTTTGGTAGCATGAAGATATAAATAGGTTATTTAACTTACTTGGATATGAGTAACTTAAGAACCTAAAGCATATAATCGGAAGATGTATGGGATCTAGCTAAACGGTGCATGCCAATGTTTGTTTGCTGCTGAATTACCATATTGTATGTCTACGAGAGGATTCCTAGCTGACCTTGCTGTTTTAACTTAGAACTTACTTGTTTGTTAGTCTGTTGCGAAAGCTTCGCTAGATCCGCAATACTATTCTTACTCTGCACGTTAGTTAACACTTTTAGATTGTAGTCAGCTTAGTTTTACCTTGCATTGCCTCAACTTTGCGTTTTCTTTGCGTCCTTTACAATTTTGTGTCTCGAATCAAACCCCATATCATCCCTGGTTACCTTATCTAATTTAACACGCATAAAATCGTCGTTTATTCAACTTAGTCTCTGTGGGAAACGATACAAAAATTACTTATCACTTGCTGCAGACCGTGTATACTTGCATGGCTATTTGCTTAAATTAATCAATATATAACCCCATTGAGCAAAGCAACAAGTTTTTGACGCCACTGCCGGGGACTCTGTTGAGTAAAAACGATTTGTGTTACTTTAGAAAGAGCTTAAATGATTGGAGTTAATCTTTTGTTTCCTTTTTGCAGGCACTAACAGCGCTGATTTATGAATGAGTTTCCAAACTGCAATTTCGAGTTTGATCTTGAGCCTGAAAGAACTCTAAGGAATAGAGTTAGAATTAGAAGGGAAGTTGCGCTACGTTTGAAGCAGCAAGCTCCAGTTCCACTTGAAAACCAACCAGTTCAAGATCAGCCTGAATTTCAGCACGTTGTTGACCAAGCAGAACCAGTATTAACTGAACCGCAACCAGCTGAAATGGAAAGACCAGAAGAAGCAACAAATCGAGCACCTAACGCTCGCAATCCCATTGACATTGCGAATGACAAGGACAGTGCTATATTATCCTACCTTGTGCCTATGCCAGAGAAGCTTAATCCGAGCATAATACGCCCAGAAATTACAGCTCACTCATTCGAACTGAAACCTGTGATGTTTCAGATGCTGTCAACAATAGGCCAATTCTTTGGTGTTGAGAATGAAGACCCTCACAATCACTTAAGGAACTTCCTGGGAATGAGTGACACTTTTATCATTCCAGGGGTGCCTCAAGAGGCTTTGTGTCTATACCTATTCCCGTACTCGTTAAGAGACAAAGCCAAGACGTGGTTAAATTCTTTTCCATCCGTATCAATTGTCAACTGGACGGACTTAGCTGAGAAATTTCTGGTGAAATATTTTCCTCCGGATAGGAACTCCAACTTTCGTGACGACATCATCAAGTTTAAAATATCTGAGAATGAATCTCTGCATGAAGCATGAACCAGATTCAAGGATCTTCTACTCAAATGCCCACACCATGGCATCCCATGGTGCATCCAGATTGAAGTTTTCTTCAAAGGATGTAATCCCAGCACGAGGCAAGTCCTGAATTCTTCGGTTGAAGGATCCATGCTGTCTAAAAGCTATAACGAAGCTTATGATATTTTGGAGAAAATTTCAGCCTCACACTGCCGGTGGTCAGATGATCCTGTGGAGCCAAATAGAAGGAAGGCTTATGATGTGGATGCAGTTAGTGCAATGAGCCACCAGATAAATGCACTGACTAACATGATGAAGCAAATGGCTCAGAACAACATCCAACAGAATGCCAATGCAGTGGCAGCTGCTTCAACAAGCGCAGCAGTGGCTAATCAGATAGATGCACTCGTTTCTGGATTCTGTGGGGAGGGTCATGTATATGACTACTGCCCTGCGAATCCAACCTCTGTGTGCTATATTGGGAATCAGCAGCAAGCAAGAAATAATCCCTATTCGAATACGTATAATCCTGGCTTGAGAAATCATCCGAATTTCTCTTGGAATGGACAGCAAGGCACATACCAGATGCAAAACCAAACTAGACCAAGTGGACCACCTGGGTTCACTGAACATCAGCAGAATCATCAACCTCCGTACCAAAAACAGCATGCCAGTAATCGGCCTATGGGAACATCAGTGGAAAGCTTGCTGAAGGAATATATAACAAAGAACGATGCAACCTTGCAAAGTCAGCAAGCATCTTTGAGAAATTTGGAAAATCAAATTGGGCAATTGGCAAATGAGCTAAAGAATAGGCCCCAAGGCAGACTGCCTGCTGACACTGAAAATCCTAGAAGGGATGGCAAGGAGCAAGTTCAAGCTATTGAGCTGCAAAGTGGTAGGCCATTGGTGAATAGTAGTAGAGAAATACCAAAGAGAGTAGAGAATGAAGAGTCTAGTGCTCCACTGGACTCTCTGCCTGATATTGACCAAGTGCAACCAAGAGCAATAACAAGGCCGAGGCTTGAGCCCATTATTGAGGAACCAGAAGAAATTCCAAGGCCTCCCCCTGTTATTAGGCAGCCTAATTTGCCTCCTTATGTGCCACTGTTACCTCTCCAAAAGTACATTATTTAAGGCCATATTTACCTAGAAATCATGGAAATTCTTGAGTGTTTTTGTTAGAAGTAAGCTTAATGTGTGCTTAAATGTGAGAATTTGAGAAATGATGTTAAATTAAGGCTTATTTGGAAAAGAAACAAAAAATGATGCAAAATGATGTAAAAAGAGCTAAAATGTACATTGCAGGAACATTGCGGAAACATTGCGGATCCCGCAATCAAACAGAACATTGCGGCCCTCGCAAGGAAACCACAACGCCAGTCTTTTCTGCTGAACTTCTCCAGCCGTCAGTCGTCGTTGGTGCGATTTTCCAGCCGCCTAAGCTTTCCACTGCTGCCACGTGGGGGGTTGTTGCTCAGAATGGATGGAGATCCGCGGCTCAAGGTACCTGCAGAAGCTTTAAAAGAAGATGAATGACGAAGGAAAAAACAGACTCAGAAGCGAGGACATCCCAGTTGCAAAGCAATCTGCAGACGAAATTTCTTCCCCCGTTTGTTGGATCGAAGAAATCAGCCCTTGGCGTCGATAATTCGAGAGGAAGAGAAGATCCTTCTTCTCTTCTGATTTAATTCATCCCCAAGATCAGCTAATATTCCCCTTCATCCGAGGCATTTTGCGACGAGAAGGATCCTTGCACGAATGCATTGAATGTATGTGAGCTTCATCCCATGAGCGATTTCGACTGGCCATCCATTTTGTCTAAAGAATTCCTAACCTCCGGAAGGAGTAAGAATTCAGAGTCATCCATTCATGTTAGCCTTTTATGGTCATCAGAAAATGACCTAGGAATAGGCGTTCTCCTAGCACGTTTATTAACTTGTGTGCATAAATAGGTTTTTAAGTCTTACTTGGATATGAGTAAACTAAAAGATCTAAAGCATGTAATCGAGAGATACATGAGACTTAGTTAAAACGATGCATGATATGTTAATCTACTGTTGAATGAGTCTTTACTTGCTTGGCTTTTACACTTGCTTTCTTCTTGCATCTTTTATATTTCAGCACACCAACCCAAAATCTACCCAATTTAAGTTACCTTATCTAATTTAGCACACCAAATCGTTAGTCACTAAACTCAATCTCTGTGGGAAAACGAATTAAATTATACTTATCACTTGCTGCAGACCATGTATGCTTGCATGATCTGAGTGCTCTTCGTATTACATTTTATTTACACACTGAGCACGCAACAAGTTTTTGGCGCCGCTGCCGGGGATTTTGTTTTGTAAACACGATTTGTGTTATTTTAGAAGAATTTAATTTAGTGGAGCTAATCTTTTGCACTAATTTTACAGGTACCAACAAGCTGGTTTATGAATGAGTTTCCCAATCACAACTTAGAATTTGATCCTGAACCTGAAAGGACTTTAAGGGCCAGAAACAAAATTAAGAAACGCCTTTTTAAACAGCCAAAACAACCTGTAATTCAGCACATTGCGGACCACGCAGAGTCATCGCAATCTCAACAAGCTGAAATGGATAAAGCAGAAGAAGCACCCAACTGAGCACCTATCATTCGCAACCCCATTGAAATTGCAAATGATAAGGATAGTGCCATTTTATCATACCTTGTACCTATGCCTGAGGAGCTTAATCCGAGCATCATACGCCCCGAGATTACAACTCACTAATTTGAATTAAAACCCGTCATGTTTCAAATACTGTCCACAGTTGGACAATTCTTTGGAGTGGAGAACGAAGACCCCCACAACCACTTGAGAAACTTCCTGGGAGTAAGTGACACCTTTGTCATCCCAGGAGTGTCTCAAGAGGCCTTGAGACTTTACCTTTTCCCATATTCGTTAAGAGATAAGGCCAAGACGTGGCTGGATTCCTTCCCCTCTGGTTCAATTGTAAATTGGAAAGACCTTGCAGAGAAGTTCCTAGTAAAATACTTCCCTCCAGATAGGAACTCTAACTTTCGTGATGATATTATCAAATTCAAGCAAGCCGAAAACGAATCATTACATGAAGCTTGGACCAGATTCAAGGACTTACTACTCAAATGTCCACACCATGGCATTCCATGGTGTATTCAAATTGAAGTGTTCTTCAAAGCATGCAACCCCAGCACGAGGCAAGTGTTGAATTCCTCAGCTGGAGGTTCCATGCTATCAAAGAGTTACAATGAAGCCTATGAGATTTTAGAGAAAATCTCAACATCACATTGCCGGTGGTCAGACGATTCTGTGGAGCCAAACAGAAGGAAGGCTCAAGACATGGATGCACTCAGTGCAATGAGCAGTGAAATCAATGCTCTGACCAACCTAGTGAAGCAAATGGCTCAAACCAATATTCAACAAAGTGTCAACACCGTGGCAGCTGTTTCAACAAGCACATCAGTAGCCAACCAAGGTGAGACACTAGTCTGTGGATTCTGTGGGGAAGGGCATATGTATGACTTTTGCCTTGGTAATCCATCCTCGGTGTGTTATGTTGGAAGTCAACAATATCCAAAGAACAACCCCTACTCAAACACTTATAACCCTGGTTGGAGAAACCACCCAAATCTCTCTTGGGGTGGACAACAAAACACAAGCCAAATACAAAATCAACCAAGACTAAGTGGACCATCTGGTTTCACTCAACAAACTTACAGAGCCAGCAAGCAACACTGAGAAACTTAGAAAATCAAATAGGGCAGTTGGCAAACGAGCTGAAGAATAGGCCCCAAGGCAGATTGCCTGCAGACACTGAAACCCCAAGAAGGGATGGTAAAGAACAAGTTCAAGCAATTGAACTTCGAAGTGGAAGCCCGTTGGTGATCAACAACAGAGAAACACCAAAGAGAGTAGAGAATGAAGAGTCTAGTGCTCCACTGGATTCTCTGCCTAATCTTGATCAAATACAACCAAACACAACAAGGGTGAGGCTGGAACCTATCATTGAGGAACCATAAGAAATTCCTAGGCCTCCCCCTATCAGTAGGCAACCTGACTTGCCTACCTATGTGCCACCACCTCCATTCCCTAGACGGCTCAAGAAGAAGCAAGAACAGGAAGCTCATTTCCATAAGTTCTTGGAAATATTGAAACAAGTCCATGTTAATATTCCATTTGTGGAAGTTTTGCAATCTATGCCATCATATGTAAAATTCTTAAAAGATATTATTACTAACAAAAAAGTTATTGGTGAGTTTGAAACAGTAAATCTCACTGAGGAGTGCAGTGCCATACTCCAAAATAAGCTGCCAAAGAAGGAGAATGATCCTGGTTCCTTCACTTTGCCAGTAGAATTGGGAGGCAAGCATGTGGGCAGAGCCTTGTGTGATCTGGGAGCCAGCATCAATCTCATGCCCTTGTCACTATTCCAACAACTTGGGATAGGAGAAGCACGACCAACAACAGTCACCTTGCAACTTGCAGACAGATCCATCGCATACCCTGAAGGTAAAATTGAGGATATACTCGTCAAGGTTGACAAATTTATTTTTCTTGCAGAATTTATAATCTTGGACTACGAGGCAGATAAATAGGTGCCAATCCTATTGGGCAGACCGTTCTTAGCCACAGGTAGGGCTCTAATTGATGTCCAGAAAGGTGAGGTCACCATGAGAGTTCATGATGAAGAGGTTAAGTTCGGTGTGTTTAAAGCCTTAAGGTACCCTTCTGATCTTGAACACTGTGCAACTATAGATATAGTAGACTCATTAATGGAAGAAGAACTTGAGCATGAATTGTTAATTAAGCATGCTACTAATTATGCACAAATAAATGTGAATGATTTAAATATTTCTGAATTGATGGATGTATCTGTGGATAACCCTCAGCATGTATGCATGACCAATGAATTGTCTGAAAGAACCACAACTCCTATGATGCCATCAATTAAACAACCACCTTTACTAGAACTGAAACCATTGCCCGAACACCTTAAATATGCATATCTAGGAGAGAAAGATACCTTGCCTGTCATTATTTTGTCCAAACTAAGTAAACAGCATGAAATTGCGTTAATATTGCTACTCAAGCAACATAAAAAAGCTATTGCTTGGGCGATTGCTGACATTAGGGGTATAAGTCCTTCGTATTCCATGCATAAAATATTGTTGGAAGAGGAACATACAGCTAGAGTAGATCACCAACGTAGGTTGGACCACTCCATGAAGGAGGTAGTTAAAAAAGAAATCATTAAATGGTTAGATGCATGTGTGATCTTTCCAATAGCCAATAGTCAATGGGCCAGTCCTATTCAATGTGTACCTAAGAAGGGTGGTATGACTGTAGTAGTTAATGAAAATAACGAATTAATACCAACTCGAACTGTTACAGGATGGAGAGTATGTATGGATTATAGAAAACTTAATAAAGAAACCAAAAAAGACCATTTTCCTTTACCCTTTATAGACCAAATGTTACATAGAATAGCTGGTCGAGCCTTTTACTGCTTTTTAGATGGCTACTCAGGATATAACCAAATCACCATAGACCCTGAGCATCAAGAGAAAACAACATTTACATGTCCCTTTGGAACATTTGCTTTTCGCAGAATGCCATTTGGCCTATGCAATGCACCAGCAACGTTCCAAAGATGTATGTTGGCTATCTTCTCTGACCTAGATGAGTCCATAATAGAAATATCTATGGATGACTTCTCAGTCTTTGGTGATTCCTTTAACCACTGCCTAGAAAACCTAGGACAAGTCTTAACTAGGTGTGAAGAAACCAACCGTCTTAAATTGGGAAAAATGTCACTTCATGGTGGAAGAAGGAATAGTATTAGGACATAGAGTGTCCAAAGCAGTAGTAGAGGTCGATAGGGCCAGAATAGAAGTCATTGAGAAGTTAGTGGAACCTAAAAATGTCAAAGCTATAAGAAGTTTCTTAGGTCATGCAGGATTTTATAGGAGATTTATAAAAGACTTTTCAAAAATCTCTAAACCCCTGTGTGAGCTTCTAGAGCTGAATAAAACTTTTGTCTTCTCAAATGAATGTTTAATAGCATGGACCAAGCTTAAGGATGCCTTAGTCAAAGCACCAATCATAGTAGGCCCAAATTGGGATTTGCCTTTTGAGCTAATGTGTGATGCTAGTGACTATGCAATTGGGGCTATGCTTGGCCAAAAGAGAGATAAACTAACACACCCTGTATATTATGCGAGTAAAACTTTAAATGAAGCACAATGTAACTACACTACCACAGAGAAAGAAATGTTAGCAGTAGTGTTTGCATGTGAAAAATTTAGGCCTTATATTGTAGGTAATAAAACGATTGTTTATACTGACCATTCTGCAATAAAGTATTTAATGAGGAAGGCTGATGCTAAGCCTCATCTAATTAGATGGGTGTTACTTTTGCAAGAGTTTGATCTAGAAATTAGAGATAAAAAAGGATGTGAAAATGTAATTGCTGATCATTTATCAAGATTGCAGAGTCATTGCGGAGAAATTGCGGAGCTCGCAATGACTGATTCCTTTATTGATGAACATGTCTTTGTGTTAGTGCATTGTGATAACAATGATGAACCATGGTTTGCTGATATTGCAAACTTTCTTGCCTCACAGGTGTTACCAACTTTCAGAGGGGGGCAAGACAAGAAGATGTTCTTACACGAGGCTAGGAAGTACATTTGGGACGATCCAACCCTCTACAAAAGTTGTGCGGATGGATTGCTAAGGAAGTGTGTGTCAGCTGCTGAATCAAGGCCAGTCTTGTAGCATTGTCATACAGGTCCTTATGGTGGACACTTTGGTGGTCAAAGGACTGCTGCAAAGGTGTTCCAAAGTGGCTACTTCTGGCCCACGATCTTCAAGGATGCACATGACTATGCACACAACTGCAATTAGTGTCAACGAACAGGTAACCTCAGTAGGAAGGATGAGATACCTCTAACATATATCTTAGAGTTAGAACTCTTTGATGTATGGGGCATTGACTTCATGGGACCATTCTGATAGCTCCATTTTGGAGCTGTAATTATGTCCCTAATTCACGATTATTACTGGCTTAATCTTGCTTTTATGTGATTATTGCAGGTGTTCTCGGTAATTCGCCCTCGGGAGCGTTCCGACGCTTTTCGGAGCTTAATATCACAATTTAAAGGCCTAAGAGCACTTCCGGGGAAGAACCATGCAAAGGCATGAAGATTGGGCGCTTTGGGGAAATTGAAGGCGAAATTCCATGCAAAAACCCGAGAGCTAGCGTCGAGACGCTGCCAGAGCGTCTCGACGCTCCGAAGTCTGAAGCGCTGATTTGAAGAAAAACCCGAGAGCAAGCGTCGAGTGATAGCGTCTTGACGCTCGCTCGACGCCGCACAAGCGTCTCGACGCTCCGAAGTCAGAGGCGTTAAGTTGAAAATCCACCCGAGAGTAAGCGTCGAGCGACAGCGTCTCGACGCTCGGTCGACGCCGCACAGCGTCTCGACGCCACCCCGACTGCGCGCGCGGATTATTTAGGGCGCAGCGTCGAGACGCTGCCCTAGCGTCTCGACGCTACGACGGATTACTTAAAGTTTTTGTCCGATTTTAGCCGCCATCTTCATCTTCTACCTCGGGCTCCGCACCTGATTTGACGTTCCAGCAGCCATTTTCACCATGGGAGGGGCTAGGAAGCTTGGATTGAAGCCATCCCACACCACACATAGCATGAGTGAGTAGTTTTACCGTTTTTGGCTCGGGATTGTATAGGAAAAATGTAGTTTGCACTCTTGGTGAGGTTGTAGAATTGAAATTATGAATTGGTTGAATGATTTATTGAATTGATTTCCAATTCTTTGCTTATTCCATGAACATGTTTGAATGATTTAGGACTAGGCACCCTTGATTTTAAGCATGCTTCATTTGTTAAAGGTTTTGATGCCGTGCCTCTCTAAACCGCCAAGTAACAAGGATTTACAACACCTTTGAGCGTATTGGCGTCCTTGCGCTCTTGGTGATCGTTCTTCCCGAACTAGAATTCCAAATCGACACACTAATTTCGCGTCCAAATTAGATAGTCGTCGCAGTTATAGCTCGTTGCTATCGATCGGTCTTGGGAGAGCGTTGGCCGCCAATGTCCGATCGATATGCTTGATTAGCATGATTTATTATGTTTAATTAATATCCATGGAGCATGTCTGAGTTAATTTATTAATTTGAGACGAGCTGCGCATTCGTTAAATTGTCTAACCATTGTACTTGTCAACCTATGATCCAAGAGGCATGCTAAATTTATTCCCGATCGTCCCGAGTAGAAAACTCCGTTAGTTAAATTCTTACCGTTTGCATTGTTCCTTCTTAGTTAATTAAAAACCAACAAATCCCCCATATTTCATTCATTTTATTAGTTTGCAAGTTTAATTAAGATTAAGTCAAGTTACCTTAATTCCCTGTGGATCGACCCCGTTGCCGCTACTCTACTAATAGTTTAGTGAATTCGGGCAAATTATAAATTCATTTTGGCGGGTCTCGACAACCCGATGATTGGCGATAGTTCAATAATATCGTTACCAAAATTGGCGCCGTTGCCGGGGAACTAAGTGTAATTCGGCCTAATTTAATTTGATTTGTAGATTTTTTATTTTTACTTTAAAATTTTGTTTATTCTTTTATTATTTGCAATTTTTGATCTGTTTGTTTAAGTGTGCTAGAAGTGCTTAATTTTTTATTGAGAAAATGAAGATTGACGATGAGACTGGAGTCCCAAAAACACTCAGACAGTGGACGTCGGTTGCTATGGGCCACCTACCTTCTTGTATTTCCTACCCGGAATTCTCAGGTGAGTTTGTGCTTAAGTCGGGCTTAATTGATCATTTGCCTTCCTTTTGTGGTAAAGCAGATGAAGATCCCTATAAACACCTCAAAGAGTTTCAAATGACAAGTTCCGCGATGAAGCCAGGCGACATAACTGAAGATCAGCTCTATCTGAGAGCCTTTCCATTCACCTTGAGAGGTGAAGCTCGAGATTGGCTATATTACTTGCCATCAGGAACCATCACCACTTGGAAGAAGTTACAGAGTCTATTCTTGGAAAGGTATTTCCCAGCTTCAAAAGCCAGAGCCGTGAAAAAAGATATCCACCATTTCAAGCAAGAAAAGGACGAGGCATTTCACGAATGCTGGGAGAGATTCATTAAACTCTGTGAAAAATGCCCGAACCATCTGATAGCAGAAGCCGCGCTTATCGAATTCTTCTATGATGGTTTGCTTCCGCATGACTGCCAGATGCTTGATGCATCAAGTGGAGGAGCCCTTTGGGAGAAAACGCCTGCGGAAGCCAGACAGTTGATCTCCAACATGGCTGAGAACCGTCGCCAATACGGGGGAAGAAACGAGCAAGCTAAAATGTCTACCGACATAGAGGAGCTCAAAGAAAAAGTTTCTCAGGTATTTGGTTTAATTCATACGATGCAAGAAAAATCATCTCAGGCTGTTTCTTCTATTTCAGGTCAAGCCATTGAAGGCATGTTCAAATCACTTATGGAATCTAGCAACGAGACCAGGTCGCAGATGCGGTCTCTGAGAGATGAGTTCACGGAGGTGAAGGAAAGAATGAGTAAGATTGAATCCAATGCGGAAAGCGTTAGCGCGATAAATCTCAGAAGTGGTAAAGAAGTGCCATCTCAAACCACTCCCGAGAGTTCTAACAAAAATTCAGAGATATCTCCAGATAAGTGTTCTCAAACACCCTCTGAAACGGTTGTAGCTTCTCCTTATATTTCTATGAAGTCTTACACTCCCGTTGCTCCTTTTCCCAATAGGTTGGTGAGGCCACCTAAGGAAGTCGAGGATGCGGATGTCCTTGAGACGCTGAAAAAGGTTGGGATCAATATGCCGCTGCTTGATGCAATTCAGCAAATCCCAAGGTACGCTAAATTTCTAAAGGAGATGTGCACCATGAAGAGGAAGACCAAAGGTGCTGAGAGAGTCGTGGTAAGCAAGAATGTTTCTGCCCTGATAACCCAAGGTTTTCCAAGAAAATGCCAGGATCCAGGTATGTTCCTCTTGCCATGTACTATAGGAGATAGAGAAATCGAACACGCCATGCTAGACTTAGGAGCCTCAATTAATGTTATGCCATACTCAGTCTACAAGAGTCTCGATTTAGAAGGTATGCAGGAAACAAGTTTAATTATCCAATTAGCTAATAGGTCTTCCATTCGTCCTTTAGGGGTGATTGAGGACGTGTTAGTTAAAGTTAAGGATCTGATCTTTCCTGCTGATTTTTATGTGATAAATATGGAAGAAAACACATCACCCACTACTTCAGTTTTACTAGGTAGACCATTCATGAAAACCGCTAAGACAAAAATTAATGTGCATGATGGTACCTTATCTGTTGAGTATGAAGGAGATGTGTTCGAATTTAATGTATTTGATGCCATGAAACAACATGCTGATGTGCATTCTGTCTGTAAAATTGATCTGTTAGATACTTTAGAACAAGAAGAATGCATGACTGTTGTTGATGGGGATGACCCACTCGTATTTACTGAAATTGTTGGCGAAGTTGAAAGTAGTGTTCCCATATTGACTGACTCATCTGAACAACCTACTTTTGCTTTAGAGGCATGTGAAAAGCCAACTAAAATATTGCCATCTCTTTTGCAGGCTCCCAAGTTGGAACTAAAGGAGTTGCCGGGTCATCTCAAGTACGTGTACTTGGGTGAGGTGGAGACAGTTCCGGTAATTATCTCCAAGGAGCTTACATCGGAGCAAGAAGGAGAGTTGGTTGAGGTCTTGAAAAAGAACAAAAGAGCCATAGGATGGACATTGGCAGACTTGCACGGGTTGAGTCCAGTGCTGTGCATGCACAAGATTCGGTTGGATGAGGGAGCGAAGCCATCCCGGGAACCTCAGCGGAGACTGAACCCAGCAATGAAAGAGGTAGTGTTGTCTGAGATACACAAACTCCTTGATGCAGGTATTATCTTTCCCATTTCTGATAGCCAGTGGGTTAGCCCTATTCATGTTGTACCTAAAAAGACAGGCATAACCGTTATTAGGAATGATAAGGGGGAGTTAGTACCTAAGAGAGTGCAAAATGGGTGGAGAATGTGTATAGATTTTAGGAAACTGAATGATGTGACTAAGAAGGACCGCTTTCCTATTCCCTTCATAGATCAAATGGTGGAGCGTTTAGCTGGGAAGCCATACTTCTGTTTTCTAGATGGTTTTTCTGGGTTTTATCAAATTCCCATTGCCCAGGAAGACCAAGAAAAGATTACTTTTACCTGTCCATTCGAAACTTACGCATATAGGAGAATGCCATTTGGGCTTTGTAATGCTCCCGGGACTTTTCAGCGATGCATGATGAGCATATTTTCTGAATTTGTAGAAAAATGCATAGAAGTCTTTATGGACGATTTCACTGTATATGGGAGTTCATTTGAGGATTGCCTGTTTAACTTGTCTAGAGTCATGGAAAGATGCATCGAAACTAATCTTGTTTTAAATTTTGAAAAGTGTCATTTCATGGCCAGTCAGGGCATAGTATTGGGTCACGTTGTGTCGGCTAAGGGGATAGAGGTTGATAAAGCTAAAATTGATGTCATATCTGATTTACCTTACCCCACGAATCTTCGGGAAGTGCGTTCTTTTCTTGGTCACGCAGGTTTTTACCGCAGGTTCATAAAAGACTTCTCGAAGATAGTGACTCCGATGACTAGCTTGCTGAAAAAGGATGTCCCATTCTGCTTTGACAAGCAGTGCAAGCTTGCCTTCGACGTTCTGAAGAAGTGCTTGACCAACGCACCTATCATTCATCCACCACAGTGGGGGACTCCTTTCGAGATCATGTGCGACGCAAGCAATTATGCCGTGGGCGCTGTATTGGGCCAGAGGATAGACAAGAAAAGCCACGTGATTTATTATGCCTCTAGGACGCTCAACTCCGCGCAAATCGGTTACACAACAACAGAGAAGGAGCTGCTCTCCATTGTTTTCGCTCTTGATAAATTTCGGCCATATATTCTTGGATCTAAAGTGATTGTTTTTTCTGATCATGCAGCAGTTCGATACTTGATGAACAAGAAGGACTCGAAGCCTAGACTGCTCAGATGGGTATTACTACTCCAGGAGTTCGACGTCTCGGTCCAGGACAGAAAAGGATCAGAAAATACCGTTGCTGACCACTTGAGCCGCATTGTGCGTAATGAGGATGACTTGCCTCTGAATGATGAGTTCCCTGATGAAGTCCTTTTCCAGGTAAGTGTGGAGACACCATGGTACGCCGACATTGTCAACTATTTGGTCACAGGTACGTTCCCATTCGACTTTTCATATAACCAAAGAGCTAAGCTGAAAAGCGAAGCCAAAACTTACGTTTGGGAAGAGCCCGTTTTATGGAAATTTTGCGCTGACCAAGTAATTAGGAAGTGTGTCCCTAAGTCTGAACATAAGTCCATACTTACATTTTGCCATGAATTTGCATGTGGGGGACACTTTGGGCAAAATAGGACTGCGAGAAAAATTTTAGATTGTGGGTTTTTCTGGCCATCACTGTTTAAGGACTGTTATGAATTTTGCAAATCTTGTGATCAGTGTCAGAGAAAAGGGTCCATCACTAGTAGGAATGAAATGCTCAAAAACCCCATTTTAACTTGTGAAATTTTTGAGGTTTGGGGTATGGACTTTATGGGACCCTTTCCCCCTTCATTTGGTTTTGTCTATATTCTGTTGGCTGTGGACTACGTGTCTAAGTGGGTGGAGGCTAAGGCCACCAAAGTTGATACTGCTAATGTTGTTTCCAGTTTTGTCAAATCCAATATTTTTAGCAGGTATGGAGTTCCACGAGCCATCATAAGCGACCAGGGGAGCCACTTCTGCAACAAGACGATCCAGGCCTTGATGAGGAAGTATGGGGTAAATCACAAAATCTCTACCCCGTACCATCCTCAAACCAATGACCAAGCAGAAGTTTCCAATCGAGAGGTGAAGAGCATCCTCGAGAAAACAGTAAGTCCAGGACGGAAGGATTGGAGCCTTAGGCTGGACGACGCTTTGTGGGCTTATCGTACGGCTTACAATACCCCCATAGGGATGTCTCCCTACCGGATGGTTTTTGGAAAAGCCTGTCATCTCCCTGTGGAGATCGAACACAAAGCTTACTGGGTCGTGAAGAAGTGTAACATGGACTTTGACAAGGCTGGCGAAGAAAGACTCCTCAAATTGCAAGAGCTAGAGGAGCTTCGCCTGGATGCATATGAGAACTCGAAGACCTACAAGGAAAAGACTGGTAACGATATTATTGAACTATCGCCAATCATCGGGTTGTCGAGACCCGCCAAAATGAATTTATAAGTGCCCGAAATCACTAAACTATTTGTAGAATAGTAGCAACGGGGTCGATCCACAGGGAATTAAGGTATTTTGACTTAATCTTAATTAAATTTGCAAACTATTAATATAAGTGAAATAAGGGGTAATTGTTGGTTTCCAAGTAACTAAGATGGAACAAAACAAATGGGAAAATTTAGCTAACGGAGTTTCCGACTCGGGACGATCGGAATAAATTTAGCATGCTTCTTGGGTCATAGGTTGATGAATATTATGGTTGTATAAGTTAATGAATGCACAGCTCGTCTAAAATTAATAAATAACTCAGACATGCTCCATGGATTTAATTAGACAAAATTAATCATGCTAATCAAGCATACCGTTCGGACATTGGCGGCCAACGCTCTCCCAAGACCGAACGGTAGCAACAAGCTAACTGTGACGACTATCTAATTTGGACGCGAAATTAGTATGTCGATTTGGAATCCTAATTCGGGAAGAACGAGCACCAAGAGCGCAAGGACGCCAATACGCTCAAGGAGTCATAATTCCTTGTTACTCGGCGGAAACGAGAGGCACGACATCAAATCCTTTAACAAATGAACATGCTCAAAATCAAGGGTGCCTAGTCCTAAATCATTCAAACGTGCTCATAGATTAAGCTAAGAAGTAGAATTCAATTCAATGAAATATCCAACCAAATCAGAAAATTTAATCCTACAACCTCACCAAGAATTCAAACTACATTTATTCTTTACAATCCCGAGTCAAAAACGGTAAATCTACTCACTCATGACTTGTGTGGTGTGGGACGGCTTCAAATCGAGCTTCCTAGCCCCTCCCATGGTGGAAAATAGCTGCTGGACGTCAAATCAGGCGCGGAGCTCGAGGTAGAAGATGATAATGGCGGCTAAAATCGGACAGAAACTTAAGTAATCCGTCGTAGCGTCGAGACGCTAGGGCAGCGTCTCGACGCTGCGCCCTAAATAATCCGCGCGCGCGCAGTCGGGGTGGCGTCGAGACGCTGTCGGCGTCGAGCGAGCGTCGAGACGCTATCACTCGACGCTTGCTCTCGGGTTTTTCTTCAATTCAGCGCTTCAGACTTCGGAGCGTCGAGACGCTCTGGCAGCGTCTCGACGCTAGGGCAGCGTCGAGCTAGCGTCGCGACGCTGTCGCTCGACGCTAGCTCTCGGGTTTTTGCATGGAATTTCGCCTTCAATTTCCCCAAAGCGCCCAAACTTCATCCCTTTGCATGGATCTTCCCGGGAAGTGTTCTTATGCCTTTAAATCGCGATATTAAGCTCCGAAAAGCGCCGAAACGCTCTCGAGAGCGAAGCACCGAGAACACCTACAATAATTACATAAAAGCAAGATTAAGCCAATAATGAACGTGAATTAGGGACATAATTATAGCTCCAAAATGGAGCTATCAAACACCCCCAACTTAATTCTTGCTAGTCCTCGAGCAAGGTGGAATTCTGATTAATCAAATAAAACGAGAATACATGCTAGGGACTCGAGTCTCAGTACTGGAAAAGACAGGGCATTTGCATTTGAAAGAAACGCCCGCATGCATGCATGAGTTTAGATCAAATTGAAGAATTTAAAGATGCTTCCCTATTTAAGCTTCAGACTTAGCTCCTCGATCTTTAGGTTTCAACAGGCTTAGAACAGCTCTATCTATCCTAAAATTTCGCTTTCCCTCTACTTATGGCTTAACAGAACAGTCTAAGGGCAGTTCATCGCCTATGCAAGTAATATAACGCAAGGCATCTTTTCTCTCATTTCCTTTGATCTTCATGAGCGCCTAACATGTCAATCTTACTTTCGTTTCAGCTTGCCTGCAATTTCATTGCACAGTGCATCTGACTACGGGCAAAATTCACATTTTTAAGGACTAGCGTTCACTTCTTTGTGCATCCTTTTCATGCAGTGGCGACCGTGGGTTACACGACCGCCCCTGGCTACTAAGGCAACTCAAGAAGGAGGAACGCCTCATGAGATTATTTTCTTTTTATAAACTTGCATTCATTTTTCTTTTAGTCTAAAAATCATGTTAAAATTTTAAGCGCACGGATTACAAACAAGAGCGAATCTTAGCCCATCCTAAGGTTGCCTTTCGAGGTGACAACGAATTTCAAAACAAACAGAGCTACCCTAAACCCACAGATCCAAGATAGAGTGCTAACATGCGAAGCTTAAACAGGGAAATAACTTAAATTTTTTTTTTTTTCAAAACGGCCTTAACATATGCAATTATACTCAATTTCACGACAAACACACATACGAAGACCTTAGCAGTACATCACAGAATTTCATAGTCGGACAAGCATGCTTTCTCCATAGCTCAACAAGTTAATCAGGATTCCACAACAAAGCTCAACAATCCTTTATAAGGCACAACCCACCACCCCCAACTTAGAAATGACAATGTCCTCATTGGACCAAATATGCGCAGTCAAAACAAAAGGAAAGAAAACCTTCCCTGAATTGTGACTTAGAGGGTTGGAGAGTGCGCTTCAACCTTAGCCAATAAACCGCAAGGACGAGCCATTGTTTCACCTGAAAATTCACAACATCAGAGTAGAAATCTAAACTAATCCTAAAGACGATAAGTAAACAAAAAGCATATACAGTTCAAGCTCGGGTGCCTCCGAGTAGCGCAAATTTTTAGAGTCGATTGCTCGACTTTACCAAAACTAATTTTATCCTTTCTCATAATCAGGCTCTTTCAAGTAGGCATGATCGTCGAAGTCCTCTGACATTCCCTCGTGAAAGATCTTTAATCGCTGGCCATTCACTGTGTATTCCTTCTCCGTATCCAAGCTCTGAATTTTGACTACACCATAGTGATGAACATCAGTGATAATGAAAGGACCAAGCCACCTGGAACGAAGTTTACCTGGCATGAACTTCAGGCGGGAGTTGAACAAGAGGACCTTCTGACCAACTTCAAAGTGTTTTCTGACGACTCGTCTGTCGTGGAACATCTTGGTCTTTTCCTTGTAGGTCTTCGAGTTCTCATATGCATCCAAGCGAAGCTCTTCTAGCTCTTGCAATTTGAGGAGTCTTTCTTCGCCCGCCAAGTCGAAGTCCATGTTACACTTCTTCACGGCCCAGTAAGCTTTGTGCTCGATCTCCACTGGGAGATGACAGGCTTTACCATAAACCATCCGGTAGGGAGACATCCCTATGGGGGTTTTGTAAGCCGTACGATAAGCCCACAAAGCATCGTCCAGCCTCAGACTCCAATCCTTCCGTCCTGGACTTACTGTTTTCTCGAGGATGCTCTTCACTTCTCGATTGGAAACTTCGGCTTGGCCATTGGTCTGAGGATGGTACGGGGTAGAGATTTTGTGATTTACCCCATACTTCCTCATCAAGGCCTGGATCGTTTTGTTGCAGAAGTGGCTCCCCTGGTCACTTATGATGGCTCGTGGAACTCCATACCTGCTAAAAATGTTAGATTTGACAAAACTGGAAACAACATTAGCGGTATCAACTTTGGTGGCTTTAGCTTCCACCCATTTAGACACGTAGTCCACAGCCAATAAGATATAGACAAAACCAAATGAAGGGGGAAAGGGTCCCATAAAATCCATACCCCAAACCTCGAAAATTTCACAAGTTAAAATGGGGTTTTGAAGCATTTCATTCCTGCTAGTGATGGTCCCTTTTCTCTGACACTGATCACAAGATTTACAAAACTCATAACAGTCCTTAAACAGTGATGGCCAGAAAAACCCACAATCTAAAATTTTTCTCGCAGTCCTATTTTGCCCAAAGTGTCCCCCACATGCAAATTCATGGCAAAAAGTAAGGATGGACCTATGTTCAGACTTAGGGACGCACTTCCTAATTACCTGGTCAGCACAAAATTTCCATAAAATGGGCTCTTCCCAAACATATGTCTTGGCTTCGCTTTTCAGCTTAGCTCTTTGATTATATGAAAAGTCGAATGGGAACGTACCTGTGACCAAGTAGTTGACAATGTCGGCGTACCATGGTGTCTCCACACTTACCTGGAAGAGAACTTCATCAGGGAACTCATCATTCAGAGGCAAGTCGTCCTCGTTACGCACAATACGGCTCAAGTGGTCAGCAACGGTATTTTCTGATCCTTTTCTGTCCTGAACAGAGACGTCGAACTCCTGGAGTAATAATACCCATATGAGCAGTCTAGGCTTCGAGTCTTTCTTGTTCATCAAGTATCAAACTGCTGCATGATCAGAAAAAACAATTACTTTAGATCCAAGAATATATGGCCGAAGTTTATCAAGAGCGAAAACTATGGAAAGCAGCTCCTTCTCTGTTGTTGTGTAACCGATCTGCGCGGAATTGAGCGTCCTAGAGGCATAATAAATCACATGACTCTTCTTGTCTATCCTCTGGCCCAACACAGCGCCTACGGCATAATTGCTTGCGTCGCACATGATCTCGAAAGGAGTCCCCCACTGCGGTGGATGGATGATGGGTGCGTTAGTCAAGCACTTCTTCAAAACATCAAAAGCAAGCTTGCACTGTTTGTCAAAGCAGAATGGAACATCCTTTTTCAGCAAGCTTGTCATCGGAGTCACTATCTTCGAGAAGTCTTTAATGAACCTGCGGTAAAAACCTGCGTGACCAAGAAAAGAACGTACTTCCCGAAGATTCGTGGGATAAGGTAAATCAGATATTACATCAATTTTTGCTTTATCAACCTCTATCCCCTTGGCAGACACAACGTGACCCAATACTATGCCCTGACTGGCCATGAAATGACACTTTTCAAAATTTAAAACAAGATTAGTTTCGATGCATCTTTCCATGACTCTAGACAAGTTAAACAGGCAATCCTTAAATGAACTTCCATAAACAGTAAAATCATCCATAAAGACTTCTATGCATTTTTCTACAAATTCAGAAAATATGCTCATCATGCACCGCTGGAAAGTCCCTGGAGCATTACAAAGCCCAAAGGGCATTCTCCTATATGCGTAAGTTCCGAATGGACAAGTAAAAGTAGTCTTTTCTTGGTCTTCCTGGGCTATGGGAATTTGATAAAACCCAGAAAAACCATCAAGAAAACAGAAGAATGGCTTCCCAGCTAAACGCTCCACCATTTGATCTATGAAGGGAATAGGAAAGTGGTCCTTCTTAGTCACATCATTCAGTTTTCTAAAATCAATACACATTCTCCACCCGTTTTGTACTCTCTTAGGTACTAACTCCCCCTTATCATTTCTAATAACAGTTATGCCCGTCTTTTTAGGTACAACATGAATAGGGCTAACCCATTGGCTATCAGAAATGGGAAAGATAATACCTGCATCCAGGAGTTTGTGTATCTCAGACAACACTACCTCTTTCATTGCAGGGTTCAGTCTCCGCTGAGGCTCTCGGGATGGCTTTGCTCCCTCATCCAGCCGAATCTTGTGCATGCACAGCACTAGACTCAACCCGTGCAAGTCTGCCAATGTCCATCCCATGGCTCTTTTGTTCTTTTTCAGAACCTCGACCAACTGATAACTCCATTTTGGAGCTATTAAATACTTCCTAATTATAGCTTAAGTCCGCTTTCAATTGATTAAATATATCTCTTTTGTAGGAGAAAAGCGGCAAAGAGCTCGTGCGTCCGTAGGGCATGTTCGAGAGCTTAAAGTGGAGTTTTAGCGCCCCGGGAATGCATCGGGAAGAGGGGAACTTGTTCCGTGAAGAAACGGGCCAAAACAGCCTTGGAGAGGCAAAGTTTCAGCCCCAAACCCGAGAGCCAGCGTCGAGCTATAGCGTCGAGACGCTGGCTCGACGCTTGAAAAACCCGAGAGCAAGCGTCGAGTGATAGCGTCGAGACGCTAGCTCGACGCTGCCCTGGCGTCGAGACCCTGCTTGGCGTCGAGACGCTCCGGAGGAGGCGCGCGCAGGAAATTTATCGGGGCAGCGTCGCGACGCTGGCCTTGCGTCGCGACGCCATCGCGAGCGCGCGCGCGGAAAACTTAGGGCACAGCGTCGAGACGCTGGCCTAGCGTCTTGACGCTACGACGAAGGCAGTAGCTAAAAGACGATTTTTCTGCACATTTTTGATGATCTTCATCTTCTTCATCTCTCAACGGAATCCGGCGATTTTGGTCTTCTTCTTCCCCATTTTCTCTCTATTTTCCGTGGAGCTCCGCCATTGTTGGCATGCTTGTGAGCTCCACTTTCCTTTGTAATACTTAGAAGGATCCTTCCATGGCCGTGGTTGGAGCGGGATTGACGCACCGCGCCATGAGCGGCTAAGGTAAGGGTGACGGTTTGGGATTTGTTTAGGGGAATTTTGTTAGACATTTATGGCTTTAATAATCTGAGTATAATTTTGCATATTGGTATCTGATTATTGGCATCTGTTTACCTTGCTTAATCCAACGGGCATGCTAAAATACGTTGATTGACACTCGGGTAGTTTCGCATGTTGTGTATGTTAAAGAGTAGCGATGCCGTGCCTCTCACTGCTCGACTAAGTAACACAGGTAAATAGAACTAAATCGAAGTATCGGGTCGGGTAGGATAAATGTTGGTTGCATACGGCGTTTGCGGGCAACCTACTAGCATTTAGAATTCACGCTCGAATGTTCGTCGCGGTTAGCTAGTGACTATCTAAATTCACCTTAGGACTGATCATCTTAACGCGAGCTTAGATAACGTGTAATTAGGACTGTGTGGCCTAATTAAAATCCATGGAGTCGGCTACTTTGGGGCTTCTCTGGTAGTCGTCCGCGTGCTAAATAAACTGTATTCCATGTTATTAGTATTACATGATAAGCTGAATGTTGTCTAACAATTGATCCCTAGACTCCCCAAACCGCGCACACGTTCTTCATATTATTTCTCTCTTTTGTTAGCTTATTTGACATTTTTTCCTGCATGATAAAACCCCCCGTTACCAATTAATCAATTAAATCCCAATTTCACTAGTAAATTCATTCTTCCTATTCCTTGGATCGACCCTGTTGCCACTGGCTGCAAAGCCTTGGTCATAGGCTTTATAAATCATATTTTGGCAAGCCTCGACAGCTTGAGATTAAGCGGATATTCAAAATTCCGCTCCACCAAAATTGGCGCCGTTGCCGGGGAGTAGGCAATTGATTGAATTTATGATTTAAGTTTGAATTTGATTTATTGATGGTTGACTGAAAATTTTTCTTGTTTGTATATTGTATGTTTGGAATTTTTGTTTGTGTATGACCCGTTCCTCTGAGGGTAGTTTGCAGTTTATCCCTGAGATTGACAGAGAGGAGCGGCGGTTACGGAGAGAAGCCCGGGAGGGGCAAAGACCGATTGAGGAGGAAGAAGGCAATCCCTTCTTATTTGACGAGATGGCGCAAGGTGATGCGCCACGGACGCTTAAGCAACTGGCAGCGCCAGACTTGAACCTGCAGCCTTTGTGCATTAACTACCCCGTGGTAGCAGGTAACTTTGAGTTGAAATCTGGTTTAATTCACCAGTTACCTTCTTTCCATGGAAACGCAGGTGAGGACGCGAACAAACATCTGATGGAGTTCCATTGCGTCTGCGCGGGGATGAAGCCCGCAGGGGTCACGGAGGAGCAGCTGAACATGAGGGCATTCCCCTTCACGCTCAAGGATAAGGCCAAGGATTGGCTGTACTATTTGCCTTCTGGATCCATCACCACGTGGCAGGATATGAAGCGGGTATTTTTGGAGAAATACTTTCCCGCGTCCTTAGCCACCACTCTGCGGAAGAGGATATATGGGATCACCCAGGATGTAGGTGAGTCCCTGCACGAATACTGGGAACGCTTCGGGCGCCTGTGCGCTAGCTTCCCACATCATCAGATTGCCGATCAGTTGTTGATCCAGTACTTTTATGAGGGGATGACACCCCATGACCGGCAGATGATCGATGCAGCGAGTGGAGGGGCACTGATTGACAAGACCCCAGTTGAGGCCAAACAGCTCATTGCAAATATGGCCACCAACTCGCAGCAATTCGGTATTCGGGGGCAAGGACAAGTGCACAGCGTGGCTCAGAGCCACGAGATGATTGAAATGAGGGCCCAGGTGGCCGAGATAGGTAGCATGTTAAAGAAAATAGTTGGAGGACACCGTGAGGATGCGGAGGTCAACGCGATCGGGGGGTATGCTTCCAACCCAAGGAAGTACGACCCATATGCAAACACTTACAACCCCGGTTGGCGCGACCATCCTAACTTCAGCTATGGGAATAGGGAAGGACAGACTCGTTTCCAAGGCCAGTCTCAGGATAGGCCTAATTCTTCCACACAGGCTCAAGCCTCGAGCTCCTCCAGCTCACTTGAAGAGATGGTACGGACCATCGTGACTAGCACCAGCCAGTTCCAGAAAGAGGCTCGAGAAGAGCTCAATTCTCACAAGGCAGAGCTGCAGAATTTGAACAAGCAGCTGACACAGATGGCGGTGTCTATTAGTAAGATTGAGAGCAAGAGCTCGGGGAAGCTTCCTTCCCAAACTACAGTCAACTCATGTGAAAACGTGAGTGCCATTCAGCTGCGCAGTGGGAAGTCACTTTCCACCAGAGCTGCGAAGGAAGCCACGGACAGCTTGAACGAGTCCGCCCCGATTGCTCCTGAGACTCAGAAAGAGAAAAGAAATGAGAAGGTCAGTGTACCTGAGGATGTTGCCAAAGCACCATTCCCGAGTAGGCTTGCGAAGCCTACTGTGGAATCTGATGATGAGGAGGTCCTGCGAACCTTCCAAAAGGTGATGGTAAATATCCCGCTCCTAGAGGCAGTCAGTCAGGTGCCCAAATATGCAAAATTCCTAAGGAGCTGGTGCACTACGAAGAGAAAGTCCAGAGGGACTGAGAAAAAGAAAGAAAACGTCTCTGCCATACTCCCAGGTACGTTGCCTGCAAAGTGCAACGATCCAGGTACTTTTACTATCCCTTGCACTATAGGTAGTAAAATTGTTCATAATGCCATGTTAGACCTAGGAGCCTCTGTTAATGTTATGTCTTATGCATTGTATCGTGATCTGAATTTAAATGAAATGCATGAATGTAATGTTTCTGTTAAGTTGGCTAATGGGTCGAGCATCTGTCCTAGGGGGAAGGTAGAGGATGTTTTAGTTAGAGTTGGGAATATGACGTTTCCCGCTGATTTCCTTGTTTTAGATATGAATGAAAACTCATCGCATGCTTCGTCCTCCATGTTGTTAGGACGTCCCTTTCTTAAGACCGCTAGGGTCAAAATTGATGTGTTTAAGGGCGTTGTTTCTCTGGAGTTTGATGACACTTTGCATGAGTTCTCTTTATTTGGAAAATCTGCTGGAAATGTCTCTGTTTGTGAGCATGTTGAGAATGGGAGTCTACCCTCGCGCTTGAGGGATGGTTCCCATGTCTCTGTTAAAATTTATGATTTGAATTTGTTTGATGACACTGCTAGTTTTTGCACTAACACTTCTTATATTCACGTGCCCGAGGCACGAAGAGTGCAAAACAATTTTCAGGTGGATGGTGGAAAAGGTGTGGCCAAGGACAAGTATGGATCGTCCCCCGCACCTACAGACTATGGATGAGTCTGTTGAGAGAATACAGTCGAGCAACCGACTTTAAAAATTCTGCGCTTCTCGGAGGCACCCGAGCGATGGACTGTTTTTATGCTTTAGTGTAGTTTTATTGCTTTTTAGATTAATTTAGTTTTAATTAGCTTGCTGATTTTTTTTTAGGAATCGAGGATGAGAAGACAATTTTGGGCTCTGATGGGTTTATGTGCCGCTTCCTCGCCCTCGCCAGCTTCACCAAGAGTCAGGGAAGTGTATTTCTTCTTCCCTTTTACTTTGTTGTATCTGATTGGTTGGCATTGAGGACAATGCCAAATTTTGAAGTTGGGGGTGGAGTAGTCCGATGGATGTGCATGTGTAGTTTGTTGAGCAGTGCTATAAAGATATTGAAGTGCTTGGGACTCTGTTTATTGTTTTCTGACTGTGATAGCCTAGGAAATGCATGTTGGAAATCTGAGCATGTCCATAATCGAGTTTTTGCATGAGTTTTGTGTTTATTAGGTTCATGTCAAAAATTTTAAAATTTTTTCTGTTGCTCCCTTGCACTCATCGCGCACTTAGCAACTTCTCCCTAGATTCCGTAAGCTTGGTTTATCGCATGTTTAGCTAATTCTCGTTGTCACCCCGAAAGGCACCCTTAGGTAGCTTGTTGCATGAGAGTTAGTAGTTAGTTAATTGAGAAAGCATGTGCTTAGCCTAATGTAAAAAAAAATAGAAAAGCATGTTTGGTAGAAAAATTCCTCTCGAGGCGCTCCTCCTTCTTATTAGCGCTTAAAAGAAGTGAGCGTCAGTCCTTAAAAATGTGAAGTTTTATGCATGAATTTGACGTGTTAGGCAGCTCGAGTAGGAAAGAAAAAGAAATGAAAGGTTGGTTCAAAGAACCCAAAATAAAAAGAGTACAAAGTACTTTTGAAAAGAAAGAAAAAGAATGAGAAAATAATTAGGTCTCTTAATTTGCTTCTTTCTCTCGTGTAAGTCAAGTGTAGCTGTTCTTAAACGCTAGAAGTAGGGGGAAAACGGGATGTGCGTTGCATGCTGGTTTTCTGGGTTTACGTGAGTTTAGGAGTGGTTGTCTAGCACACACACACGTTAGGGGGCAAGAGTTAATTTTTGATATGTCCTAGTTAATACATGAACAAATGCTTCCGTGATTATACTCGTGTTTAAATTTCAATATGCATGGAGGCTTGAGTTAGAATATATGTAAACGCGTCCTTAGAGTCAATGTCTTTGTAGTGCTTGCTCGAGGACTAGCAATGTTTAAGTTGGGGGTGTTTGATAACTCCATTTTGGAGCTATTAAATACTTCCTAATTATAGATTAAGTCCGCTTTCAATTGATTAAATATATCTCTTTTGTAGGAGAAAAGCGGCAAAGAGCTCGTGCGTCCATAGGGCATGTTCGAGAGCTTAAAGTGGAGTTTTAGCACCCCGGGAATGCATCGGGAAGAGGGGAACTTGTTCCGTGAAGAAACGGGCCAAAACAGCCTTGGAGAGGCAAAGTTTCAGCCCCAAACCCGAGAGCCAGCGTCGAGCTATAGCGTCGAGACGCTGGCTCGACGCTGGAAAAACCCGAGAGCAAGCGTCGAGTGATAGCGCCGAGACGCTAGCTCGACGCTGCCCTGGCGTCGAGACCCTGCTTGGCGTCGAGACGCTCCGGAGGAGGCGCGCGCAGGAAATTTATCGGGGCAGCGTCGCGACGCTGGCCTTGCGTCGCGACGCCATCGCGAGCGCGCGCGCGGAAAACTTAGGGCACAGCGTCGAGACGCTGGCCTAGCGTCTCGACGCTACGACGAAGGCAGTAGCTAAAAGACGATTTTTCTGCACATTTTTGATGATCTTCATCTTCTTCATCTCTCAACGGAATCCGGCGATTTTGGTCTTCTTCTTCCCCATTTTCTCTCTATTTTCCGTGGAGCTCCGCCATTGTTGGCATGTGTTGCGTGCTCAATGTGTAAAGATAAATGTGCAAAAGGGTAGAGAGAGCACTTAGAACATGCAAGCATACATGGTCTCACAGCAAGTAGTAAGTATATTTAATTCGTTTTTTCCACAGAGACTCATTTTTAGCTATTCGCGAAGTGTGAATGTTAAGAAAGATGGGATGAATTTGATGGGGTAAAATTGGTTTTTAATTATCTAATTTTTGCTGAATGTATAAAGGGATATAACATAAACAAATGCAAGTTGAAATTAGATGCAAAGGACAAGAGATGGAATTAATAAACGAGGAAGAAAACAGCTAAACAGAATGCAATTTAGCAGAATTGCGAGAACCGCAATTAATCCGCAATTAACTGACAGCGAAACTGATTAAAAGGGTGAATTAAGGGCTACTAATGACTATCCTATAGGCAGTTTATTACGATTATCAAGCTTTGGATCAACTCTCTATACATCAAACTCACTCTATCTCAAGTATCGTCCGATTCCAAGCATTAGAGTCTTAAGTTTACTCGACTTCAAAGTAAGGTCTCAAGCATCTTATTTAAGCAGGAGTGTTTAGTTTGTACTAGGGAAACGCCTATTCCTAGGCCGTTTCCTGGTTACCATGAAAGGCTAGCATGATTATATGACTCTGAACTCTTACTCCTTCCAGAGGTTAGGAGTTCTTTGGACAAAATGGATGGCCAATCGAAATTGCCCGTAGGATGAAGCTTACATACAATCAATGTTCGAGTGTTAATCTGCCTACTTGGTTCACGTTTTTTAGCCTATAGTTCTGTCATTAGCATGCCCCTAAGTGACTTAGCTACTCATGGATATATAGAGAACAGAAATGGTAGATAAGATAGACATGCTTAGAAGGGAAATGTGCTAAAAACAGTAAACAAAACCCGTAGCAGAAGATGGTGGAAACTGTAAAATGCAGAATTGTACTTCGATTACTTTGAGTGTTTGAATGACAAAGGAAAGCTTTCTAGAAATGAATCCAAGACAGACAACAACGAAATGCAGTAAGTAAACTACTAAACTAAGAACGACAATAATCAGCAATGGAAATAAGAAGAACAGAACAGAAAATCAGTAAAGGGTTGCTGAAAAACTTCGTGGCAGTCGCCTCGAATGAAGGTGATGAAAAGTCAGCCTTGCTTGGATGAATCCAATCGAGAGAGAAGAAGAATCTCCTCTCCTTCCTATCAGATTATCGACTCCAAAAGCTGAGACTCTCACTCCAACAAACGGCAAAGGAAAACAGATGGAAATGGTGGACTGCGAGAAGACTTCTGCGCTTCGAGTGATGACTGAACCTCCGACTTTGACCCCCTTTTATAGTAGTTTGCAGGTGCGTTCGGGCCAAGGAGAACCATCAATCTTCAACGTCATATATCAGAATGGATGGAGGAGAAAGAACGAATCCCTGAAAAGTCGGATCTAAACAGAAAAAGGTCAGCCAACTTACGGTTTTAACTTGAATAATTGCGGTCACCGCAATGTTTTCGCAATTCATTTGCAATGCTCATTTTTTCATTCTTTTCCTTCGGTTTTCAACCCTTTTTCTACCTATTGTGCATAAGTCCTAAATTAGCTACCTTCTTCTAATTCTCATATTAAAGCATAGGTTTAGGCTAAATGCTAACAAAAACACCTAAATGTGTACATCTTCTTAAGCTAAATGGGTCCTAAATAAGTCACTTTCAGAGACTTAACACACCCCCAAACTTAAGGCTTTGCTTGTCCTCAAGCATACTAAGGACTTACTTAGGCTGCTGTTTCTTCTTCTTTAACTACTCACTAACTCCCTTATATTCTTGTCTATAGCAATGCTGTCCTGTGACACACTTCTAAGTTTAGAACTAACCTCTTTATCAAGCTTCTTCTGACTTCACCTGCCTACTATACCCGCTGCTTTTGTTAACCCCCTACTACTGATCTAACTACTTCTATGATATCATGCTATTATCCCTAAGGTTTCAAATTCTACCAAGCTTTACTCCAGACTCAGTACATGCTTCTAGCTTATTTTTAATGTGTCTAGGATTCCTTAGAGTCATGCCAGTCTTAGTATTAACGGTGACAGTGGTACTTTTAGAGAACAACCTAAACCCTGGCATCACTACATTGGATATACATTCATCTCCCTAGACAAACCTAAAAGCTACAACCTTGTGCTTAGCTCATTAAGGATCAGAGTTCTTTTTACATAGGACATCTAAGCCACAAGATTATAACTCCCAAGCATACATTCTTCTTCCCCTATTTCTCCTTTTTTCTTTACTTAGGTGGAGTCTCCCCTTGGTTTGCCTTTTGATGCAATGCCACTTGTGGTTTACACACTTGGCACTGATTACTCAGCCACTTGAGAAAGACTCCCCTCTTTATTCTATTTTTTCACTTTTTCTATTTATCACAAAAAATTTTTTTTTTTTTTTTTTTAGGAGAAGAAGAATGCTTATGTCTTAAGGAAGAGAGGAATGTTCCTAGGCCTAGGGTGGCCTCCCCCAAACTTCAACTACTCATTGTCCCCAATGAGTGTTTGAGGTGGCACACCCCCAAACTTGTCCTAGAAGCATCTAGTCTAAAGCAAAACAAAGAGAATCTAAAAATCCTAGGCATAGGCAAAACATTCTAAAAGCAATTATCCCAGCAGCAGAAAATTTGAACATAACAGAAAGTTTTAAGGACTTATGGTTTCTGCATACTGAGCACTATTTAGAGGCAAATTTAAACTATCAAAGGGTGTCCTATGACACTCATCCAGCATGCTTCAAGATCAGCTATATAAGGTAGTCATGCTTGCAGCAAAAGATAGAATTTAACAGATCACAGCCTAACTAAACAGACAGTCCAAAACATGCAATCAGTCACAAAAATTGCGGGAACCGCAATTATTTCGCAATTCAATCTGGGCAGATTTAACATTGATTCAGGCCCCTAGCATGTTTTTTCCTGTTACTCATGCATCCTAAAAATAAAACTAAACTATCCTACCTAAACAGCTAACATCAGACTAGACTAAGCAAAAGAAAAAACATAAAACTAAACATTAAAAACAGATCAAAAATTGAATACAAAACAGCATACTATACATGATTCTATCAAAAAGCAGGAAAATTGTCTTTTGTTTTTCTTAAGGGATCAGTAATACTCCCTCTAGTGCTCTTCAAACCAGCACTCAATTCTCATCATCCTCATCTGGTTGCCTTGGTCGTGGGGGCACCCATGGAGTTAGGAGGTTGGTGGGGAAGTCTGGGAAGATGCACCCCAACTGGTCTGCAACTTCTCTGTCCCTCGCCTGCGCATAGTTGGCCCATTGAGCCATTCTCCTCTGCATGTCCATCAAGCAGGCCATGGATAGGGACTGTTCAGCAGCCAGCCTATCCAACTCAAACTCCATATTTCCCTTTCTCCTCAGCCTCAGGTTAGCAGGCAGCTCCAAATGGCCTGTGTAAGGCAGCTGCTGCTCCAAGCGCTCGGTGGGAACTCCTGCAAGCAAACACAACTTTGTTATAGTGTTGGGGAAAAATAATGGTCCCTTACCCTTTTTAGCACACTCAGCTATGGCAGCAGTGATGACTTCTCCCACGTTGATCGTGAGACCTCTCATTATAGCATAAACCAGCAGCGAACGGCTCTGGTTAATTGTAGTCTCATGAGTTACTGGGGAGAGTCTTCGTCTGACGAATGAAAACCACACAGCTGCCTTAGCCGTGAGGTTGGCACTCATGAGAGTGTGCCGCCCATTGCGTGATACTGTCCAGGAGGCCTCAGGCTGGCCAATTGTGCGAATGGCCTCTTCCAGCACAGCCTCGGTCGGCTCATCAACTATCCGTGCATAATCTGTGTGCACTTGGCCCCTGAGACCAAAGGCTTCATTGATGGCCTTGGCTGAGAAATCAACTTCCACCCCTCTGACCACAGATAGGCCATCCTCAGGGCTGAGCACATTGGCGTAGAAATCGTACACCATGCTCGTGTAGGCTGGATTGGGAGGTCTGCAGAATTCCTCCCAGCCATGGTTAAGCACCCCTGCGCGCAAGAACTGCGGCAGGTCAGCAAGTCGATCAAGGAATCCTTTTTCGTGCAATAGGTCCCTTTTTCTCAGCTCAACACCCCTGGACTCAGCATCAGATGAGACATACCTCACTGATGGAGGTTCATCTTCAGGGTAGAGTTTAGCCTTCCCCTTATCGGCTGGTTTGGATGATTCAGCAGCCTCCACCTTGAGGCGTTTGAGTGATGGCTCCGTGCTTTCTTCGTCTGCTGAAGGCACTCTTTTGGCCTTCTTCTTCTTCAGCTTCTTGGATTTCTTGGCCTTGACAATCTTGGCCTTCTTCTTCTTTTTCTTAATGTTGATCTGCTGGAGGCAAGCCCCCAACGTCTCCTCCATAGAATCATCCTGCTGGGCAGGAACATCAGGGCTGTCTTCTCTCATGGGAGAGAAGACTTCTTCTTCCCCAGCATCTCCACTACCTTGCGTAGACTCCTGATAATCCCCATAAGGGAATTCAGGATCAGGCCGTGGAGGATTGTACTCTGCTGATGGTGTATGCGCAGAACTCAGTGGCGAAGATGGTGGTTCAGGGCTCTGCGCTGCTGCAGGTGGCGGATCAGAACTCTGAGGTGCTGGAGACAACTCGGAGCTCTGTGCAGGCGGTGACGACTCTGCGCTTGGCACTGGTTCAGACGAGAGGGGACTGCGCGCAGGTGACACAGACAGCGACGAACCTTTTTTGGCTGACTCGTGGGCTGCACGATCAGTTTCTTGACTCTCCACAGAGGGAGTCCTGGCGGTGCTTGGTTCGGCGGCAGTCTTGACACTCCACCGTCGTTTCTTGGGCGTGCCCACTGGCTCAGATGGGCCAGCAGGGATCTCAGTGACCACCCTCCACTTCTTCCTACGAATAGGAAGCTTGGACAGACGGCCAGTGCGTACAGCACCCTCATCAGCAAGGGTGAGAAGCGCTTCCCTCGCAGCCGCTTCAGCTGCGTCATCGGCCTTCTTCTTGGCTGCGGATCTTTCAGCCCTAGTGGAAACCATTGTCGAATCTTGAAGGTTTGGAGAGAAGAATCAAAGATGGAGAGAATCGCAGAAATCTTGGAGAGCAAAGTTTGAGAGAATCGTATCGATCGAGCGCCTTCTAACGGCTATAAAAGCAACGGGAAAATCCCAACGGCTCTTTTTTTTGCGGATCCAGCAATTTTTGCGCAATTCTAGGGATATCTTTTCATCAAAATCTTCAACTTCGCTCGTCCGTATCTTTTATTTGGCTCAACCATTTCTTGATTTTTAAAGCTTGATTTACTCCCCTTGATACCCTCTTTCGATTCCCTACAACAACAAATAAAACAAACATCAAATACGCAATTAAAATCACACCACAAAACATACAAACGATACTCGAAAAAACAGAAAAAATAAACTAAGGCATTGGCCTTGACTAAACGAGCACAGTAACCACTCGTTCTCTCTCGTTTCTAACTTCATGCTTCACGTAGGAGGAAGGCCGAGAGAGTCTTCACATCCCCCTCCTCGTAGTAGTGCTTCAACCTAGCACCATTGACCATAAATGGCTGGCCTTGCTGCAAATTTTTAATCTCTATGGCACCATGAATAAAGACATTAGTAATAATAAATGGACCTGACCATCTAGACTTTAGTTTGCCTGGAAATAGTTTTAATCGTGAGTTAAATAATAGTACAAGTTGGCCCTTCCTAAAGTCTTTGATCCTAAGTCTACTGTCGTGCCATATTTTTGTCTTTTCTTTGTACATCTTGGCATTCTCATAGGCCATGTGCCTAAGCTCATCAAGTTCATGTAACTGTAGAGATCTCAATGTCCCCGCATCCTTTACACAAAAATTTAATTCTTTCATGGCCCAAAATGCCTTGTTTTCTAACTCAAGTGGCAAGTGGCAAGCCTTGCCATACACCAACCTATAGGG
Source organism: Herpetospermum pedunculosum (assembly GCA_028017165.1). Lineage (NCBI taxonomy): Eukaryota > Viridiplantae > Streptophyta > Magnoliopsida > Cucurbitales > Cucurbitaceae > Herpetospermum > Herpetospermum pedunculosum. The sequence continues at coordinate 48,176,923 of CM051523.1, read as the reverse complement.
AGACATTCCTAGAGGTGTCTTATATGCTGTTCTATAAGCCCAAAGTGCATCCTCAAGCTTAAATGACCAGTCTTTTCTATTAGGTTTAACTACCTTTTCTAGGATGTTCTTTATCTCCCTATTGGAAATTTCAGCTTGACCATTTGAGTGTGGGTGGTAGGGAGTAGCTACCCTATGTCTGATGTTATACTTAGCCAATATTTTCTCCATAGCCTTATTAATGAAATGTGACCCCTCATCACTAATGATAGCACGAGGAGTCCCAAATCTAGTGAAAATGTGCCTATGCAAAAAGTTAGTGACTGTTTTAGCATGATTATTAGAACATGCCTTAGCTTCTACCCACTTTGACACGTAGTCTACTGCTACTAAGATGTACAGATTACCTGATGATGGAGGGAAGGGTCCCATGAAATCAATGCCCCACACATCGAAGAGCTCCAACTCTAAGATGTAGGTGAGGGGCATCTCATCCTTGCGACTGAGGTTACCTGTCCTTTGGCATTCGTCACAGTTGTGGGCATAGTTGTGGGCGTCCTTGAAGATTGTTGGCCAGTAGTAGCCACTCTGAAATACTTTAGCGGCTGTTCTTTGACCACCAAAGTGCCCACCGTAAGGAGATGAGTGACAGTGCTGCAACACAGACTTTGCTTCAGCAGCTGAAACACACTTCCTCAACAACCCATCAGCACAGGTTCTATAAAGTATGGGGTCATCCCAGATGAATTTCCTTGCTTCATGGAGGAACCTCTTCTTTTCTTGTCCTCCCTTGAACACTGGTAATACCTGTGATGCACGGAAGTTAGCAATGTCAGCAAACCAAGGTTCCTCATCGTTATCACGATGAGTCAAAGCAAAGATATGTTCATCTATAAAAGCATCAGTAATTGCGGGGTCCGCAATTTTTTCGCAATTGTGCTGCAATCGAGACAGGTGATCTGCAACCACGTTTTCACATCCCTTCTTGTCCCGAATGTCCAAATCGAATTCCTGCAGCAATAACACCCATCTAATCAATCTAGGCTTAGCATCAGCCTTCCTCATAAGATATTTTAAAGCAGAATGGTCAGTATATACAATGGTCCTAGTGCCTACAATATAGTTTCTAAATTTTTCACAAGCAAATACTACAGCTAGCATCTCTTTCTCTGTAGTTGTATAGTTACATTGAGCCTCATTCAAGGTTTTACTAGCATAATAGACAGGATGTGTGAGCTTGTCAATCTTCTGTCCTAACATGACTCCTACAACATAGTCACTGGCATCACATAGCATCTCAAATGGGAGATCCCAATTTGGTCCCACTATGATTGGTGCTGTGACCAGTGCTTCCTTAAGGGTTTTCCAAGCTACTACACATTCTTTAGAGAAGATGAATGGCCTACCTAGCTCCAGTAGCTCACATAGAGGCTTGGCTATCTTAGAAAAGTCTTTGATGAACCTTCTATAGAAGCCAGCATGCCCTAAGAAACTCCTAATAGCCTTGACATTCTGGGGCTCTACCAACTTCTCTATGACCTCTATTTTTGCCCTATCCACTTCTACACCTGCCCTTGACACTCTATGTCCTAAGACAATCCCTTCATCTACCATAAAATGGCACTTTTCCCAATTTAAGACTAGGTTGGTCTCCTCACACCTAGCCAGGACTTGTCCTAGGTTCTCTAGACAGGTTTTAAATGAGTCCCCAAAGACTGAGAAGTCATCCATGAATATTTCTATTATGGACTCATCCAACTCAGAGAAGATTGCCATCATGCACCTTTGGAAAGTTGCCGGTGCATTGCATAAGCCAAAAGGCATTCTGCGGAAGGCAAACGTTCCAAAAGGGCAAGTGAAGGTAGTCTTCTCTTGATCCTTAGGGTCTATAGTGATTTGATTATAGCCAGAGTACCCATCTAAAAAACAATAGTAGGCTCTACCAGCTATTCTGTCTAGCATCTGGTCAATGAATGGTAGAGGGAAATGGTCTTTTTTAGTTTCTTTATTTAACTTTCTGTAATCCATACACACTCTCCACCCTGTGACAGTCCTTGTTGGAATCAGTTCGTTGTTCTCATTGACTACCACAGTTATTCCCCCCTTTTTAGGTACACATTGGATGGGGCTCACCCACTGGCTACTAGCTATGGGGAAAATTACTCCTGCATCTAACCACTTTATTATTTCTTTCTTCACTACCTCTTTCATAGAGGGGTTTAACCTACGCTGGTGATCTACCCTAGGTGTGTGCTCCTCCTCTAGTATAATTTTGTGCATACAATAAGAAGGGCTAATGCCTCGAATATCAGCAATAGTCCATGCTATAGCCTTCCTATGTTGCTTAAGCAGTAAAATTAAATCAACCTCATGCTGTTCACTTAGCTTAGAAGAAATAATTACAGGCAGCGTATCATTATCTCCTAGATATGCATATTTGAGGTGAGTTGGTAGTGGTTTCAGTTCTAAAACAGGTGGATGCTCAATGGAGGGCTTTAACGGATTTACAGTTCTATCAGTTAAATCTATATTCATACATACATGCTGAGGTTTATCTACAGGCATATTCATTATGTCAGATACATTCAAGTCAGCTAAATCCACTTGTACATATTCACTAGCATGCTTGGTTAACAGTACATGCTCTAATTGTTCTTCCATTAGTGAGTCAACAACATCAATGCTAGCACAAGACTCAGAATCGGAGGGATATCTTAAAGCTTTATAAACACTAAATTTTACCTCTTCATCATGAACCCTCATAGTTAACTCACCTTTTTGCACATCTATTAGTGCCCTACCTGTGGCTAGGAATGGTCTACCTAGCAGGATGGGAACCTCCTTGTCTGCCTCATAGTCCAGGACAATGAAATCTGCAAGGAAAATAAATTTGTCAACTTTAACTAGAATATCCTCAATCTTACCTTCTGGATATGCGATGGATCTGTCTGCTAGTTGTAAAGTGACTGTGGTTGGACGTGCTTCTCCCATTCCCAACTGACGGAATAAGGACAGGGGCATGAGATTTATGCTGGCGCCCAGGTCACAAAGCGCTCTGCCCACGTGCTTGCCTCCAAGTTCTACAGGTAAGGTGAAGGAACCAGGATCCTTCTCCTTCTTGGGCAGCTTGTTCTGGAGGATGGCACTGCACTCCTCGGTGAGGTTCACTGTTTCAAACTCACCAATTATTTTTTTGTTAGTAATAATGTCCTTCAAAAACTTTACATAAGAAGGCATAGACTGCAAAACCTCTACAAAAGGAATGTTCACATGCACTTGCTTAAGTATTTCTAAGAATTTATTAAAATGAACTTCCTGTTCCTGCTTCTTCTTAAGCCTTCGAGGATAAGGAGGTGGTGGCACATATGCAGGCACGTCAGGACGCCTTAAGATAGGTGGAGGCCTTGGAATTTCTTCTACGTCCTCAACAATTGGCTCTAGCCTGGCTCCTGATGTGCTAGTTGGTGGTGGACCTTGGCTTGGCAGAGACTCCAGTGGAGCACTAGACTCAGTGTTCTCTACTCTCTTTGGTGTGTCCTTTGTGTTGCTCACCAATGGTCTTCCACTCCTAAGTTCAATGGCTTGAACTTGTTCTTTGCCATCTCTCCTTGGTACCTCGGTGTCAGCAGGGAGTCTACCTTGGGGCCTACTTTTAAGTTCATTGGCTAATTGGCCTATTTGGTTTTCCAGGCTCCTAAGAGTAGCTTGCTGGCTCTGAAGAGTAGCATCATTCTTAGCTATATATTCCTTGAGTAGGTTTTCTACAGAAGATCCTACAGGTTGATTATAAGGTTTTTGGTACATTGACTGGTTATGTTGGGGAGTGAAACCAGGTGTTCCACTCGGCCTTGGTTGGTTAGGATTTTGGTTAGTGTTCTGTTGGCCACCCCATGACAGGTTAGGGTGGTTTCTCCAACCAGGGTTATAGGTGTTGGAGTAGGGGTTATTCCTAGGCTGCTGCTGGCTTCCTACATAGCAGACTGAGGATGGATTCCCAGGGCAGTATTCATAAGGGTGCCCTTCCCCACAGAATCCACAGATTGGTGCCTCGCCTTGACTTGGTTGGGTGCCCATTGACATGGCTGTGGCGGTATTGGCACTGGTTTGGAGATTGGCCTGAGCCATTTGCTTGACTAAGTTGGTCAGGGCATTTATTTGGGTGCTCATGGCGCTTAGAGCATCCTTGTCTTGAGCCCTAGTTGGCTCTACTGGATCATCCGACCACCTACAGTGAGATGCTGAGATCTTCTCCAAGATCTCATAAGCTTCGTTGTAACTCTTGGACAACATGGAACCTCCAGCAGATGAATTTAAGACTTGTCTGGTGCTGGGGTTGCATCCTTTAAAGAAAACTTCTATTTGGATACACCATGGAATGCCATGGTGTGGACATTTAATGAGAAGGTCTTTGAATCTAGTCCAAGCTTCGTGAAGAGACTCATTATCAGCTTGTTTAAACTTTATGATATCATCACGAAAGGTTGAATTCCTATCAGGTGGGAAGTATTTGACTAGGAATTTTTCTGCTAAATCTGTCCAATTGCGGACAGATCCTGAGGGCAATGAATTTAACCATGTTTTGGCTTTGTCCCTCAAAGAGTAAGGGAAAAGATATAGCCTCAGGGCTTCTTGGGAAACTCCAGGGATTAGGAATGTGTCACTAACTCCTAGGAAGTTCCTAAGGTGGTTATGGGGGTCCTCATTTTCTATTCCAAAGAATTGTCCCACAGTGGACAACATTTGGAACATCACTGGTTTTAACTCGAATGAGTGGGCAGTGATTTCAGGACGGATTATGCTGGGGTTCAGCTCCCCAGGCATAGGTACTAGATATGAAAGAATGGCACTATTCTTGTCATTCGCTATTTCGATGGGGTTGCGAATGGCTTGTGCCGGATTTGGAACTATATCGCCCATTTCTTTAGTTTCAGGTGTGGTTTGAGGTACAGGAGGTTGTTTAAAGAGACGTTTCTTTGCCTTATTCCTAGCTCGAAGTGATCTTTCAGGTTCAGGATCGAACTCTAAATTACTATGTGAACGCTCACTCATAAACTACCTTAATAGCACCTGCAAAAGAAATGAAACAGATTAGTTTCACTCAATGATAAACTTGATTTTTCAAACTTAACAACTTCGTTTTCACTTAAAATAAGTCCCCGGCAGCGGCGCCAAAAACTTGTTGCGTGCTCAATGTGTAAAGATAAATGTGCAAAAGGGTAGAGAGAGCACTTAGAACATGCAAGCATACATGGTCTCACAGCAAGTAGTAAGTATATTTAATTCGTTTTTTCCACAGAGACTCATTTTTAGCTATTCGCGAAGTGTGAATGTTAAGAAAGATGGGATGAATTTGATGGGGTAAAATTGGTTTTTAATTATCTAATTTTTGCTGAATGTATAAAGGGATATAACATAAACAAATGCAAGTTGAAATTAGATGCAAAGGACAAGAGATGGAATTAATAAACGAGGAAGAAAACAGCTAAACAGAATGCAACTTAGCAGAATTGCGAGAACCGCAATTAATCCGCAATTAACTAACAGCGAAACTGATTAAAAGGGTGAATTAAGGGCTACTAATGACTATCCTATAGGCAGTTTATTACGATTATCAAGCTTTGGATCAACTCTCTATACATCAAACTCACTCTATCTCAAGTATCGTCCGATTCCAAGCATTAGAGTCTTAAGTTTACTCGACTTCAAAGTAAGGTCTCAAGCATCTTATTTAAGCAGGAGTGTTTAGTTTGTACTAGGGAAACGCCTATTCCTAGGCCGTTTCCTGGTTACCATGAAAGGCTAGCATGATTATATGACTCTGAACTCTTACTCCTTCCAGAGGTTAGGAGTTCTTTGGACAAAATGGATGGCCAATCGAAATTGCCCGTAGGATGAAGCTTACATACAATCAATGTTCGAGTGTTAATCTGCCTACTTGGTTCACGTTTTTTAGCCTATAGTTCTGTCATTAGCATGCCCCTAAGTGACTTAGCTACTCATGGATATATAGAGAACAGAAATGGTAGATAAGATAGACATGCTTAGAAGGGAAATGTGCTAAAAACAGTAAACAAAACCCGTAGCAGAAGATGGTGGAAACTGTAAAATGCAGAATTGTACTTCGATTACTTTGAGTGTTTGAATGACAAAGGAAAGCTTTCTAGAAATGAATCCAAGACAGACAACAACGAAATGCAGTAAGTAAACTACTAAACTAAGAACGACAATAATCAGCAATGGAAATAAGAAGAACAGAACAGAAAAGCAGTAAAGGGTTGCTGAAAAACTTCGTGGCAGTCGCCTCGAATGAAGGTGATGAAAAGTCAGCCTTGCTTGGATGAATCCAATCGAGAGAGAAGAAGAATCTCCTCTCCTTCCTATCAGATTATCGACTCCAAAAGCTGAGACTCTCACTCCAACAAACGGCAAAGGAAAACAGATGGAAATGGTGGACTGCGAGAAGACTTCTGCGCTTCGAGTGATGACTGAACCTCCGACTTTGACCCCCTTTTATAGTAGTTTGCAGGTGCGTTCGGGCCAAGGAGAACCATCAATCTTCAACGTCATATATCAGAATGGATGGAGGAGAAAGAACGAATCCCTGAAAAGTCGGATCTAAACAGAAAAAGGTCAGCCAACTTACGGTTTTAACTTGAATAATTGCGGTCACCGCAATGTTTTCGCAATTCATTTGCAATGCTCATTTTTTCATTCTTTTCCTTCGGTTTTCAACCCTTTTTCTACCTATTGTGCATAAGTCCTAAATTAGCTACCTTCTTCTAATTCTCATATTAAAGCATAGGTTTAGGCTAAATGCTAACAAAAACACCTAAATGTGTACATCTTCTTAAGCTAAATGGGTCCTAAATAAGTCACTTTCAGAGACTTAACAGCATGCTTGTGAGCTCCACTTTCCTTTGTAATACTTAGAAGGATCCTTCCATGGCCGTGGTTGGAGCGGGATTGACGCACCGCGCCATGAGCGGCTAAGGTAAGGGTGACGGTTTGGGATTTGTTTAGGGGAATTTTGTTAGACATTTATGGCTTTGATAATCTGAGTATAATTTTGCATATTGGTATCTGATTATTGGCATCTGTTTACCTTGCTTAATCCAACGCGCATGCTAAAATACGTTGATTGACACTCGGGTAGTTTCGCATGTTGTGTATGTTAAAGAGTAGCGATGCCGTGCCTCTCACTGCTCGACTAAGTAACACAGGTAAATAGAACTAAATCGAAGTATCGGGTCGGGTAGGATAAATGTTGGTTGCATACGGCGTTTGCGGGCAACCTACTAGCATTTAGAATTCACGCTCGAATGTTCGTCGCGGTTAGCTAGTGACTATCTAAACTCACCTTAGGACTGATCATCTTAACGCGAGCTTAGATAACGTGTAATTAGGACTGTGTGGCCTAATTAAAATCCATGGAGTCGGCTACTTTGGGGCTTCTCTGGTAGTCGTCCGCGTGCTAAATAAACTGTATTCCATGTTATTAGTATTACATGATAAGCTGAATGTTGTCTAACAATTGATCCCTAGACTCCCCAAACCGCGCACACGTTCTTCATATTATTTCTCTCTTTTGTTAGCTTATTTGACATTTTTTCCTGCATGATAAAACCCCCCGTTACCAATTAATCAATTAAATCCCAATTTCACTAGTAAATTCATTCTTCCTATTCCTTGGATCGACCCTGTTGCCACTGGCTGCAAAGCCTTGGTCATAGGCTTTATAAATCATATTTTGGCAAGCCTCGACAGCTTGAGATTAAGCGGATATTCAAAATTCCGCTCCACCACCAACTCGCCTTCTTGCTCCGATGTAAGCTCCTTGGAGATAATTACCGGAAGTGTCTCCACCTCACCCAAGTACACGTACTTGAGATGACCCGGCAACTCCTTCAATTCCAACTTGGGAGCCTGCAAAAGAGATGGTAAAATTTTAGTTGGCTTTTCACATGTCTCTAAAGCAAAAGTAGGTTGTTCAGACAAGTCAGACAGTATGGGAACACTACTTTCAACTTCGCCAACAATTTCAGTAAAAACGAGTGGGTCATCCCCATCAACAACAGTCATGCATTCTTCTTGTTCTAAAGTATCTATTAGATCAATTTTACAGACAGAATGCACATCAGCACGTTGTTTCATGGCATCAAATACATTAAATTCGAACACATCCCCTTCATACTCAACAGACAAGGTTCCATCATGCACATTAATTTTTGTCTTAGCGGTTTTCATGAATGGTCTACCAAGTAAAACAGAAGTGGTGGATGTATTTTCTTCCATTTTTATCACATAAAAATCAGCAGGGAATATCAAATCCTTAACTTTAACCAACACATCTTCAATCAATCCTAGAGGACGAATAGAAGATCTATTAGCTAACTGGATAATTATACTAGTTTCCTGCATACCTTCTAAACCGAGGCTCTTGTAGACTGAGTATGACATAACATTAATTGAAGCTCCTAAGTCTAGCATAGCATGCTCGATTTCTCAATCCCCTATAGTACATGGCAAGAGGAACATACCTGGGTCCTGGCATTTGTTTGGAATACCTTGGGTTATCAGGGCAGAAACATTCTTGCTTACCACGACTCTCTCAGCACTTTTAGTCTTCCTCTTCATGGTGCACATTTCCTTTAGAAATTTGGCGTACCTTGGGATTTGCTGAATTGCATCAAGCAGCGGTATATTGATCCCAACTTTTCTCAGTGTCTCAAGAACATCCGCATCGTCGACCTCCTTAGATGGCCTTGCTAGCCTACTAGGAAAAGGAGCAACGGGAGTGTAAGACTTCATAGAAATAATAGGAGTGGTTACCACAGTTTCAGAGGGTGCTTGAGAACACTTATCTGGAGATATCTCTGAATCTTTTGGAGGACTCACGGGAGTGGTACGGGATGGTAACTCTTTACCACTTCTGAGATTTATCGCACTAACACCTTCCGTTTTGGATTCAATTTTACTCATTCTTTCCTTCACCTCCGAGAACTCATCTCTTAGAGATCTTATCTGCGACCTTGTCTCATTGCTCGCTTCCATGAGCGATTTGAACATGCCTTCAATGGCTTGACCTGAAATAGAAGAAACAGCCTGAGATGATTTTTCCTGCATAGTATGAACTAAACCAAATACCTGAGACACTTGTTCTTTGAGCACTTCTATGTCGGAAGACATCTTAGAATGCTCGTTTCTTCCTCCGTATTGACGACGGTTCTCAGCTATATTAGAGATCAACTGTCTGGCTTCCGCAGGTGTCTTCTCCCAAAGGGCTCCTCCACTTGCTGCATCAAGCATCTGGCAGTCATGCGGGAGCAACCCATCATAGAAGAATTCGATAAGCGCGACTTCTGTTATCAAATGGTTCGGGCATTTTTCACAGAGTTTAATGAACCTCTCCCAGCATTCGTGAAATGCCTCGTCCTTTCCTTGCTCAAATTGTCGGATATCTTTTTTCACGGCTCTGGCTTTTGAAGCTGGGAAATACCTTTCCATGAATAGACTCTGCAACTTCTCCCAAGTAAAGATGGTCCCCGATAGCAAGTAATGCAGCCAATCTCGAGCTTCCCCTCTCAAGGTGAATGGAAAAGCTCTCAGGTAGAGCTGATCTTCAGTAATGCCGCCTGGCTTCATCGCAGAACTTGTCATTTGAAAAGCCTTGAGATGTTTATAGGGATCCTCATCTGCTTCACCACAAAAAGAGGGCAAACGGTCAATTAAACCCGATTTAAGCACAAACTCACCTGAAATTTCCGGGTAGAAAATACAAGAGGGTTGGTGACCCATAGCAAACGATGTCCACTGTCTGAGCGTTTTTGGGGCTCCAATCTCATCATCAATCTCCATTTTCTCAACAAAAATTTGGCACTTCTAGCACACTTAAACAGACAGATCAAAATTGCAAATAATAAAAGAATAAACAAAAATTTTAAAGTACAAATCAAAAGTTTACAAATCAAATTTAAATTAGGCCGAATTACACTTAGTTCCCCGGCAACGGCGCCAATTTTGGTAACGATATTATTGAACTATCGCCAATCATCGGGTTGTCGAGACCCGCCAAAATGAATTTATAAGTGCCCGAAATCACTAAACTATTTGTAGAATAGTAGCAACGGGGTCGATCCACAGGGAATTAAGGTATTTTGACTTAATCTTAATTAAATTTGCAAACTATTAATATAAGTGAAATAAGGGGTAATTGTTGGTTTCCAAGTAACTAAGATGGAACAAAACAAATGGGAAAATTTAGCTAACGGAGTTTCCGACTCGGGACGATCGGAATAAATTTAGCATGCTTCTTGGGTCATAGGTTGATGAATATTATGGTTGTATAAGTTAATGAATGCACAGCTCGTCTAAAATTAATAAATAACTCAGACATGCTCCATGGATTTAATTAGACAAAATTAATCATGCTAATCAAGCATACCGTTCGGACATTGGCGGCCAACGCTCTCCCAAGACCGAACGGTAGCAACAAGCTAACTGTGACGACTATCTAATTTGGACGCGAAATTAGTATGTCGATTTGGAATCCTAATTCGGGAAGAACGAGCACCAAGAGCGCAAGGACGCCAATACGCTCAAGGAGTCATAATTCCTTGTTACTCGGCGGAAACGAGAGGCACGGCATCAAATCCTTTAACAAATGAACATGCTCAAAATCAAGGGTGCCTAGTCCTAAATCATTCAAACGTGCTCATAGATTAAGCTAAGAAGTAGAATTCAATTCAATGAAATATCCAACCAAATCAGAAAATTTAATCCTACAACCTCACCAAGAATTCAAACTACATTTATTCTTTACAATCCCAAGTCAAAAACGGTAAATCTACTCACTCATGACTTGTGTGGTGTGCAGGGGCGGATGCATGTAGGGGCCAGGGGGGCACGTGCCCCCCCTCGATTTATTTAGTTTGTATATTTGTATATGAAAATGTAGATTTAAATTGATTGTTGTTTTATAATTAGATAATAAATGCAGAAATTATACAATCTTCAGTTGATGGAATGGTGGTTGGGGGGGCACGCCTACAATTGTATACGTCCTTTGTATATTATTTAATAAGGATTTAGTTAATTCAATTATAATACATCTGTATTTATTTATAATTATAAATATTTTGAATTTCATTATTTACCTAGTTAAATGAATAATTCTACCCGTGTTTCTATTTTAAAAAAAAATATAAATATTTTGAATTTCATTATTTACTTAGATGAATAAGTCTATAATGATTTATTATAATTTTAGAATCAATATTTTTACTATAAATAGTATATATCGTGTATTTAAAATTATATTTATATGAAGGTAAAATTATAAATTTAGTCCTTCAAAATTTAAATTTATGTCTAATAGATTTCTGAAGTTTAAATGTCTAGTAGATTCTTAATTTTTAAATTTTGTGTTCAATAAATCCTAAAACTTTAACCATGTCTAATAGATTTATGAACTTTCAATTTTGTTATTATTTTTTTTTTAAAAATAGTTGTTCTATTATAGAGAGATTTAATTTTATCTTTGATTGAACTTTAAAGTTTTAATATTTTATCTAATAGATATGATTTTTTTAAAAATGTCGAATAAATTCAGGACCTATTAGACACAAAATAAAAATTTATGTTTAATAAAACAATTATTTTTTTTAAAATTTAAAATATGTTTCTATTGGATAAAAAAAATTGAAAATTTATGAATTTGTTAGATACAAAATTGAAATTTAGAGACCTATTACATGCGTTTTAAAGTTTACGGATCATATATACACAAATACTAAATTTAAGACTAAACTTGTAATTTAACCTTATTTGAATTGTGCCCCCTCTGACATAAATTTCTGGATCCGCCCCTGGTGGTGTGGGACGGCTTCAAATCGAGCTTCCTAGCCCCTCCCATGGTGGAAAATAGCTGCTGGACGTCAAATCAGGCGCGGAGCTCGAGGTAGAAGATGATAATGGCGGCTAAAATCGGACAGAAACTTAAGTAATCCGTCGTAGCGTCGAGACGCTAGGGCAGCGTCTCGACGCTGCGCCCTAAATAATCCGCGCGCGCGCAGTCGGGGTGGCGTCGAGACGCTCGCACAGCGTCGAGACGCTCGCACAGCGTCGAGACGCTCGCACAGCGTCGAGACGCTGTCGGCGTCGAGCGAGCGTCGAGACGCTATCACTCGACGCTTGCTCTCGGGTTTTTCTTCAATTCAGCGCTTCAGACTTCGGAGCGTCGAGACGCTCTGGCAGCGTCTCGACGCTGGGGCAGCGTCGAGCTAGCGTCGCGACGCTGTCGCTCGACGCTAGCTCTCGGGTTTTTGCATGGAATTTCGCCTTCAATTTCCCCAAAGCGCCCAAACTTCATCCCTTTGCATGGATCTTCCCGGGAAGTGTTCTTATGCCTTTAAATCGCGATATTAAGCTCCGAAAAGCGCCGAAACGCTCTCGAGAGCGAAGCACCGAGAACACCTACAATAATTACATAAAAGCAAGATTAAGCCAATAATGAACGTGAATTAGGGACATAATTATAGCTCCAAAATGGAGCTATCAAAGACCAAGATGTTCCACGACAGACGAGTCGTCAGAAAACACTTCGAAGTTGGTCAGAAGGTCCTCTTGTTCAACTCCCGCCTGAAGTTCATGCCAGGTAAACTTCGTTCCCGATGGCTTGGTCCTTTCATTATAACTGATGTCCATCACTATGGTGCAGTCAAGATTCAGAGCCTTGATACAGAGAAGGAGTACACAGTGAATGGCCAACGACTGAAGATCTTTCATGAGGGAATGTCAGAGGATTTCGATGACCATGCCTACTTGAAAGAGCCAGATTATGAGAAAGGATGAAATGAGTTTTGGTAAAGTCGAGCAATCGACTCTAAAAATTTGCGCTACTCGGAGGCACCCGAGCTTGAACTGTACATGCTTTTTGTTTACTTTACTGTCTTTAGGATTAGCTTAGGTTCCTACTCTGATGTTGTGAATTTTCAGGTGAAACAATGGCTCGTCCTTGCGGTTTATTGGCTAAAGTTTAAGCGCTCTCTCTCCAACCCTCTAAGTCACAATTCAGGGAAGGTTTTCTTTCCTTAATTTTGACTGTGCTTTTATAGTCCAATGAGGACATTGTCCATTTTTAAGTTGGGGGTGGTGGGTTGTGCCTTATAGTGATTGTCGAGCTTAGTTTTGGAATCCTGATTAACTTGATTGAGTTATGGTGAAAGCATGCTAGTCTGACTATGAAATTCTGTGATGTACTGCTAAGGTCTTCGTATTTGTATTTGTCATGAAATTCAGCATGATTGCATTTGTTAAGGCCATTTTGAAAAAATTTTCAAGTTTTTTTTACCTGTTTAAGCTTCGCATGTTAGCACTCTATCTTGGATCTGTGGGTTTAGGGTAGCTCTATTTGCTTTGAAATTCGTTGTCACCTCGAAAGGCAACCTTAGGATGGGCTAAGATTCGCTCTTGTTTGTAATCCGTGCGCTTAAATTTTAACATGATTTCTAGGCTAAAAGAAAATGAATGCATATTTTATAAGAAGGAAAAAGCAATCTCCTGAGGTGTTCCTCCTTCTTGAGTTGCCTTAGTAGCCAGGGGCGGTCGTGTAACCCACGGTCGCCACTGCATGAAAAGAAAGCACAAAGAAGTGAACGCTAGTCCTTAAAAATGTGAATTTTGCACGTAGTCAGATGCACTGTGCAATGAAATTGTAGGCAAGCTTAAACGAAAGTAAAATTGACATGTTAGGCGCTCATAGAGATCAAAGAAAAAGAGAGAAAAGATGCCTTGCGATCTATTACTTGCTTAGACGATGAATTGCCCTTAGACTGTTCTGTTTAGCCATAAGTAGAGGGAAGGCGAAATTTTAGGATGGGTAGAGCTGTTCTAAGCCTTTGGAAATCTAAGATCGAGGAGCTAGGTCCGAAGCATAAATAGGGAAACACCTTTAAATTTTTTCGAATTGTTCTTAACCAATGTATAAATGCAGCTGTTTCTTTCAAATGCATATGCCCTGTCGTTTCCAGTACTGAGAACCGAGTCCCTAGCATGCATTCTCGTTTTATTTTGATTAATTAGAATTCCACCTTGCTCGAGGACTAGCAAGAATTAAGTTGGGGGTGTTTGATAGCTCTATTTTGGAGCTATAATTATGTCCCTAATTCACGATTATTACTGGCTTAATCTTGCTTTTATGTGATTATTGCAGGTGTTCTCGGTAATTCGCCCTCGGGAGCGTTCCGGCGCTTTTCGGAGCTTAATATCACAATTTAAAGGCCTAAGAGCACTTCCAGGGAAGAACCATGCAAAGGCATGAAGATTGGGCGCTTTGGGGAAATTGAAGGCGAAATTCCATGCAAAAACCCGAGAGCTAGCGTCGAGCGACAGCGTCGCGACGCTAGCTCGACGCTGCCAGAGCGTCTCGACGCTCCGAAGTCTGAAGCGCTGATTTGAAGAAAAACCTGAGAGCAAGCGTCGAGTGATAGCGTCTCGACGCCGCACAAGCGTCTCGACGCTGTGCGAGCGTCTCGACGCTCCGAAGTCAGAGGCGTTAAGTTGAAAATCCACCCGAGAGCAAGTGTCGAGCGACAGCGTCTCGACGCTCGCTCGATGCCGCACAGCGTCTCGACGCTGGTCGAGCGTCTCGACGCCACCCCGACTGCGCGCGCGGATTATTTAGGGCGCAGCGTCTCGACGCTGCCCTAGCGTCTCGACGCTACTACGGATTACTTAAAGTTTTTGTCCGATTTTAGCCGCCATCTTCATCTTCTACCTCGGGCTCCGCACCTGATTTGACGTTCCAGCAGCCATTTTCACCATGGGAGGGGCTAGGAAGCTTGGATTGAAGCCATCCCACACCACACATAGCATGAGTGAGTAGTTTTACCGTTTTTGGCTCGGGATTGTATAGGAAAAATGTAGTTTGCACTCTTGGTGAGGTTGTAGAATTGAAATTCTGAATTGGTTGAATGATTTATTGAATTGATTTCCAATTCTTTGCTTATTCCATGAACATGTTTGAATGATTTAGGACTAGGCACCCTTGATTTTAAGCATGCTTCATTTGTTAAAGGTTTTGATGCAGTGCCTCTCTAAACCGCCAAGTAACAAGGATTTACAACACCTTTGAGCGTATTGGCGTCCTTGCGCTCTTGGTGATCGTTCTTCCCGAATTAGAATTCCAAATCGACACACTAATTTCGCGTCCAAATTAGATAGTCGTCGGAGTTATAGCTCGTTGCTATCGATCGGTCTTGGGAGAGCGTTGGCCGCCAATGTCCGATCGATATGCTTGATTAGCATGATTTATTATGTTTAATTAATATCCATGGAGCATGTCTGAGTTAATTTATTAATTTGAGACGAACTGCGCATTCGTTAAATTGTCTAACCATTGTACTTGTCAACCTATGATCCAAGAGGCATGCTAAATTTATTCCCGATCGTCCCGAGTCGAAAACTCCGTTAGTTAAATTCTTACCGTTTGCATTGTTCCTTCTTAGTTAATTAAAAACCAACAAATCCCCCATATTTCATTCATTTTATTAGTTTGCAAGTTTAATTAAGATTAAGTCAAGTTACCTTAATTCCCTGTGGATCGACCCCGTTGCCGCTACTCTACTAATAGTTTAGTGAATTCGGGCAAATTATAAACTCATTTTGGCGGGTCTCGACAACCCGATGATTGGCGATAGTTCAATAATATCGTTACCCTTCATCTGCTGGTAATCTTTACATTCTAGTAGCTGTAGATTATGTTTCAAAATGGGTAGAAGCAATTGCATGTCCTTTAAATGATGCTAAAACGGTTGTTAAATTTCTAAATAGGCATATTTTTACACGATTTGACACACCACGTGCCATCATAAGTGACGAAGGAACACATTTTATAAACAAATCCATGGAGAAAGTGTTAGCTAAATATAATGTTAGGCATAGAGTAGCAACACCCTATCACCCCCACTCAAATGGACAAGCTGAAATTTCTAATAGAGAGATCAAGAGTATACTTGAAAAAGTTGTGAAACCGAATAGAAATGATTGGTCTTTTAAGTTAGATGATGCATTGTGGGCGTATAGGACTGCATATAAAACGCCATTAGGAATGTCTCCTTATAGGTTAGTTTATGGAAAAGCATGTCACTTACCCCTTGAATTAGAAATCAAAGCCTTTTGGGCCTTAAAAGAGTTGAATTATTGCGTAACCGATGCATGAACATTGCGTTCTCTGCAATTACATGAATTGGATGAACTGAGACACATGTCATATGAAAATGCTAAAATGTATAAAGAAAGAACTAAAATTTGGCATGACAGCAGACTTAGGATTAAGGATTTCAAAAAGGGCCAGCATGTTTTACTATTCAATTCACGATTGAGATTATTTCATGGCAAACTTAATGCATTGAATGTATGTGAGCTTCATCCCATGGGCGATTTCGACTGGCCATCCATTTTGTCTAAAGAATTCCTCACCTCCGGAAGGAGTAAGAATTCAGAGTCATCCATTCATGTTAGCCTTTTATGGTAATCAGAAAATGACCTAGGAAAAGGTGTTCTCCTAGCACGTTTATAAACTTGTGTGCATAAATAGGTTTTTAAGTCTTACTTGGATATGAGTAAACGAAAAGATCTAAAGCATGTAATCGAGAGATACATGAGACTTAGTTAAAACGATACATGATATGTTAATCTACTGTTGAATGATCGTAGTTAAATGCTTATAGAAGATTCTTAAGTCGACCTTGCTGTCTTACTTTACATTTAAATCGTTGCTAATTTATTGCGAGATTATTGCGAGAACCGCAATAGAACATTTCTGCTTTTTGCCTTAGTCTTTTCCATAGGTTTTTATCTTTGCGATTTTATTGCGAAAGAATTGCGAGACCCGCAATTCTTCTTCTTCACATTATAGCTTTACTTCTTTACTTGCTTGACTTTTACACTTGCTTTCTTCTTGCATCTTTTATATTTCAGCACACCAACCCAAAATCTACCCAATTTAAGTTACCTTATCTAATTTAGCACACCAAATCGTTAGTCACTAAACTCAATCTCTGTGGGAAAACGAATTAAATTATACTTATCACTTGCTGCAGACCATGTATGCTTGCATGATCTGAGTGCTCTTCGCATTACATTTTATTTACACACTGAGCATGCAACAACCACCACCTTCATTCCCTAGAAGGCTTAAGAAGAAGCAGGATCATGAAGCTCATTTCCATAAATTTTTGGAAATCCTAAAGCAGGTTCATGTTAACATTCCCTTTGTTGAAGTTTTGCAGTCCATGCCAACATATGTGAAGTTTCTGAAAGACATCATAACGAATAAAATGGTCATTGGGGAGTTTGAAACTGTTAATCTCACTGAAGAATGTACTGCAATACTCCAGAACAAGCTGCCACCGAAAGAGAAGGATCCTGGTTCTTTCACTCTACCAGTCGAATTAGGGGGCAAGCATGTGGGAAGGGCCTTATGTGATATGGGAGCCAGCATAAACCTCATGCCTTTATCATTGTTCCAACAGCTTGGAATAGGCGAGGCACGTCCAACAACAGTCACCTTGCAGCTTGCAGACAGATCAATCTCATACCCCGAAGGTAAAATTGAGGATATTCTAGTCAAGGTTGACAAATTTATTTTCCTTGCAGATTTCATTATCCTGGACTACGAGGGAGACAAAGAGGTGCCAATCATCTTAGGCAGACCCTTCTTAGCCACAGGTAGGGCCCTGATTGATGTTCAAAAGGGTGAACTCACCATGAGAGTCAACAATGAAGAGGTTAAGTTTAGCGTTTTTAAAGCCTTGAGGTATCCTTCTTACCTTGAACATTGTGCTGCCATTGATATGTTGGACTCACTGATTGAAAACGAGCATGAGCATGAATTATTAGTCAAGCATGCTACTGATTACGCGCAACTTGACTTGAATGATTTAAATATTTCTGAATTTGTTGATGCATTTGTGAATACCCTTCTGCATGTGTGTATGACCAGTGAAATCTCTGAAAGAACCACAACTCCCATGATTCCATCAATTGAACAACCACCTTTGTTAGACTTAAAACCACTGCCAGACAACCTCAAATATGCATACTTAGGTGAAAGAGACACATTGTCTGTCATCATTTCCTCCAAATTGCATGAACAACATGAAAATGCTTTAATTGTGCTGCTTAAGAAACACAGAAAAGCAATTTGGTGGACAATCGCTGACATTAGGGGCAGAAGTCCCTCATATTGCATGCATAAGATACTGTTAGAGGAAGGACATACACCAAGGATAGAACATCAGCGAAGGTTGAACCCTTCCATGAAAGAGGTGGTTAAGAAGGAAGTTATTAAATGGTTGGATGCTGGTGTAATCTTCCCAATATCTAACAATCAGTGGGTCAGCCCCATCCAATGTGTACCAAAAAAAGGGGGCATGACAATAGTGGTTAACGAAAGCAATGAGTTAATACCCACTCTAACCATCACGGGGTGGAGAGTGTGTATGGATTACCGAAAGCTTAACAAAGAAACAAAAAAAGACTGTTTCCCTCTGCCCTTCATCGACCAAATGCTTGATAAGTTAGCTGGCCAAGCCTTCTATTGCTTTTTAGATGTGCTATTCAGGGTATAATCAAATCACCATGGACCCCAAGGACCAAGAGAAGACAACATTACATGTCCATCTGACACGTTTGCATTTCGCAGAATGTCATTCGGCCTCAGCAATGCACCAACAACATTCCAACGATGTATGTTGGCAATCTTCTCTAATCTAGCTGAGTCCATAGTTGAAATATTCATTGATGTTTTTCCGTGTTTGGTGATTCTTTTAGCCACTGTCTAGCCAATCTAGGACAAGTCCTCACTAGGTGTGAGGAAGCAAATCTAGTTTTGAATTGGGAGAAATGCCACTTCATGGTGGAGGAAGACATAGTTTTTGGACATAGAGTGTCTAAGGCAGGAATAGAGCTTGATAGGGCTAAGATAGAAGTCATTGAGAAGCTTGTTGAGCCTAAAAATTTCAAAGCCATAAGAAGTTTCCTAGGACACGCAGGGTTTTACAGAAGATTCATAAAAGATTTCTCAAAAATCTCCAAACCCCTCTATGAGCTCCTAGAGCTAAATAGAACTTTTATCTTTTTCAGATGAATGTTTTATAGCTTGGAACAAGCTCAAGACTGTCTTAGTCAAAGCTCCAATCATAATCGACCCAAATTGGGATATGCCTTTTGAATTGATGTGCGACGCAAGTGATTATGCAATTGGAGCCATTCTCGGCCAGAAGAGAGAAAAATTAACACACCCTATATATTATGCAAGTAAAACATTGAATGATGCTCAATGCAACTACACTACTACTGAAAAGGAAATGTTATCCGTAGTGTTTGCATGTGAGAAGTTTAGGGCATATATTGTAGGAAATAAAATAATTGTTTACACTGATCATGCAGCTATAAAGTACTTAATGAGGAAGGCTGATGCCAAGCCTCGTCTGATTAGATGGGTGTTACTTTTGCAGGAGTTTGACCTGGAAATCCGAGACAAAAAGGGATGTGAAAACGTGGTTGCTGATCATTTATCAAGACTGGAGAGTTGTCGCGAATCTTTTGCGGAGCCCGCAATGCTGGATTCTTTTATTGATGAACATATTTTTGTTTTAATGCATTGTGATGATAATACTGAACCATGGTTTGCTGATATTGCAAACTTTCTGGCCTAGCAGGTGTTACCCGAATTCAACAAAGGGCAGGATAAGAAGAAGTTCTTAAACGATGCTAAAAAGTACCTTTGGGATGATCCAACCCTCTACAAATGCTGTGCGGATGGACTGTTAAGGAAATGTGTATCAGCTACCGAAGCAAAGGCCATTTTGCAACATTGTCATACATCTCCATATGGAGGGCACTTCGGTGGTCAGAGGACCGCTGCAAAGGTATTTCAGAGTGGCTATTTCTGGCCCACAATCTTTAAGGATGCCCATGATTACGCACGTACTTGCAACGAATGCCAACGAACAGGTAACCTAAGTAGGAAGGATGAGATGCCCCTGACATACATCTTGGAGTTAGAACTCTTTGACGTATGGGGCATTGACTTCATTGGTCCATTCCCACCCTCTGCTGGTAATCTGTATATTTTAGTAGCCGTAGACTATGTCTCAAAATGGGTCGAGGCAATTGCATGTCCTTTAAACGATGCTAAAACTGTTATCAAATTTCTGAACAAACATATTTTTACACGATTTGGCACTCCACGTGCCATCATAAGTGATGAAGGCTCGCACTTCATAAACAAATCTATGGAAAATGTGTTGGCAAAATACAATGTTAAGCATAGGGTGGCAACACCCTATCATCCCCATTCAAATGGGCAAGCAGAAATTTCTAATAGAGAGATCAAAAGTATCCTAGAAAAAGTTGTCAAACAAAATAGAAAGGATTGGTCTTTTAAATTAGACGATTCATTATGGGCATATAGAACTGCATATAAAACATCTTTAGGAATGTCTCCCTATAGGTTGGTTTATGGAAAGGCATGCCATATCTCTCTTGAATTAGAAAACAAAGCCTTTTGGGCTTTAAAGGAATTACATTTCTGCGTGTCTGATGCGGGAACGCTGCGATCTCTGCAATTGCATGAATTGGATGAATTAAGGCACATGTCATACGAAAATGCTAAGATGTATAAAGAAAAAACTAAAATTTGGCATGATAGTAGACTAAGGCCAAAGGATTTTAAAAAGGGACAGCATGTCTTATTATTTAATTCGAGATTGAAGATTTTTTCTGGAAAACTCAAATCTCGTTGGTCTGGTCCCTTTGTTATCACTAACGTTTTTGTACATGGTGCTATTGAAATCTAAAATTTAGAACAGGGACAGCCGTTTATGGTGAATGGTGCGAGGTTGAAGCACTACTACGAGGAAGAAGACGTGAGGACACTCTCGGCGTTCCTCTTGTCCGAAGTTTGA
Source organism: Herpetospermum pedunculosum (assembly GCA_028017165.1). NCBI lineage: Eukaryota > Viridiplantae > Streptophyta > Magnoliopsida > Cucurbitales > Cucurbitaceae > Herpetospermum > Herpetospermum pedunculosum. Next base: position 48,155,975 of record CM051523.1, on the reverse strand, counting down.
AGTCAACCAAGAAAGGATGAGCATAGGCTTTATTAGAAATATTCTTTTGCTCAATTGTTTTAGATGTGAAAAAATTGCCAAATATGCATATGTATTTTAATTTAATGCTTTCAATTGAATTTTTAAGTTTATGAAATTGATTAATTTTGTTTATTGTGACTAAATTAGGGGGAAAGTGATTTCAAGTCAAACGGAAAATTGGGTGGAGGACTTAAGAGAAAGAGAGAAATTATAGGGCGAAGCAGAAAATTCAGAGATTGGGTATTGTGTAGATCTTGCGGCAGTCGCCAAAAAGGGAAAGAAAATCTCCAACGGTCATATTTTGGAGATTTTCGTTAGAATAGCTGTATTGCGATTGCGTTGCGAGGCCGCAAAGGTCTGTCCTTTAATTTTGCAAGACTTTATATATATATTGGGGAAATCTGCACAGCCCATTTTTCATTCAGAAATCCCAAGCCTATTCGAGCTCTCAAAAGTCTCTCTCCTGCTACTGTATCATTCTTCTTCCTCTCAAAAATCCATCTCTCTCTCCGAAAAATCAGCCATGGTATCGACCAGAGAATCTCTTCGTCCCGAAGCAGGAAGCTCTAAAGCTCCAGCCAATCCGTCTCCCACAACTGAAGAGGCAGCAATGGCAGGGGACGTGTTGATCTCCCTAGCTTCGGCAGACAAGGCCAAACCTTCTGAGCCTCGTAAAGTCCCTGCCAAAACAAAAAGAAAAGTCACAGCAGGGAGATGTCCAACGACCAAAATAAGGGAGACAACAAGTGAGGAAAAAAGCCTCCCCAGCAGCAAGCCTTCATCGGAGGAAGCCATGGAAAGCCCTTCATCTACTACCTCCAAGAAGCGGTCCTGGACCGAGGCTTCTCCTACAAAACAGCCAGATCTCGCGTCTGCCACAACTGGTGATGCGCAAGAAGAAGATGAAGCCAACAACCCTCTGAGGGAAGACACTCCTGCAGAGCAAGAGACCGAGAGTAGGCCGCCTACTGTTGAAACCTTGGATGAACGCATAGACAGGGTGGCTGCTGAATTGGTTGCCGAATTGGAGAATGAAGCAGAGACTGTGCCCAAAAAGAGGATCCTAGTGATAGTCAAAGCTAAAAAGCCGAAGGCCTCAATACGAGCTGAGAAGAAGAAAGCTTCCCAGAACCCTGCTAAGAAAATGAAAAAAGAAGCTGTCGAAGCAGCTAAAGCAAAGACAAAGGCGAAGGGAAAGGGAAAAATGTTTGAGGAAGATGAGCCTCCAGCCGAGCGATATGTGTCTGAGGCAGCAAAAGAAAGGGGATTGTTTTTAATAAAAAAAGAGCTGCATCACGAGAGGGGGTTCTTGGATACACTTTCTGACTTGCCTCAATTCTTACGCACGGGCATTGTAAATCATGGTTGGGAAGAGCTCTGTAGGCCACCAATCCAAGCATATTCGGAGATGGTTTACGACTTCTATGCAAACCTGACTAATACAGAGGGCTGTTACTCCACGGTGAGGGGTGTTGAGGTGGATTTCTCAGCTGAAGCCATCAACGAGATATATGCTCTCAAGGAGCACAAGAACTCAAACTATGCAAAAATAGTGGCCAACCCATCTGAGGCTACTCTGGAAGAAGCTTTGAGTGAAATAGGAAAGCCTGAAGCAATGTGGGCGATTTCGAAACAAGGGAAGCACACCCTTATGAGTGCAGTGCTGAAGGACAAGGTTGCCGTGTGGTTCTCCTTGATCCGAAGGAGGATCATCCCAGTCACACATGAAACAACAATCAACCAGGGGAGATCTTTGCTGATCTTCGCAATCATGAAGGGGATGGCCATTGATGTGGGAGAGCTTATATGTGCTTTCATCCTCGAATGTTCAAAGAAAGGAAAGGACAGGCTCTTCTTCCCTAACACCATAACAAAACTTTGTCTACGTGCAGGAGTGGCTGTGCCAAAAGAAGAGAAGAAGTTGGCTTATGCAAGCCACTTGGAGCTGCCCAACGACCTAAAGTTGAGGAGAAGGGGAAACATGCAAATATAGCTAGACAGCCTTGCATCTGCTCAGTTTGTGTCCATGTCATGCTTGCTGAACATTCAACAAAAGTTAGCCAAATGGGCAGAGTACTCAAGAGCGAGGGACATCGAATTAGCTGAGCACCTGAGGTGCAAATTTCCTTAATTTCCTGCTGAATTGTTGAAGCCTTGGGTGCCTCCCAGCTTGAAGGAGTTTGAAGATGAAGAAGAGGATGATTGAATGCCAATGATTGAAGGCATTTGAGGGAGTTGTTCTTCCCTTCCTTTTCCCTGCTTTTCTGATACCAGTTACCCCCCCCCCCCCCCTAATATCAATGATGTTCTGTTTTAAATTTCATTAGTTAGCTTAGCTTAGTTTAGTTTAATGTAGTTAGCTTAAATTAGAATAGTTTAGTTAGTTTAAATTGTGCTTTCTGTTTTTCTTTTCCAAAAGCCCTATGGGCAAAAGTAGAGTAGAATAGGTTGGAAAGCTTAATGAATGAGATATTTGTTCTGTTCTATGGCTTTCGGTCCCCTTATTGCCTCTAAGCATGTTCCGTCTAGAGCATGCTTGTGTTAGAATCAGTTGCTGCCTTTAATATTAACATGCATCTATTATCAAAAATCCAAAGCATGCTGCTGTCTAACAATGACTCTGCTGCTGGTTGATCTGTCCTTATCTCCTAAATTTAAATGAATTGTGATTTTCTCCTTGGGTTGTTTGTTAATTAGAGTATGCTGGATGAGTGTCAAGTACACGCTTTAAACTAGAGTTAAGCCTCATTAGTTAGAAAGCATGCAACCTTATAAGACCTTACCTCAGTTTAGTATAAATCTTTGTTTGCTGAATTATCTAACCGAGGAGAGCCAATTCACTCTTTAGAGATTTAAAGTCTGCCGAATTTTGACTTAAACTAGATGCTTCTAGCTAAGTTTGGGGGTGTGCCACCTAAAGTACTCATTGAGGACAATGAATAGTCCAAGTTTGGGGGTGAGGCAGCCTTGTTAAGAAACAGAATGGACCCCTGAGAGGACTCCTCTTTCCCTCAATAGAGACATCCTTCTTCTTTGTTGAGTTGAAAAAAACAAAAAAACATAAAACAAAAGAGCAAAGAGGAAGAATGTGGGCCAAAAGGTTACAACCCCTTAAAACTTAGATGTTCCTAGTAATTGAAATCTGATCCTATAGAGTTGAGCTAAGAAAAAGGGTTGTAACTAGAAGGCCTATTTTGCAGGGAAATGAGTGTCTGTCCTTAAAGGTGATGTCATGGCTTAATTGTTCTTTGGATACTGTACTCTGATTCTTTATGGTTCTAAGCATGGCATGACCTTAAGGATTCTTAGGAGGTTATAAAAAAAAATGTGATAATTAAAGTTTAGAAGCATGTACTGAGTTCAAGTTGAGATTAAGTGGATTTTAAAGCTAAGGGTTGATTGCACATGAGCTTGATAATCTAGGTGGATAAACCAAAAGACAGGGAGTTATAAAGAACTTGAGGTTTAAAAGGCAAAGGAAATCAGAATGATAGCATGAGAAAGTTGGCTTTAGTTTAAAAGTGAGTCACAGGACAGCATTGCCTTCGGCAATAAGCCTAAGAGAATAACAGTTCAGTTAGTTAGAGATAAAGAAAAGTCATAGCAGTTAGACAGTTAGAAAAGGCATAAAGAGATAAAGAGAGGGAAGGTGAGTTTATAGTGTTGCTCGAGGGCTAGCAATAGCTTAAGTTTGGGGGTGTGTTAACTATCGAAATGAGAGTTGTTTAGGTCTTTACTTGCTAAATATTCATGAAGTCTTCTGAGCATTTCAGCTATTATCGAGCATAATATGTGATTATTAGTGACATTTGTGATGTGGTGTTAAATTAATGCTTATGTGGAAAATTTGTGCATAAGTGTGTATTTGGTGAAAAATGTCTAAATAATGCCTTGCAGGAGTGTCGCTGAAGTCTCGCGAAGAGCGCATGATAGCTCTAAAATAGAGCTATAATTATAGACTTAATTCTAGCTAAATGCCATGCTTAATTCAATTAAATCTACTTATTTTAGGTATTTCGTGGCAAAGAGCTCGGGAAGTCAAATTATGAATTTCAGGGCTAAATCGGTCATTTAAGAGGTTTCGGGAAGTGTTCGGATCAAAAAGATAGGCCAAACGGAGTTCGGGAGCAAAAACGACCCAAAATGGGGTTTAGACCCGAGAGGTCAGCGCCCAGGCGCCGGCGCCCAGCGCCCAGGCGCCAAGCACCAGCAGCGCTCCGCGCCCACGTCCGCGCGCGCATCGCCCAGCACCAGCCGCACGCCCACGCCCGCGCGCCCCGCGCCCGCTCCGCCGCCCGTCATCGAAGGTCCGCGCGCGCGCCCGCGCGCGCCGCCTCGCCCGTGTCCGCCGCGCGCGCCATCGCCTCGCCCGCGCGCGCTCGCCTGCCCAGCGCCCGTGTCCGCGCCCACGCCCGCGCGCGCCCCAGCGCCCTTGTCCGCCGCGCGCTCGCCTGCCCAGCGCCCGTGTCCGCGCCCACGCCCGCGCGCGCTCGCCTGCCCACGCCCGTGTCCGCGCGCTCACCCTAGCCATGACTGTATTTGACCGTCATTAAAAGTCCCAAAAATGCCCGTCCTTAAAAGTCAAAGAAATTCTTGATTTTATAATTTTTTCCAGAGAGCTCAGCGCCTAGGCGCTGACTTATGGCGCCTAGGCGCTGTCCGGAATCTGTGCGCGCGCGCCCGCGGCGCCTAGGCGCTGACTTATGGCGCCTAGGCGCTATTCTGACGCAGAAATGGGTATTTAAGCCCATTTTCTGATTTTAGGTCATTATCCTATTCTCTTCCCCCTCGGGATTGCCGTTTTTCTCTCTCTTTTTCTGGTTTTTACCCATTTTTGGGTTGTATGAAGGAGACAACCTCCATGAATGCTTGGGCAAACTTCATCTCCATGGATAGCTAGAGGTTAGTGGTTGATTAGTTAAGTTTAGGGATTGATTACTTTTGTATTAGGTGAGGTTTAAGCTTAATTGAATATGTTTAGCATGAATGAATGAATTTCTTGCATCCCTTGGTCTGTATTAAGAACGACTAACTTGCCTTTCCGATTAGGAGTGACGTCCATAATTAGTTACGCATGCTTAGTGGGCTAATATTGATTTTTGACAAACCTCAATACTTAGTAGCGAAAGTCTAGCTCGTGGCTAATCAATTCGAACCCAAGTGACGTTGGGGATAGGAATTGATTAACGTTCTCACGGCGGGCTTAAGACTAAGAGATAAATCGAATTAATTTTAGGATTAGTTCGTCTCAATGATACCCGTTACTGTTCGTTAATTAATTTAAGAGTCATGAACTTAGATTAATTAGTGGGCATGTTTAATTAGGATTGCACTCACCTAATTAATTCATTGGGATGTTTTGGACCCGTTTGGGACATAACATTTTGTGTGCATGAAACGTCTCGGCTAATTCACATGTTAATCAATGAACCGAAATACATTAGATCAATCCCGACACTTGCTAATCAATCGAATTCGTCAATTTCATACTTCCCGTTTTATTTCTCCGTTAGCTTAAATTCAGTTTTCGCCACTGTTTTTCCCTTATTTTCCGTTAGCTTAAATTCTGTTTTTGTTACTTTGTTTTTCCAAACAAAATCCCCCCATTTTATCATTGCAAATTTAGTTCAATTAATTTAGGATTATTGATCACTCCCTGTGGATCGACCCCGTTACCACTTAGCTCCAAATTGCTCGGTGCATTCGGGTTTATAAATTTCATTTTTGCGGTTTCCTTGCGGTGGCCGCAATGTTCATTGCGCTCCCAACAATGTTTCAGCAATTCTCCTGCAATGTACATTTTAACTCTTTTAGTATCATTTTTCATCCTTTTTCGTTCCTTTTCCAAATAAGTCATATTTTAGCTTCTTTCCTAGAATTCTCACATTTAAGCACGTATTAAGCTAAATTCTAACAAAAACACTCAAAAGATTACATGATTTTAAGGTAAATATGACTTTAAATAATGTACTTTTGGAGAGGTACCACACCCCCAAACTTGAGTTATTGCTCGTCCTCGAGCAATATAAAGGCTTACTTTGGTAGCTAATTCTTGGCTTTTAAACTCTATCTAACTCACTTGCTGACTTCCCTAGGCTTACTATCCAAGGCACTGCTGTCCTGTGACACTCTTCGAGGTTCAAACTAACTTCACATTCTGCTCATTCTGGTTTCCCTTGCCTTTAAAACCTTTTGTTTTTACAAACTTCCTAACATATGGTTTATCTGCCTATTTCATTGGGTTCATTGTGAAGCTATCCCTAAGTTTTCAAACTCTCCCTAATTTTAACTAAGACTCAGTACATGCTTCTAATGTATTTATTATTGAGCTACCTAGGAATCCTTAGAGTTATGCCAGACTTAGCACACACGAGAATCAGAGTACAGTCCATAGAACAACTAAGCCCTGTCATCACTGCATTGGATTGACACTCATCTCCCTTGACAAACCTTCAAGCTACAACCCTGTGCTTAGCAAAACTAAGGATCAGAGTTCAATTACACAGGACACCTAAGCACATAGGCCATAGCTTGTTGGCACACATTCTTCTTCCTTGGTTTTTTCTTTTCTCTTTTTTTTCTCTTTTGGTAGAGTCTTTCCTTTTGGTTTGCCTTTTGATGCAGTGCCACTTGTGGGTTACACAAATGGCCCTGATTACTCAGCATCCTTTAAAGAGAGACACTACCCTTTACTTTTCTTTTTCTTTCTTTTTCATCATTTTTTTATTTTTATTTTTTCAAAGAAGAAGAATGTTTATGTTTTTCAAGAGGGAGAGAGGAGTGTTCCTAGGCCTAGAGGCTGCCTCCCCCAAACTTATCTTCTCATTGTCCCCAATGAGAGTCTGAGGTGACACACCCCCAAACTTGTACTAGAAGCATCTAGTCTAAGGAAAAATCAGACAGAATTTAAAACTCTTAGGGATAAAATGACCCTCTGTTACGTCTCCAAAAGTGACCTTTTTAGGACTTAATTATCTTAGAAAGATGTTCACTCTTAGGTGTTTTTGATAGCATTTAGCCTAAACCTATGTTTAAATATGAGAATTAGAAGAAGGTAGCTTAATTAGGACTTATGTACAATAGGAAAGAAAAGGGTTGAAAACCGAAGGAAAAGAATGAAAAACAGGCATTGCGACAGAATTGCGGAAACATTGCTGAAACCGCAATGTTTCAAGTGAAAACCATAAGTTGACTGATCTTTTTCTGTTAATTTCCGTTATTTCAGGGATTCGTTCTTTCTCCTCCATCCATTCTGAAGTACGACGTTGAAGATTGATGGTTCTCCTTGGCCCAAATGCACCTGCAGACTACTATAAATAGGGGTCAAAGGCGAGGGTTCAAGCATCATCCGAAAGCGTAGAAGTCTTCTCGCAGCTCCATCTTTCTTCGTGTTTTCCTTT